>JAGWCC010000160.1:0-1200000 GCA_022651775.1 Drusus annulatus | reverse complement strand
GGTTCCAGTTACCGGTGACCGGCGAGGAACCGGTAACTTATCCAGTTGTTTTTGGAACCGGTTCCTGGTGCCAGAAAAGTTCATCGAAAAAGATTTTTATAATAGGAAAACAAAAAAAAACAATGGGGGGAGGGGTTGCTAACGAAATTCTGAAAATGAAAAGAACTGGAACTGGTTCCTCACCATTTTTTTTTATTTCATGGGGCGGGGGGTTGCTAGCGATTTCCAAAGCAAACTGGAACCGGTTCCTCGCCAAAAGGACCTTTCCGCCAAAAACCTGTTGTGCCCAAAAGAGGAACCGTTTCCTCGGACAAAAGGTATCGATTTTTATTTTCCAGAAAAAGGAACCGGTTCCTCGGAGAAATAATATCGACGATTCCAGTGACCGGCTTGGAACCGGTTCCTTTTGACTGGGACAGGAATATCGACCATCTCTAGTTGAGAGATATATTCGCTTTGCGGTCACTCACTTTGATTGGTGAAAGTGCCCATTAGTTGCAGGAAACTAAATAACGCTTGACAATATTATTTTTTTATTCAGGAACAAGAAGAAGCCGAAGCCCGCGCTCGCGAAAAAATCGACAAGCGAGTGTACGGCAACTGGAGACGCATCATCCGAGGCCTCTTCATACGCGAGCGTCTCAAGGCTCGCTATGACTTCGCCTCCGAGCTGCCCCAGAACCAGAACCCAGACCCCAGCGAGCCCGGGGGCTCCAAGGGCAAAAAGAGGCCCAAGGGACCCCGTTTCCTGGCCAAGAAACGGAGGTCTGGTGAACGATCTTCTGAATCGGATTCTACATAAATCATCAAACCTATACATATAAATATATATCTTACCTACCTCAACCACCAGATATACAAGGCTTTGTATTGTCTGAATTATTTGCTAGTGGATGTAATATTATACTATAATGCGTGCCCATATTGAATCGGTCATTGAATTCATTCTGGTTTCATCATGTGCTGGTCATATTGAGCAGACACAGTTAAGTTTTTTTTAAGTAATTCTTTTTTTTATGCACTAAATCTTGTTTTTAATTATTATTTTTCCTAGCATGTAGTGTGAAAACTTCCCCCTCTTTGTAAAGTAATCATTTTATTTTAAATCTTTCATTTTGATATGTGCTGTCTCATTGCATGTAATGAATATTTTTAGAATTGCCATCATAACGATATTCAAATAAGTTTTGTATTTGTTGAAATGTTTTCTGTGTTAATTGTAACCGATCAATTATTCTTTATTATTGCTCTTTCATTCTTTTACTAAAAAAAAATTATTACAAATTTGTTTGTAAATTTTATGAGTTCATATAAATTTCTTATTCTTGTTTCAATCTCGCAAGAGCACCTGGTGTATAAAATATAAATTACAAATTAACCGTGTAATATTCATCTTTCTTTAGAAAATTTCTACTCCACATTTGGATGAATGCTTTTTATTAAAATATTTTAATTTTATGTCTAAATTATGTAAATGTAAATCTTTGCCCAGTTCATTATTATAACAATTATAAGCTGTGATAGGAAATAATGTCTTAAATTTAGTCTATTTTGCTAGGTATTTTACAAAATTCTAATTTTTTTTTTGTCTACTTTTACAATAGAATGGAAAAAAATAATTGCACTAACGAAAATATACAGTTACGTTGCAATCAAATTACGAGAGATTATAACTATGGATGTACGAGTACATCTAAGGAAGATGCAGCTTCATGAGTGTCTAGTGAATTTCCTTATTTATGTGTTTTGATATGACCATGTTCGATACACAAAATATCACACATTATGTTACCTTTATTGCTGTTCAGCCATTACTGTACTTTTTTTCCATATTACAACATATTGACTCTGAAAAGGCAAAAGGGCTTAAGCGATACTCTGGTCAAAAATGAGTTAAATATGCAGTATTTTTCTGCATCGAATGCTCTGACTCTCATTTGATTCTGAAGATTTTTGTGGCGCTTCAGCCATCTGAAATATATTTACCATTTGAGAGAAGGCTTGACTGAGCCAATACAAGTTTGAGATGTTTTTTCGCTAACTATAACATGGTACTCTATTTTTTTTTTTTTAAATTCAACCAGGTATTATTGAAGATTTGTAAATTTTATTGCAAACAAAAGAAAAACTTTGAAGTGCTCTGGTGTAAACTTCCCAAAATGGCGCTTCAGCCCTTTTGCCTTTCTGGCGTCGATATTTATTATTAAAGATTTTATTTCTTTGTTCTGTGTCTGTTCTTTTTTTTTACAAATCGTGTATTACTTTCAATTTTAAAGCATCGATGGTTTTATCATTGAAAATGTTATGTGCATGGCATAAGTTGGTTATACAATAAAACAGTATAAGTTTTTATTGAAGTTTTATTTTATTTATTAAAATTTACATATTGTAGAATAATTGAAATAATATTTTCAATTATGTATGAACTTATGGGCTAAAATGTAAGCTGTACTAAAAGCGATTGTAGAGCGCCTAGCCAAGGCTTCAAGCACCAGCAACGTGTCGTTGTGCTGGTTATTTCATCTCCCTCATAGGAATTTTATTTCCAGCCCCTGGGGGCTCAGCACAGCTTTGTGAAAGTGTATATTATCACTGGCGTAGAAAAATAAAATGATATTTCCTCAGGCGTGTGGGCCTGGTCGATCGAAGAATAGCTAATTCTCTTGATATATATAATATTATGTATTATTATTATATAAATGATGATGCAATTGGAATAATAATTACACAGGCCTTTGGGAAACAGCTTTCTCGCTGCTGATTTCTGTCTCTTGCTCAATTGAAACATTCACGGCGAATTCAGTCAGTCATCCCAATTTCACAATGTCTGATCCACAAGATTCACTCTTTTAGTTTGCTTTAGGTATAAGTAGAATGCAGGTAATATATTAAAGCGCATCTTTCTTTGATAGGTTAATTAGGTAAACTGTGAACTATAAATAATAAATATCTGTCTTAATTGTTATTGTGCAAAAAATATAACACTTAAAAAGCATCTTCTTATATTAAAAGTAATTAATTCCCGGACACAGTTTCTCTGTTACACAAATAAACGTGAAAAACCTCACCGCGAACTATAAGTCTATAAACTTGAATGTGTGTATGTTTGGTTGTTTTTCATGTAATATACACGATAAACTGGATGTAATAGCAGTTCCCTGATGAGTCTTCCATCTTACATCTAGTTTCATTCAGTCATCACATTGCGAAACATAAATATCTTAGTTGTAAGCTGATTGCATTCAACACATTGTTAGCGTTCCTGCTCCAATTCCGAAACCAACTCCCTTGGGTCCGTAGTTCCTTCCATAACATCCGCGGCAGAAGATGTTTCCATCGGGTCCGTCGCAAAGGTTGGTGGAGTCCTGTAATTAAAATATATAAATAAATATTAAAATGTTTAATTTTTACATTCCTAAAAATAGTTAAGCCCATAAGAAGTAAAGTGAATTAACTAATAACTTCTTTTTTTTAAGTTTTAACCCTACCAGCTTTCAACTTTATTTTTTTAACAAAATTAATATTTTCCATAGACATGTTTTCTCATCTGTCACAATCTATTTATCTGTCATCTATTTGTAAATTTCTATGGGCCAAGCTGTCGTTCGTCAGATTTTGTTGTGAGCTGTCACTTCGGCCGACTAATTTCAAAATGAAATCATTTAAGAGTAATCTGTTGGTGCTTTGCGTGATATCATTCGCGAGCCTAATACAGGCTGAATTTTCATCCGAGGATTGTTCGCAGTTGGGCTTTAACAAAGCTAATTTATTGTGTTCTTCCTGCGACCAACTGAAGGATTTTGGACTAGAAAGTTTAAGGGATCATTGCAGAGAGTGTTGTCAACGCGATGAGAACTCACCAACCGATAAAAGGTACGCGAGTGCCATTTTAGAAGTTTGTACTTGCAAATTCTCCGCGTATCCTCAAATTCAGGCATTTGTCAAGAGCACACGACCAGCGAAGTTCTCTAACCTCCAAATTAAGTATGTAAGAGGATTGGATCCCATTATCAAGCTGCAAGACAAGGATGGAAATGTGCGGGAAGTTATTGCCATCGAGAAGTGGAATACGGATTCGGTAGAAGAGTTCTTGAACACGCATTTGATCATGGAGGAAGAGGAGCACGATTATTTAAAAACCAACAGAATATGAGCATTTTAAATTTGCTGCAGCTTGACTGAGAGCTGCTTGATAATAAATTGTTTTTTTTTTTACTTGTTATTTGCATTTCATTATTCTTTTTATATTGTTTTATTGATCCTTGGGAAGACTAGCAGGTTGAGGTAAATGCTTACCAGTGATTTGTGGCAGTCTGAGCAGTTGAAGCAACGCCTGTGCCAGATCTTATTCTTGGAGATCATCTGTTCCGCAGCGTAGACGGGGAATCCGCAGCGAAGGCATCCAGTGCCGGCCGCAGCCTTGGCTCCAGTGAAGGCAGCTCCTTCAGAGCTAAATTAATAAAGAAAGGATTGGTTAGATTTTGTCATGTTTTAGTCTGCTGTAGATTTTCCATCAAACAAGCACATTAGAACTGGAGCCTATTCCATCATTAAAATGAAAGTGCCAATAGCCAAGAGTTTCAAACTGTAAAAAGGGATTCTTTCATAGTATTAATCAACCTTTGTCGGATTTTATCTGATTCTGCCCAGGAGTTCCAATCGCCCGAAGATAGTGGAACTATGGCATCCCCATTTGGTGAATGTGAGGCTGAAGGGAGTGAAGGAGAATAAGAAGAGGAATAGGAGGTTCGGAAAGTTAAATCTTCAAACATCCAAAACATAATACTCACTGGTGGTTGGTTGGCTCAGAGTCGGCGCACACCAGGGTGGGGGCATGTCCAAAGCCGAAGCCCTTGGGGCCGAACAGCTTGCCGTAGCACGCCCTGCAGTGAATCTCCTTGTCGGGGCCGTCGCAAGCCAGCATGGAATCCAGCGGGCGGTGGCACTCGGCGCAGTTGAAGCACTTCTTGTGCCACATCTGGAATAGTTAAAAAATCATAAGTATTTTTATACTATGTTGTAAAATGTGGTATTGGACATTTAAGCTACGTATTTACCCAAAGCAGTTAAAATAATACTTTGGAGCCACCAAGCTTTGTAGTAATAAGGGTAAAGATATAAAAATCGAGTCATATATTTGTTACTGTGATTGGTTGTATTTTCTCATTACAAAAGTAGCGTTGGCCCAACTATAAAACTTTATCTTAAAACCATAAACAACAGTTGCCGCCAATTTAGGTTATTTTTTTGGCCACTAGGAGGTTCAGATGGAATTATTGAATTTCCTGTCAAAGTCTTAATGATATTCTTGAATTATCGAAGTCTGGGTGTGAATTTCTAAACTGTCAAGAAAATAAATTGTAATTCTTACCGTTCCCTTGGCAAGTTGCTGTTCAGCAGCGAACACCATTCCTCCGCAGCGGGGGCAGCCCTGGCCGGGGGGAGCCTTGATGGACGTGGTGTCGGGGTTGTAGAAGGGACGGCTCTTGGAGATCTCATCCTCGCTGTAGACAAGACAAGTTGCAAATTAGTCGAGAGTCCAAAAGTGTAAAATACCAATAATAATGTGAAATATTCGTCAGTTGGAATTACAATGTCTTTTGGAAGGCGTTCTTGGTAGGGAAAGAAAACCAGATATTATATCCACAGATGATATGATATCTTGAATAAAACTGGGTGAAATGATAGTGTGTTACCCAAAAACACATTCTAACCTACAACAAAATATTATTTTAGTTGTTAAACTCACGTCAAGCCATCAGTCTGCAGGAAGCCGGATCCGCAAGCGAACCCGTATCCGTGGGGTCCCCACTTCTTGCCGTAGCACGTCTTGCAGTACACCTCGCCCTGAGGGCCGTCGCAGGCAATGATGGAGTCCAGGGTCTTGGTGCAGTCCCGGCACTTGAAGCACTTGCGATGCCACTCGTGGCCCTTGGCCAGCACCAACTCAGCGGCAAACACCACTCCGCCGCAGCGGGGGCAGCCCTGACCGGGCTTGGCCATGATAGAGGTGGTGTCTATCAGCGTTGTCTTGGGTGCTTGGTCGCTGTTGGAACATCAAGGTTGTTAGTTGCTTTCTCGAAAAATCATCATTAAGTGATTTAATAGCATGCTTGGAAATCAGAATGATTATTTAGTTTCCCAAAATACAATGTCTTTGAGTAATATCATAAAATAGTTTATGTATGTGAAAAGTCATCTACAATATTAGTTGCCAAAAGTCGTCGCAAAAGCTTAGTTTCACATTTTATTCCTTTGCCTTGCAACTTTCCATCAAATGAATACTGTAGAATATTCTAGATTGTGATATAATTTTTTATGCTTGTTTTTAACGAAGTATTGATAATTTGTAGGCCTCATTTTACAAGTAAGGTCTTGATAGTAAATTAATTATTTCTTCATGTTTTAATGCGCAATGAACTATAAAATCACTATGAATAGATAACATGCAATTAGTAGATGACATAACCTTAAAAGGGAATAAAATTTGTTATTATTTTCTTAGAAATTCTTTGTATTGTTATCAAACTTCTTTTGCGAACCTCAATGTAAAATTTTTAAAATGATATATTTATCTGTATTAGATAATGAATGAATAATATAAAACGAGTTAGTATTGAATTTAAAAGTTGGTATGATAAAAAATATATGTTAGTATTAAGTTTTTGACTTGAACCTTTTTTTGGTTCTGATTTTCAACATTTTGATCATATTTCATGCTTAGGTATCCAATAGCTAGTGCCCACATACAAACATTGCAGTTATTACTGTTGGGTTTAAACAAATAAACATTGAATTTGTTTGCTACTGGGTTACGGATTCACATTGCTTTTATGGTGGGTTTTCACAGATACACATTGCAATTTAGTTGGATTTACAAATAACAATAGGACAGGGTGAGGGTCAGATATACCTCTGCCATTCAATGTCCCTTATATCGCACATGAGGCCGAGAGAAGACATCCCCGAGTGACCGATGCCACGGGGTCCAAATCTCTGCGCGTAGCATCCTGTATAGTTAAGCAGATAAGCGTGAATGCCAAGAGAAATCAATATTAAAGCAGCGGCAACCATGCACACAGACCCAGAATCGTACCATATCCATCTATAATCTCAGGGCATCATAAATTCTCGACAATTATTAATATTCACAGAAAAGAGATGTTTTTGTTTCCAAACTCACAGTTAAGTACCAGTTAATTAATATTTCCTCAAATTGAATATTTTTTAATGTGTCTCAATTCAGTGTTGCCAGTTGAGAAAATAGATGGACATGTCAGAGTAGGTGTCGTATTTGCGCGTGGCTAGAGACTTACCTACTGGGGTAGCAGTCGCTCTGCAACGCGCCACAGCCCTGGCCATACCCGTAGCCCTTGGGGCCGAACTTCTTCCCGTAACACACTACGGGGACAGAACAAACAGTGTCAAACCAAAAACATTCCAAAACAAGGACAGTTACATGATACTGATGAATGATACAAGGCTGCATCATATCTCAGAAATATCAAGACTGCTTTTAGGACAAAGCGATTACATAAAAGTGGGGGAAACAGATTCAGCTGACATCTTTATTCTTTGAAATTAGGTAAGTTGAATCTTTTTTTTATACTATTGCATCAATTGAATAATTCAACAAGGAATTTGATATTCTAAGACCGTATTTGCACAACTGACATTTTGTAGAAGTCCTGTGTTTTATGCTAAATAACAAAATTTTATTTGCACCTATTGTTGATTTCAATGAATAAGAAGATTTAAATAGTGTAGTCCAAGATATGATGCAGCAAGGATAAAGGGTTTTGAGATAAGTGAATAGTGCATTGATTGATTGATGAGTGAATTACCTTTGCAGTAGATGTTTTTGTCGGGGCCCTCGCAACAGCTCACTGAATCCAGTCCCTTGTTACATTCTCCACACTTGAAACACTCCTTATGCCAACCCTTTAACAATAGTAAATGCATTTCTAGCTACAGTGTTCACAAACAATCATCTTAAACTTGCAAATGCAAACAAAATATAGTTCTTAACCTAGATGGCATGATCATAATATTAATGTAATACCCTGTTCATATTGAAAGAAAAAAGCACCCCCCATCTAACAGACATTGACAACTGATGGTGTTAAAAATGGCGTCACTTTTTTAAAAGAAGCACTAGCCACAAAAATACCCCAATGGCATTTTGACTCCCAATGTGAACAAGGCATAAATGAACTAACATGAATCCAATCATCAACTTAGAATACACAATGTTGGGATTTGCCATACCATAAATTAACCATTGTAATGATTAACATAATATCCAGACTATTGTGTTATTTATCACTTCTAAATTAATGAATCTAACACATTGTTTTATGTAGATGCGTGCATGAACCATAAAAAATATGACAGGGTATCGAATAGAATATTGGAAAGATGCAGGAACATAATATTTGTGAGAACAATATGGTGGAATATTGATTTCGTGCTCCAAACAGTTTATTAAATACACATTTAGGTATCACAAACACATACTTCTGAATCAGATCAGGTTGTGTACCTCGGCAATAAATATCCAAATCTGGTCCATCGCAGTGCATTGTGGAGTCTAAAGTTCTGTTGCAATTCAAGCACTTGAAGCAGCGCCTGTGATATCCCTGTTGTTCACAAATAACAAAAAATTCTTCAAATATTCTATGTATTCTGTCACCTTGATGTCATTGATTTTTTAAATTCTTTGAATGTCTTGATTGTCTGAGACATACAAACCTTTCTTTGTTAGATTGGAAAGTGTCAAATCATTAAATTGTTTATGAAGTTACACTTGTACCTTTCTATTTTTTTTTAAATTAAAGTGTTTCTAGAGACTAGTGCAATACTTTAATATCTATTCAATAATAAGTTGATATTTTTTCTTGTCAATATTTTAGAGTTGTAAAGGTTTTTGTTCAAACCAGATGAGTGTAGGTTGTGGAATATGATAGTGGTAACTTACACGTCCTCTGGCGAGCATCTGTTCAGCAGCGTAGACGTAGCCTCCACAGCGGGGGCAGCCCTGGCCCTCGGGAGCCTTAGCAATCACCCTGGGTTCCATGCAAGCTCCATTGGTTAGCCCCTCGCGCACTGTGGACCTGTAACCACAGAGGAGTTAACTCTATCCGCTCGGCTCTAGGGCGCCACTAGTAAAGCTCCGGTTACGGCTCTAAGACGTTATTGTGTTTCACCACCAAAACTCAACCAACCTCCCACAGCCTTAAGAATTGTTAAGAAAGCCTTGTGAATTCAGAAACGACTATTATACCAAGATCTAAACATTCGGCTGCGTTGCGGCGAATCCAAAGTTAAGGGGTGCGTTTTTATTGTGTTACAATATAATATCAGAACTGAAATGAGAGTAAATTAATATGTGATGCTTCGAGCGATGGGAAAAGTCCAGAGGGCCCCCCACACCCCGCACCGCCCCTACACTGTCTCTTTCCGAGGACACTTTCCTTATCCCATCCCAGGTGACATGAGTTAGTGCGACTTGACTCCATCCAACTGGTTAGTGAAGCGTTACTAGGCATGCGGTTAGCCGCCACTACAGTGAGTTAGACACAACAGATGAGATAGAGGAGAGAGTAGAGAGAGAAGAAGCTCGAAGCCATGCTTAGCCACTGTAAGAAGTGCGCTCACCGTGTCTTCCTGTTGCTGGTCCCGGTGCAGTTTCACTCTGCAGTTGGGAGGGGAGGGGAGGGGGGTTCAAGTAGACGCTGAGCCGAGAGCGAGAGCGCCTAATGCCTGACAGGGAGCGTTATCACATCTACCGTCTATTCAACTACCGACTCACACCGCCCTCGACTCACTGTCTACTTTACTTCTACAACTGTAACACGCTGTTCTTTTTATGTTTTTTTTTTATTGTTTAAATGGATAACATATAACAGATAATGACAAACAAAGACAAATTAAAGTTAAAAACTTTTGTGGAAATTTAAATAACTAAATGTAATTTAAAAAGGTACCAACGATTATAAAAATATTAAAGAACGTGTTAAAACTAGGTACAAAGTAAGAAAA
Source organism: Drusus annulatus (assembly GCA_022651775.1). Taxonomy (NCBI): domain Eukaryota; kingdom Metazoa; phylum Arthropoda; class Insecta; order Trichoptera; family Limnephilidae; genus Drusus; species Drusus annulatus. Next base: position 1,189,959 of record JAGWCC010000160.1, on the reverse strand, counting down.
GAGCGCTTGATGTCCTGCGCGTGTATCGTGATCAGGGTGTACGTGCATCGTAAGCCGACCTAGGCGGTGGTGGGTGGTGGGTGTGGTGGGTGGCGAGGGCCGACACCCGGGACCCAGGGACCCGCGCCCCGGCAGCTAGCTCGACGGGGGCCGCAAGGCTGCTCACTTACTGCCTGTTTCCAACAAACGAACTAGGTCATGCCGCGTCAAAACTGCTCCCATCTCTTTCTTTGAGGCTTCTAGTATTTACAATTCCCGCTTCAGAGGGTTAATGCTATCAAACAGGTTAATGCTAGGGTAGTAACGAATGACTCTGCTTTACAATAATGATTTGTAATCCGATGCAAGTATGGATCCAAGCGGCTAGTAATTGCAAAAACAGATATGGATAATCGACGGAGATAAGGAAAGTATTTCTCAGGCCGAGTCGAGTAAAGTATATTATACGAGTAGATACAGTGGAGTGGGATCACACAAAGCAAGCTACTTACGTTTCACTGACATCTGAGCCCAGCTGGACTCCGATCAGGCATCCGCCACCGCCGGATCCGTATCCCTTGGGTCCGTACTTGCGGCCGTGACAGTTCTTGCAGTACAGCTCTCCCTCGTGCTCGGTGCAGTTGGTGGAGTCGAGCAATTTGCTGCACATTCCTGTAACATGAACAAAGGAACACTGTGTCATCCCCTTTTCCTCTTTGATCATCACTCAGCATTTCCTACTACAGTGGATTCATTTTACAAACTACAAACTTCCAGAAGCATAAAATACCAATTCTTTCGTATTTACTCCTAGGAATGACAAAAGGAAACAATCATTTTAGTGATACTTGCTTTTAGATTTAATTTCTAAATTTGTGTTTCAAACTACTGTCGCTAGATGTCAAGCATATGCACTTTTCTTGGTCAATTTTTTAAAATACTTTAATAACTGTCACAAGATGTCAGGCAGATGCAATTTTCTATTAATATTCTAGTAGGAAAGTTGAAATTTTCTCCCAGTTTATTTGGTTGCATTGTTATTTTTTGTTTGGACTTACCGCACTTGAAGCACATCTTGTGGAACTTCAGTCCTCCGGCCACACGCTCCTCAGCAGCGTAGACAGACTTGCTGCACTTGGGGCATTTGGGGTTCTCAATTGGCTTGAAAGGCATTTTGAATTAGTTGTTTGGCCTGGAAAGAAAAAAAAACATAGAGTCAATAATCGAACCGGAGAAAATTGATGCCTGCATTGAATTTAATAATTTTATAGTTGAAATTGCTTCTTTGAAGTTGGTTTATTTTTATTTATTTTTTTCTCTACCGCGTTAAATTATTCGCATGTTTTGGATTCCGTTTATTTTTTTCTTTAATCTTACAAACGTTTACTTGAATATTTTATAAAACCTCTAAATTTTAATTAATGTAAACATGGATCAATTGAAAGCATGTTTGTTGTTTACGATTGCGCGTTACGTTGCCAGCCAGGCGGGTTACGAAACAAACGTAAACTTACGCTTGTTAAAAAGTTCGAAAGTTGCGCGTATGCCAAAAACTTTCTCCCGAATGCGAAAACAAAATGAAGAGGTTTATTTCATTCGACCGGTGCCAAAATGACGAAGCGACAGGTAATCGAAGCGTAAATAGAAATAAATACTTCAACAACTAGCGTTGGAACCCGAGTAGGCAAACCCACTCGCAGTTCGTATTATTTTTTTGTAAGTTGGTATTCCGTTTGATTTCGAATTATTACGAGGCGAGAAGTGAACTGTCTTTTCGAAGATTGGCAATATTTACGTTTGTTGTTTGTGAATATTGAAGCTAATTTACCGAAGGAGTGTGATATTCGGTAGCGAGGGTCTGAGTGAATGATTCCGATCGAGGGATACGGTATAATGCCGCGCGGTATTTATAAGTAGGGCGAACTATTTATGAGCGCGCCAAATTTGGAGCCGTTACCCCATCCTTCCCCTTCCCCACCCACCCAGCCTGCCCCACCCCCTACACCCGCACCGCATATTAGGTTACATTCAAAGAAAATTCCATAGAAATAACCTGTTTTCTATCCATGAAACCATAGAGAATTTCCGTGAATACGGTAAAATACTTTTCATAATGATTTTTTTTATTTTTTTTAAATTTTCGGAAGTTTTAAACGCAAAAAATATATCGGATTGTTGTTTTTGACTAGTATAGTATTAAGTGTGAAGTTCCCACCCCAAAATATATATTTCTGTTTCAATTTCAGCCATATTTTTCATTGATTACTATTACTCTACCGTTATTGAAATTTTAGATCGAGATGTGTACCACAGCTTCGAGAAATTCTCATCGTTAAATATTTGGCAAGCTGCCATTTGTTTGAAGTTAACGAAATGATCGGTTGATGATTTTTATTGGGGCGTGTAAACAACAGGTTTCTTTTACCGATTAGGTATTTAATTTACTTGCACAACAAAAATCCACTCATAAACATTTAAATGATTTACATAAAAATGAGAGTATCGTGGAACTGTTGAGAAAATGACTCAAAGACTAAAGTTTTGATAAGGGTAACGATTTTCCTTTCACTTTGCATCGCATGAAACATGGACAAAGAATTTTCCGAGTTTCCACAAGTCGAAATCGAAACAAATTGTCAGCTTTACAGTAAAACTTTCTATGAAAGTAGTCCAACAAGTCCTCGGTGAACATCCCTTGAGAACTAGAAACACACCGTAGCTTCACCCTCGGTCACTTTTTCTCGCTTACAGATGTCACAACACAAATTGCTGCCCGAATTCACAAAACACTTGTAATCCTTCTTCCGGGATGCAAAAGCGAAGATCGACACTCGAGTTAGCGAAGAATCGGTTGATCAAAGACACTCGGAAGTAATTATTATAGAGAGAGCACAATCCACTGAAGATTGGAAGAGGTATCTACCTGGTCGGTCGTGTAATGTAGTTGTGCCGGACGATATCGCCTGGGAGTGGATTGGTTAGTTAGCTGTCGTTGGCTGATAGCTGTCGACCGTCACTGACTACTTATGTTCGAATGGCTGTCCAACTGGCGGCCGGCTGGTAGTCTATGGACGCAGTGCACACGGCCCTGCGCTCCCGCCCCCGCCCCGGCCCGCCCCGCCGCCCGCCCTGCTCCCCCGCCCCCGCCCAACGCCCCCCGGCAGGTGAGCTGCTCGTGGTGCCGCCTGCATCCAGCACCCAACCGACACATCAGTCCAGCGAGCAAGCAACCAACCAACCCAAGGTGAAATCATACCCCACACAAATATAACACCAAAACTTTAGCTGGAATACGAAGCGGTACATTTGTCAAACACCTTATCCAGAAGCTTTACGTATCTCCGTTAAAAAGCAAAAAAATAACAACAACAAGCGACAACAGTATATTTCTTATTCTGGATACTTAAAATTCCAGTCGTATCAATTTCAAATTTTCTCCGGAATTTCTAAAAAACTGCATTATTTCGGTTGTTTCGATCAATTTTTCGGTGAAACGAAAATAACAGACAGAGAAGGGTGCATGTGCGAGTGTTTTGGGCGGGGGCGGCAGACGATGGGCGGAAGGGAGACGAGTCTGATGAGTCAGGGCGGGAAGGAGACGGCAGAGGATGAGTCAGAAGCAATGAAGAGAGAGCCGCATAACTCAGCTGTTGGAAGTCAGCTGTCCCTAGTACCTGCCATTGTTTACACTCGTCTTCAAAACTGAGACACGCTGATTCATAACTTAATGACTTGTCCCGACGTAACGAACCACAATACCCACCTCTAACCGCCGAGAGTACCGCTAATTACTCTCCCGTACCGATGACAAATCTTTTAAAAATAATATCGTGAATCCAAAAACCAGTTGAATAACCATAATAACGTAATCGTAATAAAAGTGTAGCCGTTGATTTTAGGTCCCATGTTCAGTACCTACTCAAAAGTGCATCTGTCGATAGAATAGTGGAAAATAACATAACACGAAACACTGTATTAACAGTACTTACGTATTATCAAGAATCGTTTTAAAAAAATTGGATCGTGGTCAATGGTTTAGATTTATGGTTACCAAACATAAACACTGTCATTTCATTGTTTTTTTGCTGTTGTTTTTTGTCCATTCCTTCTTCAACGAAGATTGTCACAATGTTTAATCACAAACCTAAACCATTGAACCTAGAGCCTAGATCTCTTAAATGTTTCCGAAAATACGTAAGTACCTTATACACCACTGTATATATTTGTTTATGATTTTTGCATACATTAAAAACATTTTTAAAAAAATCATATCTAAAGCGTTAAAAAATATCGTTTTTTCTCCAGAGTGCTAAAAACCTCGTAAAAGAATTGTAGGGTTAAAAAAAACTTTTTATATCCATCATATTAAGATAACTTGTGGTTTTTGAATAACTACTGTTTAATATTTTGGAATTATAATGAATTTCTACCCTGTTTAAACCTTAATTTTCAATGCAAGAAAAATATTATTACATATTCGTAAAAAGCATTTACTTTGTGGCTTGTAATATTTATTAAGAAAACAGATAAAATTTGATTAAAATCACTTTGTTATTAATATTTCGTCGACCGGTTTCGGAAGCACCCTGACATCTTCAGGACAATATTTAAAAAATTAAATTGTATTAAAATTATTTTTTAATATTCTCCTGAAGATGGAAGAGTGCTTCCGAAACCGGTCCACGAAATATTAATAATAAAGTGGTTTTAAACAAATGTCATTTGTTTTCTTTGTAAAATTATTACTGATAATCGATAATTTCTTAGAAACGTTATGACCATTCAATGATGTTTACTTTTCTAAAAAATTAAAGAAACTAATTGCTTATGCATACGTTTAAAGTCTCGAATTAAAAAAAAATACTTACGTTTATTTGTTTTACATGTACACTATCTATTTTTTTTCTCATAAAATCAATTATTCTTAAATAATTTTGGTCTTAGGTGAATATAATATTATGAAAAGTGAACATTTGGTAATTTTGCGACATCATTTGTGTTTGTGTCAACTTCGTGCCTTTTTGTGTCAACTTGTCGATTTTCTCACGAAAGCGGCGCTATAAAAGTTATCAATTTATTATTTAGTTCGATATAACGATTACCTTGGGCACAAACGGTTTATTAAACAAAACAGACCAAATTTGTTTTTTTCAACTGATGGTTTTAAACTGTTCTCCCGAAAAATGTCACATTTTTACTTCGTCATATCATATTTCACTATCAATATTACATCTTATCTAGCAAACATAAATGTGCAATAATTCGATAGCAAAATAAAAATTGGTAAAATATGAATCACGTTAACATCACATATTTTCGCCATGTTTTAATATGTTATTTTATTTCGCTTACTTGCACGATATTTTGAAAACCTCGGATATTGTGAAATTGTCGATTTTAACTAAATTGAGTTGGCTCTTTGATAATCCTGGAAGGTTTAGCTGAGAGTAAGGAACTTGTTTTCAGCCCACAATCTCGATTTGTTGTTGAATTCTGATCATAAATCTCCACGTGAATATTTTATAACTTGGCAGGCTCATCACAAATGAATTATTTGTAATCCTTAATATTTGTTTAGAGATAAACCAATAATCTCTATGCAAAACAACCACCACTAGTCGCATCGCGGAATGGCGTTCATTAACGATAAATATTTGCAAATTCGTAAAAAGCATTTACTTTGAGGCTTGCTATATTTATAAATAAAACAGATAAACTTTGTTTAAAACCACTTTTATTTTTTAATATTTTGTCGACCGGTTTCGGAAGCACCCTTCATTTTAATATTGTCCTGAAGTTGGAAGGGTGCTTCCGAAGCCGGTCGACAAAATATTGAACGTAAAAGTGGTTTTAAACAAAGTTTATCTGTTTTATTTGTAAGTAAATATTTATTTTAAATTGCAAATAATTTTATTTATTGTAATAACTGATCTGTTATACGAGTATAATATTTTATATCGAAAATTTCCCCCAAGGATTTGTTAATAAATAATTTTTTATTTTTATTATTTTCAATCGTTTGTGAATATGTTATGTTTTGAAAGGCTTTTTTCACATAACAATTTTTCATAAGGGCAGGGGTAACTTCTTTATAACATTTTCATTTTTATCATTATTTTGAATGCGTTTCATTCTGTTTGTATCAAAGACAAGGAATGAATTGGTTTTGAATGCGGGATACTAACGAGAAAACTCAGTTTAGGAGAGAAAATTAATAAGCAAACAGTGTTAAATACTTTTATTTAACTTTTTAGGCACAATAATTCTCCGCTTTTCCATACCTTATAAATAAAATAAAGTACTAAGTAATATACCACTTTATTATAATAATATTTAAATAGCCGGCCGAGTTTCGTTTTGTATCAAGCTTACGACAAAGCGAAACCAGGTCGGCTATATATTTTAAATATTAATAAAGTTTATTACTAAGTGTTTTCTTTTATTTGTAATGACACACTTCCAAATATAACACGTTAATATATAAAGCGATGGAACTATTCAATGAAGCTGCATCTACCTTAAATATATTTAGATGCACATATATAGAGTTCTGTCATTATCTCTCGATATACGTACAAGAGTGACCGTTAGTTACATAACGATCTACATAATCTTAAATAAAATATTTTTTTACACACGTTTTTACACTTGCCAGTTCATTTATTATCTCATAACATGTGTATAGGACTGAACCACTCTTATACCTTATCTCTTTTGTTTTTCATTGTTAACATTATTTGCGTTATTATATCATATATAGTGCGTCACACTACTTCAGTTTGCACTCATATAACTCCTTCGGATATACAATACCTCGGAGAAATAATGTATGGAGAGAGAGCTAATTATTTTTACCCAACCTATACAAACTTGCGATAAATCACTTTCTCCGGTTTTTCCGTCGTACACCATGAGAGAGAAAGAGACAACAAAATACACACACTGCTTTTATGTACTGTAAGGATAATCTTGATCTCTTGCGTCTCCGGGGACTCCGCCCACATGTTTTCATATGCGACTAAACTCGACACAACTAAACGTTTTTTAAGGTTATATGCTATATTTTTGTTGATAACAATACTGTGAAAAAGTGGCTATAAGAATAAACAAAAACATCATGTCCACATGTGCTATGAATGGATGTATAAATACCTAAGCCCTAGTCATAGCCATGCCCAGGTCTGCCGAGTCTGGTAAAAATCATCAAAAACTGACTATACTGCCTTGGATAGGTACCACTCTATCTACTCTGAGTACCTTGTCTATATGTGAGGTGTACATAATTTTTTTATTTTTAAATTTACACTTTGCATGTATCTACAATATTTTTTATATCATTCATCTCTTAATGTATTTGGTGAACAACTGTTTTTATGAGATCTTCTTAAATAAATAAATAAATTTACTTAACTCGATAAAAAAATTATTTTAATTTAATCAAATACCGTAATATCTCACAAAATAAGTTTGTTCAGGCACTTGGAAAAGGGTAATATAAGTTTAACCAGCTTCATTTTAGTTTATCTGAAAATGCAGTTGAAATTCTTCGTGCACATGTTGTCTCGCGTTGAATTTTCGCTGTTACAATATTGGACAGAAATAGTGCGGTGGGTTCATCGTTCCTTCCTCCCTCTGTTTCTCCAAACCCATAATACCCACACCCCATGGAACTTCGGCTGGGACTAGTGCTGTCTCTGCGTAGTCTATTTAAAGGGAGACCGAACACGAGTTCCAGCTTAGCTTCTGGCTCCTAGCTGATGATTTATAGCATTTTCTCACATTAATTAACTGTTTCAATCGTTTCACTTCTTTATCGTTAACGATCCCCCTGAAAGTTTCCTAGAAAAAGGGGCCAGAGGTGGTTATTTATTAATTTATTTATAAATTAACGGACTAAAGTCCAATTACAAAAAAAACATATAAAACACGAAATGGAAAAAAGAGCAACAGAGAAGGAATAGCACATATATAATTTGTTATATACATTTTGACCGGTCGGTAGCTGAGTGGACAAACGCGTCGGATTCCCACCCGGGCGTCGTGCGTTCAATTCCTCTACTGGCTAAGTCCTCCATCATTACACAAGCTACATCTTCCGCTTCTTATGATGGCAGTAGGCGTTTTTAAAATATTGTTAGGCTATTCGTAACCCGGGAATGTTTGTCTTTCTTTAAAAAATAAATAATAATAATAAATGAAGCGATGACAAAAATAGGACCAAATAAACATAAGGAGAACATTCTAATCTGTTTTACTGATCTTATTTACGTTCGGTATATTTTAACTACTTTCAAATCAACAAAAATCTAGCATCGTTGGATATATAAACAATTTTTTTTTTTATATAATAATACCACACAAGAGTCCTAACTGCTCCCAACCGTCTAGAGCCAGTGAAACTATGATATCTCCAATCGGGTATGTTGTGAGGCTGAAGGTAGTGGGGAGAAGAAAGAGGTGGGGAAGAGGAAGGTTGGGAAGGTACCTGGCTATTCAGAACTGGTCATCAAACACGTCTAAAGCCATTTCAAGCAACGTTTCATTTCTGAATGGTGGTCTTTCACCAGGGCGATACATGGAGTATCTACCACTCTAAAATATTTACAGCAGTTGAATATATACATTTAAATATATGTTGTTAAGTGTACATGTAGACAGGGCCGGTCCTGTGCAGGCGCAATTGGAGCAGTTTGCTCCAAGGCGCTGATAGTACCTAATCACACTGCTTTATATATATATGATATCAAATGAAAATCTATGCCGTTCATGGACGGCAATTGAACCCGTAAGTTTCCGGCCCGACGGCGCGGAATAAAAACCCGCACCTTTCGTCTTATGCTTGATACGAGTTAGTACTAATATTCTGTGCAAACGAAAATTTACAGTTCGATTCGATTCGAGGCCGTGCCTGTATGTAGGCAGTACATATAACGTCTCTTATTTATTTATTTAAAAGATCTCAAAAATACAGTTATTCAACAAACAATTTAAGAGATATATGGTAGTGATACAATAGAAATTAATGTAGATAAACATACTAATTAATCTAGTAAAACGAAATAGAGTAGAAGATAATAAAACAGATGCATGTAAATCTTCTGTTTATGTACATTGATTAAAATAAGGTAAAAAAACGTGCATGTGCATGCATAGTGTAACAAAAGAAAGTATTTAGTTACACCCCACATACAATATCTCCACAACACAGGTGAAATCCTAGCGTGGAGGACAATGTATGTACAATATTGTAAATAAACACAAAGTTAAGTAAATAAAAAAATATATAAAAAAATAAGAAAAAATATATCCAAAGTAGTTAAATGAATATTATGTAAGAAGTAGTCTAACGTGTATAATATAATAATACGAATAATGTGATAAACGACTAAAATATAAAAGAGAGGATAACACACGTGTGCTGGTATTACGCTAACTCTTGTACACGTGTCGGAGATATTTGTTGAATTGTGTATATATACACCCTGGAGTAATAATATATGGAAAGAGAGCTAATTCTTTTGACCCAACCTATACAAATTTGGGATAAATCACTTTCTCCGAGTTTTTACGTCGTTCGCCATGAGAAAGAAAGAGACAGCAAATTTTCCTAAATTATCACGCCGCTTTAAAGTAATGTAAGGATGTTCTTCGTGTCCCGCGTCTCCGTTCACACGTTTTCATATACGACATATATAAACATAAGTCAACCGTTTTTTAGGTTACATGATATATTTTTGTTTATGACAATACTGCGAAAAAGTGGTTGTACGAATAAACAAAAACATTATGTCGACATGTGCTATGAATGGATGTATCCCCAGCCCTAATCCTAGCCACGCCCAGGTCTAGCCGAGTCCGGCAAACCTCATAAAAACTGACTACAGCAGCGCTCTCTCTTGTATATTACTGCCCTGAGTGTACACCTACAGATGTGTGAGAACGATGCAGTTTCATCGAGTACTTGGATTGTCTTATTTCTGGGTGTGTTTTGATATGAGGATGTACGAGTCTTTGACGTATTATGCAACATGTGATGCCTCCCACGAATTATAGCATAATGTTTATAAATACTATGAGAGGATAGTGAGTTAAACAAATATTTAAAAGGGGTAAATTTGAAGATTTTATGTTGTTTTAAAAGAGAAAGTATGCGTTTATTGAACTTTAAAAGATTTTTGAATGATGAATACTTGGAGCACGTGGATGAGTTTGTGTATTTAGAAAGTATGGTATGTTTACGAGAGACAGAAAGGCTGATAAGGATATTGAAAGAAGGGTGAATGCAGGAAACTCCATTAATGGAGGACTGAACGCTGTTGGCGCAAATAAGACATTTTCCAAAGAAGCGAAGCTAGCAGTCCACAATGGAGTGCTTATACCAACCCTGATGTATGGCAGAGAGACATGGAACTGCCAGAGGAAGGATGAAAGTAGACTGAATGCTGTGGAAATGAGATCCTTGAGACGAATGTGCGGTAAAACCATGTATGACCGTATTAAAAATGTGGAAATCCGGAAAGAATGCAAGGCTGATGTGAGCGTAATGAATAGAATCAAGAAAGGGACGCTTAGATGGTTTGGGCATGCAGAGCGAATAAACGAAGAAAGGAGTGTGAAAAAAATTTATGATGCGAAAGTGAATGGAAGAAGAAGTCGGGGACGCCCGAGAGAAACATGGCACGATCAAGTTAATCAAATACTTGAATCGGGTCATATGAAGAGTCAGAATAACAGAAGAGTATGTATATGAGACGGTGTATGAATGTGAATGAAGTAAGGAGTGTGTGCCAAGACAGAGTTATATGGCGGTCCGTCCTCTCTGCGGGGAAACGGCGTGATGGTCAGATAGTTAGTTAGTTAGTTTAAAAGAAAGCTCACATATAAAGCATTGTGGTTAGGTACTTTTTTACCTTTATCTTATATGATCATGTTTATTTTGTTTTTTTTTTTTGCATTCTTTCTATCGCTTTTTCAATGTTGGTATTGGTGTAAAACTGTTTTTGCAAAATTAATTGATAACGTTATGCTTATAACGACTTCCGTGGCCGAGCGGTTTAGATCCACGATAACAAATCCAGAAGTCAAGGGTTCAAGTTCCAGCGTACGCAACTAAATGCTATTTAAATATTATGTGTTATTTCACACTTAATTGATATGAAATAACATGTAGTATATTTGCGACTCGCTTCAGAGTGGTAGATACTACAAGTATCGCCCTGTTAAAAGACCACCATTCAGAATCGAAACGTTGCTTGAAATGACTTCAGCGTTGTTTGGTGACCAGATCTGAATAGCCAGATATTTCTTAACTTTCCTCTTCCCCGTCTTCCTCCCCTTCCGCTTCCCACTTCTTCAGCCACACAACATACCCAATGGGAATACCATAGCCTCACTGGATCTAGACGGTTGAGAGCAGTTAAAAAATATTTAAAAATATTTTTTTAAAAGTCCACCATTCAGAATTGAAATGTTGCCTGAAATAGCTATAGCCGTGTTAGGTGACCAGATCTGAATAGCCAGGTACTTTTCAACTTTAATTTTCCCTATCTCCTTCCCCTTCTCAATCTCTTTAGTCAGTTTGAACTCTTGTGCGTTGTTCGCATAAAAAATATAAAATGCGCGGTCAACGATTTATTTTAACGTTAAATATATCTAATTTAAATCTTTTAAAAAAAATACCGTAATTAAAAGTATTTTCCTTGAAATTTTCCGATGACTCATGTTATGACATACCTACGTTAATATTTATGTCAGTCATCGGAAGTCATGTCACTTTGATGAATGTCAGAATCCATCATCACATGAAACAGTGAAAATAAATGACAGTCGTTTAGTTTTGACGTAATATTAAAAAAACAATTTCTTCAAAATTATCATAAACTATAAAGGGAAATATTTTGAAAGATTCAAAGTACATTTTTTAAAAAGTGAATTCCACAAAAGATTCCTAACTGCTTCCAATCATCTAGAGCATTTGCGACTATGGTATGTTGTGAGACTCAAGATAGTGGGGAGAGGATGGAGATGAGGATGAGGAAGGTTGGGAAGTACCTGAATATTCAGTTCTGTTCACCAAACACGGCCAAAGCCATTTCAAGCAACGATTCGATTCTGAATAGTGGTCTTTCACCAGGGCAATACTGAGAGCATATATATTAATTCAATAAAATTTATTTTCGCACGCCGGAATTTGAGCCCGCGACCTCTGGATTCGTAGTCGAGCTTCTTAACCACTCGACCACGGAAGCCGCTAAACAAAATTCTCCATCTATTGAAACGATGGCAAACGATGAACGTAAAGAATGAACGTAAGAAACATAGAATAAAATACCTTAAATGATAACTTTTCAGGAAAAATATTATTCGGTTCGTTTTGTTCGTAAAGGACTCTTCTTTCTGGAAGAGTTGTTTTACGTTCCTGAAAGAACTCTCTCGCCTTTCTGAAAGTTCTGTATTATCTCACCGGTTAGTAGCTGAGTGGACAAACGCGTCAGATTCCCACCCTGGCGTCGTGCGTTCAATTCCTCTGCTGGCTACGTCCTCCAACACTGCACATCTTCCGCTTATTATGATGGCAGTAGGAGTTTTTCAAATATTGTCAGGTTATTCGTAACTTTAAAAAAATATATATAGTGAATACCGCACAAGAGTCCCAACTGCTCCTAACCGTCTAGAGCCAGTGAGACTATGGCATCCCCAATTGGGGTATGTTGTGAGGTTGAAGGTAGTGGGGAAGGGAAATAAATGGGAAAGATGAAGGTTGGTAAGTACCTGGCTTTTCAGATCTGGTCACCAAACACGCTTAAAAGCCATTTCAAGGAACGTTTCGTTCTGAATGGTGGTTCACCAGGGCGATACTTAGAGTACCTACCACTCTGGAACGTGCCGAAAATATACTTTATATTATTTTTATATGAATTAAATGTGCTACGACACATATTAATTAAATAATAGTTATTGTCGCACGCCGAGTTTGGACCCGTCACCTTTGGATTCGTAGTCGAGCGTTTTACCACTCGACTATGGAGGCCGTCAATTTTTCTCGAAATGTTTGTCTTTCTTTAAAAAAAAAAAAAATTTTTTTTAAATCCTTCTGAAAGAGTTTTCTTGCTCCCCTGAAAATTCTGTCTTAAATGCACACATTGATGTGCCTATATACTGTTTGTTTACCGGTGAATGTGTATTGTTTTGTTAGCCGTTAAAAATAACTTGAACCTAACTGCAACTGTTGTATGGATTAGTGTGCGAGCTTCTGGCACGGCTTTGTGCTTTGCGTAACTCCGAGAGGGTTTAACATTCCGCCCAAACAGTTGGTAAAGTTATCGGTTATCCACGACATAAAATAACAGCGTGTGACTAATTAAATCCACTTCATTAAATCACAAGAATCCACCACATGTCGTAAAAGCTTCTAACATGTTGTAGTTTCCTCCGCGAAAGGAATATCATTGAAGTTGAAAAGAAAAAAATGGTGAACATCACCTCATTCTAGACAGCTGGAAAATAATTTTAAACATGAATGTTTTTTTTCTTTAAAAACGCTTTGCTGTTTTACGAAGATACGAGCAGAGGCGTGCACTTCATAAAGTCACATAAATACTGCCTACCCTGTCGTACTCGCATAAAAATATGTATAGTATAAAATTATTGCAAAAAATAAATCCTCACTTTCAAAAGTACGCGCGAAATTTAGTTGATCACACCACCGCGAGCGCCCCATCGACCTTTCAACTATAACGTATCAAAAACAATAACTACACATGCTCAAACACCGCCAACGTCAGAGTAGATTATTCTATGTTCACTAGACTACACTAAATATGTATGCTGTTAGCTGTTGCGCGTTCAAGTGCCTTTTTATTTTAGTATCTTTGTTAGTGTCTAAGGCAGTCCTTTTACAGAACAAATCCAGTGGCAATCAGTGTCATTTTTTGGTACCTATCTCTGTTAAAATTTGATTCGTTGTTTTTCCTACTGCCTACCCTGACCAAAAACTCTGTGCATGTCACTGGATACGAGGTCTTGTGAATTAAATGAAAATTGGTGTTTTAATATTTACAGATTACGTGGGCAGTGAAAATATTTGCAGGAAAATCTGTCAAAAAGAAAATATAAAAAATACAGAAGATTTATGTTTGCACAATAGTTGAAAAGATTTTTTGAATCTCTAAAATTAAGCACTGCGGGCTAGTTATAAAATAAAGTTGAATTTATTCTAAATCATTGGATATGACTTTCTAAAGAGATGGATTTGGAGTTGTGATCGGTTACACAAATCTGTTGCAGTTCATGCGGTAGTTTATTCTAAGCTTACTTTGGGGTCCTTTAAAAAATATGTGAATACCCCTGGAGCCAGTGGAACTATAGCATTCCCGATCGGGGTATGTTGTGAGGCTGAAGGGCGTAGCGAGGAGAAGGAGACGAGTAAGAGAAAGGTTGGGAAGTATTTGGCTATTCAGATCTGATTGGCAAAGACTTCTAAAGCTATTTCAAGAAAATTTTCGATTTTGAATGCTGGTATTTCATCGAGATAATACTGACATAATCTAACTAACTAACCATCACGTCGTTCCCTCGCAGGAGTAAGCAGAGAGGAAGGACCGCCATACAACTTTGTCTTGGCACACACTCCTTGCTTCATTCACATTCATACATCGTCTCATACATACTCTTCTGTTATTCTGACTCTTCACATGGCTCGACTCAAGTATTTGGTTCACTTAACCGTGTCATGTCTTTCTCGGGCGTTCCCGACTTCTTCTTCCATTCAATTTCACGTCATGTATTCTTTCGTACGTAAATAATCTACCGTTCTATAAATATTGATACTCATAAAGCGCGATCTCAGAACTTATCGTTGATGACGTGATCAATCCAAGAGTTGATTGTCGTAAATTGGTGTTTCAAAGTCATACATTAAATCAAACAATTTTAGACAGGTGCAAGAAGCTTTTGAAAACAATATTTGATTTAACTTATTAACGTGATATTTTCATGAAGTAATGAATAACGTTTTTTTACACAAGATTCTTCAGGGTCTGATGAAGTCCTGAATTCTGACTCGTATAATGTGCAATTAAGCACAAATTATTGGCACAAAGACCGGGCACATATTATTCAAAAGTCAGATTTAGATTCAAGGTAAAAATCTAAAATTGAAACGGCGCGGCATTATTTTATTTTTAGCAAACAGTTTCAATAATTATAACCGCACTTTTGAATGTTAAGTTTCGCGGTCAATTGATTCTATATCGGCAGGGTTATATAAAATTTTAAACACATATGACATGATTAATTTTAAAAAAATCTAAAGTGATCATTTTTTGAAGAAGATTTTTTTAACATTTCTTCTTGAGGAAAGGAAGGAGTGAACCTAGGTATCGAAGATGCGCATGTTGTAGGAGGGAGGTAACACAGAGGCCGATAAATCATTCACAATAACGAGTCGTATAAACGACCCGTTCTCATGTATTGGATGTCAATAACGTACAAATGTTAGGCGCGCGTTTGACGAGTTTTCCGTCAATGCACCGGTGCCAAAGGAATCAAAGACGCGAGCTCCTCGGAGCATATTCCATTGAAATACCGGTAGAACATCTTCTCTGAAGATTGCAATCCGTTTGTTAAGATAGCATTATTAAATTTTAAATTGTCTCAGCGATAGGGAAAGGATGAATGATTTTCTTGCATGTAAAAGCCGAGAGGGCTTGATTAATATTTTATAATAGAAAGTTTCTATCAAAGTTGTAGAATAATATCGCTGGACGGATATCTACTTTTTTACTTCCGTTTATCGCTTTGGGCGATTTTTTTGATGAGTGGTTTTTGAACATGAGATATCTCATTAAAATTTCGATGGTAAAAAAGAATGATGTTCCAAATTTCAAAGCTTCCTCAATTGTTTGTTTACATCTATGTCTCAAATGAAGCCGTGTGTTTTTAAAATGCTGATTATTACACGAAAACATGTCAGAGTTTGATGAATTATCGTAGCATTTTGGCTGGCCGAACAGTTTTGTCACAAATTCTTGTTGAAACATTGTTTTATTAAAAATATAGACGATTGATTTGACATTGCGAAAATTGTTTTAAAAAGTATTTTGCTGATATCCAGGTATCCTGTTCTCGAGGTTTACTTTAGGCCTATGTAATCTTTGGGCTTTGAGGATGCTGTGCAGATGTTCTTCTTTTGGAAAAGAATCTAACAAATGCATCAAATAGTTCAGCCAATTTCGTACGGTCAGATCAGTGCTCCAGATCAGTGGTGACTACCAAACTTAACACTAGGGTGTCATATGTAAGTGAAAGTGGGTATTTGAAATGCATGTAACATTCTTGATTTGTTAATTAGAAAAAATCTCGCCTCGTTATACGTAGATCATCGTGGTGGTAGTAAAAAAATATCGAATCCTCGTACAAACAATTAACCTTTTAATCGGTGCAATCTTTGTTTTCACATTGCAGGGAGGGTTTAGTGTATCGTACGAAGCTTTTAATGAGGTCATTGCGAGAGAGGTCTTCATCTAACTTTAACGGCTGATAGACCTGGCACATCACGCAGTTAAGTCTGTCTCATTCGTCTCATCTCCTGACTCTGTTATTGTCTATTGGTCCATTGTACTTAACAGCTCGCCAGGGCCGCTCTTTATATCCTTGTTTTTATTAGATCCATTTAACACAAGCATTCCACGTTTAGTTGATTAAGCTGTGATTCCTATTTTCACGCAGTCCAATATATATAAAGGAAATGAATTAAGAAATTAACACAGTCGTGTAATCAAGAACGGTTTATATTTTCTTTTGAATCGGTTTATTTTTAAATCTGTAAACGATTGACATTCTATACATGAGAACGGGTCGCTTTTACGACTCGTTCTTGTGTTCAACAGCTCGGCTGTGGAATGATTTTTTGGCCTATGTGTTTCCTCCCTTTTACCACATGGGACTATTCAAAACCCAGGCTGATTCCTCCTATGGCTGTGGCAATTTAGAATGTAGTTATGCCATCTTGATTATAACAATCTTTGGAGCACAGACGTTACGTGTGAATGCTATCTATGTTCTACCGGTATTTCAATGGAGGTTGCTCAGAAGAACTTGCGTCTTTGATCCTATTGGCACCGGTGCATAGACGGAAAACTCGTCAAACGCGCGCGTTAAATTTAAACGTGGTTTCTATGACTCTTTTTGTATTCAATAGCTCGGCTATGGAATGATTAGATGGCCTCTGTTTTTGCTTCCTCCTACATCATGGGCTTCTTTAAGACCTAGACTCACTCCTTCTTTCCCGAAAAAAAAACCCTCCATACAGCATCTTCAAAGATGACATAGGTTCTGAGGGAAATTGTTTCCCCCCAGGATCTCCTGTGTGGAGTTAATGTAATTTTTGTAAATATATTTTGCTTAAGAAATTGGAAAGTAAGCTTCTACATTAATGATGAGTATTTTATGATTTTACTTAAAACTCGTATTTCTATTGGATTTCTAACGAATATTTCACTTATATATATTCTAAATACGTATCATATTGATGATACAACTGGTGCAGGTCTCAAAATGCCTCAAATTTTAAATTTACTGAACACGACAAAAACCGTAAATTAACTCAATTTTTATAGATCTATCAATCATATTAAAATAAGAATCATTAAAAAAAAACTCGACTTATCTTTAATGTTTGATGCTTTGGTCCAAAAGCTTTGATTAGCAGCAGCTTTCCACTGCTTGGAATAACTCCTCGGCTGCTTTCCCCCAATTTGAGAGATGTTCTCTTACTTTTGTCTGCTTTAGCCTATTGTTACCTATTATATAATAACTTTTATAGCGCCGTTTTCGTGAGAAAATCACCTCAAGGGCGCTTTACAAATTAATTTATCCAACCTATAACTTGTCACTTAAACTTAAAACTAATAGCTTACAGTTAAGATTTATTACTAATGGCTAACAACGAATATTTTCAACTAGTGACTTACAATTGCGCCTCACACTTAGAACAAACTCCCACCACAGACTGCAGCCATCACCAATATGTATTCCTTTAATCAAAACATTACTAAATGGCTGATGAGTAAGGACCGCAAGGAAAATGAAGACCTCCTAAAATAGCACTTAAAATTCTTCACCATGACAAACTATGATATTGTGTAACAAATATCATATTTAAAAAAATATTATTCTACTTGTACTCACTGTCACTTTCCTCAGAACAGGTTTTTATGACCTAGTGAGGTAGGTGATATAAAAAAAAATAATGTAAGAAACAAAAAGTTAATAAATAAATAAATTAAGACTTCTAGCTAGTAACTAACTACTGAGTATAACTTATAACTTTAACTAATGACAATGACTTACATCTTAAATTTCATTATTAGTACTTCATTACCTTTTCATTATTGCTCCATATTTTTATTAGTGTTCAACGATTCTTTTCTTGTGTAACAACAGATAATAAAACAAGTTTCAAATTATCCAAAATAGAGCAATGAGAATTGTACTTAGGCGAAATAGATATGTAAAAGTAGAAAAATGTCAGACAAACTAAATTGGCTACCAGTGAAACAGATGCTGACATCAAACACATTAATGTTTTTACACAATATAAAATAAACAACTTGTTACCAAATTATTTACGACGTGGATATTCACAGACATAATACAAGGGAAAAGCAAAGAAATCTAGAGGCTTTATATTTATTACTAATATATTTTTTAAAAAAAACGAAATAGGAACACATTTAAATCAATCTTTTGGAATACATACAATTTATGTCTTCGTTATTATGTAATACCACTGCAAGTTGACCATCATATATTTTTTCTTTTCTCCTACTCAGCACTGCTAAACCTTGAATTTGGAATTCTTTTTTGAAACTTTCTTCTCTTGTGTACACTTCTAACTAATTTTATTTGACTTTTTTACTACATATCATGCCAATGTCACATGCTGTGCCGTACATATTGTATGTAAAATTTAAAATAACATTAACAATAAAAAAATATTCCGAGATAAGAGAGAAAATTAAACAATGCAATTCAAATTTTGAATAATTAAAACTAACTAACTAATCATCACGCCGTTTCACCGCAGGGCTAGGCAGAGAGAACGGACCGCCATACAACTCTGTCTTGGCAAACACTCCTTGCTTCATTTACATTCATACATACTTTTCTATTATTATGACTCTTCACATAGCCCGAATCAAGTATTTGATTCACCTGATCGTGCCATGTCTTCCTCGAGCGTTCTTGACTTCTTCTTTCATTCACTTTCGCGTCATATATTGTTTTCACACTCCTTTCTTCGTTCATTCGCTCTAAATATTCAAACCATCTAAATTTCCCTTTCTTGATTCTATTCATTACGCTTACATCAGCCTTGCATTCTTTCTGGACACCCACATTTTTTACAAAATCACACATAGTTTTACTACACATACGCCTCAGGGATCTCATTTTTACAGCATTTAGTCTCTTGCTTCACTGCCATACATCAGAGTTGATGTGAGCACTTCATTGTGGACTGCTAACTTCGCTTCTTAGGACATTTTATTATTTACGCCAGAAGCGTTCAGTCCTCCATTAATGGAGTTTCCTGCATTCATCCTTCTTCCAATATCCTACATGATGTATACAAGCAATTCGTCTATGTGAGTACTGTGTTTGAATCAGCATTCGATATCTATACACAAGTACCTTTCCTTTTTTTACAGTGAATACCACACAAGAGTCCCAACTGCTCCTAACCGTCTAAAGCCAGTGAGACTATGGCATCCCCAAACGGGGTATGTTATTAGGTTAAAGGTAGTGGGGAGGGGAAGTATATGAGGAAGAAGAAGGTTGGGAAGTACCTGGCTATTCAGATCTGGTCACCAAACACGGCTAAAGCCATTTCAAGCAACGTTTCAATTCTGAATGGTTACCTTTCACCAGGGCGATTCTTAGAGTATCAACCACTCTGGAAGGTGTCGCAAATATAGTTTTTATTATTTAAAAAATTATTTGAGCACGCCGGGTTCGAACCCGCGACCTCTGGATTCGTAGTCGAGCGTCATACCACTCGACCACGCAGGCCGTTAAAATAAAACACAGCAGAATGTTTTGCAACAAGTTATATTCGCGAGAAAATAATCGGTTCGAAATGAGATAACCAAAATAAACCATCAGAGAATCTCACGTAATCAAAGCTCGCTTCCCCAACAATTTATTACAAAAAGCCTGTCATAATAACGTGATGTAATCTACGTAAACACACCGCGACTTTGAATTCGTAGTGGAACTTTACATTTTTTTCCTACGTGGGAGGCAAATTTCTTCTCGCTTTCCACCGAAAGCTCGCGAATATTGTTCACGTCTTCAAATAAGTATTTTTTTACAATTAACTAATGGAGCGAACCGTATTCTGGAACCGTCACTGGGAAAGAAACAAAGAACGATTCAATCACGTTGGTTTGGAGCCAAGTCTACAAAGTCCTACCTATAATGTGGATTGTATCTTTTTATAATAGTGTATAACGTTAAAAATACATTCTGCATGAACCTGTATAAATTGTAGGCCTTAGCTTTAAAGTTGTTTAGATTCAATTGTGATAATATTGCAACCACCTTTAAAGCGGATCATTTTTCAAAGCACCGGTTTTTGAGAAATCACTTCAGAGGCGTTTTTGGGCAAGTTAAGACAATTTCTTGCTAACTTTAAAATAATAATAATATACCTTATAATAAACTTTGAAATCACACATGTCATTATACGAGTACATATTTACTTCGTCTAGATCGATCCCCCCTCATGGCCTTCCTTTTCCTCAACCCTTTAAACATACTGCCATGAAATTTTTAAATGTATGCTTCTTATTTTTAATTTTTAAATTGTTGTTTTTCTATTTTTTTGATTTGTATTTCTTTTAAATTATTTCTTAATTTCTTGTTTATTTTTTAAAATTAGATTCAATTACTTATTTATAAATACTTAAGAGGAAACCAATAAATAGTCATATTCATACTACCCATGTAAAATTATACCTAGTTTGTATGTGAACTATTGTGAACTGTTGGTCCCCCAAATAAAATAACAGTGAATTTATGTAGCGCAGTTTTTTAATAGTTCACCATATGTGCGCTTTACACTGAATTACCTAACCTAATATAATAACGAGAAAAACCTATATAGCAAATGCAAATTAAAACTATTTAAAATCATGATTTTCTTAAAAAAATTATTGATAGTGAATATCGCACAAAAGTCTAGAGCCAGCGACATTATGTCATCCCCAATCGGGGTAAGTTATGAGGCTGGGAGTAATGGGGAGGGGAAGAAGATGTAGAAGAGGAAGATAAGGAAGGACCTGGTTTTTCAGATCTGGTCACTAAACACGATTAAAGTTATTTAAAGCAACGTTTCATTCATGACGACTCATCTTTGGAGATTCTGTGTGAAGGTTCTTTTTGAGGAAAAGAAGGAGTGAACCTGGGTCTTCAAGAGTCCCATGTTGTAGGAGGGAGGAAACACAGATGCCGGAAAATTTCACAGCTAAGCTGTTAAACACAAAAACGAGTCGTAGAAGCGACTCGTTCTCATATATCGAATGTCAACCACGTACAAATGTTAGGCGCGCGTTTGACGAGTTTTCCGACTATGCCCCGGTGCAGAAGGTTTATATGACGCTAGTTCCTCGGAGCATCTTCCATTGAAATACCGGTAGAACAAGAACAGCATTCCCACCTGACTCTGTGCTCCAAAGTTTTTTTGTTTTATAGTGAATACCGCACAAGAGTTCCAACTGCTCCCAACCGTCTAGAGCCAGTGAGACTATGGCATCCCCCATTGGGGTACGTTGTGAGTCTGAAGGTAGTGGGGAGGGGAAGGAGATGGGAAAGAGGAAGGTTTGTAAGTACCTGGCTATTCAGATCTGGTCACCAAACATGGCTAAAGCCATTTCAATTAACATTTCCCTTCTGAATGGTGGTCTTTCACCAGGGCGATACTTGGAGTCTCTACCACTCTGGAACGTGCCGCAAACATACTTTATATTATTTAATATGAATTAAATGTCTTTTGACACACATTAATTAAATGAAAGTTATTTGCGCACGCCAGATTTGAACCGGCGATCTTTGAATTTGTAGTCGCGCGTCTTACCACTCGATCATGGAGGCTGTCAAGATATGCTTTACTTTAGCTTAGTGCGTAGCATTCTTGAGAGTGGATCTCAGGTTTGGGGACCAGAGGACACCGCTTATGTACTAATGGTCGAGAAAATTCAAAAGAAACTTTTACGGTTCCTCTACATGAGAAAGTTTGGTTTTTACCCATGGCTATTTCCAACAGCGTTTATCTCGGGAATGCTGGGTATCTGCAGCCTTAGTTTGAGGAGGGATATAGAATTACTGCTTTTTGCTCATAAACTCCTGAACGGTGTATTATTAATACCTGACATCCTAGCGGAAATTGGATTTTATGTCCCTGATAATTTCACGCGAGGCCGCTAACACAGGCTTCTGCTTCTTCCCAGGTGCAGAACTAACTTACCAATGGTGATGCCCCTGGGAAGACTAACTAGGTTAATTAACTGCCTCGCAGGAAATTTGGATATTTTTCACACGAGCTACAACAAGTTTAAGCAAGAACTAGCTATTAAGTTCTAACTATATTACGTACTTCTTGAAAACCATTTTTTTTTGTTTTTAAACATCTTTTTACCTTAATCTTTGTGTAATTATGATTACCATTTTTTTGTGTTTTTTTGCAATGTTTTGGTGTAAAACTGATTTTGCAAATATAAAATAAATAAAATGAAAATCTGTCAAACGGACCGCCCATTTCTGAAGAGAGTCTAGGTTTTTTTCAGGTATGTTTGGGCTCCAGACCAGAGGTGGCTGCCAAATTCAACAGCGGGGCGCACTCGAATTGATTATTGTCCAACATACATTGTCTAAAGTGCACTACGGTGACAAATACTTTCAAGAATGTTAATTGAGCGTACTCGCCGGAGTTAGATGTAACTTCGATTAGAATTAATTATTAATGCCAACGTGCATTAAATAATATATTAACGGTCTTCTTCGAATAAATATTATGACAGGGCAATTAATTTACATGAAAAATTAGCCATTACTTCTGACCACCCCTAAATTAACGCCCACGTGACATCTCAATGAACCCGCTTTTTATTTTTACTTGCTGCTACAATTATTTTTAAATGTCTTTATTATTTATTTTGGTTGACTTCATATTTCAAGAAGGCGGAAAGCGTGGAGCGCAATGCGTGCATTAGGTAACATTATTGCATTTTCGATGTCAATGTCATGATTATTTTTTAGAATTTTCACTGGTGATGTAACGATTATGACTTTTTTACTCATCATAGCCACAAGTACAGAAAATAGTTAGTAAACTTGTTTAATAAATATGTGTCATAACACATTTAATTTATATCAAAATATTGTTAAGTTTATTTGCGACACGTTCTAGAGTGGTAGATACTCTAAGTATCGCCCTGGTGAAAGACCACCATTTAGAATCTAAACATTGCTTGAAATGGCCTTAGCCGTGTTTCGTGACCAGATCTGAATAGCTAGGTACTTCCCAACCTTCCTCTTTCCCATCTCCTTCCCTTTCTCACTCTAGTCAGCCTAACAACACACCCAAATAAGGGATTACTTAGTCCCACTGGCTCCAGACGGTGAGTAGAAGTTGGGAGCACTATTGTGCGGTATTCACTTTTGAAAAAAGAACGTAAGGGCTAATTTACATTTTATTATTATTTAATTAAATATGTGATTTTAAAAACAATTTGAAAAAATGGAGTCGATTTCAGTTTCAGAAGAGATGGAATGTGGAATGAGGGGGAGGTACCTGTAGACAACTCTTGATAGAAAGAGAATATTTGTTTAGACAGGAGCAATCAAAAGAACAGGTTATCTTAAATAACCGGTTAGTAGCTGAGTGAACTAACGCGCCGAACTTGTCTTTCTAAATGTTATTTTAGATTAATCAAATATGAAATTACGCATTTTAATTTAATCAAATTTGTTTTCGCATGGGAGGGTTCGAGCTCGCGACCTCTGCATTCGTAGTCGAGCGTCTTAACTACTCTACCACGGAGACCGTCTATTGAAATTGTTTTAATTTAATCAAATTTGTTTTCGCATGGCAGGGTTCGAGCTCGCGACCTCTGCATTCGCAGTCGAGCGTTTTAACTACTCTACCACGGAGACCGTCTATTGAAATTGTTTTAATTTAATCAAATTTGTTTTCGCATGGCAGGGTTCGAGCTCGCGACCTCTGCATTCGTAGTCGAGCGTCTTCACTACTCTACCACAGAGACCGTCTATTGAAAATGTTTTAATTTAATCAAATTTGTTTTCGCATGGCAGGGTTCGAGCTCGCGACCTCTGCATTCGTAGTCGAGCGTCTTAACTACTCTACCACGGAGACCGTCTATTG
The DNA here is from genome assembly GCA_022651775.1 of Drusus annulatus. Taxonomy (NCBI): domain Eukaryota; kingdom Metazoa; phylum Arthropoda; class Insecta; order Trichoptera; family Limnephilidae; genus Drusus; species Drusus annulatus. Next base: position 1,165,538 of record JAGWCC010000160.1, on the reverse strand, counting down.
AAATTGAAACGGTGGCCAAGAACGCCCTTGAAGGTTGAAAGTCAAAAACGTGAAAAAAAACCGCAATTGATAAATTTTCAGGAAAAATATTTCGACGACTCTCTTGTCTAAAAAAGTTGTTGTACCTTTCTGAAGGAAAATATTTTATATTTTGGCGTTCTTAACATTCTCTTTTACTTTTCTGAAAGACTTTTCTTGCCTATCAATAATGAAGAGGTAATGAAGTAATTATAATGAAATCTTAGTTATAAGTCAAGTCACTAGTTATAAGTTATACTCGGTAGTAAGTCAGAAGCTATAAATCCTTATTGTAAGTCACTAGTTGAAATAATTAGTTGTAAGCCATTAGTAATAAATCTTAACTGTAAGTTATTAGTAAGCTTAAGTGATAATTTATAGGTTAGATACATTAATTTGTAAAGCGCCCTTGAGGTGATTTTCCCACAAAAAACGGTGCTATAAAAGTTATCCACTTATTATTATTATCTGAAAGTATTCTTGTGCCTTTTTGAGAGTTCTTAAGAGCTTCTACCGTACAAAATGATCTTTTTTTAATTCTACGCTTTTGATATTATGAATGTAGAAAGAGTAAGTACTTTGTATGTCAACGTAGTCTAGAAGGTAGAACGACGTATGTTCCCTCCCCAATTTGTTTGGCTCAGTTTCAAAGATACGACCGACGAGTGCAGATGGAAATACTCGTATTGAATCTATTTTGATTGCATCACGATATACGACTTCTGACGTTTTCATGTTGTGTACTGTGTAGGATTCAAAGTTTTAACTGTTGATATGAGGCGGTACCTAAATACCATCAAAGAATATTATACATATTTATTTATTACGTAAACTACTTTAAAATAGTAAGAACATTAAGAAAGCTTATCGTGGTTTTTCAAATACGTATATTTATAGTCAACTAGCGTGCTCCAAATTTATATTATTTTATATGAATTAAATGTGTTAAGACATATGTTAATTAAATAAACTTTATTTGCGTACGCCGGATTTGAACCCGTGACCTTTGCATTCGCAGTCGAGCGTCTCAGCACTCGATCACTGAGACCGTCGTGTTTATAAACAGTTTTATTATTTTTCTTAGTTTGGAAAAATAGGGGCCTTTTAAAGGGATTTCTCGCAGATTTTTTCTCCCTAGTAATATTTTTTATGTAAAATTTTCATAGAAATTACTTCGGATGAGAAAATTTTGTAGGCTATACACATGAATACCTACATTTCTACACATAAATACTTTTTGAATATGACCTTTAATTATAAAAAACCTGACCAAATATGAATTTCCCATACTAAAACAAACGTTGTTGCTTTTGTTGGTTATGTTTTCATCCACTTCACACAAGAGGCTCTGAGGGAAATAATTTCCCTCGTGGAGGTCAACACGAAGATATTTTAATGAAAAAATCGTCGATTTAGATCGAGAAAACATTACTTTTGAAGTTGACCAATTGAGAACATTAACTAACTAAACACAAGGATTTTTTGATGGAGGATAGACCCTTATAAAACTCTGTCTTGGCACACACTCCTTGCTTTGTTCACATTCATACATCGTCTCATACATACTCTTCTGTTATTCTGACTCTTCACATGACTCGATTCAAGTTTTGATTCACTTGATCGTGCCATGTCTTCCTCGGGCGTCCCCGCTTTTTCTTCGATTCACTTTCGCGTCATATATTCATTCGACACTCCTTTCTTCGTTCATCCGCTCTATACGCCCAAACCATTCAAGCATCAGTTTCTTAGTCGCATTCATTTTGTTTACATTAGCCTTGCATTCTTACTTGATATTCACATTTTTAATACGGTCCCACATGGTTTTACACACATAGGCCTCAAGGATCTAATTTCTACGTGCTTTCATCTTTCCTCTGCTAGTCCCATGAATCACTGCCGCTTATCAAAGTTGGTATAAGCACTCCATTGTGGACTGCTAGCTTCGCTTCTTTGGTCAATTTTTTTATGTGCGCCAACAGCGTTCGGTCCTCCATTCTCTGCGAAAATCTAATCAGTATAATACTATCCACTAAGTTAATTTATTTAGTTAATCGACCAAACAAATGATTCTACCACCGTCTTCCAAGTATAACCATTGGACAGAATAAATAAGCTTCCGAAATGACTGATATATGTACATTATTGATAACTTGCATGTGTTCCATCCATATTTACATTGTGTCTAACGATCGATCTCAGTTGGGCGGATTCCACGTTGACCATTAGCCATTGATTGTAAATAGCTGCAAGTCCATGCCAAGATAACCCCTGAATAATTATTGTCTTTCAGCGATCGGTTTTAATTATAAAAATGCCAAATAGGATAAACAACGTTGTATTTATAACGGTTTATTTTGGTTAACACATTTGACATCCGTCAATCTATCGGGCTATTTTTTAATCAGAAGTTGTTTGAGAATTTTTTCTATCGTTTCAAAGATTTTGGGGCACGCGGATAAAAACAATGGAATATACGCGGAGAAAATTAATTGGAATTACTAAGAAACCCAAAAACTCCACACATTTACATAGATTTTCCTAGAAATTTAAGTTGGGCCTTCCAAAAATCAGCACGTCTTAACACTTTTAATATCAAGCGCCTAACAAAATTGTCTGAAGATTTCAATAGTACCTACTTTATTCATCAGTGATTATTTAAAATTGAAAATCAACTTATTTTTGTTTCTTAATTTTTATTATAATAGTTTATTGATCTGTGAGATATTTAAACATTGTGTTAAGGATCAGCACCCAAAAATACACACTAATTGGTTTTCTAGTATAAGCAAAACTACAAATTATTTATCTGTTAATTTTATATGGATAGGGTTTCCGGTGAATACAATTCTTGAACAGTAAACTTTTAAATTCTTTATGAAATGCGTACTAGAATTTTTGGTAAAACGTTTAAAAATACCTTTTATGGGTTTTACAGAAAATTTAGTATGTGTTTCATAGAATTTAAAGGGTTATGGTTAAAACATTGTATTCACTGGAAACCTCAGACATTTTTCTAACTACAAATAGAAAAATTGCAGATAAATCATTTGTAGTATTGCTTGTATTAGAATGCTATAAAGTAAAGTTTAGCGTCATCCTTGAGTGCTGACCTTTAAAAAATATTTTTTATTTCTTTAAAGTTATATGAAAATATCCCAAACGAGCGATGAAACTACAGGGCAATTAAAAAAATATATATGTTAATAAAATAAAGAATAAAATTAAAAAAAGTTAATGAAACATAGTTATTAATTAATAAATATATATTTATGAGCTTCATTAGTATGCTGATATAATATAAATAACACGAAATCATTTAAAAGATTATGATGTAATTGGATACTATAATATTACAACATAAACCCACGATGTATGAAAATTGTATTAATTTTAATAGCAAATTGTATTTGATATTTTTCCAGTAGAACCATTTTCGTAAGTATTTGAGTATTTTGCTTATATAGTTGTCGTTTTAAAAAATCATATCGCAGTCTGAAAACGGCATTAAGAGTTGAAATAGTTGCGATAAACTACACATTTTCGAAATAACAGCGTGCAATTTTTTTTTTAGTTTATCGGGTGTTTGGCAGGTATTCCAAAATACTTGATTATCAAAGCAAATTTTGCGATTGACAAGTTTTTCTGTTGTAGCTTTAGCACCGACTTTCTGGCAAGTGGGTAGGAGGTCTGCCTTACGGTAGATACATTTAAAATTAATATTGATTTCAACATAAAAATCTCCCTGCATTTAATATATGTTAAATTTAACATTTGAAACAAAATAATTTAGAGTAGGTACGATAATCATCGTAATCAGATAATTTATCATCTTGCATTGACCTGATGCTTCAGCAAGATTGTAAATACATATTTATACACATGAAACCATTGACATAGGGTACTGAAGATGTGCTTTGCGTTGTTATAAATGTTCACATATGATCTTGGTATTTATTTAATCATGCAAAATCAACAGTTTATATTATTATGTAGTACCTATACTACATTCCCAATGTCTAGCTAATAGTCATCATTATATAGAGGAATGTTGCAAATTATGTGAGAAAAAATAATATTCCTGAAATATATTTTTTTACACAAATTGTATATGTATTAATATACCAATTGACCAATTCGTGAACACTGTGAAAACCTAAGCATGCATAAATTATGTTTCAAGAATTCTTGTCATGCGAATCATGCTTTACATATCTGGGGGTTGATGCTAGAAGGGCCTACTCGTGATGTCAGATTTTGGTAATTTTATATACTCATCAGAAAGAATCCTAAAGTGTCCTTTACTTTAACGATATAATTGCCTATTTTAGCACCTCAAAAAAACTGAAATTATGGCCTATCTAATGTGAATGTCAAAAAAATGTTTCGCCTTTGTACTCCTACAATACGATAAATAATCTCCTAAAAAGTACACACATTTGACATAGGCACTTTTAGCATTAACCCCAGATATAACCCCCTTGTTCTATCGGTATTTCCCAACATTTGTATACGTTTGAAATTCGGTACATGATAACGAATCGCTTTTACAACTTGTTATTGTGTCCAACAGCTCGACTGTGTTTGCTCTGTGCTTCAACATGGGCCTCTCAAGACCCATATTCACTCCTTCCTTTCTTCAAAAAGACTTTTCACACTGCATCCTCATATGACATGGGCCCTGAGGGAAATTATTTCCTTCAAGGCCTCCTGTGTGAAAGTGTAATGTAAAACAAAAAAAAGTCGTGCATAACTGACAGATCTACACGATTTTAATGAGATCACATCACCCTTACCTCTAACCAATCGCAAAATTTTATTTCCCTTGAAATTTTCCCTCCGAAACTATATTCTCACGCCAAAAAAAGTATTCTTAATTTATTTTTTTCCTTTCATGGATTAAAAAAGTACCAAATTCAAATAAAAATAAGGGATGTCCCCTCTGTCTTCATTCAATTTCCATCTTATACCCTCCCTAACCTCTTTGTAGGGTTTTTAGAATCATTTTTTTCCCTACGTAAGCTCATGAACTTAAATTCAATAGTCACGTAAATGCATTTTTCCATCTACATGAGGTGATAAAGTAAGGCGCATAGCGCCGTTCTATTGGTATAAATAACAAGAGTTAGAGTCAGTAACTTTAAATGATTTATCACTTAATGATAATTAAGAGTCTAGAAAATTAAAAAAAAAAAAACTCCCTAACCTCGGTGAGCGGGCTTTTATAAAATATTGCTAAGCATTTGAATATTAACATATACGCAAAAAGACCTGTAGTAACAAAATGCAACCAGTTCATTGTTCACTGCTCACCGGGTAGAAAAGATTATCTCCTCTAATCAGCGTTGACACAGGTAGACGGACAAATATTCCTGGCATTACCAACCGTGTTATGTTATTATGAAGTCGTGCTTTAATATGGAACACATCCAAGTGCAGGAAGAATAAAAAATAGCAATTATTTTTAGGAAATGACATACTCCAAATACGCTGTCTTCTTATTATTATGAAAACATGTTTTGAACAGCAAGCGTAATAAATGTGTTGAGGTTACTTGGATGAATCATATTAAATGACATTGAGACAAAACGTAGGCTTATTTGATTTTTATTGTATGACACAAAGCACTTCCACAGTCATAACATTAGCAAAATGTAGCAATTCCTTATCTTGTCGTTGTTAGGAGAAATTATAAGATGTTGATATTTTTACAACGTATTTATTTTCAGGCTTAACAGCTGCTGTTAACAGCTATGACATGGATTTTCAAATAAACGAGTCGGAACCGCTCGTGTTAATTGGCTCTTCTGTAAACGTTAAATGTTGAGCCTCTTTGATATCTCACTGGAATGAATAGAAAGTCTGTTTTATGGGTATTACTTGAACACTTAAAAGGTATGTTCTATCAGGTTAAATAATTAATTTGTTGAGTGAAAGAAAATTTGTTGTGTTGAGTTTAATATCGTGATAACAATGGGAATTTATGTGTGTTCATTTTTTTTGTCAGGAAAAGGAAGGGAGTTAATTCTCCAGATATGGTTTTAAAAATAGCTTAATTTATGTCAAGCAACACAGTTTACATTTTGTTTACTATTTTTTATAGTGAATACCGCACAAGAGTCCCAACTGGTCCCTACCGTCGAGAGCCAGTGAGACTATAGCATCCCCAATTGGGGTATGTTGTGAGGTTTTTAAGGTCGTGAGGAGGGGATGGGGAAGAGGAATGTTAGGACGTACCTGGCTATTCAGATCTGGTCACCAAAAACGGCTAAAGCCATTTCAAGCAACGTTTCAATTCTCAATAGAAGAAGCGCTAGTGTAGTCAGTATTGACGATTTTTGCCTGACTGTGGCGTGGCTAAGACTAGGGCTAGGGTATTTATACATAAATTCATAGCCCATGTTGACATAATGTTTTTGTTTATTTGTATAACCACTTTTTCACAGAATTGTTATAAACAAAAATATAGGATATAACCTAAAAAACTGTTGAGTTCTGTCCTGTTATGCCGCATTACAAAACGTAGTGGGTGGAGTCACTGGAGACGCGGGAGACAAATATGCTTACAAACCTAAAAGCGGAGCAATATTGTGTGAGAACTTGTTTCATCTCTTTCTCTCTCACGGTTTACGATGTAAAAACCCGGAGAAAGTGATTCATCGTAAATTTGTTTAGGTTGGGTTTTAAATGTTTAGCTCTCTCTCCATATATATTCTTGCTCTGAGTTCCCAACCTTCCTCTTCTCCATATCCTTCCTCCCCCCTAGCTTCAGTCTCACAACATACCCCGATTGGGGATGCCATAGTTTTACCGGCTTCAGAGGGTTGGGAGCAGTTGGGACTGTTGTTCGGTATTCACTATAAAAAATATTAAAAAATATAATTCTGTGCCTGAGATACTGAAGAAGGATTCTCGTATCAAGGGTATCATCTAACGCAGAGGTTCACAAACTTTTTTGTCCCGTAGACCACTTGCCGATTTTTTCTGTTTTGTGTAGACCCCCCGCTTTCTTAATATTGTTTTTTTTAGCGTTGGGAAAAACTTAAAGGTTTTGTAAACGCTTCAGGAACTGCTAGTTCTTTGAAATAAACCCTTCGCGATAAACACTTCAATTGAAGCCGAACTTGCCAAAAAATAGTACTAGTCGGTAGAGATTTCAAATCGGAAAGTACTAGCAAATCAACAAAAGAACCTCCTTAAAAAAGTGCTAGCAAATCAACAAATTTACCCTCCGAAAAAAGCACTAGTCGGTAGAGATTTGAAATTGAAAAGTACTAGAAAATCGACAAAAAAATATTATAATTAGGGAATTAATGCCTATTATAAGAGAGTATTACGTAAGTACCTGCATAGGTACTATCTGAGAGGTGGATTATTACATTTGCGGGAAGCCAAAATTTTGGTGACGGCCTGCCTAAATGGAGTCCACTCTCGTGGACCCCCCTTTTACGTCTCATGCACCCCCAATTTATTTTTTTTCACTGACGTGGACCCCTCGCAGGTCAGAATCGACCTCAGGGGGTCGATATAGACCACTTTGGGAATCACTGATTTAACGTAAGAAAATGAATGTATTCGCTAATGGGGTAGTGGTACCATACGTCTTACGAGTCGTGAATAAATCACTCGAACCATCAATTCGCTGATGTTCTTAATGCAAGCTGGTGATATTCCCAATCGCGAGTTGGCACTTCGGTACTGCTTTATGACTAATTCAGTATTTCGGTGTCTGCTAGCGTAGGATAGGTTATGAATACTACGGCTGTTGTTATGCCAACGTTTCTTCTAGAATATTCTTCGTTTCGGCCAAACACGATTGGCATACGTAAATACGAACGCATGACTAACGGGAGCTATATTAAGATGTTTTTATTATAGACTTTAGGTCGAAGGACTCTGAACTAAAAATATCAGATGACCAAGTTATAAAGTCAAGCTATTGTTACTACATACTGCATACTTTTTCTCATTAAGAATCTTGTTGGCATTTTTCTTTCATGCAGTGAATTGAAATCATTTTCAGGGGCGTAGAAACAGACTGCCGGGTCATTGGCAAGTGTTAAACTGAGTTCCAACACTAAAGGGCAAACTAATTTAAAAAAAAACATTACTTTATTTATTTTCTTTTAATTTATTTTCACTACATCACTGTTATTTTATTTCATTTTATTTAGTTATTATTTTTATTACATTAAAAGGTACTTATTTTTTTAGTGAAAATCTTAATATTTAAATATTTAGGTACAATTTAAGCGTTTTCGTTTTCTATAAATAATTTCCGTTGTGAGTACGCATGGCCGTATGAGTGTGAACTTTTCAAATTAGGAGCTGATATTAATTGAAATTACCAAATTTAAAAAAATAAATACAGACAAGCGATTGAGTTGGTACATATTTTATTTTAAAAAATTGATTGACATTTAAGCGTCAGATCTTTAGTTTTTTTTGTCGTCTTGTCAGATTACTACACTAGTCAGTTGCACCCCGTGATTTTTCACCGGTAACAATAAATTGTCTTAGCACTCAAAAATGACGCTGAACGTCATTTTGCAGCATTCTAATACAAGCAATTCTACAAATTATTTATTTGTTAATTTTCTACGGGTAGAGTTTTGAAAATGTCTAAGGTTTTCAGTGAGTACATTTTTTAAGCTCTAATTTTGAAATTATTAAAAAAAAAAATACTAAAATGTTAGTAAAAGTTTAAGTTTGAAAACCAACGAAGGTATTTTTGAACTTTTTACATAAATTCCAATATGCATTTCATATATAATTAAAAAAGATTACTATTTAAGAATTCTATTCACTGGACACCTTGGTCATTTTTCTAACTATCCGTATAGAATTAACGGATAAATAATTTGTAATACTGCTTGTTTTAGAAAACCAAAAAGTGTGCATTTTTGGGTGCTGACCCTTAATAATTTATAATTTAGAGATTTAGATATTATGTCAAATATTTATTGTATTTCTTTAAAGTGCCCTGAAGGTGTCATAATATTGATGAAACTAGTAGTCAACAACAGAAAATCTTTTTGTTTTTTAAATTATAAAAAATGTGGATATAACGTTATGTATTAATCAATAAAAAAAAACGAATAGTTTTCGTGAGATTCCTTCATATTGTAAAGATTGTATTCGCAACATTGCCCTGAAACAAGACATACATTTAAATTTTAATCACCATGTGTAAGAAGAGATTTTTGATTAAATTTGCCTCGGTCTAGGCGGCCCAAGTGGTCGCTACGCCACTGCTACCAATATATACCAGAGTCCCACTTAGCAAGGCTAAGTTTATAAAAATATTTTGGAATCACGCACCTGCACACTTTCTGAAGCCATTTCGTGCAAATCTTGGATGTTGCCTTGGAAAAGGTATTTTCTTCGTATGTAGGTTATGGTGTTTGTGAAAATCGTGTGCAGTTGAAGAAATTGATTTTTGCTTCAGTATTAAAAAGCTCTCGATAGTAAAGTGGAAGAAGCGAGTTTTTTGTAGATGTTTGCATTTTGTGGACGTAAGACTGACTTGAAGTAAGCCATCAGTGTCGTTCATAGAGATTTTGATCAGAGTAGGCAGTAGGAAAAACAGCGGATTATTAATAGAGATAAGCACTATAAAATTCCACTGATTGCTATTGGATTCGTTTGTAAAAGTTCTGCCTTATACACTTAGAAAGATACTAACACAAAAGATCTACTTGAACGGGCAACAGCTCAAAACACACATATTTTGTGTAGTCCAGTAGGAAAAGAATAATCTGCTCTGACGTTAGCGGCGTTTGAGCATATTTAGTTACTGATTTGACACGTTATAGTACGAAGGTCGATGAGACGCATACGGCGGTGCAATTAGCAAAATTTTTCGTGTATTTTTTGAAGTGAAGATTCATTTTTTGCAATAAATTTATATTATCTAATTCAAAATAAAACATATTTTTATGAGAGTACAGTAGGGAAGGAAGTGTTTATGTGCCTTTGTGGAGTGCACGCCCCTGTGAACCATATGAGTTTCACCGATTGGTTTTGAACTGTTTACGATACGAAGGTGTTTCGATTGCTGGTCGCTGGCGGCTTCTTTCTTCTTCGTCTTTCTTTTCTCGTTCTACGTCCTTACTAAATAGCTACGAAGTAGGCGCGCCCCGTCTTGGCACACACTTCTTGCTTCATTCACATTCATAAATAGTCTTCCAGTGTCGTCAATGTTTTTTTTCCATTCGCTTACGTGTCATATATTCTTTGTCAATTCACTCTGCAATTTCAAACCATTTAAGCGTCGCTTTCTTAATCTTGTCCACTTTGCTAACTCGGGTTTGTTTTTGATATCCTCATTCATTTTACAATCATCTACGATTTCAGGAAACTTATTTCTACGGATTTAATAAAAACACATAAAAAAAAACTATAATCTACTAGACCTGACCGGTTTCACTTTATGACGTTTCACTTTTTGTCGCAGACATAAATATAAAATACATTAAGCCAACAGAGACGGGAAAATCAAAAAGTAAAATCAAAAATATCCAAATGTTAAAAATAAAGCTGACAGCAATATATATTATATAAATTTAAAAAAAAACTTATAGACGCGTCTAGCTCATCACTATGTCACCTGTCTCCCAGAAGGTAATAAAACTACCCGAAGGTATATTTGAATGTTATTTTAAAGCCGCCCCTGTCAGCAATATAACAAAACCCTAAGTCTCAGATGTTCACTGTGATATAGACCCAATAAGCGTCAATTTCGGACATAAGTAGTATATATACCATAGATTTACTTAAAACTGTACCAGTCTGACGATGCAAATCATAAGGTGAAACTGGTGAGGTCTAAATAAAAACATAGTGGAATAAAGCTTAAAATTTTGTATTATTAAATCACTACAATGGAGTTCCATCACAAATTAACAGTTTCAAAATTAGAATTATTTTTTTTAATGTAAATACCGCACAAGAGTCTCAACTCCTCCCAACCGTCTAGAGCCAATGAGACTCTGGCATCCCCAAATAGGGTATGTTGTGAGGCTGAAGGTAGTAAGGAGAGGAAGAGAAAGATTGGGAAGTACCTGGCTATTCAGATCTGGTCACCAAACACGGCTTAAGCCATTTCACGCAACGTTTCGATTCTGAATGGTGGTCTTTTACCAGGGCGATACTTAGAGTATCCACCACTCTGTTTTCAATCTCATTTCCACGACATTCATTTTACTTTCGTCCTTATTCTGGTAGTTAACTGTAAGGATGGTATTAAAACTCCGTTTTGGACAGCTAGTCTTGAATCCACACACATTTTACATTTGAAAAACAACTTGTATTAATACAAATGCTCGTCACTCACTGATTTTAAAAACTAAAATGTAAAGGCTTTTTTGGCATCGAAAATTAAACACACGATTCATATTCTCCACGTGGAAAAAAGTAATGCGGAAGAACGAAATGTAAAGTTGGCAAACATTTTATTTCTCCATACACAGAGAGGACCTACAATAACACATGCGGAGATATGTACAAAGTAATCTGGAGGATTTGAATAATTGCTTGCGACACGATGTTGATGGCGGGTTGTAAAAAAGCTGTGTTTTTTTTCCAACATCATTTCTATAAGTAGATTGGATTGGCATTTTGTTATTGTAGAATATTCTACACCAAGTTTTAGTACGTCATTAATATTATTGTTTTTTAACACTTGCTGCTGAATAGAATAATTAATCTGCTGGCTCTAGCATCTCTTCTATCTCTAAAGCAAAGAAAAGTCCACAAATACGTCGTTGAAGCTTTTAAAATTCATCACAAATTGAAAGTTTGTTGAAAAAGTTTTAAATACTAATTTAGTAAAAAAGAATGCCTTAGAGTGGGTCAATATATTCCCACACAATAATTCAGGTATTATTGTATTCAAACCATTTTTTATTGTCACATAACTACACTTCTGAATCGCCTTTATTGGTTTCAATACCCTGAAAGAATAGGGCTTAAGATTTGCCCAATGATATTCAAAACACTGCAGGGAATGGCACCAGCTTTTATTCGTAACTGCGTGTTCGATAAGACTTGGACGATAAAAAACTTACATAGAAGTCAGTAGATTTTAATACTGCTTACAAGTTGAACTATCTCGATCAAATAAACCTGATGAATAAAATGTTCGCGATTTTCGTATATCCGGCCCAGTCATCTGGAAGAATCTTCCCCCAAACTTGTAATGTAACAAAGATCAAACGGGTCTTAAAAAAATTTATATTTTCAAATTCTACATATTATAAAACATAACTTTATATACAAAAAAATTAAATTTGAAGCCATATTAAACGTCCTTAATTTGCTCAATTTCGGTTTTCTTCCTACTTGTATTCTTGCAATTTAATGTCCTTAATGTCTACTAAAAATTTTAAGCTTATTGTCATAAAAAATCTTGTTCTTTTGGTTTTTTTATATTCACACTGCTTGCATTTTTAGAATCGTTACCTTTTAAAACTTGAATTTTATTTTTGGGTACCAACACGTTAACTGTCTTCAATATGATTTCTTTTACTTTGCTCTTACTAATTTGTTTATATTTACACATATTTTACATTATTTTTTTTTACACCCTTAGCTTTTAGTATATTATTTTTTAATCTATTTATTAAATATTCACTGTTTTACTCAATTTGAACATTTTTTTAATGATTTACGATAACAATCACAAAACTGCGCTATGTGAATTCACTACTTTCATTTTTATTATATTTGGTAAAGAAACCATCCAAAACTGGCACTCGTGATTAAAATTACGTCATAAAATTAGTGTTGTTGATAAAACAAACAAATGGCCGTTTGAAACAATCAAAGCGAAACCTACCGAAATATTTCAAGGCTGTCATATTGTGAATTCCCAACTGGCCGTGAAAAGCAAAAACATATTGTTAAATAACGTATTTTCCTATAGTATCGGGCCTCTCGTGTTTGCTATTTTTGAAAACTTCCGCAGTAAATATTATGGCAAGCTTTGCGTTACTCAACAATTTTACAAACATTAAACAGAAGATTTTAAAACATTCCATCATCAACAAACGAGGTGAGTTCATTGGTGGGTAGGAACTAGTAAGGTCTATTTTTAAAATGCACATGGCTTATGTCTACTTACCTGCAGAGAAAATGTAATTTTCCTGTAAAGTGTTCTTTTGAATCACTTTCTATTTTTAAATAATGACCAATGATTAGGTTCAGTTTTTTTGTAATATAGAACAGTGGCGGCTTGGGGGTTTTTAGTGTTCTAGAGTACCAAGATTGAAAAAATATGACATTGTTGATGTTGTTGTAGCTGAAAATCCATTTGCTTATTTTTTAAGTTTTTTTTGTACGATTATTTTCAGGATTTTTCAGTTTTGGTGGTGCACTGCATAGATTTCTGAAAAATTTTCTGAAAAGTTTTGAAAAACAAAATTTTTTTCGGCTAATACAACACCAATAATGTCATTTTTTTCAATCTTACCACTCTAGCACACTAAAAAGTCACTAGCCGCCACTAATCTAGAATATAAATTACTTACATTTTGAGTGCAACCTTTATAAATATTTGTTTTTTTCGTTGTAAATTCATCAGGATTCATTTGAATGTGAATCTCAGACAAAGCCCCCATTTTCTAAGTGTTGTGTCATCTTGACCTTTAAAGCTTTAAACACATGTTTGTGGTAATGCTTAACCCTTATGTGACTGAAGAAAACTACACCTTTTTTTAAATTGATTTGAAGGTTTCTTTTACAGTATATCATTTGCTGAAGTTTGCTGGACCAATTTTATAATGTAATACATTGCGACTTAGTCCAATACTTGGGGAAATGCATAGGAATTTCACCCAGTACCATCTTTTCTTGGTTTTTTTTTTTAAATTCAGTAGGTGATTAAAAATTCTGTTTAGGATACAGGTGGTGTACTTTGAACACAACAGTACATCGTATTTATCATTTTTAATAAGACAAAATGATTAATAAAAATGGACAAGCTTCAAATTCCATATAAAACATATGAGGATACCCGGGTACCCTTGAAAAGTGTAAATTATACTTAGGCTTTCTCCGCTAACATACCACCCTCCCCATATCTAACAGTTATGTTCAATTGTTTATTTTTACGGTGAAGAAGTCAGGAAGTTTCAGCTGGTTAGACTTACTGGAACATTAAAAAAATCTATGTTGAAAACCGAAGAGGGTACCCGGGTACCCTTTCAGTCACATAAAGGTTAATGACGATGTTTCATAATGGGACAGCAGATAGAATAGAGCGCCTAACGACAGGTCTAAGTTCTAACGTATATTTTTGTGATTTTTATGTGGGGCTGATAAAGCTTCTATTAGAAAATGACCTTCAATTAAGCACGTACTTTCCTGCCTCTTTGTATTTGGCTATAACTTCCCACGTTCTTTGTGAATATTTAGCTATTGGCACACTGTGAACTAATGGTGTTGAGTCAAGTTGGCAACAATGGCAGAATAGAGTGGGCGGTCAGGAATGCATGACAGACGGATTACGAATTTTCCGACCGACGAAAATTCAAGAAAAACGAAAACACACATCAATGTGAAATAAAACACATAAATGTACAATTTATGTTTTTCAACATGCCAGTTTTGGATAATAAAAATGCACCATTCGCGCTGTCATGTTGCAGTTACGTGCAGCTAAAATCTTTAAAATTCAGCACCCAAAAATACACACTAGACTAATTGGTTTTGTAATACAGGCAATACTACAAATGATTTATTTGTTAATTCTATACGGTTAGTTAGGCAAATGTCGAAGGTTTCTAGTGAAAACAATTTTTAAACAGGAATCTTTTGAACTATTCATGATATTCATACTGTAAAACGTTCGAAAATGACTGCTGTGGTTTTCAAACTGCACCTTTTACTGACGTTTTAGTAAGTATTTTCATAGAATTTATAAGATTACAGATTAATTTGTTTATTCACTGGAAACCTTAGGCATTTTTCTGACTGTCCATGTAGAATTTACAAATAAATCGTGTGCAGTATTGCTTGTATTGGAATGCTACAAAGTGATGTTTAGCGATATTTTGGGTGCTGAGCCCTAAATTTAACATAAATCGAAATTAATCAAACTCTCTGATGGGGATTTTTGCCGGTTTGAAAATTACAAAGCTTTTTTGACCTGGAATTTTTCGAGAAATAACTTTCTCTTATAAATAAGGCATGTAACAGTAATAGATGTATTTCTAATTGTTTATTTATTTAAATGATTATTGAGCAGGTTTTTTTAAATATATTATTCTCAACATTTGTACAGGGCTGACATTCAATACATGAGAACGGGTCGCTTTTACGACTCGTTCTTATGTTCAACAGCTCGGCTATGGAATGATTTACCGGCCTGTGTGTTTCCTCTCTCCTTCAACATGGGCCTTTTCAAGATCCAGGTTCACTCCTTCATTCCTCCTTTTTTTCCACCCAGCATCCCTAAAAATGACATAAGCCCCGAAGGAAATTATTTTCCTCAAGACCTCTTGTGTGGGGTTGTTGTAAAAAAAGGAGTTTAAGAAAACTGATACCAAGAAGGACAAAATTATAACACAAAAAAGTATTAAAAATATTTTTACATAAAACGTAATTTTATTTACGTAAAAAGTAGTTACAAAAGAAAGGGGAACAAATGAGCAAATACATTAAAAATAAATTTATGGGAGTAGAGATTGAATAAACATCATACATTTATTTAAATATAGCTTTTACAGAAAGGATATATCACTGATTTATAAACCACGGAGCTTTCAGCAATTCGGTCACACTCTCCCCTTCGTTGGCCACAATGAAATAAAAGAATTTACATACTGAGATACAACTCTGTGCCAGATTTATGACTGATTTCCTTGACTGAGATTTATGCACTCGAAACATTATTTAAATGGACCGTTTGGTTATATGTTAGCAGAAATAATTATAATCCAAGTCGGTAATTACGTAGCTACTTCGCATAAATTATTAATAACTTGGGCGAGTCAATATTCCATCACTGCAAGACTTTTGAATGTTGTCAACAAAATGTATTTTGTTTTAGATCACATTTCAATAACATTACTCTTTAATACCTAGTTATTCAAAGCAAGTATTTAAAATATAAATCAACAAAAATAATTTAATTACGCTTTTTGTACGTACAAGATATCACATTTTATTTTAGATATAATCGTTTGTTTTGTTTCGGTTTTCTCCTTACTTCTATCATTATAACTCAATGTCCTCACTTGCTACTGAAAACCATATACGAGTACTCATTGTCATAAAATATTTATTGTTCTATTCTCACTTGTTATATTTACACTGTTTGCATTTTTAGAATCGTTTTCTTAAAATGTTTGAATATCAATGTTTTAAGTACCAACATATTAACTGTCTTCAATCTAATTTCTTTTTCTTTGATTTGACAAATATGTTAATATGAATTTATACGTTTCGTCTGAATTTTTATACCCTTAGCTTCTGGTAAATTGTTTTTTTTAATCTGTTGATGTACGCATGCACTGTTATACCCATATTTGAACCTTTTTCTCTCATGATTTATGATAACGATCATGATTTTAGATAGTTTTAATTTTTATCATATTATATACTACTTTTTCCTTATTAGTTAGTCTTATTAGCATAATTAATTTTAGTATGACTTGAGGTGAAATATCACAAAACTGCGCTATATAAGTTCACTGTTATTATTATTTAGAAAACCTTATACGACCCATTACTAGGGCTCTACAATAATGGTTACAAAAAATAATTTGGACTTCCGCGCTATTGCAGCGCTTTGACCATGTTTGCCGATGGTCAAGTTCATAGCTTTACTTCCTTCTTGATTTTCTCCTGAACCCAACAAAAAAAGACTTCAGCAAGTCATAACAAAATTACCAATGTTTTATTGGTATTCGTTTTAGAAATTAAAAAAATAATATATGTATTTATATTTATTTGTTGGTATATGTTTAATAATGCCTACGTATCCAATGACATTACAAACATAAGGACTCGTTACTGTCTTGGAATATTTACACAAAATGTAGCAAGTAACAAACACACGTACGTTCCCAGCAAATTCAAACATTGGTCGTATGACAAAAATAGACATTCAAAGAATATGTGTGTTTGAACGAAATAGATTTATGACCAGGCGGTGCTACATCAACGAGTAGAAAATGCCGGATAAGACGACTTACTGCAAGTAGGTTGTCCTTCTTATACGTATGTCTTACTTACATTTCACTCTCTTTAATGGCGCTTAAAACCTTCTGAAAACAGTGGAAATAATCGTCTTATTTAATTTGTGTGTACTTATTAATGAAAAGTTATTCCTTGGCTTTTACTAGTGTTTGCATTGAAATGAAAACACTTTCTCATCACAGACGAGGGTATGTTGGCACTTATTTATGCAATTTGTTTAGATATAATATACGACCCCAAGCGACAAGTTCAATATTAAATACGCTAAATCGAAAGTACGGCAATTTCCGTATCTTTTGCTTGCCACTTTCAGAGCTCTACGACGTGTCTATAAGTTTGTATTTTTTTATTTTTTATTATTATTGTACAACAGATATAAACCCAATTACAGTACAATGGAACAACAAGTAAGCGATTTCAAATTATAAAATTTTTAAATTAATAAGTTTTTTGAACTTTTGTAAATTATCTGAAAATATATCAATATATATAGATGATGTATTTAACAGAATTATACCTCTTGTCATGCTATGCTGAGCCATAACATCTGTCCGACCATAGGGTATTCTGAACATTGCATAATTTCTGCTGCGACAGTATTTTTCAGGTACGAATAAGCAGTAGCATGCCAAGAGGTATGGACAGTCGATCAAGTGGTTTATAATCTTAAAGTTTATTGTCATGAGACCAGCACTAAGCCTAGTCTCAAAGCTTTGATAATTTGTCTCCTCGAGTAGTTCTATGTGATGCATTAACATAGGATATGTTCCGTGCGAACGCATGTACACATACCTGAGGATTTTTTTCTGAATCTGTTCCAACATATTTATGTATTTGGTTTGATGTGGAGCCCAGACAGTGCTAGCGTACTCCAACTTGCTTCTGATCACTCCATTGAAGAGGGCTGTCATCGCATTTGTGTTATTAAACTCTTTGCACCTTCTGATTAAAAACCAAGAAGTTTATAACAATTTGAAGTAAGCTGCACTATATGACTCGAAAACGTTAGCCTGGGATCAAAAACCACCCCGAGATCTTTGATGGTAAATACGCGGGTTAAAATTTCACTATTCATAATATATTTGAAAAAAAAAAGGATTTTTAGATCGGCTATATGTCATAATGACGCATTTTTTTATATTAAAATTTAAATTATTGTTTCTCGACCAGTTCGAAATTGCATCTAGGTCGGCTTGTAGTTTGTCAAAATCTTCATCCGATTCAATCTCCTTTAAAAATTTGAAATCGTCCGCAAACAATAAGCACGAGCTGTGACGTATGCATTCCTGGATGTCGTCTATCAAGATAAGGAACAATAGGGGACCAAGATTTGAGCCTTGTGGAATACCTGACAGAGCTGCGAAGTTATCGGACTCGTATCCATTTATTGATACGTACTGGCTTCTATCTTTTAGATATGAGGAAAAAAATGTCAGTAATGATTGGTTGAATCCTATTTTGTACATTTTTCTCAGCAAGATATCATGGTCTACGCGGTCGAATGCCTTGGCAAAATCCGTATATATTACATCCGTCTGGTGTCTGGCGTCTAAACCTTCTGCTACCCGTCTAGAAAGTGATAGAAGATTGGTCACGGTAGATTTTTTAGGTAGGAATCCGTGTTGATTCCCTTTTAGGAACGGCGTGATTTGAGCCCGTATCTTATTACAAATAATAATTTCGAACATTTTCGGAATCGTTGATAATATTGCCACAGGTCTATATGTTGTTACGTCTGTCTTATCACCACCCTTATGTATAGGGATAACCCTTGTGGTTTTCCAGCACTGTGGGAATGTAGATGAGACAGAGCAGAAATTAAATATATAGCATAGTGGAGCACTAATGTTAGAAGAAATGGACGAGATGATGGCAGGAGGAATGCCATCCGGTCCCGTCGCATTGTCGGGCTTGAGCTTCCGGATACAGGATTCTACTTCCTCGGTTTGAGTGAGTCCGAGTGAGATATCGCCCAGATTCCAGGGCGATTCTGCTTGGAAATTGACTTGAAGATTCGGGGCTACTTGACTATAGACGGAGTGAAAGTAGTCCGCAAACCTTTTTGACACTAGATCAGGGTTCGAAAAAAGTTCACCTTCGTCATTTAAGACGCTTGGTGAAGTGACGGTACTCTTTTGTGATCTGATATAGTTCCAAAAAAATTTAACGTCGTCTTTGATCCCATTCTGAACGTTCTCCAAATAAAGTTTTTTTGCATTAGTTATATATTTTTTAAGCTCAGACCGAATCGTTGAAAAAAGCAGATAATCAGATTGCTTTCTATGCAATTGATATCTCTTTCGGTACGATTCTTTACATTTCAGTTTATCAATAATATTTTTATTAAACAATATCGGATATGACATATTAGAGACAAACATTTTCTTTACCGGTATACATAATTCAAAAATACTGAGCAATACATTATAAAAATAATCCACCGCTTCGTCAATACAATTTAAACTAGCCCTTAAGTAATGTCATTCATTGTACGTATCGTATTTATTTATGGGGGGTTATGTATTATCATCGTATAACATACATAATCGTGCAGGATTAAAATATATGTTTATGGTATCATCACTCTGCGTCAATACGATTTTTGTAATATTTACACTGCGTGTGTACCTACGCACAAAGAAGTGTTATTTTTCAAAATTGAAGATTTATATCCCTGACGATAGCTAGAAGTGTAAAGCCCCCAACTACTCAGAGTGGTTCCTACTGTAAACTAAGAGAGAGAGAGAGAGAGAGAGAGAGAGAGCTAGGATAATATTTGAAATCTAATTATAAATCACCAGAAATATCTCAAGATTGGTTTCCCTTCTAACTTGGTTTTAGAAACGGAAAGCTCGATTTGAAATTACTGTTAATGAGTTCTTACGAAAAAATGTTTCAAAGTTGAAAAACTAAATTTACTATATTTTTATAATATACCGATTGTAACAAAAAATAAAACACGTGCAGTCAATATGTTCCTTAAAATGGAAAAAAATACTTGAACATCCTTTTAATTCGTATTTATAAATGAATGTACAAATCTATATAATATAATACCTCGCTTTTTAATGATTTTTTTTAATACCATTTTTTTTAAATTATCCACTATTTAAAAAAAATAGTGGAATAGAGTTAAAACTTTGGTATTATTAAAATCATTAAAATGGAGTTCCACCGCGAATTAACAGTTTCAAAATTAGAAATAATAACACCTCGCCTTCCATACCAAATTTGCCGATAAAGAAAGCTTTAAGCACAAAGCTTGATTTTCTTACGAAAAATAAGTTGATTAAATTTATTGGTACACAAACAAATCATGTACACTTTAAAGATTAAGGGTTATTGGCAGACACTCCTTGCTTCATATACATTCATAAATCGTATGATACAAACTCTTCTGTTATTCTGTTATTTGACATGGCCTGACTCAAGCATTTGATTCACTTGATCGTGTCTTTCTCGGGCGTCCCCAACTTTTTCTACCTTTCACTTTCGCGTCATATATTCTTCTTACACTTTTTCGTTCACCCGCTTTAAGTGTTCAAATCATCTAAGCGTCCCTTTCTTAATCCTATTCACTACGCTTATATCAGTCTTGCATTATTTCAGGATATCCACAGTCGTACATGGTTTTATCACATATACGCGTCAGGGATCTCATTTATGCACCACTTCAAGTATTTGATTCACTTGATCGTGCCATGTCTTCTTCCGGCGTCTCTGACTTCTTCTACTTTTCACTTTTACGTCATATATTCTCCTTACACTCTTTTCTTCGTTCATCCGCTCTACATGTTCAAACCATTTAAGAGTCCCTTTATTAATCCTATTCATTACGCTCACATCAGCCTTGCACTCTTTTCGGATACCAATATCAGCACCACAATAATTAAGAACAATTATCCTCGAAAAATAACTGTACCTAATCGTAGAGTCTTTTAAAACGGCTATTCAAAAATAAAGTATCCACTTTTTGTATTCATCGTTACAATATTCCCACCAGAAATTAAACCTACTCGTAAAAACCCACAATACGACTTGTTTATCCCAAAAATTATGCAATTGGATACATAGAAAACACTAAGATATTTTAATGGTTTTCGCTTAATAATAGTAATAAAAAAAAACTGGAAAAACGCCAGAAAAACGGCATTAATTTTAAAGTGTTACCTGAATAAAAAATAACGTATTCATTTAAAATGACGATTTTTTTTGCGCCAATTTACAACATAATAATCAGATATATTAAGCTTTCGAGAAATGGAAAAATAGATTTTTTCAACTCGAATAAATATGACGACATGATCGGCAAGGAATCGTCTACTTCTCAGAATTTCATGTTCAATTCGAAATGAGACAAAGTTTTTTCAAAGTCGACAACTTCCAGGATTAAAAAAAAAACTGAATAAATTTATATTATGTTCAATTCATATACACTATGAATAAATTCACGCGTAAGATTTACACTGTCCAAATTAGGTGAGCACTGGGATAAAAACATTATAAAACTTGTCATTAAATTTAAAGAAAAGATAATTCAATAAATATTTATTAACTCAACTTTAGCTAAAATTGTGACAAAGATGGAAAATGTTTGCTTATAGCTAATTAATAGTAAGAAAGGCTAAGGTGGGTTGAATTCTTGGCTTTAATATAGATCGATTTACTGTACATATTTAGGATTTTTAATTAGAATTGACGTTAAAGCTTTTTTAATAATAATTATTGAAATAATATCAATAATTTTGAACGAAATATGAATTTAAAAAATTACATGGCGCTTATTTATTTTAATTTACTTACACGTCGATGTTTAGTGAAACATATTCCTTGCATCGCCCTGGATGGCGCAAGGAATTAATTTTTAATCGAAACACTATTTGAAGTGAATTGAAAAAAGTATCAATTATTAAAATAATATCGATAATTTTTAACGAAATATGTAATAGAAAAAGAGACAAAAAAATAAATTAGATCGCGACTGAGACTCGAACTCGGAACCTCTACTCTATCCGGGAGTAACGTCTCTCTCAATTGAGCTACCGAAACTTTTTCAAAAATCGGCATTTTTATCAATCTCATACTTCCTTGAAAATAGTCAATTTTTTTCCCCAGTTTCTTCCGATAATAATAACCATATTTGTGAACTAATTATTTTTATTATATGTGTCTTTTTATTTTTCATGCTAAGTTGAAAATTATTTCAATACTTCATTTCAAAAAACAAAACAAAAAACTGTAAAGCTGCTAAGTTTCTTTTGTAAATGAAAATGGGTAGTTTATCCAAGACACTATCCAGGTAAACAATTATGTTTCGGTAGAGCTTTGCATACCATTACAAAGATGGCTGCCTATATCAATAGAAGTTGGAATAAAATATTTATAATTCTTACGCAATTTTGAGATTGATAAAAATGCCGGTTTCTGAACAAATTTCGGTAGCTCAATTTGCAGAGAGGTTACTTCCAGATAGAGTAGAGGTTCCGAGTTCGAGTCTCGGTTGTAACCTAATCATTTTGACTTTGTGTCTTTTTATTTTTTTATGTTTCTTTCAAAATAATAATTTCACCCATAGATATTATTTCATTAATTAATACATATTTCAATTCACTTCAAAAAGTGTTACAATTTAAATTAATTACTTTCGCCATCCAGGACTATACAAAGAGAATATTTTATTCGGAATAAAAGAATAAGCAAATTAAAATACATTAATTGAAACTTTGTTCAAAATTGTAGATTTGAAAAAACAGTATCAATTTAATGATTTATTATTTGCTAATGCTGGGTTTGAAGCCACTATCAGAGCCAATGATTTTACCGCTTTATCGCGACCGTCATCGAATACGTTTGAGTATAAAAAACAACTAAATTAAAAAATTAAAAAAACTAAGTTGATAACCACTTTATTGATATGCTCACTATGTAATTATGCTTTATTGGTTGTAACCAACGATATTAAATTTTCAAAGAAAGTTAATACTAAGTACTCAAATACAATTTTTGGCCATGAAATGTTCGCTTTCTTCATTAAAATTAACGGTTAAGTTGCCTTCTGAGACCTTAACAAAATTAATTGAAATGTGAACGTCTCGGATAACAAATTATGGGGTACAAAAAAAATATCCACTGAAATGAAATAATGATTAAAATTTTAAAGTGCATAATATTTTCAATTTACATCTCAAATTGAAAATATTAAAGCAACAGAATAGATTTATAAAATCAGGTCATTTTCACGAATAAATCTTGAAACGCTTCGAGGGTCGTTTAAATTGCACTCAAGTGCTTTAGATCAAAAGCTGAGGTAAACCTTCTGAATAATCGCCATCAAAAGATGACAGAAATATGCACCGCATAATTTATTACTTTTTGTTTTGCAAGCAGAAATTATTTTAACGTACCGAGTTTCTGCATTAGAAATAGCTTAAATATATTTCAATGTTGAAATCAAATGAAGTAGACTCTCCCAGTCTAAATTAGAAATATCTGCATCAAATATAATATTTCTTTAAATTCCCTGGTATCCCTTATAAAAAAATATATGTATATATGGGTTTTACCTTGGTATAAGAATATATGAAGAGATACCTTTGCGAAACAGTGTAGTCAGGTCGGTTGACTTTATACTGACTCGATAGAAAGAGACAAAGCTATGTTACACATTAAATAAAACAATATCAATACACCATTTAAATGATTTATATAGTCTAAATATCAAACAAACAATAATAACAGAAGGTTTGCCTAAATGATGACGGAAGCTTTTATGTCTGTTGATTTTATGTCCCTATATCATTAAACTGTGAAAAATTTGGTCAAAAATATTTATAACTGTTGAAATACCTCTAAAAAGTGATGTATTATAAACTTTGTTTAGTCTTATTTGAACATTCACGCATAGTACATATCACCATCATGTTTGATTTATTTGTAAAACCACTGCAAGTTTTTTAATCAGCACAAATATAGGAAATAACCTCAAAATCCGTTGACGTAAGTTATACGACTTGATGATGTGAAGTTAGCGCGGACGGAGAACATTTTTACACACTTAAAAGTGCTGCAATATTATGTGAACACTTTTCTTATCTCTTTCTCTCTCACGGTAAACGACGTAAAAATTCGGAAAAAGTGGTTTACCGCTAATTTGTATGGGTGGGGTAAAAAAAATAGCTCTCTCTCTATATATCGTATACAGTTAATCCACAATAAAGGAAAAAAAAAAGTAAAAGTCAAAGTAAAATATCTGTCCAGAGTTGGAGATAAAATCAATTTCCGTCTGGTGGGAGAAAACTATTGTTAATAGAAACTTCGTTGAAGTAACTTTAGCTATGTTTACTATTGGGGAACATTTATATTTGCACCTCTTTAATTTTGATAATTTTCACTTAGACACGGATACATTTTTTTTTAAATCCACGTTTCTAAGATAGTTTTCAATTTGAAAACTATTACGACATAACGATACGTTAAGTTGCTTATAAAATACGGAAGTTATTTAAGATATGTTGCATCTCACTATGTTAACTCATTTCAGTAGATTAATGATTTTTTATCAACTCTACGTTATGTCAAGTGAGGTTATGAGCACACGTATTCTAGTATCACGGAGTACTAATGAAATGTTGCCAGCAACAAAAAATTAAAGGGATTTTATGAATTCAAAATACCGTTATAAAATTGATTTTTTACGTGGTTGATTCAGTAAACAAAAAAAATTTTTTTTGTGGAATAAATTTATTTGTTGAAAAAAATATTGTTTGAGTAGGTACCATATATTTTTTTAAATAGTAAAATCATTGTTATTATTAAATAAAAAAAATATTTATTTAAAAATAAATTATAAAGAAGTTGTAGGAGTGCAAACAATTACAACCCTAATTAAAAACTGCTGATTTTTCAAGTACTTCCAACATTCTTTGTCTTCGTCTTCGAATTGCCTCTCTTTTCCTCCCGCCTCACAGAGTGCCACAGTCTCACAATCACATCTTTTCATCTTGGACTCACCCGAAATCTCAAAAGCTTATGCAAAAGTATGTGGATTGAAATTTTACCCCCTTTTTGTTAAAAAAAAAAACACGTTTTTACTTACTTTGAGATAGGTAATCCATTTTCACATTCTATCACTTTGGCATTTTTTCAATATGGTGGGCGATTATATTTTAACGACTGATATACAGGTATAATCACCTAACGCCTTTTTTCACTAATACATAGTAAATACGAAACATTGTTTCATAGAACTATCACCACTGGACTTTCACCACTTAACAAGCTTTTTCCACTTTTCACTTCCGTTTTGCCCATTTTTAGATGGCACTCGTTGAAGTATCGAACCTGGTAGTAGCGCCTAGAACGCCGCCGCCCCGACCACTGAGCTACATGGCGAACAAATAGTTAATATAAAGAGAATAGTGAAATATTTCGGTAGCTTCACTCTGTTGGCTCCGGTCTGATTCTAATTTAACTCAGGGTCTTTTGGTACAAGAATACATTGGGGAAACAGGCGTAAACATCGCCCGGTGATTCTGCTATTTGAACATTGGGAAGGAAACTTTTATTGCAAATATTTTACCCACGGCTTGTGTGGGGAACGAAATGATTTTTTCCTTTCAAATTACTACTCAAAGTGACATTTAATCATAATATTTGTCAAAATGGTTAATTTATTTATTTAAAAAGACATTAAAAAAATACAGTTATAAAATACAATAAACAATTTCAGAGATGAATGAAAGTGGTACAGTAGACATTAACGTAGATAAACATAATAATTAATCTAGTATAACATAATAGAATAGAAGATACTAAAACAGATGCATATATGTCTTATACATAGAACTAAGTAAGGTAAAAACGTGTAGGTACATGCATAGTCTAACAAAGAAAGTAAAAATATTTTTTTACACCCCACATATAATGAGATAAGGTATATCAAAAGAGACATAATGAATATAAAGTAAAAATTAGTGTCACACATATATTTATAGTTTTTGTGTTCAATTTGTAGAACTCCATTTTAATTTTTATATAATTTAATTGAATTAAATTTAATATTATTATTATTGAGTTCTGCTATTTTCAGTTTTTTTATTTTTAGTGACAGCTGTTTCGGCGTTTAAGGCCATTGTCAAACTGTCACATCACTATTAATATAAAGCATATTTTCGGCACGTTCCAGAGTGGTAGATGCCTTGGTAAAAGATCGCCATTCGGAATCGAAACGTTGCTTGATTGAAATGGCTTTAGCAGTTTGTGACTAGATCTGAATATCCAGGTACTTCCCAACCTTTCTCTTCCCCAGCTCCTTCCCTTCCTCACTATCTTCAGCTTCACAAAATACCCCAATTGGGGATGTCGTAGTACCACTGGCTCTAGACGGTTGGGAGCAGTTGGGACTCAAAAAAAATATTCAAAAAAATGAATCAAATACTTGGGGTATTTCAAGAGTCAGAATAGCCGAAAAGTGTGGATGAATGTGAATGAAGCAAGGAGTGTGTGCCAAAGCAGAGTTGTGTGGTAGTCCGTCCTCTTTGAAGAAGTAGTGTTACATAAAGAAAATAATAATATGAATAAGGTGATGGACGAAAAAAAGATACGAAAGCGGATAATACAATGCATTAAAACCTTTTTATTTGATAGGTTGCTACGTAATACGATACTACGATATATATATAGTTAAAATCATAAACTACGCTTTGCTTTTTAATTTCTCAGCATTTTAACAGCAAATGTAGATTTATTACTAACGTGGCATTTTTAGAAATTCTTCGCATTCGTCTAGTGATGAAGGAAATCGTAGAAACGAGTTGTCAGTACCTAAAGTATGATAACATATTTTGATTTTAAAAGTACAGAAGTTGTTTTTTCATCTGTTACGATGTAGATAAATGTAATACATTCTCACAATCTAGATACCAGAATATTACTCGAACATTTGGCCTGAATCATTTACGTTTGTCAACAAGTGTGCAGAATATTTTTCACAATTTTCAAAAGCAACAACTGTTATCCGCGATGGTAATGTTTCGACAGATTTTTTTTTTGCAAAGTTGCCAGAAATTATAGAAACTTAATTTTTTTTATAATTCAGTTAACGGTGTAAACCAGAGGTTCCCAAACTTGTTTGTCCCGTAGACCACTTGCCGATTTTTTCTGTTTTGTATAGACCCCTTGCTTTCCTGATATAGATTTTTTTTAGCGTTAAGAAAAACTTCAAGGTTTTGTGAACGAAAGAAAAGTACTAGCAAATCGACAAAAAGGTGAAACTGAGGAAGAACCAGTTCCTCGCCAAATCTCAGGGAATTAATGTCTATTATAAGAGAGTATTACTTAATTACCTACATAGGTACTATCTGTGAGGTGGATTATTACATTTGTGGGAAGCCAACATTATGGTAACGGCCTGCATAAATGGAATCTACTCTCGTGGACCCCCATTTACGTCTCATGCACCCCCAATTTTTTTTTTCATTGACGTGGACCCCTTGCAGGTCGGAATCGACCCCTGGGGGTCAATATAGACCACTTTGGGAATGACTGGTGTAAACAATGATGGATAGTAGATAGAACGACTCTCAACTCTGTCTTGTCATTCTTTAGTTATTCAGTCTTAACACAATCAAACGCAACTACTCCACTTGATCGTGTCTTGTCTTGATGGCCTCCTGGTATTCCGTGGCCTTTGACGGCTTCCGTAGTCGAGTGGTAAACGCTCGACTACGAATCCAGAGGTCGCGAATTCAAGCTCGGCGTGCGCAAATATAAAAAATATTCACTTAATATGTGTCATTATACATTTAATTCATATAAAATAGTAGCGTAGTGTACTTGCGGCACGTTCCAGAGTGGAAGATATTCAAAGTATCACCCTGGTGAAAGACCACCGATTAGAATCGCTTTAATCTTGAATTGGCTTTAGCCGTATTTGGTGACCAGATCTGAATAGCCAGTTTTTTTCCAACCTTCCTCTTCCTATCTCCTTACCCTCCCCACTAACTTTAGTCTCACAACACCCCCCCCGATCGGGGATGCCATTGTCTCACTGGCTCTAGACGGTTGGGAGCAGTTGGGACTCTTGTGCGGTATTCACTGTAAAAAAATGAAATGTCACCCTGGGGTGTTGACATCTTTCATTCACTCGCTTTCTTATCTTACTTGAGATAAATTGAGTTTATGAAATATATTTTATTTAAAACCCCTGTCACGAAGTTCTAAGCGTTGGCAAAGCACAAAAATAAACCTCGCCATAGTAACACAGATTGATACTACAAGCGATTTCCCGAAAAATGACAAATTATTTAAAGATAATGAATAGACGCGGAAATTCAGAGTTTTCGTGAAAAACGGTTGGATTCACTTCACAGCCGCGCTGACTACGTCCGTTTTCCCCAAAGCCTGAGACTTTTCCGCCTAGCGACGCTATAAAAACAATTTAATTATGAATTCTGCGAGCGGCCACGGCCGGCGGAGTTTGAGTACAGTTTCCACTGTAAGGGAAAGGTATTTCTGGACATTAGATCATAAAATCTAGAGCAGAAATAGCCGCCATCTGATATGATCAAGATGCGGATGGTCCAGCAGTCTGCAGTGCGATGGATATTCTAACGGTGTATTCTGGAATTTATCAACTGACAGAGATCTTCGTGTTTTACCTGCAACTTGCAATGATCACCTCAATTTAAAACATATATTTTTGATACTCCTTATAATTAATAATTATAATAACTACGCTAAACTTTCTAATATTAAATGAATTTTTTAATCATTATTTTCCTCCGTCAGCATACATTGTTGCTCGTGACATTGTGTCATAAAATTGATCACGAGAGAAGCGCTCACCGTTCGTTCAATACATTTTAAAAACATCTTAACACTCTAGTTCCGAAGGGAGGTTCCAATTTCACCCAAACTAAAGTATTGTCAGATGTCATAGAAAGATTACTGAAATATTATGAATATACTTGAGAATTACTTAAGATTACATTATAAAAACGCTTTAATGAGCAAGATTGAAGATATATATCTCAGGAAACATCCGAAAATAAGTTAAGAGCCAGCACCCAAGAATGACGCTAAACGTCACTTTGTAGCATTCCAATACAAGCAATACTACAAATGATGTATCTGAAAATTCTTTATGTGTAGTGAAAAAAATATCTGAGGTTTCCAAAGGATACAATTTTTAAAAACTTTAATGCTTTAAATTCTATTAAAAACATACTAAAACGTCCGTAAAAGGTGCAGTTTTTAAACCAGCAAAGGCATTTTTTAACGTTTTACCTAAAAATCCAGTATGCATTTCATAAATGATTCAAATGATTACTGTTTAAAAATTTTATTCCCTGGATACCTTAAACACCTTTCTAACTACCCGAATAGAATTAACGTATAAATAATTTTTACTTTTGTTTGTACTAGAAAGCAAAAAATTGAGTAGTTTTGGGTGCTAACCCTTGTATGTTTATTTCAATAAAGAAGTTATATCGAACATCAATAAATTGATATTGAGTAAAGCCCACCTTTGTTACCTTCGTTTCGTAATACGAAGTATGAACGAATTAATGCGAAAGTTTTCCAGGTTTATAACAGAACTCTTTTCACGAAAACTTCATCATGTATTTAATGTTTTCAAATTATATGCTGAACAACATTTTTTAAATGATTTGAAAGAAACCCGGCACCTTAAACTGTATTGAAGGGTGAATATCATGTAAGATTTAAATTCACATAATACAAATTCATTTGTTTCTTTTTCCGTCTTATGACGGTTTTTCACCTCTAACACTCAAAAACATAGAAACCATAATTATATTATTTAAATTCAATACTTATGTATCGTACTTTAAAAAATAAATAAACCAAATTCAAACAAGGTATGTGCACAAAGGTGTTGAGGGCAGTGGCGGCTCGTGACTTTTTAGTGTGCCAGAGTGGTAAGTTTGAAAAAAATGTCATCATTGATGTTGTTGTAGCCGAAAACATTTTTTATTTTTTTTCGAAATTTCAACTTTTTGTATGAAGATTTTTCAGAAATCCGTGCAGTGCACCACCAAAACTGAAAAATCCTGAAAATCTTCATACAAAACATAAAATCTTGAAAAAAAATAAAAATCATTTTCGGCTACAACAATACTAAGAGTGTCGTATTTTTTAATCTGAGCACTCCAGCACGCTAAAAATTCACGAGCCGCCACTGGTTGAGGGTAAGCTACAATACAAGTGTGAATACATTATGGCCCAGTCAACATTAGTTTATAAATAGGCAGATGGCTGTTTTTAGAAACTAATCATGCCGTAACAAGTTGTGCAAAAATGTTGTTAATTATCGAAATAATTTAGTTAATATACTTAAATAGAAAATAAGAAAATATAATAATAGAAAAGAGAGTAATAAAAGAAAACAAAAACGAAAAGAACAATATATTAGGTTAAAATGTAAAGACATTATATATATTAATAAAGTTGTAAAGGTTACACAATCGGTAGATAACGCAATGAAGTTATGTAAAGGTATGCATTGTACCCTTAATAAATTATCAAATGACCATTGGTCATAATAATATTATTATCTATGAAACTTATATATTAATTGTTCATCAATCCAAAACATTTTAAAAGGATGCTTTTTAAATTTGAATCAAAATTAAACAATTATAAATTTAAATAATGCTATGAAATATTTTTGGCTTTATTTTGATATTTACCGTGCAGTAATCGAGCGATGTTTAACTCGGATTTATATTACAAATATTAATTGTGCTAGCGTAGCAGACGTAACATGAACTTCCTCACCAATTTAAAAATATTTTGTACAAAATATTTGAAGAATGTCGCGCATTGAAAGGCCTTCGGTTATTTTTAATGGAAGTCTGTACAAACCTGCGCAAAAAAGTGTTTTTTTTTTTTCTATTTTCAATATCGTCGCCTTGACTCTTGTGTCTTTAGAGAATTATTGAGGAGACAAATCACACTGGGACAGTGTTTTTTTTTCAAATCTTAATATACATTGATTTAGGAAAAATATATTTTTTAAATAAAATGTTGCGATTTGTTTTTTTTTTAATTAGGCCTCCTTGAAGAATAATGATTTACTGCAAATAATGTGTCAAGTTATTTGTAAAATAAAAAATGGGAACATTTGAAAAATATTAATTTGAAGAGTTTTTTATGATTTTTTGCATTAAGATTTGAACATAATTATTGTATTTTTTTATTTATCAGAGTAACATTTACACAACGGTTTTAGCTTTGCCTTTCTAGCTAGGAATTCCCATATTGAGATAGACGTATAACATGTATAAATTGAAAAAAATGCAGATTAACAGATGATTTTTTTTAAAACACATGCAGGTTATATTAATAATATAAATGGGAAGGAAAGGAAGAATAAAAAAAGGAAAAATAAGAAATATTATTATTTTAAGTTATACAAAATAGATTTTTTTATAAAAGTTAATACCGCACAATAAACACGTCCAAACTGCTCCTTAACATCTGGAGCTAGTGGAACTATGGCATCCCCAATGTATGTTGTGTTGTGAGGTTGAAAGTAGTGGGGAGGGGAAGGAGTTTGGTATGAGGATTAATGCGAAGTTCTCGGCTGTTGAGATCTGGTCACCAAACACGGCTAAAACCGTTTCAAGTATTTTTTAAAATTCTGAATTGCGGTCTTTCAGGGCGGTACTTAGAGTAAATTCTACTCTGAAACGTGTCACATGTAAACTATACTCGTATATTATGTTTAATGAATTAATTGTGAAATAACACACATTAATCGAATACGTTCTATTTCCACAAGACGGGATTTCAACCCGAGACCTCTGGATTCGTAGTTGGTCCGACTATATATTTTTTGATATAATAGATATCTGGTAGATTTTATAATAAAAGTAAAAGTAAAGATAATTAATTAAGTAGGATAAACTGAAGACAAATATAGATTAAAAGTTCAATAGGCAGATCTATGCATACATGCTTTATTGAATTGTACAATCGATTTGGCATAAATAATATTTTACCGGTCATCACTGCGAAACTGGCAAATTTCTCTCAATTTATTGATAGTTTTCCCACCTTGCCATTAAATAAAATAAATGGACTTTTCATTTACTTTCTTTTTTTAAATTTGCATCTTATTTTTCTACTGTGAAAAACACCATTTTACAATCAATCAATAAATTCAGGCAGTTTATTTATTATAATCTGGCCGTCATTTTAAGCTTGCCAAGTGAATATCACAGAGTTTAAAAAAATCGTATAAAAAGTGATTAATGAGTGGAAATGTTTGCCAGTAAAGAAAGAATTTTATTGTTCATCTCACTTCAGAATCTCTGTGTCTTGAGTCAAAATTACCTAAGTTCATAGCGAATAAAATATAAGTAGATTCCCACTCATCTCAAACTGAATAAAATCTGTCGACAGAAGTGGCACCGATAACTTTTTTTCTTTTGTATTTGAAGAAATTTGAGAGTTATTGAAGTTTCTGCATGGGATAATTTATCATACGGTCTACGTTACACAGATTTCTATTCATTTTATTCTGAGTAGAATACTTGAGGCTCGATTAAATATAGTAAAGATAATACTTGGATAAATAATAAAGCTTTATATGTGTTTAAATAACCACGGTTTGTCAGAATTTGTCAATCATCTTATTGAAAGAGATCATACCTTCAATAAAAGCACAGGTGCTGATTTTCTCCATAAAAATGGTCATGGCAACATATTAAATAATTAAGAAGCACTAGAAATAAAGGAAGCCATTAAAATGAATACTTATATTCTTAATAATTAGGTAAATTTGTCCAGCAGTTGAGTATTGGGTATATTTCCCGTAAACTCTTAAATTACTCATTATTATTTTATCACCTTCTCACTTTATTTACGTCGTGCCTTTTTCATTTCATATTACCTGTCTCTTTCTCTTTGTTCATTTGATATAAGCCAATGTTATTCTGACTGTCTTCTTATTTTTTTTTATTTTGCACTGTGTTTTTCCTCTGTGTGTACGAGCATATATATATAACCACACACTTAGTATTTTTTGTTAAGTTTAATTTTGTACCCTGATGACGCTTAGGCTAAACGAAACCGATCGGTCGTAAAAAGTAAAATAAAACCTGTGGTCTTATACAAAGTTATTATTTCATTTTCATGAATTAATAAAGTACTATATTTGTGAAATATCACTTCAATGCCACCTAAAATCGGTATTTTTTAAATTCATTTAGATTTGTTTATTATTTATGTGGGCGCTGCCAGTCTGGGTGTTTTCGAGAGCTTGCATAAAATGCTCTACACCTGTTCTTAGTAATAGCTATTCTGCGCTACGTACTGGTGACGAATATTTGAAATTAAATTATTAAATGCCAAAACATATATATAGTACACCATGTACACAAAAAAAAAACAAAGAGGAATGAAGCTAATTGCCTGATAATAATTAAGAAATTGTAATAATAGTTACATGAATAGTTCTGTACTAGAATTACATTGTAATTCCTAATCGCCATCGGTGGATAGGAAATATAACACATAAAATTAAAAAATAATTTCACGGTATTTAGAAAAACATTGTAAAGCTTTGAATAATATAATAATAAATCAATTAAACACCAAGGTTTGGACCACCGAGAGTAGGGTATTAATGTCATAGAGAGTTGTTTTGAAAATGTTTCGTGTTAGTTGAATTGATTTAAGGCTTGCCGAAGTAGGCGAATGAAAATTCTAAAAACGCAATCGTGAATGTGTTACAAACAAAAATACGCAGGTATTTTTATCCTGGGAGTGTGTTGAATTTTTTTTTCAAGGTTGCGTGCAGTGACCAGACCAACTTATCTGATTTTCTAGAATTCAGAACATAAAATCTAAGGTTGATATTTTTAAGCACATTTTATCCTTATTACAATTTTACGCATGGAAAAAAAAAACATTTAAAAAATTAACCGCTGTAAAATTTAAACCTTTTTGTCTGTAAAAACTGCTAAAAAGCGTCTAGAGTTGGAAAATTCAACCTAAAAGCTTTATTTGTAAAAAAAACGGATTACGTAGTTTACAGATGTAAAAGTTCTCCTTAACCCTTATGTGACTGAAGAAAATTACACACTTTTAATATACACCGGGTACCCTCATGTGTTTTACTCGTATATGTTTTTTTAAGTTTGCTGGTATTTATTTTATCATTTTATCTTATTTTAAATGATAAATATGATGTACTGTTGTGATAAAATGACATCACCTGTATCCTTAATCCTATTTTTAATCACCCATTTAATTAAAAAGCTTAAGAAAAGATGGTACTGGGTGAAATTCCTATCCACTTCCCCAAGTATTGAACTGAGTCGAAATATATTACGTCATAAAAGTGGTCCAACGAACTTCAGCAAATGATGTTCTGTAAAAGAACCTTAATAATAATAATATTTGGATGATTTTTATAGCGCCGTTTTAGTGAAAAATCACCTCAAGGGCGCTGTACGGATCTTGTTAAATTGTAATGTTTATGTAAGATGGAATGCGGCCGCCCTAACAGATTTAGACCAACGTGGGCGAATGTCATCTGGCTGTCATCTGTAAGGGTGTCACTTGGGTGATTTGTTGGATGCCTGGTTCGTTCGCGTTCAGGAACAGTCGGTCGAGATCGGCACTCCCCCGCCCCCCTGCCGGTTTCCGGGCGGTCAAAGGGACACATCTGGACAAGGGTCAAAGCAAGTGACCATTCTCGGGCTATTGCACTGCATTTAAAACACTGATATTTAAAGATTAAAATATTTTCTTAAAAATCGAAATTACGTCGAAACTAGTCACTTTAAAATGATTTAGAGTTTATTCACTTAACCTATACACAACAATGGTAATTTGAGTGTAATTTTAAAGAAGTAATTTGTGAAATATCCTACTTATTTGGCGAAAAATAACGAGAAAGACTAAAACACGTCAGGCAGCTGCGAAAGCGCCACGACTAATTATATCCAAAAAGGAGTTTTCGTTAATATAGTATATTTGCGGCACGTTCCAGAGTGGTAGATACTCTAAGTATCGCCCTTATGAAAGACCATTATTTAGAAGCAAAACTTTGTTTGAAATGACTTTAGCCGTGTTTGGTAACCAGATCTGAATAGGCAGGCACTTCACAATCTTCTTCTTTCCCGTCTATATTATAATATATGAATTTAATTTGAAATAACAAATATTTAATCAATAAAACTTATTGCTCACCCCGGAATTTCAACCGGAGACCTCTGGATTCGTAGTCGACCGTCTTAACCACTCGACCACAAAAGCTGTCAGTCAACCCCTTTACAATTTGTAGTGATTTTACGTGTAATTTACTGTTGTAATTGGTAATAGAATCGTCGTGCCTCATTGCTATGGTCGCATCACTACACTCCGGAAGGAGCACCCTATTATAAGATATCAGATGACAGTCGGCCAAGAAAGCAGCAAAACATGGCGCACTTAGCTACAAAATGGCAGATAACTCTCAATGTGACACAACAATATGGCGCACTTAGACACAAAATGGCAGATAAATGTCATTGTGACACAACAGATGCAAATTATTAATTGCGGGGAATAAATTAAACTGCAGATTTCCGGGTTGGTTGAATTTTCAAGATCATTGCATTTTCATTTTATGCCAGTGTTGAACATTTGCCCGAAGACTGCCAAACAAACAACTCGCGTTCTTAAAATATCTTTCATTCATTTCACTTTGAGATCTTTTTATGAGAACTTTCGAAGTTAAAATAAAATTAATATCTTAACCTAACAAACTAACTAACCGTCACGCCATTTCTGCAGGAAAGAGGAAAGATCACCATACAACTCTGTTTTGGAACACATTCCTTGCTTCATTCACATTCATAGATGTTTCTGTTATTATGTCTCTTGATATGGCCCGACTCAAGTATTTGATTCACTTGATCGTGCAATGTCTTCCTCGGGGTTCCCTGACTCTTTCTTTTATTCACTTTCACGTCATATATTTTTTTACACTTCTTTCATTGTTCATTCCCTCTTCATGCTAAAACCGCCTCGGTATCCTTTTCGTAATCCTATTCATTATGCTTACATTAGCCTTGCATTCCTTTCAAATATCCACATTTTTAACACATATATCATACTTGGTTTTAGCGCACGTACGCCTCAGGGATCTCATTTTCACAGCATTCAGTCTACTGTCATTCTTCTTCTGCCAGTTATATGCCTCGCTGCCATACATCAGGGTTGGAATAAGCACTCTACTGTGGACTGCTAGCTTCGCTTATTTGAACGTTTTTTTATTTATTTATGACACATATTAATATAATTTAATTTATTTTATTTGCGCACGCCGAGCTTAAACTTGCAATCTCTGGATTCGTAGTCGAGCGTCTTACCACTCAACCACGGCGGCCGTCAATTATCAATATTTTTAACACTGTCATACAAAGTGTTAACGCACATACGCCTCAGGGATCTCATTTCCGCAGCACTCAGTTTACTTTCATCCTTTATCTGCCAGTTCCATGCCTCACTGCCATACATCAGGGTTGGTATAATATCTTCACTTTCACAATAACATTATGTTTTTAAACTAGTTGACTCAAAATGAGTTATTTATGAAATGCTCCTAATTGTATTATATTATAATTATAATATCTGATAGAGTATATATTCAATTCGTGAATTGAAATCGAAAAAGTATAGTAAAGAAAATTGATGTCTAAATAAATGCATTAAAAGAAACAAAACTTGTAAATGATGAAGAGTGAATGAAAAATAAAGAATGTAAAAATGGGCACAATTAAAAATCGTTGTTAATAAAAACATTAAGCGATTAATAATTGATGTTTTGGACTGGATTGAACGCTTTGATTAATTATTTGTTCGAATGAGTTAAATATAATTTTAATTTTCTCGAATACTTTGAAGTACTGATTATGTACTAATTCTAGAGATTTCCTTTTCTATTTAATTTATGACGGCCTCCGTAATTGAGTAGTAAGACGCTCGACTACGAATCCAGAAGTCACGGGTTCGAACCCGGCGTCCGCAAATGAATATATTTTTAATTAAAATGTGTCATAACACATTTCATTCATGTTTGAAAAATTAAGTATTTGCGGCACGTTCCAGGGTGGTAGATACTCTAAGTATCGCCCTGGTGAACAACTACCATTCGGAATCGAAACGTTCTTTAAAATGCCTTTAGCCGTGTTTGGTGACCAGATCTGAATAGCCAGGTACCAACCTTCCTCTTTCCCATCTCCTTCTCTTCTCCACCACCTTCAGCCTCACAACATTCCCCAAGTGGGGATGCCATAATCTCACTGGCTCTAGACTTAAAATGATTAGGTATATTTTGATGACCCTAATTATTTCGAACCCTGAAATAACAATTACAAGGTAAATTTCAAAAGCTTCCACTTACACATAGTTTTGAAACAGCTTTGCTGATAAACAAATGTTGTTTCGAATTGAATAAAAAGCTTTTATTTTGTTACCATTTTCATTGAAAAAAATCTTATTTCTAATGTGTTTACCAGATCTGCCGCAAGGTGTTTTCCTTAGTTTCAGTTTCAGCCGCTAGTCGGACTACGTCACCGCCTAAATTAGGTTCCTCGGCCTAGGTATTGAATTACTGCGCTCTCATCAAGCCGACGAGAAGAGTGTGTTATTTCTGGTCGCGATCCTGCTTATAATAACACCTGACCCTCTTGTTAGATATGAATGCCGGCGCGTGGGAGGGAGACGGGGCGCGGCGTCCACCTTACCTCACCTGTGGCCCGGGTTGGCTTACAAAATGGCGGAAAGGAAAAGCTAGCAAGGGCGCAAACCTGGAATATTATGAGACGCTTTTTTAGGGGGGATATTTTTTTTAAATGCTTTTAACATATTCGGAAACTTAGTTAAAAATAAATACCTTTCAACCAGTGGCGGCTCGTGACTTTTTAGTGTGCTAGAGTGCCAAGATTGAAAAATAACGTCATCATTGTTGTTGTTGTAGCCGAAAACATTTTTTTTTTTTTTTCGAAATTTCAACTTTTTGTATGAAGATTTTTCAGAAATCCGTGCAGTGCACTACCAAAACTGAAAAATCATTTTCGGCTACAACAACACTAACAACGTCGTATTTTTCAATCTTAGCACTCTAGCACACTAAAAACTCACGAGCCGCCACTGTTTCAACTATTTTCGTAGAAAGCGATCACTCTGTGGTTTGACATATTTAAAGAAATTTAAAAAAATAACTTTTTATAATACCACGAACATTATTTTTTTTAATGACCGGCCGGTTTTGCTTAGCCTCATCAGGGTAGAAAATAAACGTTTTGTCTCTTTCAGTTCATATTTATATGTTTTTCTATTATTTTCTCATTGTTCTGTTATTTTATTTCATACTTTGTTCTCCCTCTTTGTGTATATATAGCCGCACAATCATCATTGTTGTTAGGTTTAATTTTATACCCTGATGTTGCTAAGGCTAAGCGAAACCAGTCGGTCATAAAAATTTAAATAACATCCGTGGTATTATACAAAGTTATTTAAAAAATATATTTTCTTATTAATTCATTATTTTTTTACTAGAACAATGTTTTCTGCTACAAACACTACAGGACGGCCTCCTTAGTCGAGTGGTAAGACACTCGACTACGAATTCAAAGGTCGCGGGTTCAAACCCGGCGTGCGCCAATAACTTTTATTTAATTAATATGTGTCATAACACATTTAATTCATACAAAAATAATAAAAAGTATATTTGCGGCACGTTCCAGAGTGGTAGATATGAGTATCGCCCTGGTGAAAGCCCACCATTCAGAATTGAAACGCTGCTTGAAATGACTTTAGCCGTGTTTGGTGACCAGATCTGATTAGCCAGGTACTTCCCAACCTTCCTCTCCCCAATCTCCTTCCCCTCCCCAGTACCTTTAGCCTCACAACATTTCCTATTTGGGGATGCCATAGTCTCACTGGCTTTAGACGGTTGAGAGCAGTTGAGACTCTTGTGCGGTATTCATAAAAAAAAAAAAAAAAGGAACTATATATTGACTTTACTACTAAGCTACAAAGTTCCAAAACTCTTTTTTTTATACTAAAGAATAATAATTTTTCTTGACAAAAATAAAACAATACGTCATATTGCTTAAGTATTCCATTGTTTTCTATTCTTCAGTGTGAATTTGTCATTAAGTATTTGGCGAATACGAATTATAACATAGAAATCGATAAAAAAATAGACATTAACGTTTGGGTAGCAGTCTTCTTTCAGATTTTATCACGATTTATGGTTTAAATCTTCCATAGATTCTCATATTGTGCAATGATTTTACACGAATTTAAGTGCTGGTAAGAACACCCGTTAAGAGTTAGCACTTAAGAATACACACTTTGTAGAATTTTTAATAGAAACAATACTAGAAATGATTTATCTGTTAATTCTAAATGGGTAGTTTTATGTCTAAGATTTCTAGTGAACAAAATAGTTGGATTGTAAAATTTTAAGATGAAGATAAAAAAAAGATTTTTAACCGTATTTCTATCCACCATGATGGATATAATTAGTAAAAATAAATAAAACAGATAAACTTTGTTTATAAACACTTGTATTATTCAATATTATGTCGATCGGTTTCGGAACACCCTTCCATCATCAGGACAATATTAAAATTAACCTAAAATACAAAATACTGAGATTTATATACATATTTAGAAGTTGGAATGGTATTTTTTTGTATAGTTTGACAGTGGCTTTAAGCGCCGAAATAGCTGTCACTAAAAACAAAAATAAAAATAAAAAACTTAAAATAGCAGAACTCAATAATAATAATATTAAATTTAATTCAATTGAATTATATATTAAAAAAAAGTTGGAATTGGTAGGAGAAGGGGTAATTGGGAGGATTGTGGGAATAACAGAGCGGCTTACTGGAAATATATCAAGTATATGACTATAAGATAAATTAATTTGGTTATTCAAAATACTACATTTACTACTTAATGATTTTCTATTTTCTTATGCTTCTAAGTTATCTAATTTTTTCCCTTTATTACAACGGTGAAGAATTTGAACCCCTGTATCCCTATTAAAATTATGATCAGTAGCAATGAGGTGATTGGCGAACTCTGAAAACCTATTGTTTTTTAAGCAGTTTTTTTTTTAATAATATAAAATAAATAAATAATAGTTTTCTCAGTATTTTGTATTTTAGATTAATTTTAATATTGTCCTGATGATGGAAGGGTGATTCCTTAACCGGTCGACTCAATATTGAATAATAAAAGTGGTTATAAACAAAGTTTATCTGTTTTATTTATTAATATGGCAAGCCACAAAGTAAATGCTTTTTACGAATATGATATTCTTAGTAATCATTTAAATAAAATGTTCAAAAACTCTGTCCCTTACAAGGAATATAATAAACGAATGTTTGGTAAATTTACACATCAGCGTATAATGAGATAACAACACCTAGTTAATATGCTAATATTGTTGTTTACGATTTCGTTTGTGAAATTCTGTTTTCTGAACCATTTGGAAGAGTTTCAAGTATTCGATTGAAATCAAAGAAAGCTTTTCTCTATTTCAACGCTACCTTCTCAAGCTGTTGTTTATTAATTGATTGGCTTATGTTGTGTCAAATTATGCTTATTGTTTGAATACGGTTGACGTTTTTACTTATTTATCGGGAACAACTATTCAGAAAAATGTTGTTGCTTATTAGACATAACAATTCAAGAAAAATCTTTCAATAATTTTAAAATTTTCTTTATCATAATGTATGGATTATTTTTTTCTTAAAATTTGGATGAGATTTAATTTCTTTCACAGGTAGGGTGGTACATACTCCAAGTATAGCTCTGATGAAAGACCACCATTCAGAATCGAAACGTTACTTGA
This sequence comes from Drusus annulatus, assembly GCA_022651775.1. Classification (NCBI taxonomy): domain Eukaryota; kingdom Metazoa; phylum Arthropoda; class Insecta; order Trichoptera; family Limnephilidae; genus Drusus; species Drusus annulatus. The sequence goes on along the minus strand of JAGWCC010000160.1, from coordinate 1,124,434 downwards.
AATGGCTTTAGCCGTGTTTGGTGACCAGTTCTGAATAGCTAGGTACTTTACAACCTTCCTCTTCCCCATCTCCTTCCCTTTCCCATAACCTTCAGCCTCACAACATACCCCATTTGGGGATGCCGTAGTCTCACTGACTCTAGACAGTTGGAAACAGTTAGAACTCTTGTGCGGTATTAACTATAAAAAATAAATTAAAACGTACTCTTCACCAGCTCCATCTCTAGTTCCCAGGTCTTTAATTCCTGCTCCAGTCTTCTTCTATACAGTCTTCCTTGTGGCATTTTTCACTTGAGTACCCACATTGATTTTGTCCTATCATCCAATATTATTTCAATGAGACCAGACCAGCCCATCGCAACATTTGAACCAAGTCCTTTCCATATGTCCCAGACACAGTTTGACAATGGCCTTGAAAATGTTTAGTAGCTGAGTGGAAAAGCGCATCGGATTCCCACCAAGGGGTCGTAGATTAAATTCCTCTGCTGGCAAAGTCCTCCATCATTGCAACAAATCATCAAAGCACCAAAGCAACATCTTTCGCTCATTATGATGGCAGTAGGAGTTTTTCAAATATTGTCAGGTTATTCGTAACTCGGGAATGTGAGTGTTTCTTTAAAAAAAAAAATTAAACAACACGAACCAAATAATATTTTTCATGAAAAGTTTACTTTCACCCTTCAAGAGTGTTTTTGCCCACCTACTCAATTTCAATAGACGGTTTCCGTGGGCGAGTGATTAAGACGCTCAACTACAAATGCAGAGGTCGCGAGCTCAAATCAGAAAAAAAACAAATACCAGGTGAACTTAATAACAACAGAATTAAAATTGGAAAAAATAAATTATTTTTCTATTTTCTGTAGCCCTCACAAATTTAAAATTTAAAATATAAAAATGTAAATTCTAGTTCATGGTTCATTTTCATCGTGATCTTCAAAGTAAGCTTTCAGTGTTCACGGTCCAAGGTTGGCGGCTTCATTTTTTATGGTTACCTTTAAAATATTGCATGTTTACCATGTGATAATAAATTGAACATACATATTAATAAGTATATTTAATAGTTCATTAAATAATTTTTAGTTACTTAAACATTCAGTTTCAGCCGAATCACAATAATAATATATCAGTAAAAATAAAATGTATTTCCTGTTTTTTATGACATGATCAGTGGAAAATGATATTTTCTCGCCAATAAAACTATTCACACTTTTCTTTATTTAAGTTTTTTCTTATTTGTTTTTTAATTCCGTCGTAATATCCGGTTACTTTTTTTAACTGCTTGTAAATAAATTATTAACCTGTAATTAGTTATTATTCAGCCTGTTAAAAAAACATTGTCTATGACTATATTGACATTTTTATACATCCATAACTAATCAAAAAAATTGAGAGAATATTCGTAGTATATCAGCAATCAGCCATCAAGTGTTTTAATGAACTTCCTAAAGAAATCTCTTTCCCCTCCCCAAAACCTTCAGCCTCACAACATACCCCAATTGGGAACACCATAGTCCCGCTGGCTCTAGAAGGTTGGGAGCAGTTGGGACTCTTGTGCGGTATTCACAAAAAAATATAAAATATAAGAGACGTAATACTTGTACCTACGAAATGTATTTAAAAAAAAAATATATATACTTTAGATCAAACTAGTTTTCAGTGTTTGTTTACATATCGTCGATGCACATCAAATATGAGCTATGTGACGTTTCGTACATTCTGAGATAATCGATAAAAACTGTTTTAAAAAATAACTAAACGGAAAATAATACTTCTGTTTATGGGCAAAGTAGGAAAAGAATATTGCATTCAATAAAAAAATACATTGATTGCAAATTTTAATTATTTTAAACCAAAAAATCGCATTTTACTGCAATTTTTGCACATAGCTCATATTCTATGCACAGTTTTCGTCACATAGCTCATATTTTACACTAGCTCTAACAATATTTCATTCGTTTTCTTTTTTAATTCTGTCCATTAGACACTAGTCTAGTCATATTAAGATGGGATTATATTATCCCTAAATATATGTGAATGTTTTATACATACCGTCATAGCGAAATTTTGTAGCGATAGGATGAGGATGTGGCATTTTTTTAGTACGTTAATTTTATACTGTTTTGGCAAATGTTTATTTGAATGATACTTTTTTTTTCAACATTTTCAAGAATTAACACTTATATTTGAGTCGTCACAACACCCAGACTTGCAGCACCCACATTTATACAGATGTTTTTTTTAATATTATGAATAGGCCGATCAATTACTTAATTATTTTAATAGTAATTGGAGCTGCAGCGGTAATTAAACGCGTAACCGTTATTTAAATTTCTAATCAAACAAACATGAAACAAACAATTAATAATAAATATAAATAATAACAACGTAACAACGTTCCCTTATATAACATTGACATTATTAATTGGAACACAATTCACAATGTAAAAAAAAACTAAATTAATGATTTTGCTTCTATAATTCTTTCACGTACGTAAGGGAATCATCAAAAGGGTGATGATATTTGGCTATCACCAGTAAAAATTGTTGGAACAACTAACCAATCCTTCGGCTGATGTAATTTTTAAAAGATATCCCCGACGGTAAGTTCTTCAGAATCCTGAACTCTGTGACAGCGGGATGCCCTACTTTCTTTCACGGTCTTGAAGTAATGCTGCAGCACCGAATGGACATTATTGACTTCTATCACAGTATGACTATTCTCCAGAAATATTCGTTCCACTGTGACTGATGATATTTTCGATCACTCGAACCACTTGCCAGTATTCGGTTCCGATTTAGGTAATTACTATCATCAGAAATTAATATGATCTCATTATATTGACGTGGCGAGTTCTATAAATAGTTCATAATGCAACTTTGAACTCGTTGGCGGTCACACCCCCATCTGCTTCATGCCACTCGTTCACGTCCACATCATTGAACATGTAAAGTGAAATTGTGGAGTTGAGGTTTCTGTCTGTAGTAAATAGCAATTTAGGACATAACAACATTGGCACATTGTTTTTAGTGTATTAAATATTGAAGACTGATAGCATGTGTTGAGTCGGTAAAAAGACAATTCGACATATTATCGTCTATTTGTTTGAGGTGTGCGATAATGATTTGGAACAAGTAGTAGAAGATTTAACCAATTTTCTACTTCATCATTCTTCTTCATGATAACTGTACTTTCATGACGACACATTCTTATAGCACGTGTTGCCAGAAAGCTCAGTAAATATGCTTTTTCTTCGACCAACTTTTCCATTTACAAAAACTATTAATCATGCGCAGACGATGTCCTTTTCCGTCATTTTCTGACAATAAAAATAATGTTTCTGTGCCACCTTTGGGTAATTGGTGTGAACATCTTATAGACTTTGATGACTTCAATTGACTTTGTCCATATTTACCGCAGTACTTTTTATACTCGACATACCCTTTCCGCAAGATTCTCCGTTTCTGTTTTTTTTTTATTTTCCGAACAACTGAAATATCAGAATTCATTGGTAAAAAAACATCCATATCAATTTGTGGAATTAACTCTTCAGTTAATCCACACAGACTTCTGTTTCCAGTGATATCTTTGTTTGGTGTGGGGCCAATGTTTGGCGATAGGTTTGGAATAAATTTTCCAGTCACAGGACATAACATCACACTGTCATACATTTGATTGTCTATTTCTACATCTCCAACATCCACAACCACTTTTTTTTATTTTTTTATATGAATACCGCACAAGAGTCTCAACTGCTCCCAACCGTCTAGAGCCAGTGAGACTATGGCATCCCCAAGTAGGGTAAGTTGTGAGGCTGAAGGTACTGGGGAGGGGAAGGAGATTGGGAAGAGGAAGGTTGGGAAGTACCTGGCTATTCAGATCTGGTCACCAAACACGGTTATAGCCATTTCAAGCAACGTTTCGATTCTGAATGGTGGTCTTTCACCAGGGCGATACTTAAAGTATCTACCACCCTGAAATAGATAACCACTGATACAGAATTGCGGATCGTACTTAAATGTACAATCTCTCCTGTGCGATTTCGTTACATTTTCGAACAAAATCAAAATTGAAATCATAATTCAATAATTTTCGTGCTGATTTCATTGCAGTAATACAAATATGAATTCACTTGAAACTTGTTTGAATTTGTCAGCGAACAACAGTGTTAATTTCTTTACACTTTTTCTCTTGGTTATCGTCAAAGAAATCCTTTCCTGGAAAAGAAAATTTACAGAATGAAATATAACTTACAAAGTACACAAAACTATAACAGAAATAAAGTAAAATATTATTAAAAGTTAGATAAATACTTACAGATTTCAGAGCCAAATGATGTGTAATGCTTGGTTGAAAGTGATGTGTTTCTTCCTTTTTTGGAGTTAAATTTTAGTATTAAGCCTTTCTTCAAACATAAAAAAATATTAAATTCAATAAGTTTCCACAAAGTGCAGATATTTGAGGCTAATCACAACATTGAACTCAAATTACGACCGTTCAAAGTGCAGCCATTTTTCATAAATTCACAATTAAATTTTTGTCAATATTCTTAAGAAAATAGATAAAATTTATTAGATAAAACTTAATCACTTACCGCTACTTTACAAACCAAATGGTCACGTGCTAGTAGGTGAAATTTGTATATTTAAAAGTCCAAAAACAGCTACCGCGCGTACTACGGCGGGAACAAGTTGAGAACTGTCTGCTGTAGAATATGGGCTATGTGACACAGGCGCGGTATTAAATATGAGCTATGTGCGCAGTACGATCACATAGCCCATATTTAAATGCAACATTTTGGCTGTTGGCACATGGTTCGTTTTCTATCTCCTGATCTATTTGTTATTATCACATGGTTCTTATTTCAGAAGGTGGAGAAAAAAAAAAAGAAATAAAACTGTATATTTAACTTATTTTCGTAAAAATCGTCACATGGTTCATATTTGATGTGCAACGACGATATTATATATCGTCGCTAGAAAAATAAAACGGTCGAAAATTCGTTAAATATGCAGTTTCAATCAGTTTTTTTTCTGAATCGAAAGCTTTGGCTCACTTTTGATTCTGAAGGCTTTTGTAGTGCTTCGGCCACCTAAAATTTATATAATGAAATGAAAAAAGTAACTTTTTATAAAACCACAGATTTTATTTTATTTTTTATGACTGACTGGTTTCGCTTCGCATAAGCATCTTCAGGGTACAAAATTAAACATAAAATTAGTTAAATTTTCTACCCTGATTATGTTTAGGACAAGAATTAATTTATACGTTTCATCTGGATTTTTTTACCCACAACTTCTAGTGAATGGTTTTTTTTTTTAAATTTTTTGATGTACACATGCACTTTTATACCCATATCTAAAACTGTCCTGTCATGATTTACTATACAATCATAATTTTAGATAGTTTTAATTTGTATACATGTACATAATATGTTTTATTTTCTCCTTGTTAGTTGGTCTTATTAGCATAATTAATTTAGTATGGAGTGCACTGGGGGTGAAATATCACAAAACTGCGCTATATAAGTTCACTGTTATTATTATTATTAAGCGAAACCGGTGGTCACGAAAATATAAAATGCATGTATAATTTGGGAGAAGGTTTGACTCAAGTGACACAAGTTTAGGACTTTTAAGGGTCAGCACTAAAAAATAGACACTTTTTGGCTTCCTGGTACAAGCGAAACTACAAATGATTAATCTCTTAATTCTATATGGGTAGTTTGAAAAGCGTCTGTCTTCCAGTAAATACAATTATCAAACAGTCATCTTTTAAATTCTTTGTGAAAAACATAAAAGAACTTTAGGTAAAATGTTCAAAAATGCCTTTTCTGGTTTCAAAACTGCACCTTTTACTGACATTTTACTATGTTTTCATAGAATTTAAAGGCTTTGTGTTATAATATTGTATTCACTGGAAACCTCAGACATTTTTCTAACTACCCATAGAAAATTTTCAGAAATATTATTTATAGTATTGCCTGTATTAGAATTCTAAAACTAACGTTTAGTATCATTTTTGAGTGCTGAACCTTAAGTTTTTGTCACTCACCTTAGGTAACTCAATAAGAGCATTAAGTTACCTGAGTTAAGTTTTTTTTATTTCAAAATCCAACCAGGACTGAAGATTTAATAAATTTTATTGTAAAACAAAAAAACTTTAAAGTGCTCTGGTGTAAGCTTCCCAAAATGGCGCTTCAGCCCTTTTACCTTTAAGGCGTCGATTTGTGCATTTTTATCATTAAAATGAGTGTAGGTATTAGTATTAATATGTGCAAATGAAATTATCTAACTTATGATAGTACTCCCTCTCTAAGCACAAGAGTTTTCTCAATTAGGAAGGTAATTATTACAACATAGAAATTATTGGGATTCTAAAAAACAATAATTGTATTTATATATACCTACTCTTAGTAATACGATTTTTAAAAGTTTGTTATGTACAATTAAAAAATATTTCCATTTTTTTTCACCAATTTTGAATAAGCTTGTTTTAAATGATTGTGCAAAAATAATGTTAAGCGATTTTAACCTACACATTTTCCATCTATTCAAACGTATTGCTTGCTTTTTATAGTTCCTAGAATCATGGAAGCTATAAATTTGACTGTGGACCGCTTAAAAATATATTCACGGCAACATTAAATATAATTGACGTTTTGAAACATTAATGGTGCTCATAAAAAAAAGATTAACAAAATGAAGTTAGGTACGTATTTGTACCAACTCTAAATCTGGCCAAAGCACCAAGAATCAAACACAACAGAGTGGTAGATACTCAAAGTATCGCTCTGGTGAAAGACCATCGTTCAGAATTGACACGTTGCTTGAAATGGCATTAGCCGTGTTCGGTGAACAGATCTGAATAGCCAGATACTTCTCAACCTTCCTCTTCCCCATCATTTTGCCCTCCCACTACTTCTAGCTTCACAAACATACCCTATCGGGGATGCCATGGTCTCACCGGCTCTAGGCAGTTGGGTGTCTCGTATGCGGTATCAACCATAAAAAATAAAATATAATATAAAGGGTCTCTTATGCGGTATTAACTATTACAAATAAAATAAAAAAAACAACCCCATCTATATTTTGGCGTGTGCTTTTTGTTCATAAACGTAGTTCTCTCCGTGTTGTATGTACGAGTAATAATACCTGTATTTTACCCTTAAAATCGTATCTTTCTACAGACTAGCGCCATCTGTGTGATTTTACGGTAACTGCAATGCTATCAAACTGAAAAGCTCAATGTTTCTGAAAGCTTCTGAAAAAAGATTGTCTTTGCAAAGCGAGCTTTCGTTGAGTATTTTCAAAAGCTGTTTTAATGTGATGTAGTTATATGGTTACTGTTTAAATTGAGCAATAGATGGCTTCATTCCGATAAAGTATTGTTTTTCAGATAAACTTCCCTTAGATATCAGAATGAAATAACCAACCACTTTAAATCATTCAACACAGATGTCAATATTCATTTTGAAAAGTGTTTGAAACTCTATTAAATGTTTTTAAAGAGTTAGTTTTTGTTTTTAAGGCATTTTTAAATAGTGTGTAACATACCTACACGTCTTTTAAATTTCTCATTAAATTTATTATTTTCGTTATATCATTCCAGATTTCATTTTGTTAAACAGTGTACCATCTCGAATTATCGAATGTACACATTTTTTTAGATACTAGTACTCAATTTTACATCCCTTCTTATTTTGTAATGTTTAAAATATATTTAAAAAAAAAAAAAACAAAATAATAAAAAAAAATCTTTAATCACTTTCGTTTGAAAAAAAAAAATTTAGATAATAATAATAAATGCAGTATTATTTATGGTTTTAACGTTTTTTTGAATATATTAGTAATACTAAGACTTTTTATAATAGTGCATTACTGCTTTTACAATGCGTAATCACATTGCCTTGCAAAAATTCTAAGCATGGCTTACGTTTCAGGTATATAACATTTTTTATTTAAAATAATAAAAAAAATGATTTTATTTATAATACCTTTGTTAATTAAACTTTTTTATTTTTTATTGTGAATACCGCACAAGAGTCCCAACTGCTCCCAACCGTTTAGAGCCGGTGAGACTATGGCATCCCCGATCGGGGTATGTTGTGAGGCTGAATGTAGTGGGGCAGGGAAGGATATGGCGAAGACGAAAGTTGGGAAGCACATGGCTTTAAAGATCTAGTCACCAAACACGGCATAAGCAATTTAAAGCAATGTTTCGATTCTGATTGGTGGTTTTTCACCAGGACGATACCTCAAGTATGTACCACTCTGGAACGTGCCGCAAATATACTATATATATATTTTTTATTTATTTATTCAATGTGTAATGACACGTATTAATTAAATAAAATTTATTTGCGCATGCCGGGTTCGAATCCGAGACTTCTGGATTCGTAGTCGAGCGTCTTACCATTCAACTACGGAGGCTGTCGAAACCTAAGCAGGATAAAAATGATTGTTTACCTTTTCTTTATTTTGCACCCAACAACGGATAAACCCGAAACTTCTCTATATTTTTGAAAATAATAATAATTGACCGGTTAGTAGCTGAGTGGATAAATGAGTCGGGTTCCCACCCAGGCGTCGTGGGTTCAATCCTTCTGCTAGCTAAGTCCTCCACCATTACACAAGCAACATTTTCCACCTATAATGATTTTGATGGGAATTTTTGCTATCTTGTCAGGTTATTCGTAACCCGAGAATGTTTGTATTTCTTTAAAATAATTATAAATTTGACGTTTCCGAGGTTGTGTGGTTAAGACGCTCGACTACAAATCCACTGGTCGCGGGTTCTAATCATATGAAATAATACAAAGTGTATTTGTGGCATGTTCCAGAGTAAAAGATACTCTAAGTATCGCCTTGGTAAAAGGTCACCATTCAGAATCGAAACGTTGCTTGAAATGGCTTTAGTCGAATTTCGTAACCAGATCTGAGTTTCCAGGTACTTTCCGATTATTCTTCTTCCCCATCTCCTTCCCCTCCCCACTACATTTAGACTCAAAAGATACCGCAATGGAATGCCATAGTTCCACTGGCTCCAGACAGTTGAGAGCAATTGGGACGCTTGTGCGGTATTCACTGTAATTAGTTTTTTTTAAATATAAATAAAAAATAAATGTTTCAAAAGAGTTCAGAAAGCTTTTATTGTTTTATCATCTTTTCAAAACCCTAATTCCATCAATATTTTAACTTTAAAAAATGGTATCATTATAAGAGTTGCTTTACAGTTTCATCATTTTTCATGGCAACATAAAGAAAGCTCCACGAATAACTTTTGTTGCCTCGATGTATAAAAAGTTTTGTAGTAATAATGTTTGTTATGTCCGGCGTAGAAAAGCCATTCGGGTCGGCTGTAATTCCAGAGGAGATTGCCTCCTAACCAAGTGCGAGGAAGCTGCGGTGGCTGGCGCCGGCCTGATTTACGTATTCATTGTGAAGCGGGATTTAATGCCCCAGGATGATGAACGAAACACCACAAAAGGAACCGGATTTAATGCTGTTTTTTTTAGTTTTAATCTCACACAAGTACCAACATGAATGTTAGCCACGATCCTGCCTGACTTTCAATGTTTTTATGGGTGTATTTAAAAATTTTTTTTTTATTTATTTGATATTTTACAAATGAGAACATATAACAAAAAAAGCATTTAACGCTTCAAATTATATCACGCTTCTATAACAGGAATCGAAATTCAAATATATTTTCGAAAGTGGTGATATTCACAACAAGGCTTACAATTTTCAATTTCAAGTATCCATTATCTATATTCACATAGGTTGGTGTATTGAAAACTTTCGTCACATTCAACATCGTCACATTTGACATGGTCACATTCGATATCGTCACATTCGACACCATCATATTCGACATCGTCACATTCACCATCGTCACATTCGACATCGTCACATTCAACATCACCACATTCGACATCGTCACATTCGACATCATCACATTCACCATCGTCACATTCGACATCGTCACATTCGACATCACCACATTCGACATCGTCACATTCGACATCGTCACATTCACCATCGTCACATTCGACATCGTCATTTCGGACGTCGTCACATTCGACATCGTCACATTTGACATCGTCATATTCCGCATCATCACATTCGACAACGTCACATTCAATATCGTCACATCCGACATCGTCACATCCGACATCGTCACATCCGACATCTTCACATCCGACATCGTCACATTTAATATCGTCACATCCGACATTGTCACATTCAACATCATCACCTTCGGCATCGTGACATTGTCGCATTCGACATCGTCCCATTCAATATCGTCACATCCGACATCGTCACATTCAACATCGTCACATTTGACATCGTCACATCGGAAATCGACACATTCGACATCGTCACATTTGACATCGTCACAACCGACATCGTCATATTCGACGATGTATCAAATGTGACGATGTCAAATAATATAAAACACACCAATCTAAGAATCCGATCTATTTGAAGTAATTTCCACCGGCAATAAGTATGGAACTAAGTCTTACCTCTTTGTTTGGAAAAACGATTTTAAATTTTCGGCTCGTCAATACTATCTACCGATATTCAAGTATCAAAATTTCCTACTTACATAACAGTAGAATCCCCTTCAGTCAAAAAAACTCTCTTAATCACAATCTGGTTATTATTTTGCAGCCGGCTCTGTTTTTTTTTTGACACAAAAATAAGTGGAAATGAAATAATGTCACTCAATCATCTTTGTAAACAAGTTTCTAAAATGCCGCAAAGTAGCGATCCATCACTCGAAACGTTACATTCGACAAAAACTTGAGAAATGTTGTGACATTGGACTCTCCTGCCTGAATTAGCCGCCAGCCGCCACCTGCTCAGTCCTCACCTCCGCGAAAAGTGTGCCAAGTCCACGGTACTAAAAGCCGCTGATATCAATTCGCCCACAGCCGGGCGCTGCTAAGTTGCGTAACAACCATGTGCGGATATTTATCGAAGTAAAATAGGGAAATCATAATTTAGTTTCATCGAGAATCAACGAGATGTAACCGATAAAACTTACGCGATCCAATGCGGAAAGATGGCTTCTCTAAGGGTCTAATAGCTCTCCTCGACATGGAGGGTTTAAATTATCACACCGTAATATTCCTACAGCTCAAAGCTTCGTTATTTCCCTTCCCTCTTTCTCTTATACGACGCTTTTTCATAGTGAATCCCGCACAAGTGTCCCAACTGCTCCCAACCGTCTAGTGCCAGTGAGACTATGGCATCTCCAATTGGGGTGTGTCGTGAGGCTGAAGGTAGTGGGGAGGGGAAGGAGATGGGAAAGAGGAAGGTAAGAAAGTACCTGGCTATTCAGAACTGGTCGCCAAACACGGCTAACGCCATCTCAAGCAACGTTTCGATTCTGAATGTTGGTCTTTCACCAGGGCGACGAAAGCTTCGTAATAACCCCTCCCTTTTTCTCTCATATGACGCATTCATTCTTTTATTTTATAGTGACTACCGCACAAGAGTCCCAACTGCTCCCAACCGTCTAGAGCCAGAGAGACTTTGAGATCCCCAATCGGGTATGTTGTGAGGTTGAAGGTAGTGGGAAGGGGAATGAGATGGGAAAGAGGAAGAGGTTGGGAAGTACCTGGATATTCAGATCTAGTCACCAAACACGGCTAAAGCCATTTCAAGCAACGTTTCGATTCTGAATGGTGGTCTTACACCAGGGCGATGCTAAAAGTATCTACCACTCTGGAACGTGCCGCAAATAATTCAATGTGTTCCGACACATATTAATTGAATAAAAGTTATTTTCGCACGCCTGTTTTAAGCGGGCGTCTTACCACTCGACCACGGAGGCCGTCATGTATGCCTGTATCAGAAAGAGCGTGAAAAGCACGATACCCGGCATAAACTAAGAGAGAAATAATGCCACAATGAAGATTCTAGAGGTCACCAAAAAATCGATCATAAAATTTTCCACATTATATAATCACAGAGATTCCCGTCGCGAACACCATTTTTCGATAGATTGATTTTAACAATAACTTTGTCGCTAGCATCTTGTAGAAAATATATCTTGGCGGTTAAGGTATTAACAATAATAAGTAAGCAGGTAAACAAAGCGTATTTCTTTGTTCTCATTACGATTCGTGCTATTTCAGCCGGCTGTAAATCGTGAGCGCGGTGCTTCTCTGTCGAAGCTTTTCCTAAAAATGCGGTGTGCACAATTTGTTAACCTAGCTCCACTCCCCCCACTCTCATTCCGCTCGCCGCCTCCAAATAAGTGTAGCTTTCGGCGCGACACAATAACACACTTCTATTTATAATCTACATCTCGTTTCTCCGCTCTTCCACGTTCTGTTATCTGTTACAGAATGTATAGTTGGACCACGCTGAGGTAAGATACCAAAGAGTGTGGGTGGGGCAAATCCATTTGGAGAGGTCCAATAGATTGGCAAAGAATCCTCCTTTTTTATGTTCTCCTAAAACTTAATGTGAGAGTTTCCTTTAATTATCATTGAATGCACATTGTAGATAAATAGGTGATTTCAAAAGAAAAACAATGTTAAATTTAAATATTTATATTTTTCGTACAAAATGTTAAAAATTAAAGATAAAATTAAGTTTCATTAAAAGTAATAATATGTACAAAACACCTCCGCCGATAACGCTTAAATGTACAAAATAGAATTAATTTCTGATTTGTCGACTGACATCATGTCGAATAGTAGCACTTTTAACAAATAACAAGAAACCATTTTATCTGGTGCAATTGTACGTATTTTATCAAGACGGTGAAGGAACGGAATACTGATACTTGTTTTCAATGACGTGCAAATGTCAAACTTTTACATGAGACTCTTTCATGATCCTTGCGGATCACCTTAAAATGTATTTATTACTTGGGTTTAAAAATTCACATAAACTCAACACAAAGGATTTGGATGACGTCGAAGACTTAATTTTAACAACTGTCCATTACAAAGAGTTGTGAAGTGATTTTGCTGAAACGGTGTTCTAAACAGATTGGATGGTGTGATGGTGACGTTGACAGATTTGGCTGATTGTTCAGCTTACTTTCCGATCAAGATCTTGCGGCCAGCTCCCATGTTCTGTCCGGCCTGGGTGGCTCCCTTATTGGATCCAGCCTGGAGGCCGATGATGGACTTTCCAGCGGCGACCTGTTCATCGCTGAACTCCCTCTTGTTCTCTTCCGAGGGCTTGGGTCCCAGCCAAGGGCCGGTCCACTCAGGATGTCTGTAGGTCTGCATAAAACAATATTTGTATTAGTTTATTCAATTCTAAAGTTCTTTACACCACCCTCCTTCTTCTTTGTTTTGGATGATGTTAAGATACGTTTTACTGTGTCTTCGTAATTAGTTTATAATAGTTTTACTTTGATAGTACTGACCTGTCTGCCCAGAGCGAAGAGGGTGCTGGTGACTTGGGAGATGTCTTTCTTGTCCCAAAGGTCGACGGTCTGGAACACGTCAATATCATTGCAGCCGTAGTTTTTCAGGGCCAACTGGAAGCTACAAAATAAACACATTCCTTAAAAAATGGCATATTGGTTTCACTTTAATCATCTAGAATTGATCATCTAAGTTTTTCTGAAACATTTGAGGGGTTTTTTCCAAAAGTTCAGCTGACTTACTTGTTGATGTTTTCCATCATCTTGAACTGTCCGCCGGTGGTGTTGATCTTGCCGACAGATCCGGGGGCGATCTTGTTCATGACCTGGCAGAGGACGGTTCCGTCCTTGAGGATGTCCTCGTACAGCTCTCCGGCGGGGAACTTGGCTCCGAGGATTTCCTCCATCCAAGCCTGAGCCTCAGTCTCCTGGGCTGCATCGCGCTTTCCGGCCAACTGAAATGGTTATTTAATAATTATTTTTCAAAATGTAAATAACTCAAATCAATCATTAACATACAATTACAAGACAAAGCGACAAAGAAGTAGCACCCTATAATTAACCAATTCCGGAAAGCAGCTTCAAAGTCAATATTTTCCACAAAGAAAAAAAAGGTGCGTTGAAAAAGAGCTCGAATTAACTACTACAACTAGCGTACTCTGTTATTGTATAATCTGCAAATTGTTATGAAAGCTTCAAGAGTTTATTGAAACTGGCAATTTTCTTTTAAATATTTCTGAACATTTAAATATTTTTTGTTTATTTGACTATTATTGTTAAGCCGTTTAGAATTCTTTCAAATTGTTTTTTGCAATAATAATGCTGTTTACAAAAATAACTTTGGTGTACAATTTTTTTAACGATAGTGTATGAGTGTCCCTGATGCAGCAGCAAATTTCTGTAAAATCACTACGATTTTGGTGAATAATCCATGTTTGATTGCACATATAATTTTGCACTGCACAAGTCACTTTGGTCACACGGCACGGAATAGAGCAAGGGGTTCACCTTCAGCCTGACTTGACGTTCCAGAGACATGTTTGCTGAGGGTTTGCGGAGCTAGTGGAGAGGTCTGCTAGAGAAACTGCTCTTGGGTGTTTGGAAGCCACCTTTATAGCCAGCGGCCGCCCACCTGCTCCGCTGTCCATTTTCACCAAGTCAGTGGAGTGGAGTACCGTCATAAGTTTCTGAAGATTAATTAGATTTTTATTTTCGGACCTTACCAACAAGTCGACTTTTTGGATATTTATCATGTTGATTTTTTAAATCACTTCAAAAGTTTCTTCCCGGAATTTGAATCAGTGACACGAAGTTTACTTGTAGGTGTGAATAAAATATCGTTGTCTTTCGCCATGCTCGAAGCTAAAAAAACCGTCTTGCTAATATTTTTCGGAAAATATATGGTCTAGGGCATTAGAAAAATTATAAATAACTTTTAAATGCTGTTGACTCCACAAATCCAGGAACCAGTACAAAACAGATTAATTTTCAAAATGGAATTCAAATTATTGATGTAATGGCTTCAGGGGAAAAAAACGAACACTGATTCATAAAGTGCTGGGAATCTTTTACAGATCAAAAGATGATATTTTTTAATTCGATTTGCTTTCCATAGTTCTGAACCCGATTCCGGTACTTAACGTGTGGAAAAAGACGTGATACTAGACTGATTGAGGCCATCGGAACTCAACCCTTTATAAGATTCCAATGAGAAAGACAAAATAAGTAGAATAAGAAAAAAGAAGAAAGTGAAAATTATATTGAAAAACAATATTTTGCAGCCACCAACCAGAATTATTTTGTAACTACGCTAGTGTGGTGTTTCTTAATTCTACATAGAAAAATAGATTTAGCGTGCCATTTTTCACGACAATATTCCAGAATAACTTCCCTTCTCTTCTCTTCTCTTCTCCTGCTCTCCTCCCTTCCTCCCATCTCGTGGACCAAGATCACCCACTGACTCAATGTTTTGTTTTAGATCATTATCACATCATCAAGAAGTCTATGACGTCTCTTTCCCACAAAATTAAAATCATGTTCCCTTCCAAACGTTGTTTGGGCCAAAAAATTTCCATTTAAGGAATCATTTTTAGAAAACTAAAAATGACGTAAAATCTTGAGTTTTATCACCTTTTGTTGTGCAAAAATACTTAGTAATATATTGACAGATAATTTATTTATTACATTGTTTAATTATTAAAAAATATATATAAATACTCCCTGACATGTATTTTATAACAAAATAATTCTTTCGATGCCTATTTTTTGCAGTAACCTACGGAGTGACATTTGTAATATTTCACTAAATCTGATAAATTTATTTAGTTGGGGTGTTTCAAATCTTCGTCACATTTGACATCGTCACAATTCAGCGATTAGGGTCATTTAATTTTTTTGATATTTTAATGGTCCCCATTAAACGTTGATTATAAACTCGTTTCGGCTTTCGAACTAAGTTTGATCAGCTGACAAGTACAACAACACGACCTTCGTGCTCTTCAGCTAATAAAAACTTGTTCAAAAGCTGCAACGGACCGACAATCGACGTTTAACGTTGACCATTGAAATGTTAAAAAAACATAATGGCGCTTATCATCGATTTGCGTGAAATGCCGTGCAGCATAATTGATTGTTGTTTCGGAGAACATTTAATTTAATATCTTGAAACTATGTGGTTCACAGTATGATATCTGCTGTATGCAGTGTTTCTCATGTTCTGGCCTAGTTCTGTCAAATTGTCATCTAGATTCTGAAACGCATTACTTTGATATGACTTAAATATAAGTGTGTATTCCAATTAAAAAACAAAACTCCTACCAATAACGTAGTTTTGTTTGTGTGACTTCTATCACTTATATCACCACCTACTAAACCCTGGTTTTATGGTTGGATTATTTTGTGTCTATCTGTCTATTGAAGTATTCTTCTTTTAATATCAAGTATAATTTTATCTAGTGGTTTATGTCCACTAGCCACACAGTGATGTTTGTAGTGTTCATAATATAGCTATTACGATTCGTTTGTTTTATAATGAATGGTATTCCCGGTTGAGTGAATAGTTCATGTTGTTTCCAATATGGAGCATTTAAAATCAAACTATAGCCAAGCTTTCGGAAGAGCTTGTAAAGCTGGAACATATGTACTATTTACTTTCTGAAAAACTTTTCGTTCTCAATTTTTTGTCAAAAAATGAACATTTGTAATTAAAACAAAGTTATATTCGTTAAATTCAGTGTTTTGCGGTAAAAGAGGGTGTGGGATTTGTATTAATAATCAATTTTTTTTAACATAAATCTTTTATTTTTGGTACAAAATTTTAATGTTTTACAATAAAATTAGGTTTTATTAAAATTAATATTAAAATTACGTACAAAACATCTTCTTCTCGTAAATTAGATTTTACTCCCTTTTCTCTCATCAATTATCAAATTAAATTAAAATATCAAGCCTTAATTAACTTGAATTCATTTGTACTAATGTTTTTACACTATTGAAGTTACGCAAAACTGATTTCCAGCGATATTATGATTCGACTTGTCTTTAATAAAAATAATTCAAGACCCAGTTTCAATCCTTTTGGTACACCTGCATAGATTAAAAACATTGATTTTATTGTTAATAAAAGTATTAAGGTTTCAATTTTTAGCATGAGATTTATCTGTTATATGTGAGTCGAATAGATTGATATTTAACTTTTCTGATGGTTTAATAGTTTAAGTTAATATAGTGGTTGTCCATGTCGGCAGGATATCTTGTTTACTTCCCGAGCAAGATTTTGCGGCCAGCTCCCATGTTCTGTCCGGCCTGAGTGGCTCCCTTGTTGAATCCAGCCTGCAGGCCGATGACGGACTTTCCAGCGGCGACCTGTTCATCGCTAAACTCTCTCTTATTCTCTTCTGAGGGCTTGGGTCCCAGCCAGGGTCAGTCCACTCTGGATGTCTGTAAGTCTGCACAAAACAACATATATATTAGTTCATTCAATAGATACTGAAACATAGACTCCAGAAAAAAAATTACATCTTCCTTTTTTTTCTTCTGCGTTTTGGATGTCGCTAAGATATGTATTACTTTGTCTTCGTGATTAGTTTATAATAGTTTTGCCTTGATAATACTGACCTGTCTGCCCAGAGCGAAGAGGGTGCTGGTTACTTGGGAGATGTCTTTCTTGTCCCAAAGGTCGACGGTCTGGAACACGTCAATGTCATTGCAGCCGTAGTTCTTCAGGGCCAACTGGAAGCTACAATAGTAACAGTCTTATAAGATCGATAATAAAAAAGTTTATGATACTGAGCATTTCATTCATCGCAACTTATTAAGATTTTTATTTGGAGTCATTCCAATTGTGTCAATTTTTGAATGGGTATTCCAAGCGTGTCCACTATCAGCAAAAATATCATTTTTGAAGCAGCATTCGATAAAGATTACAGTTTTGATGCAAGTTATAGCTTACTTGTTGATGTTCTCCATCATCTTGAACTGTCCGCCGCTGGTGTTGATCTTGTTGACGGATCCAGGCTGGATCTTGTTCATGAGCTGGCAGAGGACGGTTCCGTCCTTGAGGACGTCCTCGTACAGCTCTCCGGCGGGGAACTTGGCTCCGAGGATGGCCTCGATCCAGGACTGGGCCTCGGCTTCTTGGGAAGCATCACGCTTTCCGGCCAACTGGAACGGTCATTAATATTAAATGCACGTCAAACAAAAAACATACAATGCACTGGATATTATCAATGAGAAAAATGATTTCTTAAAAGTGAATACCGCACAAGAGGTCCCAATTTTTCTCCAACTGTCTGAAGACAGTGAGACTGTGGCATCCCCCAATAGCATATATTGTGAAGCTGAAGGTGGTGGGGAGGGGAAGAAGATAGGAAAGCGAAAGGTTGAGAAGTACATGGCTATTCAGATCTGGTCAACAAATACATTTAAATCCATTTCAAGCAACGTTTCGATTCTGAATGATGGTCTTTCACCATGACGATACTTAGAGTATCTTTTACTCTGGAACGTACCGCAAATATAGCATGTATTATTTCAAATGAATTATATGTGAAATAACACATATTAAATCCAATTTATTTGCGCATGCTGGGATTCGAACAAATGACCTTTGGATTCATAGTCGAACGTCTTCACCACTTGACCGTAAAGGACGTTAAATATATATTTATTTTTTATTTTTTTAAAGAAAGACTATCATTCTCTGGTTAAGAAGAACCACAACACAATTTAAATAAAAAAAGAATTCGATTTGAACTCGAAACCTTTATTAATTACAGTTGGGTATTATTTAATTGTGAATTTTGTTGTGTTTGTTGGTATTTTTTATTGTATTGCTAAGCTATCATCAATTAATTCCGCATTTTAATTTGGCAGTGCACTAAAGTTGTTTTATCGATACGTAATTTGTTGAAAACAAATCCTAGTTTTTTTTTAAATAAATGTTTACTTTAAACACATTCAAAATTAGATCTATTAAATAGAAGTTGTGAATCTGCGTTAGAGCTCAAACCGCTCGAAGTCGAACTATGGCACACCCATTTGAGGAATCGCTAAGGCTCATGGAAATTTGTAGAAGAATGAGAAAATAATGGCGAAGGTATGAAAATACTTGACGTTTCACAACTAGTTACTGAATACAGCGAATGCTGATTCAAGAAACACAATATTGCGATTGTTTTTCTTTTACTAGGATAACACTGAAAATCATTTCGACTCTGGTACGATGTGCAAATATCCTAAATTTAAATTCTTTGTGAAAAAGTTCAAATGCATAATTTTTTTTATTTAACCAGACTGGTTCGAACCAGCTTTTTCTGGATAAAAAAATATGAAGTTTACCGTTCCGCTACGAAGATCACATTAGTAATCACACCACATTAAATATTTTACTTTATCACTTGTAGGGAATATAAAATAATATTAAAATGGCTAACCTTGGCCCTGACTTGGCGTTCCAGAGACATGTTGTGAGGTTTTGTGAGAGTCCAGGAGTAGTGAGACTTAACTGAAAGCTGTGAACTGACGGTGAACAGTTTGGCTCCAGTCTATATATCCAACCCCCGCCCACGTCTGTTCGATTCCCGCCCAAGCCAGTGAAGTGGTGAACTTTTTAAGCTTTGTTATTTTTGGAATATTTTTCGGTCAATATTTCCTCCTCGCGTTAATTGGATTGAGTTTGATAAAACACGCTTTATTTGCTGTACTATTTTTATTTTTATGCAATGTCGCGTGACAACTTCATTTCGCAGGAAACTATGTAACGATGGCATCCCTGATTCGAGTAATTTTATAGAGCTGATAGAAGTGGCGATCGGGAAAGATATGGTGAAGACAAAGGCTATGAATTTCTTGGCTAGCCCAATCATATCAATTAACATAGCATATTGTCGACTAATTGGTTGCATCGTTTTAATATAGACGGTCCTCGTGGTCAAGTGTTAGACGCTCGACTACGACTCTAGAGGTCACGGGTTCAAACCCGACGTAAGCAAATATATATTTTTAAAATAAACATGTGTCATAGAATTACATAAAGAGTATGTATGAGACGATGTATGAATATGAATGAAGCAAGGAGTGTGTTCCAAGACAGAGTTGAATGACGGTCCGTCCTCTCTACTGGGAAGTACCCGGCTATTCATACCTGGTCACCGAACTCGGCTAAAACTATTTCAAGCAACGTTTCAATTCTGAATGGCGGTCTTTCACCAGGGTGATGCTTAGAGTATTTACCATTCTGGAACGTGCCGCAAATATATTCTATATTATTTTATATGAATCAAATGCTTTATGACACATGTTAACTAACTAACTAACTAACTAACCATCACGCCGTTTCTCCGCAGGGGTAGGCATAGTGGACGGACCGCCATACAACTCTGTCATGGCACACACTCCATGCTTCGTTCACATTCATACATCGTCTCAAACATAATCTTCTGTTATTCTGACTCTTTACGTGGCCCGATTCAAGTATTTGATTCACTTGATCGTGCCATGTCTTCCTCGGACGTCCCCGATCTTATTTCTACAGCATTCTCTATTTTCATCCTTCATCTGTTACTTCCAATGCCTCACCGTCAAACATCAGGGTTGGTATAAACACTCCATTGTGGACTCCCAGCTTCGCTTTTTTGGATTTTTTTTTGTTTGCTAGCGTTCAGTCCTCCATCAATGGAGTTTCCCGCATCCACCCTTCTTTCAATATCCCTATCAGCCTTTCTAACTCTCGTAAACATACATTCCAAATACACAAACTCATCCATCTTATTCATGTATTCACGATTCACAATTGTATGACACGCTGTTCTCGTACTCTCTTTTTCAAACACCATGCCTATGAACTTACTTATTATTTTAAGACTCCTTTCTCCGTTCATTCTCTCTACGAGTATATGCACAAACCATCTAAGCGTCCCTTTCTTAATCCTATTAATTACGCTTATATCAGCCTTGCATTCTTTTCGGATATCCACATTTTTGTCACAAAGCAAGGTATACTACTGCAAATTTAATAAACAACTGAGCCAGTGACCGGAGTACGAGCATTGTTTTGTTACAATCTTGAAGTAACAATAAGTGTATATGGAAGAAGAGCTAATTACTTTTACCCAACCCACACAAACTTGCGATAAATCACCCTTTCTCCGGGTTTTTGCGTCGTCCACCATGAGAGAGAAAGAGACAACAAATTTCATTGACCGCTTCTATATACTGTAAGGATGATCTTAAGGTTCTGGTTCACCGCGGGACTCCGCCTCACATTTTTTATTTTGCCACTAAACCTGACACAACTAAACGGTTTTTTAGGTTATATGCTATATTTTTGTTGATAAAAATACTGTGAAAAAGTTACTATACGAATAAACAAAAACATTATATCGATATGTGCTATAAATGGATGTATAAATACCGTAGCCTTAGTCTTAGCCACGCCCAGGTGCGCCGAGTCAGGTTAAAATCATCAAAAACAAGTCAAAAACTGACTTCACTGCCTTGGATAGATACTACTCTACCAACTCCATGGTTTATATATATAATAATTTGTGAAAAACAAACAACTCAATTCTCAAAGCCTACCATCTTCGTGTTTCGTTTAACTATTTATGAAACCATAGTCAACCTAAAATAAATCCCACGCTACTGCGGAGTTCCCCGCATCATAAAATCAGTGTTGGTTTGTGTGGGTATTCGTCGAGAAACTCCGATAGCATCGCTTTTCCGCGATAAGCTTCCCAAACACCTCCTCACCTCTTCTCCCACCCCCTTCTGGTCATCTTCACGTGGACCAAGAAAGCCCGCTGACTCAATGTTTGTTTTGGATCTTTATTACTTAAGGACGCGTGACGTCTTTTTATTACAATGCTTGTTTAATTATAGCCACGAAATAATCTGACGTAAACAAAAAAAACTAACCAACCATCACGCCGTTTCCCCGCAGGGGTATGCAGAGAGGACGAACCGCCATATAACTCTGTCTTGGCACATACTCCTTGCTTCATTTACATTCATACATACTCTTCTGTTATTCTGACTCTTCACATGACCCGATTGAAGTATTTGATTTACTTGATCGTGCCATGTCTTTCTCGGGCGTCCTCGACTTCTTCTTCCATTCACTTTCGCATCGTATATTCTTTTCACGCTCTTTTCTTCGTTCATTCGCTCTACATGCCCAAACCATCTAAGCGTCCCTTTCTTGAGCCTATTCATTACGCTCACATCAGCCTTGCATTCTTTGCGGATATCCACATTTTTAATACAGTCACACATGGTTTTACCGCACATACATCTCAAAGATCTCATTTCCACAGCATTTAGTCTACTTTCATCCTTCCTCTGCCAGTTCCATGCCTCAATGCCATACATCAGGGTTGGTATAAGCACTCCATTGTGGACTGCTAGCTTCGCTTCTTTAGACTTACAATTTCTTATTTGCGCCAACAGCGTTCAGTCCTTCATTAATAAAGTTTCCTGCATTCACCCTTCTTTCAATATCTTTATTAGCATTTCCGTTTCTCTAGAACATACTTCCTAAGTACACAAACTCATTCACTTGCTCCAAGTATTCATTATTTTTTCGTAAGAAGCAATCACATGGTGGTTGGACATTATATTAATAATAAAAGAATACTTTGTTTTAAAACCACAGTTCCTGTTTTTAAAACAAAGTATTCTTTTATTATTAATATTAATTATTTAATCTAACGTACAACTGAATAATTACCCTAATCCTAACAAGGTGCTCGAATCCAATAGAAGTTGACGAATTATTTTCTCGACTTTCATAGCTGTAAGCTATAAGTTTTTTATATAAGCTGTATCCTGTAGCTGTATGTATGTATATTTAGTATATGTATATTTTTTTATAGTGAATACCGCACAAGAGTCTCAACTGCTCCCAAACGTCTGGAGCCAGTGAGACTATGGCATCCCCAATTGGGATGTGTTGTGAGGCTGAAGGTAGTGGGGAGGAGAAATAGACGGGAAAGAGGAAGGTTTATAAGTACCTGGCTATTCAGACACGGCTAAAGTCATTTCAAGCAACGTTTCTATTCTGAATTTCACAAGGGCGAGACTTAGAGTATCTACCACTCTGGAACGCGCCGCAAATATACCATATTTTATTTTTATATCAATTAAATGTGTTATAATACATATTAAATACATAAAATGTATTTGCGCACGCCGGGTTCGAATCCGCGGCCTCTGGATTCGTAGTCGAGCGTCTTATCACTCGACCATGCAGGCCGTCAAATATATACACGGAAAGAAGCGCTTCTGAAGTAAGTTTTGATGATTTTTGCCTGACCCAGAGTCGGGGATAGGAATAGGTCTAGGTATTAATACATCCATTCATAGCCCATGTTGACATAATGTTTTTGTTTATTTGTATAACTTCTCTTTTACAGTATTGTTTTAAGCAACAGTCTGCATCCGAAGCAATTCGATTTAACAACAAGGTTGCCCTCTATGCCAGTCGCGGCATGACCATTGGCAAGTTAGTCTTACAAGGCGGAAGATAAAACAGTATTTTCTCTTTGATAGCTGACTTTTCAAAACATCCACGAATCAATCTGAAGAAATGTGTAACAATGTAGGCATCCCTTCTGACCCATAGATGGTTCGTTATGAACATACCTAAGAGAAATTTGGTAGGATAGAGCCATTGTACCATACTCCTTCGAATACAGCAATCTCAAAAATGTATTCTTAACCCTCTCCTACATGGGGTAGTACTTCACCTCGTGTGGGCTCAAATTCAAACAAATTTTAATTTAAAGACTTCTTTGTGCTTCTCACAATATATCCACCAAAGTTTCTAAAGCACCCTTGAACTAATCAGTACATGCGTTGTAGAAAGTTGGCCAGTTAAATTAATAACGTACACATCACCTGGTTACTACTCATTGTAGATGTTTTTGGCAGCCTTTAGATTTTTTTCTTAAAATAACCACATACTCACAACCAATGGGTCCATAATTTGCGTGAAACACGAAAATATATCTGCTCATTGCTGATTATATCATTAACTTACTGAACAAATAGTTACTTCTGTGATTAATGTGGTTTTAAAAATAATGTTATATTTTTCACCACTTTGGGAAAACCATGTATATTTTTAACATTCTTTCTGGGATAATGCTTACATTTTAGAAGAAAGAAAATATTCTCATACTTTTAAATATTTTATTTTTCGTATAAAAATTAAATAGTATTGGTAACATTAAATTAGGTTTGATTAAAAGTAGGTATTTTAAAAATAAAATTATGTACAAAACACTTTCGTCGACTAGATGTAAACTTATAAGAAGGAATAATACAGAAATAACTTATTCTAGTCTCCTAGACTCTTCACTATATGCAATAACATACATCGTCTTGAATTATTGTTGTAGTGTAAAATACCAAGCATCAGAAAAATATTATAGATTTAAATTAGTAAGACTGATTTTAAATAAAAATTAACGAAATTTTTATGAAGTATTTTATCTCAAGACCCAGGTTTGAACCTTGTGTAACACCGGCAATGTAAAAATAAGAAGAAGAAATAAAATAGCTGTATAGTGCGATGTAAATGCACCATTGATAGTTCGATGATATTCTGATGGCTGTGTTACTCGATATAAGTGGTTATAATCTTCGATTAGGCTGATTGTTCAGTTTACTTTCCGAGCAAGATCTTGCGACCAGCTCCCATGTTCTGTCCGGCCTGGGTGGCTCCCTTATTGGATCCAGCCTGGAGCCCGATGATGGCCTTTCCAGCGGCGACCTGTTCATCGCTGAACTCCCTCTTGTTCTCTTCTGAGGGCTTGGGTCCCAGCCAGGGGCCGGTCCATTCAGGGTGCTTGTAGGTCTGCAAAGTTAAAGAAACATACGAGTATTTAGTAATATTCAGGTTTCTTAACTCTGGATAAAATTCCTACATCGAATGAATAATATTTGTACAGACAAAATATTTAACAAAGAAATTACCTGTCTGCCCAGAGCGAAGAGGGTGCTGGTGACTTGGGAGATATCTTTATGGTCCCAAAGGTCGACGGTCTGGAACACATCAATATCGTTGCAGCCGTAGTTCTTTAGGGCCAACTGGAAGCTACAAGAGTAACAGTCTTATTAGATCAAAAGTGAAGAAGTATTATTTTGAAAATTTCTTTCATCACGACTTATTAAGATCTTCATTTAGAGTTATTTTAATTGTGTTAATTTTCGAACCGGTATTCCAAGCGTGTCCACCACTATCAGCAAACATATCATTTTTGAAGCAGCATTCGATAAGATGACAGTTTTGGTGGATGTTAAAGCTTACTTGTTGATGTTCTCCATCATCTTGAACTGTCCGCCGCTGGTGTTGATCTTGTTGACGGATCCAGGCTGGATCTTGTTCATGAGCTGGCAGAGGACGGTTCCGTCCTTGAGGATGTTCTCATACAGCTCTCCGGCGGGGAACTTGGCTCCGAGGATGGCCTCGATCCAGGACTGGGCCTCGGCTTCTTGGGAAGCATCGCGCTTTCCGGCCAACTGGAAATATACAAGGATCTTTTAATAATATTCGAGGTAGCAACGAGAATGTTTGAAGTAAGTTATTCTTAAAATAATTAACCGTCGTTTCAGAACTTTATTATTGGTGTGTGATCCTATTCAACGTATGATTTCAAGATTTGAAAGGTTTATGATTTATCTGATTTATTTGTTTAAGTTCTGTACCAATCAATGTCTCAAGGATTTATTTTTCCTTCTCATTTAATCAGTACAAAATGTATTGACTTTTGAATGGTGTGAAACAAAATCACGCTTCACTTATATAACATTGAGTTCAACTCAGTTTCGGAAAGCAATTTTTGTAACAGGCTTTTTTTTTTTTTTACTGCAATAATTGTAAAAAAAACACTGATGTGATGTCTTGAATGAAAGAATTAGATTAAATTATACAAAAACTTTGGTTTAAGCAATAAATTTATAATAACTAGGTGTCGAATAATTTGGGAAACACCTTTTCTTTGTCAGGACAAAAGTTATTTAATTTAGCTTTTATCCTGACGAGGGAATAGTCATCTCAAAACGGTTCTATAATTTAAACAAATGTCATGATTAAAGCAAAGTATTCTATTTTTTTTTAAATTTAAGAATACATGAATTTAAAAAAAAAAAACAGGCATTTAGTTGTTGTTTGAAGGAAAATTTAAAAAATACTGTTTTATTTTTTACGAATTATTCTCAGTTTAAGAAATGCACTCGTATCACATCACAATAATATCGGTCACTGCAATAATTCACAAAACACTTGTGCAGAAGAGAAGAAATAAAAGCGGCCAACCTTCGCCCTGACTTGACGTTCCAGAGACATGTTGCTGGGGATTGGTGAGGAGCTTGATTGATAGAATGAAGAGTAGAACTGACTTGTAGGACCTTGCTAGCCGCCTATATAGCCAATGTTCCGCCCACACAATGCCAATACCCGCCCAACACAGTGTAGTGAAGTACCGCCGTAAGTTCGCGAAGATTAATGAAAGATATTTTTGGATCACACTATCACTATAAGAATGCATGTGCTGGGTGGGTGTATATACATTTGTTAGAAATTATAGCATTCTTATTCAGTTTGTCACATCTAATTTATATCTTCAATTGTTTTGGAACTTTTTTAATTATCCTATTCTTCTCAAAAACAATATTAAATTAAGTGGAAACTCAATAATTAATAAAATCAAAACCATTAAATGAATTCGCGTCAATATTAGACTTATCATAGTTCATTAGTTAAAATAAAATAGTACATTAACAGCTAATACTTCAAATAAAATTATCAGGGTAACTCTAGGTGATAATTTGATAATTTATTACAACTTTTTCGAATTATTAGTTTTTCTAATTCATAAAATTTTAAGGCTGGCGTCAATCGACTTTCCTAAAACCCATTCTCCAAATGTTGATAACCTAAAAGACGATATCTCGAGTTTAATGAAAAATAAAAATATTGCAATTATTGACCGGCTAGTGGCCGAGTGGACAAACACGGCGAGTTCTTATCCATGCTTCGTGGATTCAATCCTCTGCTAGCTAAGTCCTCCATCATTGCACAAAAATAATTCAAAAATGGTCAACTTTATATAGCGCCTTTTAGAGGTTTAATTGCCTCAAGCAAGCCACATTTTTGTTGCTAATAATGATGGAAACTAACTTACTATATTTCTAAACCAGTTGAACTTAACTCAAACATTTTAAAGTTTTCTACCGAATTTTTATCGCAGGTTTGATGCATTCAACTTTTTTATTATTACCGAATTTCAAAGTTCCCAAATTCAGTTTATCTTTTTTATTTTCGTTTTTATAGTAGCTAATAATATTTCATAAAATATCTTACAATATATTTTTAATGAGAGTTGTAAATTAATCTTTCTATTGTATTTCTTTAGGTACACTTGATCGGCATTTTTTCCTATCCCTTTAGTTCTTATTAAATTCTATATTTGAAATCAATCATTAAACTCAAATATTACCTATTTTAGTAAAATGTAATCGCCAAGAATAAAAAAATGGCTTTATGTGCTAATAAATACTATGCATTTATATTTTTAATTAGATTTTTTTTTTAAATTAATGAAATAATTTCAACAATTTTCAATGAAATGTGAAACAGAAAAAGGCATACAAAAAAATCAGGTCGCGACCGAGATTCGAACTTGGAACCTCTACTTTATCCGGAAATAACGTTGGCAGAGACGTTGAGCTACCGAAACCTTTTTAGAAACCGGTATTTTTAATATCAATCTCATACTTCCTTAAAAATTATTAATATTATTTTTTACAATTTCTACCGATATGGGCAGCCATCTTTGCAACGGTATGCAAAGCTCTACCCAAACACAATTGTATACCTGGATTGTGTCTTGGATAAACTATCCATTCTTATTTACGGAAGATCTTTTGACTTCTTTCAAAGTCTAGAAATAATATTTAAAATTAGAATTCATTTTGAAGCTGCTTTTATTTTTTTATAGTAATTGACTTTTTACACCAATTAACTCGGTATACAATTGTTCTCGGGTAGAGATTTGCATCGCAATACAAAGATGGCTGCCCATATCAATAGAAATTGAAAAAAAAACAAGAAAATATGATTAATAAAAGATGCTAGTAGCTCAATTGGCAGATACTTAACTCCCGAATAGAGTAGAGGTTCCGAGTTCGAGTCTCGGTCAAACCCTATTTTTTTTTATTTTTTGTGTTTTTTATGTTTCATATTTTGTTGAAATTTATTTGTATTATTTCAATAATTAAATGAATTTATGGATGTCTGATTTATCGGGATAAACGCTATTCAGGAATTTTCACGTCTAAAATGTATTGCAAATGTGAGTCGAGAAATTCCGAATACCAATTATACACCAAATGCTTCCAGAAATACTTCCTCGCTTCTTCCTTTGGCGTGGACCAAGGAAGTCCGCTGACTCAATCTTTTGTTCTAGATCTTCATCTCGCCACGTGTTTGTGGCGTCATATTGAATCATAACCACATTATGGAATCTTTGCGATTTATAAAGAAAATGAAATATTTCATTAAAAATTGTTTTGTTTCCATCTTTAAATTTATATATTTTTTAAATTTCGTACCTGCATATTTATAACTACATTTTGTTTATGATTCTGCTCATTCTTCACATAAAGGAGATAAGTTGCTATCGAGGGGTGTTTTCATCTCAGGTCTACATTGAATTTTCAACCGTATTACAAAAAAAAACAATCCTCTGCTGTTTTTCGGAGGAAAATCGTTATCAACAATATTTTAAATATTCTGTTTTATTTTCTCTAGTATTCATTATTTCAATAGAAAGTGATGAAAAGGCTGGTGCTGTAGTCTCGAGACCAAAATATTACAAACTGAGCTCTATTTATACATTGGCCGAAGGCCAGATACATCAAAATAACTGAAGAAAATGTTTTGAAAACTGACATAAATATAGTACAGAATGTTTCTAAAGTGACACAATTGTTTTGTCGTAAAAAATACCAAATAGTTAGTTGACAAAAATTTGTAATGGATAAAATTATTTTACAATCATAGTATCGTTCGTACGAAATCACACGAGAACAACAGTTTTTGTAGCTATTCAGATTTAAACATGTCGAAAATAGAAAAATAATGAAGTTTAAAAAAAGAACAAAAGACTATAAAAAATATGAAGAAAGTTGGTCTGCGGCAAGAGCTTAATGGTTAAAGCAGTTGATTAGTTAGCAATAGACTTCAACGTTTAAGTCAGGGTCGCAGAAAAAAATTTTTTCGTGTTATTTTCTGATTGAGGGAACCATTTATCGTAGCATGCTCAAACACAGTTCTTTAAACCATTACTTCTTATTGTAATCTTTAAGCAGGATTGAATGCCAAGCCATTATACAATAAACTATTCACAATAACTTGAAATCCAGTACATAATAATTTTTTTCATGTGTTCATTTTGAAATATCATTTTGTAGCTAACAATGATTGTTCTTGTCCTGCGTTAACCGTTTTTCAAAATATTTTTCAATGTGTATATAACCTCCTCGTACCCGAGATTATATTTTAATGCTAAGGTACTATAATGTTTATTTTGAATCATGACAGAGCGGGATAAGTGTTTAAACGCAAGACTTAAACATTCAAAACAATCATATGTCATTGTCGCGGCTGCTCTCATCTCAACGAGCGATGGATGCAGATTATGTAAAGGCCACCTTGAAACATGCTCGATTAAAATGACATTCACTACTAAGAGGAACAACTTATCCAGCTAGCGTTTGTATGGGTCGAGTTTGAATCCCACAGCGGGATCCGTACCCTTTTTAGCACGTGGAAAGTAAGATATTGGCCCCATCAATCTTAACGCTGCCAGGATGGATTCCCTCTTGATGGTGTTTTGCAGAAATAAGACCTAATATCCTCCACTAATATATAAAAAAAATTCTAATGAATTTATGTTTATTTTTCTTTATATTATTATTGTGTGTATTACAACTTTTATGTTATTATTATTATTACTATGTATTATAATCAATTATTTAAGGTATTGCATTGCACTACTCTTGCATACCTTCTGGAATAAAACTAAATTTTTATTAAAGACAAAAAACGGGAACAAAGTAAAAATATGACGATTTTTTAAAAATATTTTATTTAATTCGTATAAAACATTAAATTAGGTATAAAACACCTGCGTCGACTAGACTTAAGCTTAAATTTACATATACCAAAATAAATTCTGGTTTTTCAATACTCTCAATAACAGTTTACATTGATCTCAAACATTAACAACAATTAACGGTTGATGGAAAAATGTTAGGAATACTGATTTTCAACGACTTGGTTACTACACATTTTCCAATCTAAGTATAAATAACTCAAGAAGATTTAGGTCAGGACCCAGTTGGGATCCTTGCGGCATCCAGAAAGTTATCCAAAACCATAAAGTGTTTAGTGCGATAGTAATGCAGAATCATGTGTATTAAATGCAGATCATTTGGTTTCTTTTTTCGCCGATGATTAATACTGGTGGGATGGTTTTCCACTTGGGCTGAGTGGTTAGCTGATGGTCAGTTTACTTTCCCAGCAAGATCTTGCGACCAGCCCCATGTTCTGTCCGGCCTGGGTGGCTCCTTTATTGGATCCAGCCTGGAGCCCAATGATGGCCTTTCCAGCGGCGACTTGTTCATCGCTGAACTCCCTCTTGTTTTCTTCCGAGGGCTTGGGTCCCAGCCAGGGGCCGGTCCACTCGGGGTGTCTGTAGGTCTAAAAAAACATTAGAATAATTCTCGATTTCCGCAATTCTGCAAAAGTTTACCAAAATATTTAACAGTCATACAGACAGCTGCTCTTTTGAGATATTTTTTTTGTTTTTGTGCACTTACTCCTATTAAGTTGATTAAACTTGTGGTTGGTATTCGGCAAACTAAATATTTGGTCGAAAATTTGTGAAAATACTTACTTGTCTGCCAAGGGCATAAAGGGTGCTTGTGACGTTGGAGATGTCTTTTTTGTCCCAAAGATCGACGGTCTGGAATACATCGATGTCATTACAGCCGTAGTTCTTCAGGGCCAACTGGAAGCTAGAATAGTAACAAACTTATTGGCAAAGAAGGATATACTATTTGGCATTTAATTCAGCATGACTCAGATTGGCAATTATTCACGATGTGTATGTAAAAATTTTGGTCTGCAACGCAAATTTCAATCGTATTCACCTTACAATAGCTATGATTGTCGAAGCAGAATTCGATAAGGATCATTAATATAACTTTTAGCTTACTTACTAACTGGAAGCTACAAAATAAGAACATTTGATAAAAATTGCTGCAACTTTAACAATCTAGAGTTGATCTTTCAAGTTCTTCTAGACCCCTTTAAGGGATTGATTTCAAGAGTTCAGCTGACTTACTTGTTGATGTTTTCCATCATCTTGAACTGTCCTCCGCAGGTGTTGATCTTGTTGACGGATCCAGGCTGGATCTTGTTCATGAGCTGGCAGAGGACGGTTCCGTCCTTGAGGACGTCTTCGTACAACTCTCCAGCGGGGAACTTGGCTCCGAGGATAGTCTCGATCCAAGACTGAGCTTCGGCTTCTTGGACAGCATCACGCTTACCGGCCAACTAAGATAAATTTACAAATATCTGTTAGAATTTAAATTTTATAATGTTCGTCGGAAGTTAATTAGTTTCGACGAAACTAAACTATTCTGAACATTCTCAACCATTTCTTTAAATGAAACATTTTATTGGTTAAAATAGAAAAATAAATATGGATGAATTTGTATTAATCAAGTAGTTTGTGCCAAAACTGAGAATACGACAATCCTTTTTTGACATGACGTGTCGGTTAGGTTTTTTGATGAGTTATAAATCTATCAAGTGATAAAATAGATTATTTAAAATTTGATAAAGTGGTGATAAAAGATCTTAGATTTTCTCAATTGACGTTTTCAAATAAAATATATATATTTATAACTTTATAATATTATTTTGTAATCTTTAATATTTATTTATTTCAGATCTTAGGAAGAGTGGTGCGATTTCATAAGATATAAAGAAAACATAAAAAATACAAATATAATAAATAAAATAACATTAAAATCGAGTAATAAAGAAATTTAAATGAAGAAAAAAAAGTATACTTAAAAAAAACAACAAAAATTTTTTGCGGTAATATTATCATGACGGTAAACAAGTTTTGTTTCAATAAATCATGAATTAAGTTCATTTT
Source organism: Drusus annulatus (assembly GCA_022651775.1). Taxonomy (NCBI): domain Eukaryota; kingdom Metazoa; phylum Arthropoda; class Insecta; order Trichoptera; family Limnephilidae; genus Drusus; species Drusus annulatus. The sequence goes on along the minus strand of JAGWCC010000160.1, from coordinate 1,092,301 downwards.
TTATGAACTGGACCCTCCAAAAGTCCAATGCTGCCATCACAAAAATGTTTTCGCTCGTGGCTATGTATTACAGCTATTAAAAAATCTCGTTGTTTTTTAACTTCACATTATTTTCGAAATTTTCGGATAAATTGAAAAGCGATAGGTAGTTGCACTTTTATCACAAAGAATTTTATAATATTTCACTTAATATTCACATATTGAAGCACTTTCACAGAAAAATTAATAAATATGAAAAGTGGCTAACCTTAGCCCTAACTTGACGTTCTAGAGACATGTTGCTGAGGGTTGTGTGGAACTGTAGAACTGTAGAAGTGTAGAGCTGTAGTACTGGCGAGGAGGAATATACTTCTGCCTTTATAGCCAACCTTCCGCCCACATCTCTCGTCGTCTGCAGTACTGGGTATTCTCACCCAGCGCAGTGGCGCGGAGTGATATCATTTATAACCAAAATAAAATTACAACTTTAAAAAAAATAATAATAATTATGTCACATGTGACGCATTTTATTAACATATTTTACTTTGGGAAAGTATTGTAAAACGTTAATTTATTTGTGTCACTATTTAAAACGAGTCTTAAGTGTTTTTCGTGCTAATTACAACTTTTATTTAAAGTTTGTCAAAAAAAAACGTTTTAAATATTTTTATGTTCATCAAATATTTAGATTATATTTTGCCAAACGAAAACGATATTATGTTATAAGAATGCCATATCATAATTTCATTCGATTTTAAAAATATATATAGTGAATACCGCACAAGAGTCCCAACTGCTCCCAACTGTTTAGAGCCAGTGAGACTATGTCACCCCAGTTAGGTTAATTATGGTATATTAATAAATTGATAATATATTGATCCACCCTTATCTTTATTTCTATACAAATACCGTGCATAATTAATGATATTTTTGTTTTTAATCCATAATCCGAGAGAGTAGGTTTTATGATACTGATTGCTTTAAAATATTATTTCTCAATTTTTCATCACCTACGCCATTGAGATATTTTGCTTGTCCTATATTTAGTATAAATTTTCATCGGAGAGTACGCAAATCTTCCAGAACAACCTTCTTGCTTCTTACCACTTCTGTTCTCTGGGATCCCAGCACTCCTCCGCGTATACCGTGAAAGCCCTCTGACTCAATTATTTCTTTTAGATATCACTCACGGACATATGTGCGATTTTTTTTTAGATTGAAGCAAAACCAACGAGTTTTCCTTTACGCTCAGTAACTCCTTCAAATAATCTCTGGAAGGTTGTTTTCTGTTTCATGTTTCTATCTAAATAGAAAACAACTTAATGTAAGTAATAAAAAACTGTTTTTTTTTTCAATCCTAACCGAGAGATCATTTTTTTTGTGTCTTTTATTTTTAATCTAAAGATTTAACGTAATAAATTTACAAATGGAAAATTCTAGGCAAAGAAAAAAAAGTGCTGTTGGAGTTGATTTCATTTGAAATGTACATTGCATTAGAAGTTTTTTTTTGTATTGTCAAAAAAACTCTCAATAGAAATTTAAATATGTTTACAACTTTTTTTAAACACTAATCAAAATGTTGAACTTCTGTAAAATGAGTAAATTTATCTCTTGATTTTTACATCTAAAACTTACAGATAATTCAATTGAAGTTCTTTATTTTTTACTTATCTCAGCATCTGAATGTAAGTTCGATGCAAAAATACTTACTTTTGCCTTCATAAAAGTTCTTAAAATACTCACATTAAAAACCGACTGAAGAAACAGCATCCTCAATGTTCAAAGAATCTGGATTCATATGAGCATTGCTTACAGAGAGAAATAAAACTGATTTTTATTCGAAAACTCGACTTTATTGTTATTTGTTATTCCATCTGGATGTGATCACACAAACATTGATGGCGTATCAAGAAACAGAACTATATAATAATTTTATTGAAAAATCTGAACTTAGCAAAAGTAACCGTTTTATTATTATTAATACATAAAAATCTAATATTTGTTTAGCAATACAAGTTGACAAATATCAAATTGTTGACGAGGTCAAACATGTATTTATCTTCTACGTGCAGCAGGTGATTTCTCGCTGAATCGGACATAATATTATTCTGTTTCTTGTTGGCCGTCTTAGAGCTATTTTACACAATTAAATTAATTTCATACTTATTTATTGACTAGTATATTGACTAGAAATAGTTTCAAAGGAGGGACATATTATTTACATCACTGGACTTTCCACTTCACTTTTTCAAATATTTACATAAAATTTTCCATACCTTAGAACATTAACTAAAAAATTCAGAAATATAATATTAAAGATTTTTCTTTTCTGGAAATTTTAAAAACTTTCATCGGTTAAATCTTTTTGGCCTTTTTTATGTTACTCGTTTTCAATATTTGAAAGTTATTTTATAAAATACATTTGGTGTAGTGTTGAACAAAAAATTCTAAGCTCAGTTAATGTAAATGTTTACAGTAAGGGAAACTTACAAAATTTCGCTGGAGTCAGAACAGAAACGATCCATAAATCTAAAATAAGAAAATGTTGTAAACAGAGGAATAACTTAGTATTTGAACGATCGTTGCAAGCAAATTCAATGATTTTGCTTCTGGGCTATTTTTGACACTTGACAGTGATTTTTCTGCTAACTGACTTCACCGTGAAATCTGTGAATGGATTTCAAAGTTCCAACGAATTTTCACTTGCTTAAGAGTTTTTCAACATCGAATTCTTTCGCCAAAGTGGAATTTGTAAGTCTATCACAACAATTTTATATTTTTAATACCTACTCATCATATTCAAATCAATCCAATTTCAAAGCGTATACAATATAGTATGAGAGTTCGAGTACTTTTCAAGTGAATAATTTACCAGGCTCAATAAAAAAAATTACAAGATTACACACAGTAGATAATTTAAAAAATGTTTTTTTCTTCTTTGTGTTATTATAATATAAAATGATAAATGACTCTCAAAAGTAAATAAAAAAACGGACGGGTTACCTTATAGTAAAAAAAAACATTTATGAATTATAGAAAAATTGTTTAATAATTAAATTAACAATTTACAAGTACTTTTTATTGTTGCTACTTATTAAATATTTTATATTTAAATAAATAAATCATACCGACAGATTTTCAAATTTATTTTAAAGGTGTTAAAATACTTTTGAAATGTTCAAAGATCTAATGCGACCTGTACAGCTTTTATCCTACAAAATAATCCCATTTGAAAAATCACGTTAAAATTACATTTTACAGAATGTTGACAAAAAATAATTTCACCTTTAAAATGTGCGATAAAACAATTGTGATTAAAAGAAGATTTCAATATATACAACGTAAACTAATTATTTTTTCTTTGAATTATCCCTTAAAATAGTGGACAACATTATTAATCTCTATAAATTTCAGTATTTACAAAATTATTTTCTTAAAAAACTTTCTCCCTCATTAGGTTACAAAAATAAAGTAATTTGATTTTTTGCTTTACTTCAATAAAAGAAACCTTTCACTTACAATCAAATCTCACGCAGAATCCTCAATTGAAACGACAAAAAATAATACTATTTGTGAAACTATTCGTGGTAGAATTCAATTGTAATATTGTAATTAAAAACTTTACAACTTTTTCCATCATATTTAGTGGGGCTGGACTGGCTTAACCTTGCTAAGGCTGTGTAGAATACGAAGGGTATTGTTGAAGACAGGGTTTACTTAAATTTCTATAAAGTCACAACTTTGTATTTTTAACTCCATCTGATCATTTACAATGGTTAACCAAAACAGTTTGTGATGTTTAATCAATGCTGTGAAATGTTAGAATAGATTTGAAAATTTTAATTTATGGACATTTCATATAAATTTGACTGAACTCCAGCTTCAACAATACCTCTATATTTAAAATAATTACAACTTTAAAGATACGTCCCATAGTAAGGTGAATTTGACCCGGTTTTTAAAAAAATACGTTTAACAAAGTTATATAGTTTTTAGCATACGTATTGTTTAACCAAACGATTTTGTGTTTTTTTTCCACGAGATTACATTATGACATAAGTTTTTAACGTTGGTTTTACTAATTCTACAAATATGAAATAAATAAACAGTTCTTTTGAGTTGGAATGTGGAAATGCCATTTAAAATTTATCAAAATAACTAAAATTGGCGCTACTTTGAGTGTTAGCGTTTCGGGAGTATGCACAAATGGTCCATGATTTTAATCACTGACGGTCAGAAGTGGGGCGGTTTGAAGCCTCCATCCCTTAGAATAGGTGGTTGTGTTTGGGCAGGCTGTTCATCTGGTCGGCCAGTAGGTAGGGCGAGCCGGCCAGCAGGCTGGAAAAGGCCGCGTGGTGGGCGGAGAGCCCGCCGCCCCCCACGCCGCCCCCGCCCCCGCCCATGCCGCCCATCCCGCCGCACCCCCACTTATTGTTGTTGGTGGATAGGGGAGAGTCGTCGCCGAGTTTCACTGGAAAGAAAGAATTGTGTTATTGAAGTTAGGAGAAAGTGGATTTTGTCTTTTGTGGCTTCAGCCGTGTTAACAGATGTCTGCCCTGATGATGGACCCTGTAAGGCAGCTTGAAAAGTTGGGTAAAGAGAAAGGAAGAAGCGCTACTCTGCTTAGTACCAAAAAGTCAAATAACATATTACCGTTCGATGTCAGAATTAAAAAAAAAACATAATTTTCACAGTGAATCTTAACCTTAATCTTAACACTTCATCTCTTACGTATAGAATTAACAGTAGTATTGCTTGTACTAGAAAGCAAAAAGAGGTTGTATTTCGTATATTTATATTATTGCTAGACCGAGGTCTCGATTGATGTTTGAAAGTTGTATTACTGTTATATATATCGTCGCTGGTAGGACAAAAAGGCTTAAGCGACACTTTGGTAAAAAATGAGCCAAATATGCAGTTTGGATCAGTTTTTTTCTGCGCTGAATGATCTGACTCTCGTTTGATTCTGAAGACTTTTGTGGCCCTTAGGCCCATCTAAAATATATTTACCATTTGGGAGAAGGCCTCGACTCAAGCGACAAAAGTTTGGGACTTTTTTTAGATTTTCGTCGCTTCAGGTAACTCAGTGAGAGCATTGAATTACCTGAGTTAACTTTTTTTTTCAAAATCTAACCAGGTACTGAAGACTTATGATTTTTATTGTATAACAAAATAACTAAAGTTCTCTGGTGTAAACTTCCCAAAAAGACGCTTCAGCCCTTTTGTCTTTCCGGCAACGATATATCTATCGCTTTTGTTGTATAGATATTTGGTTAGGTCATTTAGGGGCTTAAGTGAGTATTTAAACATGATTAATACTCATAAAGCAAAGAGTTGTCATGATTTTAAGAAGCATTTTAAATATAGTTATAGTTTTTATTTTATTTTTATATTAAATCAGAACAGTCGGAATAAATAACAGCATTTTATTTGTGATTATTGATCAAATCAACGGCAAATTTTCTTTATACTGAACACTAGAATATTATTTATCAACCTCATTCAAACTTACAAAGACGGAAGAAACATATATAAGTCTTTTAGCGATTATTCATCGCCATGCATTACAGTAGAAATAGCATTCGATTTCACACAGATTTCAGCAGTGCAATTTAATGTAATAAATTTGTCATATTTGTCACATCCTCAATTTGTCATAACAATTTAAAGCAAGCATCAAGAGTAGTATTAAATCTCTCAAATGCATCAAGGTGTCATCTGCGGTTTGATATGCCGCTTGTATGCTCTATCAAAAATAATATTTTTGTTTTAACTGTTTATCGAATGCTGAAACACATTCTAACAATTTTGTTTAATGCGATCGTGAAATAAATGGCCTTTATTCTGAATCGTTTAAGATATTATAATTGTCAGCCCTGTCAGCCCTTGGCACAATTCTTGACTAAATTGAAACCATATTTCCTCATTAACCTGATTCAAGCATATGACTAACGGATGTGTGTGCTTGTGTTTTCCGTTACAACATTGTGTCCAAACTCAAAATCAACTTATTTGAATGTTTTCAATAGATTTATGAAGTTTTTTAATTTACTATTATAATAACAATAAACCTTTTACTCATGCTCTGAAACTATATTATTACATTGAACCTACTTACTTATTTTAAACTCTTGTTTTTATACTCCATTGTACCACTTACCACAACAATGTTTCTACGTGTCAAAGGCTTCAAACCGTCAACAAATAAATAAATAACTATCTAACTTCCCCGCAGGGATAGGCAGATAGGATAAACTACCACGCAACTCTGTATTTGCACACGCTCCTTGCTTCTTTCGCATTCATACATTGTCTCACACATATTCTTCTGTTTTCTGACTCGCCCGACTCAAGTATTTGATTGACTTGATCGTGCCACGTCTTCCTCGAGCGTCTCCGAAAGAAAATTTTATTGGAGTTCTAACAAATTGGTATTCAAATCACCATGTTTAGTGAGATGGGTCAAAGAGTTAAATAAAAAAATAATGATGTATTGAAAGATACTAAGACATCTAGATTCAGTCGTATATTGTAAATTAATTTTAGTGTGAAAGCTAAGCAAGATTATAAGTTCCTGGAGAGTGAAAATCTCGTCGAAAATAGAAAAACTAAATTAAGGGAAGGACGTGAAGTGTAAAGTAACGATGCAAGGAATAAAAAAAAATGGATAATGACTAGGAAGTGTCTTGTCATTCATAACTGTTGAATAAATATTTGTGGTTTTGTGTTTATTTTTAGAAACACCTAATGATTTTGAATTCGATTTTTATTCAGTCGTTTCAACATTTGAGTGCATTAAACTATGACTCAACCACGTACATACAGACTTAAAATACGTTTTTTTTTATCACAACATTACTTGTAGGTTCCTAGTAAAACGTAATGAACAGGATTTTTAAAAAAGCTAACAGAAATTCTATATATATGTAAATATATTTACTGCCACACATACTTTACATAGCAAAATGTACAATTAGCAATTATTCATTTCTGATTGGTGATCTTTCGACACAAAAATACCGGGAATATCTTTAATTTTCTAGATTTAAAGTTTCAAAATTCATGGAGATATGATAAAACAAATTCATCATTTATAAAATTCTAGAAAATAAAAAAATGTAAAAATAACTTTGTAGAAGACCACGAATATTATTTTAATTTTCATGACCGACCGGTTTCGCTTAGCCTGAGCATCATCAGTGTATAAAATTAAACCAAACAAAAAATACAAAGAGTGCGGTTATACATACATACAGGGGGAGAAAAAAATACCAAATAAAATAACAAAACAATGAGAAAACAATAGAAAAATATTTGACCCGATGACATTTATTCATACATCATATATGTAAAACCATAAAGCGAATTTTTTTTTAAAATAAAAATTCGCTTTATGGTTTATTTAAAATCATTTAGTATGTGATTGCTTTCTACGTAAACATATAATAAAATGTTTGCGACAGCTAAAAAAATACAAGAAATCACACGAGAAATGCCGTAGTTTAAAAAAAATCGATAGGTTTTCGCGGAACACGGTGACTTTTCCTGAAATATTAAAAAAATTAAACATAACCTGAGAATGAGAGTTGAAATCGACACCACTACGCTCCGGTCTAAATAAAGTAAAGCCTGGGCCGGCCGAGCATTCCATTCGGTGTATTCACGCCTGTTTTCCCGCAGACCGGAGGCTCAGCCAAAATCTATTTTCAACTGGAACGGTGACGACGGAGAAAATTCAATATAACTTGAAATGTAAAATTATTCTGATAGAAGAATATTATTTTATAGCTCTGCTTCAAACCTATTTACTCGTTATTACGTTAATTAGAATATTTTATTCTTACATATATAAAAATGTAAAAATTCATTTTTTGTGGATTAAGAGGTTATTTTAAAGTGTATTCATACATAAATTAATATTCTTATAGATCCCTGAGACGTATGTGCCGTAAAACCATGTATATTCGTGTAAAAAATGTGAATATCCGGAAAAAATGCAAGGCTGATGTAAGCGTAATGAATAGGGTCAAGAAAGGGACGCTTAGATGGTTTGGGCATGTAGAGCGAATGAACGAAGAAAGGAGTCTGAAAATAATATACAATGCGAAAGTGAATGAAAGAAGAAGTCGGGGACGCCCTTAGAGTATATAGAGTGGTATCTATCCAAGGCAGTATAGTCGGTTTTTGATGATTTTTTCCTGACTCGGCGGACCTGGGCGTGGCTAAGACTAAGGCTAGGGTATTTATACATCCACTCATATCACATATCGACATACTGTTTTTGTTTATTCGTATAACCACTTTTTCACACTATTGATATCACCAAAAATATAGCATCTAACCTAAGAAACCGTTTAGTTGTGTCAAGTTTAGTGGCATAATAAAAAATGTAGGCGGAGTCCCGCGGTGACCCAGGAGCCCGAGATCATTGTGACAGTACATAGAAGCGGAGTATTATATTTGCTGTCTCTTTCTCTCTCATGGTTTACGACGTAAAAACCCGGTGAAAGTGATTATTCGCAAGTGTGTATAGGTTGGGTAAAAATAATTAGCTCTCTCTCCATACATTGTTTCTCCAAGGCGACGCCCGAGTAAGACATGGCACGATCAAGTGAATCAAATACTTGAGAAGAAGTACAGTACAACAACACAAAAACAGAAGAGGATATATTTATTTATTTACGCCCGTAATAGGCTTTTATACAAATGTTAACATTTTTTTTAAACAATAACCTCATTAGTGCAAAAAAATATTGTAAAATAAAAATAAAAAAGAGTATTAAATAGCAGATACAAAATATTGTAAATGAAAATAACTAATAATATTTAATAAATAACAGGTTCAAAAATATTGTAAAAGAAAAGAAAAAAATAATATTAAATAACAGGTTTAACTATTAGTTTAGCTCTACCAGATGACAACAACTATAATTTTTTTTTTTTTATACAATTCAATTGAATTAAATTTAATATTTTTATTATTGAGTTCTTAAAAAAACTTAAAATAGCAGAACTCAATAATAATAATATTAAATTTAATTCAATTGAATTATATAAAAATTAAAATGGAGTTCTACAAATTAAACACAAAAACTATAAATAAATATAAATAAATAAATACAACAACTATACTAAATTAGACTTATAGTTTGATAATGACGTGTTAAATATATGAGACGATTTGTAAATGTGAACGAAGCAAGGAGTGTGTGCCAAGACATCGTTGTATGGCGGTTCGTCCTCTCTGCCTACCCCTGCGGGGAAACGGCGTAATGGGTAGTTGGTTAGTTCATTAATATTCACTTACTCAGACTTCTCCTTTGCTACTGATTTTATTTTAATTCTCAATCTATGTTTTTTCAAATAATTTTTTCATTATTTTTGCTTTATATATTACTGCATTGCTGTTTTATGCGAACACTACTGATAAATGACCGGTTAGTAGCTGAGTGGACAAACGCGTCGGATTCCCACCCGGGTGTCGTGGGTTCAATTCCTCTGCTAGCTAAGTTCATCATTGTAAATAGCGCACAAGTGTTTCCAACCGCTCACAACCTTCTAGACCCAGTGGGACTATGGCATCCCCAATTGGGGTATATAGTGAAGCTGGAGGTAGTGGGAAGAGGAACGAGATGAGGAAGGGGAAAATTGGGAAGTTCCTGGCTTTTCAGATCTGGTCACCAAACTCAGCTAAAGACATTTAAAGCAACGTTTCAATTCTGAATGGTCTTTCACCATGGCGATACTTAGAGTATCTACTACTCTGGAACGTGCCACAAGTATACTATATATTATTTCATATCAATTAAATGTGTTATGACACATATTAATTAAATAAAATTTATTTGCGCACGCCGGATTCAAACCCGCGACCTCTGGGTTCGTAGTCGAGCGTCCTACCACTCGACCATGCAGGCAACATTTTCCGTTTATTTTGACGGTCGCAGGAGTTTTTCAAATATTGTCTGGTTATTCGTTACCCGGAAATTTTTGTCTTTCTTTTAATAAAGAAAAAAAAGCTTTGATTGTATATAGCCTAAATTAAAACGTATAAAATAAATATAACAAATTGACAAATTTAAATCTTGTAAATAAATTATTCAAATATCATACCTCGTTCAATTAATATTAGAGGTCTGATGGTGGACTTTAATAATTATCTTTCAGAAGATCTTACGATGTAGAAATGATGAGCTAGAGATATTAAAGATCTCTCACCTGACTCTAATTGCCCGTATACCACCAGGTGATTTAATATAAGTGTTGACACCTACAAATGACTGATTAAATTTCTATTTTGAACTTGGCTATTTGGCGAATATTTTCGCAAACTAGAAACTGTTGCCTAACGAGCTTCTTTGGTTGATGTATTTCAAAATCTTGTCACATTTTACATCTTTACAATCTTTAAGTAAGAATATAAATGGAGAAAGAGCTAAATATTTTTACCCAACCTATACAAACTTGAGATAAATCAATTTCTCTGGGTTTTTACGTCGTAAACCATGAGAGATAAAGATACAAGAAAAGTTTTCATACAATATTGCAGTACTTCTAATTATGTAAGAATGTTGTCAGTCCGCGCTAACTTCACATCATCGAGTCGCATAAATTACGTCAACGGATTTTAGGTTATTTCCTATATTTGTGTTGATTAAAAAACTTGCAGAGATTATACAAATAAATCAATCATGATGGTTGTATGTGCTATGCGTGAGTGTTCAAATAAGACCAAACAAAGAATATAAAAACATTACTTTTCAGAGGTATTTCAACAGTTTTAAATATGTTTTAACTAACTTTAGAATTCTTAATGATATAAAGACATAAAATCAAAAAAAAGCTTCCACTATTATTGAGGCAAACTTACTGTTATTAGTGTTTGTGTGATATTTTGATTTTAGAAATTATTTAAATGATGTATTGATAATGTTTTGTTTAATGTGTTCAAATATGTTCATTAAAAATAACCATTACTAATAGGCTTACTAGGGTTACTGATAGGCTATCCAACATCCTTTAATATATATTTTTCTCTTTCTATCGACTCAGTATAAAGTCAACCGTCCTGACTACACTGTTCCGCAAAGGTACCTCTCCAAATATATTCTTACTCCAAGGTTACATTTCAATGATTTGCGCATTTTGTTTTCTGTCATTTTTATAGTCCTCTTTAAACATCGATTCTTGGCCCGTTTCAGCTTTTGCACAAATTGTAAAAAGCTCATAAGCATTAAAACATGATTCCTATGACTTTAAGTTGAATAACATTTGTTTAAAAACTGAAACGGACCGACATTAACAGGAACCGTTCAAATATCATAAAAATAAAATAGCGCTTTTTTCATTTATTTTTTTATAGTGAATACCGCACAAGAGTCCCAACTGCTCCCAGCCGTCTAGAGCCGGTGAGACTATGGCATCCCAATTGGGGTATGTTGTGAGGCTGAAGGTAGTGGGGAGATGAAAGAGATGGGAAAGGAGAAGGTTGGGAAGTATCTGGCTGTTTAGATCTGGTCACCAAACACGACTAGAGCCATTGCAAGCAACGTTTCGATTCTGAATGGTGGTCTTTCACCAGGGCGATACTTAGAGTATCTACCACTCTCATATCGCTTATCCTTGAATTGGGACAATGTCAAACATGATGAAACATTGAAACACCCCAACCTATCTGATGTTAATATAAATACTTAGAATTGCAAATAAAAATTACAGAACTGAAAAAGTAACTTTTTATAAGACCATGGATATTATTTTAATTTGTATGACCGACCGGTTTCGCTTAGCCTAAGCATTATCAGGGTACAAAATTAAACTAAACGAAAAATAAAAAGTGTGCGGTTATAAATACATACAGAATTTGAATTTTTTCATTTATTGTTATTTCTTATGATTGCTTTCTCCAAAAATATGAAAATTTCATTTCGTTCGATGATTTTAAATTAATATAAGAACAAAATTATTACTTAAAAGTTTGCATTCACATTATAATAAAATGTGTGTTATACTTAATGTAGTGTGTTATACTTATGTAATGTATGTTCTAGTTACTAGTTATAAGTTATACTCAGTAGTAAGTTACAAGCCATAAGTCCTTATTGTAAGTCACTAGTTGAAAATATTAGTTGTAAGCCATTAGTAATAAATCTTAACTGTAAGTTTTTAGTTATAAGCTTAAGTGATAAATTATAGGTTAGATAAATTAATTTGTAAATCGCCCTTGAGGTGATTTTCCCACAAAAACGGCGCTATAAAAGTAATCCATTTATTATTATTATTAATAAAATGTATGTAATACTCAATCGGGAACAATACAACAGAGAGGGCGTTGGCATTCATATTAAATACATAAATAATTTGAATAACTCTGTAAGAAAACTGTCCAATGATAGATCTGTTCTATGTTCTAGAAAAGACCGTTGCTTTGAGCTTTGTGACATGACGCATTGAAGTAAAATGTGATTTTTCAGCGTCACTCGTTATGTGACGTAAAAGCTCAAGACTCAGCTGTAAGCTGTGAGGTGTGAGCTTTGAGGTGGGCGAGTCTAACATGCCGCAATTCCTCAACGGCTTACTGAAACAATAAGTTCACTGTTTGAAAGCTGAATTAGTTCATTGTCTGGTAATATATTTTGATTTTATACAACATTATACAATCTATTCAGAACGAAAATCGAAGAACTGTTTATTTTATTCGTAAAATATTCTGTCGTAAGCTTTTTAGATAAAAATATATATATTTTTAAATTATTCTAATAAAAGGTAAAAATTTTTGCTCGGCAATGCTTTGGATACCATTACAAAGATGGCTGTTTATATCGGTATAAATTAGAAAAAATAATTTGTATAATTTTCAGGGAAGTATGAGATTGATAAAAATGTCAGTTTCCAAAAAGGTTTCGGTGGCTCGATTGGCAGAGACGTTGCTTCCGTCTTAAAAATTTAAACGATTATGGATCACGCCGTTTCTCCGCAAGGGTAGGCAGAGAGGACGGACTGCCATACAACTCTGTACCGGCACACATTTTTTACTTTATTCACATTCATACATCGTCTCATACATACTTTTCTGTCATTTTGACTCTTGACATGGGCCGACTCAAGTATTTGATTCACTTGATCGTGCCATATCATTTCATATCGGGCGCTCCCGACCTCTTATTCCACCAACATTCACGTCATATATTATTTTCACACTCCTTTCTTCGTTCATTTGCTACATGCCCAAACCATTTGAGCGTCCATTTTTTGATCCTTTTCATTACGCTTTCATCGGCCTTGCATTTTTTTCCTGATATTCATTTTAACACGGTCATGCATGGTTTTACCACACATACGCCTCAGGAATCTCATTTCTACATCATTCAGTCTACTTTCATCCTTCCAGTTCCATGCCTCACTGCCATACATCAGGATCGGAATAAGCTCTTCATTGTAGACTGTTAGCTTCGCTTCTTTGAACATTTTTTTTTGTTTTATTAGCGTCAACAGCGTTTAGTCCTCCATTAATGGAGTTACCTGCATTCACCCATCTTTCAATATCCTTATCAGCCTTCTCGTTTCTCGTAAACATACTTTCTAAATACACAAACTCACTTACTTGCTCCAAGGATTCATCATTCACAATAAAATTTAATAATGGTTTATTTAAGCTTAGTCGGGTTTGTTTTTTGTTTTTAAGAATAGCAAACATTCCCAGGTTACGAATAACCTGACAATATTTAAAAAACTCCTTCTGCCATCATAATAAACGGAAGATGTTGCTTCTGCAATGACGGATGACTTAGCTGGCAGAGGAATTGAACCCACGTCGCCCGGATGGGAATACTTTGCGTTTTTCCACTCAGCTACTAACCGGTCAGCTTTAACTCCGTGACCTCTGTGCCCAAAGGCAAGGAGCTTTCCGCTCTGTCATGGAGACCGTCAATCGTACCTGATCTTGAAAAAAGGAGATTGTGGAATAATTTGTATTAATGTATAACTCTGTCATTACCCACGCTGAGTCCAACAGACGCCTGGGATTTGATGCATAACTGTTGGGGTACATAAATCAAGTCTTTTTAACAGTATATCCGGCAAAAATAACTGAATTATGTAAATAACGTTTTCATCCGCAAATAACCTTCGCAGTAAGCAATGTCGGTAGGATGTGCAAAAGTAAAGAAGCTTCTTCTAATAATAGAGTTTATTCGTTTAACGGTGCATTCCTTTGTGAATACTCATTATTACCAAGAAACGTAGAAAATATATTTTAGGAAAATATTCCCAGCCACCACCTACTTGCATGGAAATGAGAATTTAGATTGTGTTAAGTGCTCAGAACAATAATCTACAGGAAAGAGCGCTTCTGTACTATCTGTAGTCAGTATTGATGATTTTTGCCTGACTACTAGATCTGGGCGTGGCTAGAACTAGGGCTAGGGTATTTATACATCCATTCATAGCACATGTCGACACAATGTTTTTGTTTATTTGTATAACCACTTTTCACTGTATTGTCATAAATAAAAATATAGCATACAACCTAAAAAACCGTTGAGTTATGTCCAGTTTAGTCGCATGTCAAAACGTGTGGGCGGAGTCACCGGAGACGCGGGAGACGGAGAACATTGTTACATACCTAAAAGCGGTGTGATATTTTGCGATTTTTTTGTTGTCTCTTTTTTTCTCATGGTGCACGACTTAAAAACCCGGAGAAAGTGATTTATCCCAAATTTGTATAGGTTGGGTAAAAATAATTAGCTCTCTCTCCATATATTGTTACTCCATGTTTAAGTGGATACCCTACTGACCTTCATGTTATTTCGGAAAACAATAAATTCTATAAAGTGCAGCAAGCAAAATACTGTTGAAACATGTATGAGCATGCAATAAATAACAGTGGCACAATGAAATATTGCGCCTAGGCAAATAATTTTTCATTTTAGTCTTAAATAAAAGTGTTTCGGTAGAATGACTGGTCTTTCGTGTTTAAAGGGTTTTATTTTAATTTTAATAGTGAATATCGTGCCAGAGTCGCAACTGCTTCATACCCTCTGTAACAAGTAGGACTATATGGCATTCCGAATCGGGGTATGTTGTGAGGCTGAAGGAAGTGGGTAGGGGAAGAAGTAGGTTGAGAAGAACTTGGAAACTCAGATCTTGTCACCAAACATGGCTAAAGCCATTTCAAGTTTCACTTTTAAGACGCTCGACTGCAAGCCCAGAGGGTCACCGGTTCAAATCCCAGCGTGCGCGAATAAATTTAATTTCATTAATATGTGTTATTTTACATTTCAATCATATAAAATAATATATAGTATATTTTCGATGGTAGAGTGGTAGATCCTTTACGTAAGTATGAAGATAAGAGACTCTATGCCCTGGTAAAAGACCACAATTCAGAATTCGCTTCTTGAAATGGCTTTAGCCGTGTTTGGTGACAAGATCTGATTATCTAGGTACTTCCCAATCTTCCTCTTGCTTTATATTCTTCCTCTCTTCACTAATTTCAGCCTCACAGCATACTCCAATTGGGGATGCTACCATCCCACTGGCTCCAGACGGTTAGGAGCAGTCAGAACTCTTGTGCGATATTCACTATAAGAATAAAAATAAGTCATTTTTTTCCTATTTACTTATAGTTCACCACTGAGACTGATTAAGCAAATCCTTTTGCGATCTCAAATTTCAACATGAACAATTTTCAACTATTTATTTATCAGTTACCTGATCCATTGTTAAGAGGCTTGATATCCCCACTGGATGAGTGGTGCGAGGAGAGGCTGGCCGTGGAGCCCGGCGTGGGGCACGCCCCGGCCGCGGGGGGCGACAGGGGCGCAGCGCGGGGCTCCCCGCCGCCACCCCCGCCCCGGTTGCCCCCCGCTGGGTCTCCGCCCACCCCCGAGCCCTTGGAGTCCCCGGGCCCGGAGACCTTCTGCTGGGCGAGGCGCTCCTGCTTGCGGAACTTCGCCCGCCGATTCTGGAACCAGACCTGGAAGGAATAATGAAAGTGTTGTAGAATTTTGCGTTAAAATAGATCAGGTTCCAGAGTGGTAAGATACTCCAAGTATCGCCCTGGCGAAAGGTCACCATTCAATAGAAATTGTTACGAGGAAGGATGAAAGTAGACTGAATGCTATAGAAATGAGATCCCTTATGCGAATATGCGGTAAAACCACGTATGGCCGTATTAAAAATTTGGATACTCGAAAAAAATGCAAGGCTGGCGTAATCATAATGAATTGGATTAAGAAAGGGACGCGTGGGTGGTTTGGGCATGTAGAGCGCTTGAACGAAGAAATAAATCTGAAAAGAATATAAATATGACGCAAAAGTGAATGGAAGAAGAAGTCGGACGCCCGAGGAAGACATGATCACGTGAATCAAATGCTTCGAGTCGGGCCATGTCGATAGTCAGAATAACAGAAGAGTATGTATGAGACGATGTATGAATATGAATGAAGCAAGGAGTGTGTGCTAAGACACAGTTGTGTGGCGTTTCATCCTTCTCTGCTTAACCCTGCGGGCAACGGCGTGATCATTGGTTAATTAGTTAGTTATTTTATAATCTGATGCACCATGGCAACTATTTTATCACATCAAGGGCGTTAATAGTGTTTTTGTGAAAATAGGGAGTCAGGGTAATGTTTTATATCATCAAAACTACAAAATATTTTCTTCGCTAAATTATTTGCTACTGAATACGATCAGAGGTTTCTCGTAAAGATTTACTACAAATTTGACAAAATAGTTTAGTGCTAAATGTGTTGATGCAAATGTCAAGAACGTGAACAAATAAATCAATCATCTAAAACAGAGGTTCCCAAACTTTTTTGTCCCGTAGACCACTTGTCGATTTTTTCTATTTTGTATAGACCGTTTGCTTTCCTAGTATTGATTTTTTTTAGTGTTGGAAAAAACTTCAAAGTTTTGTGAACGCTTCAGGAACTGCTAGTTCTTTGAAATGAACCCTTCGCGGTGAACACTTCAATTGTAGTCGAACTCTTCAAAAAATAGTACTAGTCGGCAGAGATCCCAAATCGAAAAGTGCTAGCAAATCAGCAAAAATTCCTCTCCAAAAAAAAGCACTAGTCGGTAGAGATTTGAAATCAAAAAGTACTAGCAAATCGACAAAAAATCCTCCCCCAAAAAGTGCTAGCTAATCAACAAAATTTACCCTCCGAAAAAAAAGCACTAGTCGGTAAAGATTTGAAATCGAAAAGTACTAGCAAATTGGCAAAATATCTTCCACAAAAATTATTATTATTAATATAATTAGGGAAACAAATTCCATTATAAGATAGTATTACGTAAGTACCTACATAGGTACTATCTGTGAGGTGGATTATTACATTTGCGGGAAGCCAACATTTTGGTGACGGCCTGCCTAAATGGAATCCACTCCCGTGGACCCCCATTTACGTCTCATGCACCCCCAATTTTTTTTTTCACTGACGTGGACCCCTTGCAGGTCGGAATCGACCCCTGGAGGTCGATATAGACCACTTTGGGAATGACTGATCTAAAAAATAAATAAAAAAGTTAAAGATTTGCAAAGTGTTACTAAACCAGTCCCGCAGAATCGAACAAGGTTATAACAAAGGTTAGTCGGAATCCGAAATACTGGCGCCACGATCTTTGGAATTTTCTCATCATTATAAAATCTGACCTACATATATAAACGCTAGCCGATATCTTGAAATATTCGCCTCAAATATTTCATGGCCGGAAAATATTTTTACGTTTGTTTTAGTCCATTAGTAAAAAATGTTGTTTTTTGTAAGATTTAAAAATATGAACTTACACTTTTTGTACTGTAAACTTTGTGCTGATGTATTTTACTCTAGTACCATTATTATATTTAAATCAATTATTTAAAAATATATTTATGGGCTTAGCCTTGAAGGCCTCCTTGTTCGAGTGATAGACGCTCCACTACGAATCCAGAGTTTGCGGGTAGATAAATTTAATTAATATGCGTCATAACATATTTAATTCGCATAAAATATTACATAGTATTTTTGCACGTTCTAGAGTGGTAGATACTATCGCACTGGTGAAAGACCACCAAATAGAATCGAAACTTTGCTTGAAATGGCTTTAGCCGTGTTTGGTGACCAGATCTGAATAGACAGATACTTTCCAACCTTCCTCTTCCTCATTTCCTTCTTTTCCCCACTACCTTCAGCCTCACAACATACCCCGATTGGGGATGACATTGCAACTGGCTCTAGACGGTTGGGAGCAGTTGGGACTCCTGTGCGGTATTGACTATAAAAAAAGGCATCCTCCCACTTTAAGTAATTAAAATACTAGAAATTATGTGGGAAAGATTTCGGTTTATTTAGGCGGACACTTCAAATGCTAAACTAAGAAAATTTGTATAGTGTAATCAAACTAGTTGTTTTCTTTGGCTATGTTTAACATCAGCTTGGCTCGGACCATTTTGCAGGAAATAAGATTAAATGTTGGTCGGTAAACACATCGGTATTTATTCGTGTGCAGTCTAATCGGAATAAGACTGTACGATAAAGTTGGCCACATAATTTATCAAATGTTAGTGTCAATCAATTTCTCATTAACGAAACATAAAGACATCAGTTCAATTTCGCGTAGAATTAACTGTCGATTTCATGAGTTTAAAAAGTATATACGAATAGGTGCAGCTTTCAATTATTGTTTACTGATAATGAGTTATAAGTTATTACCATGAAGCTTCTCCTCGTGTAAGTTAAGTGTTGAAATATTTTTTGCATAAATTACGAGTATTTATTAATTTACGAAATCAAAGAGATTATCAGGCAAACTTAAAGCGCTACTCATAATCGAATTACGTAATAGTCTATATTTTGTAACCGAATCAAGATAGCCAGGAAATCCTCAAATCTGTTATTTCTCTTCATCTTTCACTTCACACCGCTTCTAAAATAGTAATGTTTTAGATCCTCTAATACCACGCAGTGAGATTCAAGTGTGGGGTTGTCACTTTAGAAGGAACAATGAAAAGCATACTGTAACACAATAAATTGTGTTAATTATGAGTACTTACCGCACTATGCCATTATAAGCACAAATATGTGAAATAATATATATGTCATATCTATGAGACCTCTGTGTTTGTGAATGTATTTCTTGTTGAATTTGTGATGTTTATCTAGTTGGTTTCTACTCATATGAATCTTTTTTCTATGAGTCTCTTTTTGATGTGTTTTTCGCTTGATCCCTCTTCTTCTGTGCTTCCTATTTGGAATTCTTTGTAAAAATGTTATTCCTTTTTTGTTTATAATGTTGCCCTTCCCAGAATGAGTTTTTTTAACTCCTTGGGATTAATATACCAAATGTATTTTGTATGTTAACATTTTAATTAAAAAATAAATTATTACATACGGACGTTACTAATACAGAAACTGAGCGGTGCGCAACTCGTTGAAAAATAACTGACAACGGCCTTTGCTGGGGGATTCGCGGAGGTTATCAGAGAATTAACGATATCAACGGGTTCGATCCAGGGGATCAGAATCCTGAAATTTCCTAAAGGAAGTCTGAAGAAAGAGAAGTGTGTTCTATGGGAAAAACGGACAGCTGAGAAATTGCAACTGCGCCAAGGTGTTCTAACTGCCCGGCAGTACCGCCAGGGGTAACAAGACGACCAGGATCATTCCCCGCCATTGCAGCATGCCACACGCAACGAGGAGTAGCCCCACCAGCTCTTCTACGACACGACTGTCACCGGAGAGGTGTTCTGCCCAACATCCCGGTCGCTCTTCATCGTTCAAGTGGACCGAAAATATGAAGTACGTTTTCATCAAAACAAACATTCCTAATAAGTGTTCTCTCCCGCTCTTATAAAAAACTTATTACTTAATATTAGGGAATACATATATTTATATTTTTAATAGTGTATACTGCACATGAGTCCCAACTGCTCCCAACCGTCTGGAGCCAGTGAGACTGTGGCATCTCCAATTGGGGGAAGTTGTAAGGCTTAAGGTAGTGGGGAGGGGAAGGAGATGAAGAAGAGGAAGGTTGGAAAGGTACCTGGCTATTCAGATCTGGTTACCAAACACGGTTAAAGCCATTTCAAGCAACGTTTCGATTCTTAATGGTGGTCTTTCACCAGGGCGATACTTAGAGTATCCACCACTCTGGAACGTGCCGCAAATATACTTAATATTATTATTATTATATTTGGAGTCGTAGTCGACCATCTTATCACTCGACCATGGAGGCCGTATAAAAAACTTATTCCTTAATATTAGCGAACAAATTTTTCTGATTAATGATAATTACTTCTAACAGTAGGTCTAATATAAATTCAATCAATTTACAATGTCTAGTTTCCCAAATGTGATAAAGATGCCAACCCACTTCCTGAGATAGAGAAGCTAGGTTACAAAATTTTCATTTATTACTATCTCGTGTTGAGATTCCGCTATCAAATTTAAAAAAACATTACATAATTAAAACAATCAACGATAAAACCAGAAAAATAATATAACACCAAACAAAATATTAAATAAAATCAGCAACGTCATGGGGCTAACACTTAATACCAATCAACCTCCGAAAAAGCTTGTTTGTTCAATCGTTTGAACCGGCCAACCAATTACTGGCCATTGCGACGGGAGGCTCAATGTTTTGGTGCATATAAAAAAGCCGTGCAGGCGAAAAGCATCGCAATTGATGCAATCATGTGTAGCGAGGTGTAACGGCGGCTGATTGTGGACTGAACCGCGCGGGTTCGTAACCCGGCCCCGCTAATTGTGAACCATACTACGCTTAACTGGATATTTGGGAAATTTTCAAAACAAACAGGTTTTCCGTGCGGTCCGGTGAACTCTATTCGCAACTGATCGTAACGCAATTATCGGGGGGTGGGTGGGAGAGGGGCGAAGCTATGTATATTTTTAAAACGGGTGGTTTTACTACCCGTGAAAATAAAACAACTACTAACTACTACTAATACCTGTAAATGTGCTGACTGATTTACGTATACTTTCTTTGTTTGGTTCATTCATTCAAATATTCTACCAAACTTGACATGCTTAGGTAACGATAGTAAATTTTAAAAATATCCAATTTCTAAAGATTTACATGCTTAATAATATTTTGTTATGTAAAATGACGTTCTGACTTATCTACTAAACTGCATAAATCATGAACTTTGTCTTTGACAACCCTTGAAGTGTTTATCAATCACACGAAATTAAACACACTTTTCTTTCCTGTGCAAGCATTGTTTTTGAAACGAGGTTCCCTCTGATATAGGGAAAATTCTTGCAACCTCATAGCAATAATACACAAGGAGAGAACGCTATTGTAGTCAGGATTGATGATTTTTCCTGACTCGGGCGGGGCTAGAGTATTTATACATCCAATCATAGCACGTGTCGACATAATGTTTTTGTTTATTTATGTAACCACTTTTTCACATTATTTTTATCAACAAAAATATAGGATATAACCTAAAAAACCGTTGAGTCATGTTCTGTTATGTCGCATAACAAAACGTAGTGGGCGGAGACGCGGGAGACGTAAAACATGCTTGCATACCTAAAAGTGGTGCTATATTATGTGAGAACTTATCTTATCTCTTTCTCTCTCACGATATACGACGTAAAAACCTGGAGAATGTGATTTATCGTGAATTTGTATAGGTTGGGTAAAAATATTTGGCTCTCTCTCCATATTTATTCTTGCTCTGAGCTCGCAACTTAACTAACTAAATTCATTTGATCGTGCCACGACTTCTTCGTCAATTCACCTGTGCGTTATGAATGTTCCTCACTCTCATGTCCTTCCGCTCTACATATTCAATTCTCAGCATCCCTTTCTGAGTGTTGTTCATTAATACGAGGATGTAATATTTTGCTAACAAAAAATGCACTTGAATTCTTTAAATTCCCCTTTACTAACGTAATTTAAATATTGCTGCCGAAGTCTTACAATTTTGTTTATATTCAATTTATCATACGCCCGGTCCATTTTCATCTCACTGAATTACTTGGATGAGATCAGAGATGAAAACCCAGTGTTTATGGTTCCGTGTTGAATTATAAATTTAGACATTATTTTCTAACAGATGCCTACACGTTGCATGTTCATGTTGGCTACAGTGTGAATGAATTTCTAAACTTTTGTTTATTGAATCAGCACATCATTTTAATATCAAACATGATTTAAAAAAATATTATAATGCTTTCTACTCAGAGAAATTTTATTTAATATGTAACATAAACAAAACAAACAGAAATAATAAAATTTCCTAAGTGTGCAATAATATACCTGTTTTTTGGCCATTATTCATGTATAAATCATGATATTGCTTATAAGATAGAGTTCAAATTAAAGTTTAATAGTTGTTTTACGCTGATTCATTTTTAATTCAATCCATGATGTTGTTAGTACGAAAGTACTTCCCTTCATTTGACGAGAAAAATATTATTTAATCTCAAAATTAATTCGGAAAATAATTGTTTCATTGTAACATTTTCTTTTTTCATTTAACTTTCAGTAAATTAAGTTTTCCATGAAATCGATTGATGTTCACAGGAATAAGCTACCCAAGTCAAATACATAATGTGCATACTAAAGAGACTGACCAAAAGTTTTCCAACCCGTGTGCTTGTGTTTTTTAATTAAATTTTGGTAAATTTTACTATCTCACCCAGCATAGAGCTCTTTCCTTAAATTACGAGAAAATCATTGAAATTTTCACTCTACACTCGTAATTCGTTCTTTACATTGTAAAGATTAAGTATAGTGAAGAATATGCCCTTCCAATGTGGCCTTTTCTGCTCCCACCAACATAATCATTTGTTTCTTCTTTATTTCAACTCTTTTCCAGTCCTCTTCCCACCTTATTTTTTAATTTACATATAATATTATATTTAATCTCTCTGAAGAAATAATTACCTTTTCACATTAAATTATCTTTGTCTGTTGGGAAGTAAATGACACCTTAATAACATAATTAAAATAGAATGCATGTCAATTGCCACTTAAATTATGTTAAACAGCATACTTTGGTGACATCATCTTGTTCATTTGAAAGAATTGCGATGTTTTTTTACTACATGTACATTATTCAATGAAACAAATTAATTTTGTAATACTTTAATGAGTGTAAAATCTTTAAACCTCTCAATGTAATAATTTGCAGTCGTAAATGATGTCAAGTTCTCATTTTATCAACAATTTTAAATCAACTGTGTAAAAAGAAAAGTGTACATTACTTTAGATTAAATCGATTCACACGTGTAAATAACATTATTTCGTGTCCACGTGGAGCTTACCCCGCTTGGTAGCTACTTACTTGCCCCAATATATATTTTTACATACCAAAAAGGCCGTATTTGATCAGCGATACCTTTTCAGTTTACACAGCCCGTGAACCCTTCCGCTGTCCGGCAATCAGAAACGGGGTAGGAATACCCCACACCCACCCTAAACCCACCCCATACCTACTACATACCCACCCCGTACCAAATACCTATCCCGCTTGGGGACGGAAAATAAATAAAATGTAAAAGCGAAGAGCTGATTGGTCCGGCCAGAGAGGGGGGATTGGGGTGGTTGCGAGAGGTTGTGGACGGGCGGTGGGGTTTGGGGAGGAGAGCGGGCCAAGATGGCGAGCCCACCTAATGAAGGCCGTGTTTATTCGGATTGTTTAACTTAAATTATACCATTCCGCTCGGCAGCCGCCAGGACTGGCTGCGGTCTAGGCCGGGCCGAGCTGAAAGGAGAAATACAAATCCTAAATCCCGTTAAAAACATGTTTAAAGTCCCTTTTATAAAACACAGTTGCTGTTGTCTGCACTGTAGGTTATAGGCACTCCCGATATCACTACTTTCATTATGGCAAATCACTTATTAATGTAATTTTTTTTTTTAAATTGTCCTATAAAGCTTTACGCTTCATTGTCATATTGATAACTAAAAGATGTTTATTAATGCACTACGCCCGGCAATCCAGCCAAGCTTAAGTAATATTAGTAATCAATATTACAAGGAAGCTTAAACCCTTAAAATTAAATCATAATTTTAAACATTTATAATAATATTTTTATGTTTATTATTCATTAGGATTATGAGATTCGAAACATATAATATAAGTATATTGATGGTCATAAAGTGTTGTTAATCCATTTTGGATACAAAAAAAGCACATGGGAGTTACCACCAAAGTACAAATATACAAAGAGTAGAGACGTGAAAGATCGGTACCTATTCAAGAGAAAAATAATATAAGCAAGTAAAAAAAAAACAAAGTCTGGTATTAAAAATAAAAAAGCAAGTATTTTTTAGAAGAAAGACGAAAAAATTCCGGATTACAAATAACCTGACAATAAGAGAAAAACTCCTACTACTATCATAATAAGCGGTAGATTTTGCTTGTGCAATAATGGAGGATTTAGCTAGCAGAGGTATTGAACCCGCGACGCCCGGGTGGGAATTAAACGCGTTTGTCCACTCAGCTACTAACCGTTTAGGGCTCTTATATTTCCAAATCAATGCATTTTCAACACTACCGTTCCGAATGGGGTTTCTAATGTAACACCGAACGAGAGTTGATAAAGATTACTAAAATATTATGAATATATCTACTTCGTTCTAAGTATTACCAAAAACATATTACCTAATATTATGTCGTGAAAACGTTTTAATAAGCAAGGTAAAATGGGGCAACTACGTCACCCCCTTCGGATCGTATGTTCGATTTTTACTTTCAGGTATGGAAAGTTAAAGATGTGATTTGTCAAACTTTTCATAAATGAGTCATTTCAAATTTCACCTGACCACAGTTAATCATAAAACCGATTTAATTATTTATTATTTTAAGTATGATTATGAAGCGTGTATTAGCAACGCCTACATGTTACACTTTGAAACCCACCTAAGCGTGATTTATCAAATTAAAAGGTTAAAAGGCGTCGCCATGAATCTCTTCGTACGTATTTCATAAAAATATGTTGGATAATTTCGGTCGTTTGAGCAAAGAAATGAGAGCATTTAACAGTGCATAAAACAAACTAACTTTCATCAAAGTAAGTACCAATTATTTTCTATATTTCTCAGCTCATTAGCGCTGAGGTGAAGTTGTTTTATCTTAGTGCCCATAAATCATTGTTTCAGCCTGAGCGTGATGATTCTTCTCGAGTGTCAGGTGCTTTGAGTGTGCAATTGGTGATGAAAGCCAGAACCGTATTTTGATCGGAGAAACTAGCCAAGCTTGAATTTATCCTTGGTTGAAACTATGTTGCCCTAATTTAATTGTATCAACAGTGTATTTCTAAATCTGAAGCAGATTGTTTCTATGTTTTCGCGTATTTATCTGTGCAGAGTGTGGATAGCTTGGTCAAGAAATTTCTTCAATCAATATTGAAGAAAAAATTAAAGGGCCCGAATTATCCTAGTTTAAAAAAAACTACATTGATTCTAATTTTTTTGGCAAACACTCCCGGGTTACGAAAACCCTGACAATATTTGAAAAATTTCTACTGCCATCATAATGATTTTTGTCATTCTTTACGACTGTGCCAAAACTTCGACTTGACCTTGGCTTTACTTGAATGTTCTTTCTAATGTATATTTTGTAATGACGTTACATATATATAGACACGTTGTAGCGTTCTCAAAGTGGCAAGCAATAATAACGCTAGTTGGTGTGATCGGTGTTACCTATTTTTTTGTAATTGGATAATAGTCCGTTAGTTTATAAATAATTTAATAATAAGTGAAAATACGTTGCTTGTGCAATGACGGAGGACTCAGCTAGCAGATAAAATTGAACCCACGACGCCCGGATGGGAGTCCGACGCGTTTCTCCACTCAGCTACTAATCGGTCAAAATCAAAAATCAAAATCATTGTCAAGATTAAATCTGTTAATCAAAGTAATAAAGAGTAGTAGATACTCTAAGTATCGCCCTGGTGAAAGACCAACATTCAGAATCGAAACTTTGCTTGAAATGGCTTAAGCCGTGTTTGGAAACCAGATCTAAATAACCAGATAATTTCCAACCTTCCTCTTCCCCATCACCTTCTCCCCCCTACTAACTTTAGCCTCACAGCATACCTTGATTTGGGATGCTATGGTCCCACTGGATCCAGACGGTTTGGAGCAGTTGGGGCTCTTGTGCGGTATTCACTTTAAAAAAAACAAACAATTTTCAAAATTTACTTTAAAACACATTTAAAAAGACTCCTCGATTCTAAACCCAAAGTTCACAGGTTCTAAGCCTGGCCAGGGCAAATAAAAAATGGTTTACAATTTTAATAAAAATATGTATTTGCATCTAGTTCTAGAGATACAGATAGTAACAAAAAAAACACCATTTCGAATCAAAACGTTGCTAGAAATGGTTTTAATTATGTTTGGATACTAGATCTGAATAGCCAGGCAAACAATCTTCCTCTTCCAATCAATTTTTCCTCCTGAGTTACTTAACTAGGAACACCATCAATTCGGTGCAGCTTCCTTAGAAACTATTAGATCAGAAAATGATTATTTTGAGGTCTTGACAGATTTGAGCAGACATCCATCTTATTACATTTGATCGCACTCGCATTGGTGGGGCAGAGTAGGCGGGATAGCCACCGCCGCCCACCACCCACTCTCCGACTATTCTTACGATATTCTCATCGATCCCCATTTGCTCACAAAAGTCCTACTTATTTCCAGCATACTTCTAGAGCTCACAACCAGTTGTCTGTTTTTAGAATAGAACAAAAAAAGTGGTGAAAAAAAATTAAGCTAACAAAGCAATTCATTATTATTTTTGGCTGAGATAACAAACGACATTTTTTCTAATTTCAAGTGAAATGCCACCATAACAAAAAAAGCTCACTGTTAAATCATATTTTTTTCTGAAATAATGCTTTTTGAATAGGTATAGATTGGTAGGTAGGTGTGTCCACATTGTCACCGTTAAATTTACGGTGAAATTATAAATTGTTTTTAAAATCGGCCTGCATGGTCGAGTGGTAAGACGCGCGACTACGAATCAGCACATTTATTTCATATTAAATAATATATAGTATATTTGTGGCACGTTCCAGAGTGGTATATAATCCGAGTATCGCCCTGGTGAAAGACCACCGTTCAGAATTGAAACGCTTCGTGAAATGGCTTTAGCCGTGTTTGGTGACCAGATCTGAATAGCCCGTTACTTCTCAACCTTCGTCTTCCCCGTCTCCTTCACCTCTCCATTACTTTCAACCTCACAAAATATCCCGATTGGGGATGCCATAGTCTCACTGGCTCTAGACGGTTGGGAGAAGTTGGGACTCTTATGTAGTATTCACTGTGAAAAAACTTTAAATTATTTTTAAATTTATGTTCATTTATTTATGCTAATGTTCACAGTTTCAGTAGAAAATATTAAATTTATATTTTCTGCCTTTAATAAAAAAAATTATAATATTTACTGTCACTTATTGAAACAAGATCATCAATTTTCAACGAAATTTCTTTTCTTAATCCTATTCATTATTCTTACTTTTTTAACTCGATCACACATTCATCCTTCCTCTGCCATATTAGTTTTAAAGTCACAATTAAAAGTTTTTTTTACCGGTGTCTCTACACACAAACCGACATTTAAAAAGAAATCCAATACAATTAACAATAATAGACATTATTAATAAATCGTTTTTATTATTATTCAGCCCCTTGAAAAGGGCCCGGACCCAACGTTGCCTGTGCCAAAGCTGAAATCCGTTTAAAATGCGCGTTTAACTTCTAAAAAATATAAATATTCTACCGGCTTCGGCAGTTATTTCGAGATTTTCAGTATTTACGATGTTTTAATGGAGCGGCGATGAACATCTCGAAACTGCCGATTCAAATAACTCCTCCCGAAATAAACATGATGTAATGTTATCTAAATAATATTATCAGTGCGATTACAGAATAAATAGGTCTGCCAAAAGCTATAAAATTATAACATAACGTACGTTGCCCATCTATTTGAGGTTGACTTTACAGCTTTTCTCTGGACTTCTTCAACGCTGTCTTTTCAATTTATTTTGTAGAGACTTTTCATTTCATCTGTTCGTTTGAGACAGATTTTCAAACACGTGTACTATTTTGTCTCACAAAACGAACGTTTTTTTGAGAAGTGAGAACTGATGACAAGGTACAGACTGTTTAGTTTATTATAATAATATTTAAAATTGATTTTAAATGTACATGTGAAAATAGGCCAGTATACCTACTTGCACATATAATTTTTGTTGGAACGGATGCTATGTTTACGACTATTTATTGGAAGCACTGTAAAAATGACGGAGGAAATCATGAAAATATGTATTCACGTGACATAGTTTGAAAATCAGTAAAAACTGTAAGTTTTAAATAAATTTAAACATTCACATATCTTTTAATTTCATTATAGTGCTAAGGTTCAACTTCCAGTACAAAAATAACGATTTGTTCAATATGTTGCAAATCAATATGTATTAATGTATTTACACCCGCTAAAAGCTTTTTACACAAAAGTGATCATTTTTTGAAACAATAAACTCGTAAACAGTGCAAAAAATATTGTAAAAGAAAAGAAAAAAAATAATATTGAATCGCATGTACATCCAGAGTTAAATAGTTTCAAACAATTAATTTAGCTCTACTAGATGGGAAAAAACTGTGCTAAGGTATGCTTATATTGTGATATTGACGTACTAAATATAACAATATTGAATGTTTGTCAAGCCACGTGAACCTGGCTTTACGCCTTGTTCAAACGCCTTGTGCAAATTGCAAGTTTGTCCCACTGATGAATTTAGCAGCCACCTCTGGTCTGGTGCCCCTAATAATAATAATAATAATAATATTTGGATGATTTGTATGGCGCCGTTTTTGTGAAAAATCATCTCAAGGGCGCTGTACAGATCTTATTTTCTAGTTCCTAAGTACTTTAAAAAAACCCTTGACTCTGTGCAGAAACGGGCGGTCCCTTTGATAGTTTCTCCCATCTTAACAAACATATTTCCATGTTTGGAGCACAGACATCAGGTGGAAATGCTGTCCTCGTTCTACCGGTATCTCAACGGAAGATGCTCCGAGCAACTTGCATTATTTGGTACTGGTACATGGCCAGGAAACTGTCCAAACGCGCGCCCAACATTTGTACTTGGTTGACATTCGATACATGAGAACAAGTCGCTTTTACGACTCGTAATTATGTTCAACAGCTCAGCTGTGGAATGATTTTTCACCCTCTGTGTTTGCCTCTTCAAGACCTAGGTTCACTCCTTCCTTTCCTCAAAAAGACCCTCCATACAGCATCCTCAAAGGTGGCATAGGCTCTGATGGAAATTATTTCCCTCAAGGCCTGCTATATGGAGTTAATGTAAAACAAAAAACGCTTGGAGAATGATAAGCTAACAATAATTGCAAAGTTTTTTTTATATCTATTAAAATGACAAAGCATAATTATTTTTGGTTCCAGATGGTTTTATTTAACAGTGCGTTCATAAGGCCTATTTTCCCGGCGATTAATAATAACCACTCGCATTAAGTTCTCAGAGAAATATAGTCATACAAATTAGTGTAATGTAGTGACAGATAAAAAAATAATACTTAAAAAGATTAGAGAAACTATTACAAAATTACAATTGATTACAAAAATATTACGTATGAATATTCTGACATTGATTCTAAACAGTTGTAACAAGTCAGGGCTGAGATATTACCTGGCTACGTTTGGACGACCTTGCTACTGTATTTTATAACGACCAGACAGAGATATGCATCTATTTTCAGGTGGACCACTTCTGATTTTGCATCATGTTCATGGGGACACCGCCCTGAATTGCGCAGATGCTTATCAAGTTATTTTGATAGCGATAAATTAGATGAGAATGGATAAACATCTTGATAAAAACCGTAAATCTGGTAGACTATACTCTTGGAGTAAGAATATATATTACTTAACAGTTAAGTCTTTACACAGACGTCAAAAGGGCCAAAGTGAGTAAATCGTAAGGTAGCGGAATCAGAATGAAATTTCAGACTTTTTTTACGTATGCGCGAAAATTAGCATTTGTAATTTTTTGAATCACGCACATGTACAGAAGATGGCTTAGCGTATTAATACTATAGATGGAGAGAGAGCCTAATATTTTTACCCAACCAAAACAAATTTGAGATAAATCACTTTCTCCGGATTTTTACGTCATATACCACGGAGAGAAAGAGTCAAGAAAAGTCTTCACATAATATTGCCGCACTTCTACGTATGTAAGAATGTTCTCCGTCCTCGTTAACTTACATAATCGAGTCATATAAGTTACGTCAACGGATTTTGAGGTTATTTCTTATATTTGTGTTGGTTAAAAAACTTGCAGTGGTTTTACAAATAGATCAAACAAACATGATGGTGATATGTGCTTTGCGTGGATGTTCAAATAAGACCAAACAACACATTTTAAATGATATAAAATCAACAAAAAGCTTCAATCATTATTTAGGCAAACCTTCTGCTATTAGTGTTTGTGTGATTTAATGGGTTCAAATATGTTTGTTAAAAATTCCGAATTCCATGGCGGTAACTTATAGGCTTTCCAACTTCCTTTAAGATATCTTTGTCTCTTTCTATCGAGTCAGTATAAAGTCAAACGACCTGACTACACTGTTTCGCAAAGGCACTTCCCCATATATTCTTACTTCAAGACTACTCTTAAATACGCTACGCATTTGAATTTGTATTGGATAGTTTAGTGGTTCAATTTACTCACCTTTGGCAAAAATAAGAAAACTCTTTTTCTCGACGCTTTAATTAAGCTGTTGGAAGATTGAAAGTTTATTTTTTATTATCCAAGTTCGCTGTAGTTTTATGAGGCAATAGACACTAATGGATTCTCAGCAGTCGATGTGTGGAAACGAATATTAATGTTACCTTATGCCCTTACTGTCTACTGAAATCAATATAATTATGGTCATAAAATATTTTCATGTTCTTCTGTTATGTGTTATAATCACACTGTTTGCATTTTAAGAATCGTTATCTTGTAATACTCTTTTATTAATGTTATCAAGTACCAACACAATAACTTGCTGTGCTAGTTCAATACTATAGCAAGTAAAAAAAAAGGCTCATAGGTGTATTTTGATTTCCTATGTTATAAACACCAATAACTTAAAATTATTTTTTTTACTTTTTATAGTATTTAACAAACTGTCTTCAATATTATTTATTTTTCTCTGTTTTAAACATCAGAGTAATAATATACATGAGAGAGCGCTGCTGTAGTCAGTTTTTATGAGGTTTGCTGGACTCTAGATAGGCTAGACCTAGGCGTGGCTAGGACTAGGACTTCGGTATTTATACATCCATTCATAGCACTTGTCGACATAATGTTTTTGTTTATTCGTAAAACCACTTTTTCACAGTATTGGTATAAACAAAAATATAGCATGTAACCGAATAAACCGTTGAGTTATATTCATTTATTTCATGTAGCAAAACGTGTGGGTGGAGTCAACGGAGACGCGGGACACGAATAACATTCTAACAATACTTTAAAGCGGTGTGATAATTTGGGAGATTTTGTGGTCTCTTTCTTTCTCATGGTGTACGATGTAAAAACCCGGAGAAAATGATTTATTCCAAATTTGTATAGGTTGGGCAAAAATAATTAGTTCTCTCTCCATTTATTGTTACTTAAACGTTTTAACAAATTTGTTCATCTAATGATTTTATATAGATTTTTTACACCCTTAGCTTTTAGTAAATTGTTTTGTATCTGTTGATGTACACACGCACTGTTCCGAATCTGAACACTTAATCATGATTTATGATAGCGATCATGATTTCAGATAGTTTTAATTTGCAAACATATCTGTTTAATTTGCAAACATATCTGTTTAATTTGCAAACATATCTGTTATATATTATTTTCTCGTTGTTATATTATTAGGTTAGGTAAGTTAGTTTAAACCACACTAAATAAATTCACTGTTTTTGTTATTGCAATTGTTTGCCATCGTTTGGTGACTAGATCTAGTTTATGTTATCTTTATCAGCCTATTATCGCAGTTTATCGTGTACCTACACTACCTACACACTAACATCAGCGGTCATGTTTCATATAAGTATTGTTGAATTATCTTCTTAATGGATTTAGCGATACATTCTATAAACAAAAAAAATGTGTTTGAACGATGAAGAAAAGCTACGTCAGAACTAATTGATATAACACGTGAAAAAAGTGTGGTTATTAAAAAAATGTTATGCCATTGAACTACTACTATATACCCTCCACACAGCATCCCCAAAGATGACATTGGCCCTGCGGGAACTTATTTCCCCAAGGCCTCCTGTGTGGAGTTATTGTAAAAAATAAATAGTTTTGAAAAAACAAAGCATTATTTTTTAATTAACTTTTTTTATAAAAGTAATTATTATGATATGACTTTAGTATATTCATAACCATAGTATCGCTTCATCAAAAAGTTACAAACATTATGTATATAAAAAAATTTCGCTGGTAAATATTTAATTCTAAATTTTACATTTTTTATGAAATTTCTAGGAAAAAATACTTTATAATAAATTTAAAAAATACACTCCGCCATGACAGTGTTTTACCACTGCCGTGACCAGGAGTCGAACCTGGGTTACCACGGCCACAACGTGGGGTCCTAACCACTAGACGATCACGGCTACCGAGCTGGTGACGGAGGCGACATAATACCGCACCCGCTTCTAGCGAGCCGTCATTCTATGACACATTACTTTCACATTGATTTTTTATTCGCTTGCAAATTGGAAGGTCAGTCTTGAATTTAATTGTCGTACCTAATTTGATTATATTTCATTTTTATTATTATGTTTAATTACAAATCTTACCAAGTGACATGTATTTATACACTTTATGGGATTTGTAGAATTGCACTGACCTCAAATTCTGCAATTAAGAGATTATAATTGAAAGGAAAGATTTTTAATTCTACCAACTAACTAACAATCACAATGTTTCCATGAGGGTAGGCAGAGAGGATATACCTCCACACAACTGTGCTTTGACAAAAAATCACGACCGATGTAATTTTGATATAAATTTGACGGCCTCCATTGTCGAGTGGTAAGACCGTCGACTACGAATTCAAAGGTGGCGGGTTCGAACCCGGCGTGCGCCAATTCAGATCGAAACGTTACTTGAAATGGCTTTTGCTGTGTTTGGTGATCAGATTTTAATAGCCAGGTACTTCTCAACCCTACTCTTCCCATCTCCTTCCCCTCCCACTACCTTCAGCCTCACAACATATCCCAATTGGGAGCAGTTGGGACTCTTGCGCGGTGGGACTAAGGCATCCCTAATTGGGATATGTTGTGAGGCTGAAGGTAGTGAGGAGGGAAAGGAGATGGAGAAGAGGAAGGTTTAGAACCTGGTTATTCAGATCTGGTCGCCAAACACAGTTAAAGCCATTTAAGCAACGTTTTGATTCTGAATGGTGGTCTTTCACCAGGTCGATACTTACAGTTCTACCACTCTGGAATGTGCCGTAAACATACTTATATATTATTTTATTTTGATTAAATGTGAAACACACATTTTGATTAATAAAAAATTATTTACGCACGCAGGGTTTCGAACCCGCAACCTCTGAACTGGTAGTTGAGCATCTTAACCACTCGACCGCGGAGGTCGTCAATAACAATATTACTATTATTAAAATACAAAATGATTTTCGAAATATCCGCTAGGTGTTGTATTATATTTTACGTGCGACATCTATTTTCAAACAGTTTGTTGGTAAGTCCTTGTAATCAAACAGTTTTGATTTAATGTATATTATTTCAAAATAAAAGAACGCAATAATAGTTTGGCGGTGTTTGCGGTTAATAAAACAAGTAACAGTAATATTGTAAAAGAGATAAAATTATTTACAAGTAATAAATAATGCAGATAACACTAAATATCACTTTTATTTGTGTCATTTTGTAGTAAAATGTAATGCCGTATAAATGGCGCAATTAAATTGATTAAAATCGTAAACCTTGTAACAAATCACTGTTGTGACGGAACGGCGCTACAAACCATAAATTAACATCGTTAAGCCTCCCAGCTATATCACTACTGCAATAATTGTTTCAAAACTGCAACGAATGCACCAGGGGTGCAACATAACAAACACGCAACGCACTGCACATGCGCTACTGCAAGTCAGGGGGCAAAACCTGTGTTTCAGCGAGCCAAGTGGAGTAGTTGATTATTTAAAGTATATATTTATTTTTTTTTTAGTATATTAAATACTTCTACTGCCATCATAATAAGCGGAAAATTTTGCTTTTGCAATGATGGAGGACTTAACTAGAAGAGAAATTGAACCCACGACGTCCGGGTGGGAATCCGACGCGTTTGTCCACTAAGCTACTAACCGGTCAGTATTGTTGTGTAATTCATTTTTCTTAATTAAAAACGCATTCTATTGGCTCTACATATAAATCTGGTTCAGAATTGAAAACCACATACTTAATGTCATAAATTATTTTCTTATCCTTTTGTTATTTGTTATATTCACACTGTTTGGATTTTTAGAATCGTTAACTTTACTTGGGGTAGTGTCACCATAAATTGCTTGGAGCCTCTAATCAACATCCAAAAATAATTATGAATGTTTTCCTTAAAGTTCCTTTGAAGGACGAGCACTGAATTTGTTTTTAAGGGGCTAGACGTCCTAAACATCCATACTGAAAAAATATCCAATTTAATAATGTTCACATGTTTGAAGACAGGAAAATTTCTAGAACTTAAGGCAATCACACATAAAATTATTTAATATCCCAGCCTATAAAACCGCTTACGGACAAAAAAGTTTTGAGTACAACGCCACTAAGCAATTCAATTCTCTACCCAGCACCATCAGAAAAATACAAAACAAAAGCTCCTTTAAAAGCAATATCATTACTCACCTTAAAAACCAAGTTTGATCTAGTTCTTATTATGTAGATTCAATATCTTCAAATTTGTCATTTACTTATATTATTTTTATTTTTATTATGTATGTACTATATTTTCGATATTGACATGTTACTATGTAGCTAAAAAACCACTTTTGCAAATCGTCATCCTAACGCAGGCTTATGCCTCGTGGGATGGGCAATATACCAACAAATGAAAAAAAAATGCAAATAAGTAAAATAATAAATTTTGATATTTTTAAATACCAACACATCAACCGTCTTCAATATTATTTAATTTTCTTTGCTTTAATAAATGTGTTTAAATTTATACCTACTTCAGATCGGGTTATTTTTACACTCCCAGCTTTTAGTAAATAAATGTTAATCTATTTATCTACACATGCACTGTTATACCCATATATATCCGAGCAATATTTCATGATTTATTTCAACTATCATGATTTTAGATTTAGTTTTAATATGCATACATATTTGTTACATATTATTTTCTCGTTGTTATATTAGTTTGGGTAATTTAGTGTCAAGCGCACTTGAGGTGAACTATTACAAATCTACGCAATAAAAAAAATTATTATATAATAAATAAACTCTTATTATAATATTTAGCTTTATAAAAAAATAATCTACATGCTAATCTAAATTTAAATTGATCAAAACACAAGCAAACTGAAAAACAATAAACTAAATACCTACGTAAGCAACTTTTAAAGAGATGTTATGAAACACAAAGCAGTTAGATGCACAAGTGGTTGGAATAGGATGTCGTAGATGCCCCGGTGAGAATACTACGATAAATGGAATCAAATAGATACTTTAATCGGGTTATGTTGAAACTGATATAACTCTGTCTTAGCACACACACCTTATTTCATTCACATTCACACATCGTCTCATACATACTCTTCTGTTATTCTGACCCTTCACATGACCCGACTCAAGTGATTCACTTGATCTTGCCATGCATTTCTCGGGCGTCCCCGACTTCTTCTTCCATTCACTTTCACTTTACTTTCTGTCTATTTTATTTTCGGTCATTCATGGCTTTACCGCACATACTTCCACTCTACGCAAATTAAAACAAAATGTCCAAAGAAGCGAAACTAGCAGTCCAAAATGGAGTGCTTATACCAACACTGATGTATGGGATTGAAGCATGGAACTGGCAGAGGGAAGGATAAAAGTAGACTTAATGCTGTCGAAATGAGATCCCTAGTTAGTGTTAAGTGTAATAATTTTTTTTAGTATTCATCGGTGTGTTTTTGTGAGAATTGTTTTGAAATCTATTTATTTATAAAAAACTCAGTAAGTGTAAAATCCAACTATAAAACCCCAGTAAAATCATTTTAAAATAAATTAGAAACAGAAAGGATACATCAAATATAAAAATTACAAAAACCAATCAATGATAAATAATACAAACAAAATAAGACACACAAAGAGAGACAAACAATAAACACAATATAATTAGCCCAATCATTGTTACACACTAATAATGTTAAGAATGTTTTTTTTGTTTAAGTTCATTTGTTCATCAATGTGTTTCACGTTTTGCGGTAGATTATTGTGAATCTATTTCAATATTCTGACATCTAGCCCAGAACACAGACATGTTGTCAACAATTGTCTAGAGTTTTGCCAATTATTGGCGGCTGCGACCCTTCCCGAGCTGGCAGTTGTCATCAGGTCGTCAGCCCAACTCATCTGTGCTCCAATATCTATATTTTCTCAACTAATGACGTAATCGGATGATTTTTAAGTTCCACCTTGCCCATTAGTCGTTAAGCACTTGGTACCACACAAAAAAACACTCAATATATATTTGGTGATACAAGACAATATTTAGTATAATTAGAATATAATAAATGAACTACCGAAATCAATGTACGGCTTTCTGTATTTAATATTTTTAGTAGGCACCAAAATTTACCTAAAATTTGAATGTTGAACTAAAAATAATTGATTTGAAGTCTTTTTGCGAACTGAAAACTTTATTTTTAAAATGTATTAGGTTGTCTTAACTAGAAATACAGGATTTTTTCTACAGTTTCGTCACCATCACCAAATATATTGGAGTGTATGAAAGTCCACGCACGCAGCGATGTGACATTAGGGTGACTTTTTAGTTCCACTGGCCGGCGACTTTTGAGTGACGAAACTGTCGCCATGTGTGTAGAGAGTACTTTTGTATGGGCACTCGCGGACGGGTGACAAATTGTCATTCGGTGACTCATCCGCCTGTTCGAAATCAATTGCCGGAATGAAAGGGTGACACGGGTGACAGTCATTCACCGTGTGTGTGCTCGATTGGAAGACAGTGACGAAACTGTTGGCGTAACAAGTCACCCGTGCGCGCCTGGCCGTAGAGCAACAAAAACTCTCAAACAGTGAGATATTTACGACACAATATTTCTATCGTGAGCAATGGAGATTTGAAATATTCATTGAACCGTTAAAAGAAAACTAAAAAAGATAAAACACACAATAATAATAACAAAAAAAATTAACATAAATTCATTAGAAAATATATATATACGAGTATATATTAAATTGAAATATTAATGGAGGATATCAAGTCTCGTTTCTACAGAAGGCCGTCAAGAGGAAGTACACCCTGGCAGCGTTAAGATTGATGGGGCCAATATCTTACTTTCCACGAGCTAAAAATGGTACGGATCCCGCTGTGGGATTCAAACTCGATCCATCCAAACGTTAGCAGAATAAGTCGTTCCTCTTAGTAGTGAATGTCATTTTAATCGAGCGTGCTTCAAGGTGGTCTCCGCATCATCTGTATAAATTAATAAAGTTAGGAAAAGGTTTGCGTCCCCTGAAGTTGAATAGTATTACCAGTGGTCTGGCACTACGAGTATATAGTGCATCCGTTAATTTAGCGAAGTGCATTCAGGGTTATGAATAATGATTGCCCCTGATTTAATGCGGGCATTATCGCTTCTGCAATTATAGCTGCGTTTTAACTCAATTACTGTTTATCCCGGGCCATGGATCTGCATTTCCGATCGGCATTCACCCAATTTAACGGGAAATTATTGCACGTTAATATCAACTAATATTAGCGGGTTTTTATAAATTTAATTTGGCGGAATATTGCCGACAGGGTGGGAAATTTTAAAATCGACAACGCTAGTTTTAAATGTGCAGTTTTTTGTGATATTTAAAAAACACATTTCGAAACTAAAACGATACCTTGTGAAAAAATACAAATATATCACGAAAGTGAAAAATCTCATTTCGCTATGTTTTAAAGCGTTTGACAAATGAGTAGCGACAAAAAAATAACGTGTTATTTACAAGTTATCGAATCAAAAGTGCAATGATTAGACAAACAACAATTAATAAACTGACTACTGAAATTCTTTCAGCGAGTCACGTTAGATATTATTTTTAATTCTCGATAACAGATGTCACTAGTAAAACGTTATTTAAATGAGCTAAGAAATTACATTCTCATAAAAGTACGGTTTTTTAACAAAGGGTTTATAGTAACAGTTACAAAGTGTTCAATTAAACAGTGAGTTTTAAGCATATGCTAATATTGACAGCACTGTTCTTAAATTTTGAGTTTAACCAACTTATTCTAGTTTTATATTTTACTTAAACGGTCTCGGCGGGCGCAAATAAGTTTTATTTAATCAATTTGTGTTATTTCACGTTTAATTAATTCAAAATAATATATAGTATATATGCGGCACGTTCCAGAGTAGTTAATACTCTAAGTATCACACTTGTAAAAAACCACCATTCAGAATCGAAGTGTTGTTTGTAACGGCTTTAACCGTGTTTGGTGACTGATTTGAATAGCCAAGTACTTGCCAACCCTCCTCTACCCCATCTCTATATTTTCCCTACTACCTGCAGCCTCACAACATAACCCAAACTGAGGTTCAACAATGGTTTAATAATGGTTCCGGACGGTCGGGAGCAGTTGAGACTTTTGTGCGGTATTCACTATAAAAATATTATTTGACTTAAATGTGAGATGTTAAATGCGGTCTTAACCACTCGACTACAGAGGCCGTCAGAGATTTTTATGCATACCGATTTTATCCCAATTATATTAAATAAAGCATCTCAGTCGTACATAGGATTCATTTTTCTCGTCACTACCTTCAGCCTCACAACATACCCCTATTGGTAATGCCATAGTCCTACTGACTCTAGATGTTTGGCAGCAGTTGGGGATCTTGCGCGGTATTCACTATAAAAAACCTATTTAATTTGAATGCCTCGCTCATTAAACGAAGTTAAATATTTACGCATGAACTATAAAATATATAAACAACTACTTTGATTATTTTAACTCAGTTTAGACACGCGAGTGTTTCATTACTTAGATTGGAAATTCAATTGTATTTCGAATGGGGTCCACCTGCCTCTGTCTGCTGGATTCAGAGATCAAACGAGGATTTGTACCGAGAGGGATAAACCAATCATGATAATGGTTCGGGGCAGAACAGTTAACAGTTAACTGTCCAAACCGCATTCACTTCTGTCTGTGCGCACTGTGCAGAATGCCCCAATTATCTACCCATATTAATGACTATCTGAGTAAGACAACATACTTAGGTACAATCTTGGAGTAAGAATATATATGGAGAGAGAGCTACATATTTTTACCCAACCTATACGAATTTACGATACATCACTTTCTCCGGGTTGTTACGTCGTAAATTGTGAGAGAGAAAGAGACAAGACAAGTCGTCACATAATAACGCACCACTTTTAGGAATGTAAGCGTGTTTTCCGTCTCCGGCGACTCCGCCCACTACGTTTTGTTATGCGACATATGGTAACTCAACGGTTTTTGAGGTTATATCCTATATTTTGTAGATGACAACACTGCGAAAAAGTGGTTGTACAAATAAACAAAAACATTATGTCGATATGTGCTATGAATGGATGTATAAAGACCCTAGCCCTAGCCACGCCCCAGTCAGGAAAAAAATCATCAATACTGACTACACTAGCGCTCTCTCCTGGCATATTATTATTAAGCAGGTGCGACATTTATTAGTAATACACCGTCACGGGAAAGGCAAAAAGGCTAAGGCGACACTTTATTAAAAAATGAGTTCAAATCGAATGCTCTGACTCTCGTTTGATTCTGAAGACTTTTGTGGCCCTTCAGTCATTTAAAATATATTTACCATTTAGGAGAAGTCTTGACTCAAGCGACACAAGTCTGGGACTGTTTTTTAGCTCTTTGTCTCTTCGCGTAACTCAGGGAGAGCAATCAAAAATCCCCTAAAAACTGTTACAGAAGAAAAGTATCTGTAATGCTGGTCCTTCGGGAGTTAAATGTGTTGTTTTTTAATAATGTTAAAACGAACATAAGAACGAAAAATTCTGGCACCTTCGAGCAATTGCATTGAACAAGAACGTCCTAAAAGAAAAAAATACCCCACAACTTTTGAGTAGGCGAGTATATTCAAATGATTAATTCTCAAAAGTTGGCAAGTCCTCGACTTTACTTTGCAAGTAATCTCCTTGGTTACTGGCTCCATACCTCGTCACAGTCACATTTTAAAACAACGTCACACTTCTAGACAAAGTCACACGCACATACAATAAGACAAAGCAATACATTTAAATTCACAGACATAAAATTTCTAACACTGCTTTTTGGGATACAAATTAAATAAGCAAGTGCTACTGTAAGCTCTTCGGCCCACGCTTTGAAATATTTTCCGCCCACACTCGTGATGGTCTCTCCTATTTATAAAGATTTGCATGAGCGTTCTGGTATATTTATAATTCGACGAGTTTTCTTTGTTTGATCTTGTCTAATGCTCATATTTGGTTATTAAAAATTAAGATAAATTATTTTTAAATTCTCAGAGAAATTTCATATCAAGATTGTTGTTCAAAGCAAAGAAAACTCTTGTCACTGTACCTAGCTAATCATTTATCAATTGACTCAACAATTCCCAGTTTAAATAAAAGAAAACTGTTGTATACAAATGTTTCGCGCTGTCATAAGATTGATTTTGTTTTTTTTTTAATAATCTGTCAACAATAGAACAATTGAAAAGACATATAAAAACATGTAAAATTACAGAAATAAGGTACCTACCTACTGAAAGCTAGTTCTAAGATATGGTTATGACGTAAATAATTAAAAATATATGGACCTTTTGTGGACTTCCTCTAAAGTAAAGTTTGAAACTTAATGATTTATTTCAATAAGTTTACCATATTACGCCCTATGTGGTCGAGTTGTATGACGCTTGACTACGAATCCAAAGGTCGCGGGTTCGAACAAATAAATTTTATTTAGAGAATATGAGTCAAAACACATTTAATTCATATAAGATAATATATCTTGTATATTTGCGGCACGTACCAGAGTGGTAGATACTCTAAAAATCTCCCTGGTGAAAGGTCACCATTTAGAATGAAATCGTTGCTTTAAATGGTTTTAGCCTTAGATCTGCCTGATAGCCAGGTACTTCAAAACCTCCCTCTTCCCCTTCTCCTTCCCCCCTCCTACTACCATCAGCCTCACAACACACCCCGATTGGGGATGCCATAGGCTCATTGGCTCTAGATGGTTGGGA
The DNA here is from genome assembly GCA_022651775.1 of Drusus annulatus. Lineage (NCBI taxonomy): Eukaryota > Metazoa > Arthropoda > Insecta > Trichoptera > Limnephilidae > Drusus > Drusus annulatus. The sequence goes on along the minus strand of JAGWCC010000160.1, from coordinate 1,050,835 downwards.
CTCTTTTGTAATATTCACTATATATACGAGGCCTGTTCAAAAGAAAAGGTGAATTTTGAATTTTCGCGGGCTGTTTATCCATTTTATTCAAAAGTAAAAAATCGAAGAACACACAAGAACGTGACTAACCTTTCTAGTTGTCAAAAACAAACCACTAATCCAAAATTGCTGATAATGCTAACATATGATAAACATATGTGTACCAACACAACAACAACAAAAAATCAATAATCGAATTTACACAGCCCGCGAAAATTCAAAATTTACCTTTTCTTTTGAACAGGCCATGTATTGCTTTTCGAAGTGTCTAAATATTTTTTCAAGTTGGATTTTATAAAACGTAAACTAGTGTTTCATATAACGGCATCATTTGTAGTACAAGTGAAAGGTACCCCTATAAACTATGGTACTGATCACAAAATACAAATTATTTAAAGTATGTTATTTTGGTGAAAATAGACATACCTTAGTGCTGAGTGTGAAATAAATTAGGAATGTTAAAATTAGCCTCATTCTGTGGGAAGATTCAGAAATGTTCGTATGTATAATGTCTAAGTCTATTTGCGAATAACTAGAATGATTCAGACATATTTGAATGCCACGCGTGCATCATAATATATTCTGTCACATATATCAAAATTGAAACTGAGAAGCATGATTTTACGATTGCTTTAAAAAAAAATTGATGCCAATATCGCAAGTGTGTTGATTGAAGAAAACAATATTTTTCATGAAGTATGAGTTTGTTGAAAATGACTACAAATGACTTGGTTGAATTGAAATCCTGAGTTCGAGTCTCGGTCACAAACTAATGTTTTTATTTTCTGTGTCTTTTTCTGTTCTCATATTCTTTGCAGGTTATTAATATTCTTTAAATAAGTAATATTACAATAATGACTAACTTTTTTTTTTATACAATTCAGTTGAATTAAATTTTATATTATCATTATTTAGTTCTGCTATTTTTAGAAAGTTTGATAATTACCTTAAACGCCCTTTTGTTTGTTTTTAGTGACAGCTGTTTCGGCGTTTAAGGCAATTATCAAAATGTCTAAAAATAGCAGAACTAAATAATAATATTAAATTTAATTCAACTGAATTATATAAAAAAACAAAATGGAGTTCTAAAAAATAACCACATAAACTATAAACATAATAATTTACTTAATATTATTTTATTAATACGTATTCAAATTAATGTGGGTTCATTGCATTGATGATAATTAAATAGTTTATTTCCTAATAATCGTAATTTTTAAAAATTGTTAAGATCTCATATATACTTTCACTGTGCTGAAAAGTGAAAATTATGTAGAATAGTGGGTGGGAATATCAGGGGTTGCATGATCACCAGACCGTAGAGAGAGCCCACTTTTGAAAAGGTTTAGAAAATATTTTTCTGGTGAAATCAATAATGAGTTTGCTGATGCATAATTTGTAGATATTGTTTGAGAGGCAATTTGACCATTTCTGGATTTGGAGATCAAAAAAAAAATATAATTGAATTATTACCTTTATAAATACTGCATTAGCACACATACTTGCGTCTGACACCGAGAAAAAAATAACAAAAATGATTGTAATCTTACTGAAAGAATATCAAAAGTTATAAAAATCTCATAACATAACCATAGAAGTTGAAATTTAAATAAAGACCACAGACAAAATTAATCACAAATAAATTATCGAAATAACTAGCGTAGAAGCATGAATTCGAAACGACATGTAGAATCTTACCCCTAAATTAATATGATATCATCAAATAGTAATAATCGTGCAATATAAATCGTATCCCCGTTACATCCCTTATCGACGAGTAAGCGTCAATTAACCCTGAAGGTAGCCTAACGATCGGGGATGGTATAAAAAGCATGTTCGATTACACCCCGGCTGTTAGGCTGCATAACGAACAAAACATTCGCTAAACGAATTATGATTCGCTTAACCCTCTTTAAGGATTAACCCTAAAAAGGGTGCGAATGGGATGTGCGGGGATGATTTCATCTGCAGGGGAAAGTAACAACACTAATAAAAAATGTATTATGACCTAGTTATCGTTGATCTCTACCTTGAATTTACCCGGTTTTTATTTAAGGTTGGTATATTGAAAGAATAGTCATACTTCCCTTACGGCATACTGTGTTGCAGCTTTCTTAATCTTGGAATTGAAGGTTGTACATTTAATTGGAGTAAATTGATAATACTTAGTGATAAATTTACAACTTTATTTTTATTTTTATAGTGAAAACCGCACAAGAGTACCAACTCGACGCTGACGGCCTGCACAATCAAGTGGTAAGACGCTCGACCACGAATCCAGAGGTCGCGGGTTCGAACACGGGGTGCGCAAATAAATTTTATGTAATTATAATGTATCGTAACACATATAATTGATAAAAATAAAATATAGTATATTTGCGGCACGTTCCAGAGTGGTAGATACTCTAAGTATCGCCCTGGTGAAAGACCACCATTCAGAATTGAAACGTTGCTTGAAATGGCTTTAGCCGTGTTTGGTGACCAGATCTGAATAACCAGGTACTTTCCAACCTTCCCATTCTCATCTCCTTTCCCTCCCCACTACCTTCAGCCTCAAAACATACCTCCATCGGGGATGCCATAGTCTCACTGGCTCTAGACGGTTAGGAGCAGTTGAGACTCATGTGCGTTATTCACATTTAAAAAAAACTGCTCTCAACTGTCTAGAGCCAGTGAGACTATGTTGAGGGGAGGGAAAGTAGATTGTGAAGAGTAAGGTTGGGAATTACCTGGCTATTCGGATCTGGTCATCAAACACGGCTAAAGCCATTTCAAGCGACGTTTCATTTCTGAATGGTGGTCTTTCACCCGGACGATACTTAAAGTATCTACGACTCCGGAACGTGCCGCAAATATACTATGTATTATTTACGAGTATACGAATTAAATGTGTTATGACACATATTTTTTATTTTTTTAACCCGCGACCTCTGGAATTGTAGTCAAGTGTCTTTCCACTCGACCACGGAGGCCGTCAACTGGTGCCTATGTTACACTATTGTGGTTCTGAACTTTTGTTAGAATCAAAATAATTGTTTTTTTAACAAGAAACGCTTTCTTTGTAGAGACACATTTTATAAAAAACCGATATGAAGCTAAGTGATTTTAATGTAAGACGGAATAATTCCTGATACCTATAAAGTATAATTTTATAAAGCATAGTATATTTCAATTATTACAGGTATTTAAAACTCTAATCCGGTTTTACCTACATAACCAAAAAACAACCAATTGAATTCTAATCACAATTTTATAGGATAATCTTTCATAAAACCACAGCCCCTTTAATTTCGTTTTCGAGAGAACGCTTAACATATAGCTAGATAAAAAAAACATCTGTTTAATGTAAGGGTTCGATTTATTTGTAATTCGTATGTAATTTTTTTTTTTACATACGTTTTAAGTTTCTTACACATTTTGTTTAATAAAATAATAATTTCAAGTTTCATACAACTCTTCGTAGAAGGGAAGTGTACATTAATACAATAATTTATAAACAGTCAAATATAATATAGGCGGCAGAAAATAGATTTCAGTTTGTATAGAAATATAAATTGTTTACAGTACCTACCTTCAGAGGTATTTATAGTAACATACTGGTGGTATGGTGTAACTGTCATTGTGTGTCCTCTGTGGTCCACCATGATATCCCCTGACTGACTGACTAGATAACGTTGTTTTTTGCTGTTGATTTGATTTTGTTACTGAGCAGTACTATGTTTTATAGAATACTTTTATATTAAATGCAGACCACCGTGATACGGGCATATGCCTATTTTGGCAGGTCGTAAAATGTTATATGTTTAAATCTCTATTATTAAACAGTGATCTCATAAAAACAGTTGTTCACCAAATACACTAAGAGATGAATGATACAAAAACATTGTAGATACGTGCATAGTGTAATAAAATAAAGTAAACATTTATTTATACCTCACATATAGACAAGGTATTATATATCCGAAGGAGTTATATGAGTACAAACTGAAGTAGTGTGACCCTTTAAATATGATATAATAACACAAATAATGTGAGCAATGAAAAACAAAAAGATAAGATATAAGAGAGGTTCATTCTTATACACATGTAATGAGATAATCGTTGAATTGGCAAGTGTAAAAATGTCTGTAAAGAATATTTTATTTAAGAGTATGTACTCGTATATCCTTATGTACTTAGGTACATAACGATCACTCCTGTACATACATCAAGAGATGGTGACAGAACTCTTTATACTCGTATGTGCATCTAAATGTATAAAATATCTACACATATCATTCTTGATAATTTTGTAAAACATTAAATGAAATAAAAAAAATATGTGTTGAGAGTAACTAATACATCGTCATGGAGTAATAAAAATAAATATGTATTTTTAAATATGTATACATTACATGCAATGAAAAAGTAATTTATTAAATTTTACTGAGCCCCATGTTGTCCACAAGTATTTAACTAAATTATCGTCACTTCTTTAGTATAGTAGCTCTCAAATTTCGACACAATACAAATACCGAATAGATAAAAGTTTGTAAAAAATCATCATCAATGTTAACAATCAATCATTTCAAAAATGTAATCCTTTCGCTAACATTAAGTGCCACTGACAAGTGACAGTGTCCGGAGCGGAACCCGCCACCCCCTTCTCTCCCCCGAAGCCCCAGAATGCCTATCCTAATGACGCCCTCCATCCCCACCCCATGAATAATGCAAAACCCCTCACACCCCACAATCACTTGGCCCGACCAACTTCCCTCAGCTTATATTTCATTAGCCAATTATTAACACCGAGGTCTAACAAAGTTTGACAATATTGTGCAAAATTGTTAAGACGGTGTTTCGCTCGTTAAAAGTTGGCTGGAAAATCAAGCGATGTATTTTATTTTCATAAATTAATTTGCTAATTGAAAACTTGGTGACGAGTTCTTAACGAAAAATATTTGGTGTAAAATGTATTTTTTTAAATCTAAAATAGCAAAAAATGCGGTACGAAATTCTCACAGTTACGTACAAACAGTGCACACTATTAACACTCCCGTTCCGAAAGGGTTCCAAAGGGGTTCTAATGTCACCCCAAACGAGAGTTTTGTACGATATCTTAGTTAAAGATTACCGAAAGATTATGAAAAAACTTTTCGCGTAGTATTAGCAAAAGTATTACCAAAATCAAATTATACAAAGTTACATAATCATACATGACATAATCATACATGACATAATCATATATAACCGGTCAGTAGCTGAGTGGAAAAACGCATAGGATTTCCACACGGGTGTCGTGGGTTCAATTCCTCTGCTGACTAAGACCAGGCGCGCACGGGTGAATTTTGTCACGGCAACAGTTTCTTCACTGTCACTGTCTTCCGATCAAGCACGCACACGGTGAGTGACTGTCGCCCGTCACCCTTTCATTCCGGCAATAGATTTCGAACAGGCGAATGAGTCACCGAATGACATTTTGTCACCCGTGCGCGAGCGTTCATACAAAAGTACTCTCTACAGACACGGTGACAGTTTCGTCACTCAGAATTCGCCGGCCAGTGAAACTAAAAAGTCACCCTTATGTCACGTTGCTGCGTGCGCGTACCTCCATACACTCCAATAGATTTTGAGATGGTGACGAAATTGTTGCCGTGACTAATGTCACCCGTGCGTGCTAGGCCTAAGTCCTCAATCATTGCACAAGCAACATTTTCCGCTTATTATGATGGTAATAGGAGTTTTTTTTTTTATATTTTCAGGCTATTCGTAACAAGGTAATTTTTATCTTTATTTTAAAGAAAAACATATTGAAAACGCTTTAATAAGCAAGATCAAATGAGGCACCTAGATCACCCCCCTTCGGATCGTACGTTTGTTTTTTTTTTTATATTCAGGTAGGCACTGAAAGGTTAATGTGTACAAAGAACAAATTAAACATGTATGTTTACTAATTAAATGTATTTTAAAGTACAGTCGAACTTGGTTATAACGAGCGCGAAGGTACCAACCAAATTTGCTCTTTATAGCCCTTACTCGTTATAAACGTAGGTAGGTAAAAAAGTACCTACCTACTAATATCGATGTTTATGCCAGGGTATGAACGCTTGCATATTATTAAATTTATTGTTTTTAAGAAATAGGGAAAACCAGATATAAATTAGAAATAGTACAAACGAATTTGTAAAAAGGGAACAGAATTGCAAAGAAAAAACTTCGTATGAATTTTATTTTAAACGACACTTTACATAGTGTTCTATATTACTGGATGGAAATGTTTCTTAGCGACAACTATCAGGGATTATAAAACGTGATTTCCGGAAAGTCCACCGCCGTGCCGGACGGGCGGCTTTCTTTGTCTTGTTTATGACATTCTTCAACTGTTTCGAGAATCGGTTTTTTTTCTCATACCCGGGCGCATTGAGTTGACAATATTATTTGGACGTTATATCAGTGAAGCGACCTCGCTATAACCCCACACGATTGTATGAAAATAAGCTCGAACTAACATTTCATTGAGTAATTGCTTATTATAGCCGTAACCTCGCTATTACCGTGATCGTTATAGCCAAGTTCGATTGTAATAATTATATTTATAATTATATAAACTCGGGAATGCCTCAGTCCTTCTGCTTTTGTCCTACTGATATATTTATATGGTGTTCACATATAAAAAAAAAACATATCTCTTCGACGACAGGTCTTGTGTAATCCATAAACAACAACATGTTGTAAGGATTGCAACTATTAAAAAACAGGCTAATGGCTTAAGCGTGAAAAAACCGTGTAAACATTCATCATTATTATTTAATACGGGGTACACAGTGAAGCAAGTGTTGAATAGCCGCCGCAGTGTGAAAGTAACACAACACGCCGCGCTATTGTTATCCCGAATAATAATAATAATGTGCCAGACAAAAGCAGGCTGCTCACAGCGGCCCCATTCCGCCCCATTTAGCGGCCAGCTCGTTTATTTACCGCGCTACTTATTTTATTAGAAAACAGCGCGATGGTTGTGATATTTGCTAAAGTGACTAGCAGCGCCTCTGGCGGGGGGCGCGCAAACACGGGGCGCGCCTGTCACCACCTGTTATATCCGGCCACTCGCGTCTTTGTATACTGTACAAACACGAACCTGTGCTGTGTTGATTCTTGTTTAATACACAAGTTCGCTCAGGTACCTGCGTGGTTGGTTTCGCCAATTATAATTGAGCCAACGCGTTGTAACGCAGCCGTAGTAAAATACTAAGGGAAAAAAATCTTAATTTTATTTCACCACTGTTATCATGACATTAATGCATCGAATCCAAGTCTCTGTTTGACGGCCTCCTTGGTCGAGTAGTAAAACGCTTGACTAAGAATCCAAAGGTCGCGGGTTCAAACCCGGCGTGCGCAAATAACTTTAATTCATTAATATGAGTCATAACACATGAATAATATTAAGTATATTTGCAGCACATTCCAGAGTGGTAGGTACTCTAAGTATCGCCCCGATGAAAGAATCGAAACGTTGCTTGATTGAAATGGTCTTGGTCATTTGTGACCAAAGCGGAAATGCCAGGTACTTCCTAACCTTCCTTTTCCCCATCTCCTTCCCCTCCCTACTGCCTTCAGCCTCACAACATACCCTAATTGGGGATGCTATAATCTCCCTGGCTCTAGACGGTTGAGAGCAGTTAGGACTCTGGTGCATTATTCACCATAAAAAAAATATTAAGAAATTTAAAGATTTTTTTTTTTCTAACATAAACCAATATCAAAATATTTATTTTTAATTTTTAATAAAGTAACGATATTTACCATTAACACTTCCTAAGGGGGGTTCTAATGAAACCCCGAACTATGTTTAGTGCGATATCTTAGATAAAGATTACTGAAATATCATGAATATACTTCTCTCTAAGTTAACCAAAAACAAATTCCATAAGGTTGTGTCAAGAAAAATACCAATTTAACTTTATAAGCAATATCAAATTGGGTAACTACGTCACCCCCCTTCTGATAGCACGTTTGATTTTTACTTTCAGGTACGAAAAAGTTAGCGTTACCGGAAGAAATGTGAAGCATTTTAAAAAATAATGTAAAACCAAAAGCTTTAAATGAACAGGGTGTTTTTAAAGTTACCGCTATGTGGCATTCATTAACAAACTACCCCGCGTTCATTGAGAACCTTCGTTATTTACTGTTAGCCTCCCCGCGGCGTGTTTCGTACAGCAGAGCTTTTACGAAGATGTGCTGTGTGCACTGCAGACTGCCAGGAGCCAGAATAAACAATGCAATTCGTTCTGTACATCGGCTCATAGTACATTACAAGATATTCCATAGACGACTAAACATACCAATTATAATAAATCCCAAGTAAAGTAAAAATCTACCTGATTTTTAATGACTTTTCATCACATATTTAAAAATGAGTTTGAAATTACGGCCAGCGTAAAGAACGTGTACCTACATAATGTCGATTCAACGCTTGACAAAGATTATTCCATGCAACCAATACTCCCAATTTTAGATAAGCCCTAAGCCATAATTTCATTCGACTGCGTGATGACATCGAGATAATGCCATTAAAACATTTTTTTAACATTGCAATCGCTTAATTTGAATGGTAAATGTGACTGTAATAGAATGAATGTACCTTACGACAGCTGCAAAATATTTTTTGTCATTATTATTTATGATTAATTAAACGTATGTATTTACGTCACGATAATCAGTGCAATATACTCGTACTTACTTGGTGAAAAATATCAAATATTACTTTATTATTTCTCTCTGAGAAACTTTGTTATTCGAATGAAATTTTCACCGAAAATAACCCCTCTTTTTTACTGGTACGTAGTTTAATATCCGCGAATTGTTTCAAAGTAAATTATTCAATTTATTTTGAGGTTGGAGTATTTAAAACATTTTTCACATTTCGCATGGTTGAATTTCAATGATTAACGCTATTTTGCTATGTGACATTTTAACGGTCTCCGTTAAACGTCAAATCTAGGCCCGTTTCAGCTTTTGAACAAAATATGATCAGCTGAAAAGTATAAAAACTTGATTGTTATGCTTTAAGATGGGCAGCTCCAAAAAAAAACAAAATGGCGCAAATTATTGAAATGTGACGATGTCAAATGTAACAAAGGTTTTAAACATCTCAACCGAACAAAAATTAGAGTGTTTTTTTTATTTATTTGTTTTCTTCTTTATTTTACCAATACCCTCTGCTCACGATTCGCCTCCCCCTTAGGAAATAATCTATCACATCGCATCCTTAATAGAAAAAACATAGGGTAAGTACGTCAACAAATGTTCCGACTTTGCTAATCATGTCCCCGAGATGTGGCCGTAGCCTGTAACACCCGTTGTATGAAAACTACCCCAAGCAGTGTCGCTACATGACCCGGGGTAAGGTGAACGGGCGGTAGGGGTTGGGGGATGGGGGATGTCGGTATTACATATTCATGACAGAATCCTCGGGGCTTTCTCTGTTTACGCGCGGTGGTTATTGTTAAACTGCTAGTTTATAATAAATTAAAGGGGATATTCAACATGTTTTGAAAACTTTTTTTTAAATTAGCCACACCATTTGTAAAACGTCAAAGCAAGCTTAAAAATCATTATAAAGACCTTTCAAAATATACTCACCAAAGAAATCCTTAAATATTTTGACGTTTCAAATTTATAAACACAACAATATGTACTCAATAACAAAAATCAATTGAATGATTTAATAATACCAAATTTTAAACTTTATTCCACTATTTTTTTACTAAGCCCGGACCGATTTCACCTCACAACGAGCATCTTCAAATTGTTAAAATGAAATTTAACCACGAATTAAAAGTTTCAAAATTAGAAATAAATAAATGCGTTGATCTGATAAAAAAAAACTCTCTAACTATGAGCTAATAGAAATAACACAACAATGTTTAGATTGCAATTTCATTTCCATCATGAGTTATCATAATTTAAACTATCCATTTAACGCACGAGTAACACATAAGACAAAACACAATATATTATATAATATTCAAAAACAAACCGTCAGTATTTGTGTACGAGTTTAGAAATTTTTAAGTTGAAAAACAATCGCATAGAATGGTTTTTTGGTTGAATGGTCCAAAGCGTCGGGTTTCCATCCCGGAGTCGCGGGTTCAATCAGTTTCTAGCTAGGTCCACTACCATTGCACAAGGAACTTCTGCCGCCTATAATTATGGCATCAAAAGGAAATAAAATATTTTCAGGTAGCTTGGGAATATTTTTCTTTAAAAATAAATAGAATTAAAGCTGTCGGAAAAACAAACAAAAAAATCCAACAAGTAAAAATATCTAAGAAAACGAAGAATTACTAATATATTTAAATCAGCGAAACAAATTTATTGAGATTCGAGATATCAGAAGTGTGAGGTATTGAGAAATGCATAAGGGTGAATAAACAGACAGAAGCCTTCTGATATGTTCAAGTGAAAAGTGAGTGAAGGTTTCTGTCTGCTTTATAAAACCTAGCACCGACCTTTCTTGGAGTGGAAAATTTTAAAAGAAAACAAACAAAAAAACACATGAGATGATCTCCCGAGGGTGTGGATGACATTTGTTGACAGCTTTGGGTTGAATAATAAATGGCTCCTTCGGAGATTTGAATGTTTGAAGTGCGGACAGCCAATTGAAATCATTTTGCTCTTTTTCAAAATCTAGTAAGCATTTTTTAAAGCAACACGTTTTATTTTTTTGTTTTATATCAACGTATTTTACAAATTCTTTTAAATCATAAATTTAAACTAGATCAAATTTAACAATCACGTTTTTTAGTTCAATAAAAACATTTAAATTAAGAACATCACAACACCCAGACCGACAGCTTTTAATGTACTGCGATGGGAATTCAAACTGAAACCTCTCAAAAAAGTGATTTAATATTACTTTTTATTCTTCCCGTTTGATGATTATTTTTAAACTCCTTGGGAATAATACATGAAAAAATGATTTTTTTGTATTATATCGATGACGGAAAGGCAAAAAGGTAGAAACGCCATTTTGGGACGTTTATACTAGAGCACTGAAAAGTTTTTTATAGTTTTACAATAAAATTCATAAATCTTCAGTACCTGGTTGGATTTAAAAAAAATTATCTCAGGTGAATCAACATTGAGTTACGTAAAGCGTCAAAGAGTTGTAAATACTATCAAACTTGTGTCGCTTGAGTCAAATCTTCTCCCAAATGGTAAATATATTTTAGATGTCTGAAGGGCCACACATGTCTTCAGAATCAAACGAGAGTGAGAGCATTCGATGCAGAAAAAAAACTGATTAAAACTGCATAATAAACTCATTTTTGTGTCGCTTAAGCTCTTTCGCATTTTCAGCGCCGATATTATCATTTTAATCAAATCAATTATTACAAATTGTATTGACTTGTTCGTCCATTGTTCCATAGTGGAGAGATAGTTTGACAGTGCTTTAAAATGAACGAAAAATACCAATAAATCTAGCGAAACTACTACAGATAAATAAATGCTTCTGTTTTTTTTCAAACACCTTAGTTTGTTTAAAATGCAAAAAAATATTGCTACCTGTTTTAAAACAGTCACTGTTTAGTAAAGAGGTTAACGTTAATAATCGGTATTAAAATGAATTCGTGCAATTTAAAAACAGTTAGAATTTGCATTCAAAAATGGGGATACGTGATAAATGGTTTAAAAATTGTTCATATTGAATGGCCATGATTTAAAATCAATAATTATAGATGCATCCGATTGACATACCAAATATTTAGTATCAATTAAAATATTTATTTGGAGCTTGATATTAAGGGCTTGAGTTGATTTGAGTCAATTTTTACTTGAGCATTTGGAAATATGGTTAACCTTTTGACAAATCTATTAAATAAGTAATCTACAATAAATGCACGCTTGAGGTGATTTTCCCACGAAAACGGCGCTGTAAACGTTATTAATTTATTTATTATTAAATAGCGGACCCAAGAACACGAATCTCAAATTTATTTAAATTTCAATTCTGATCCACTATTTTGTTTTAGTATTTTTTTTATTGAAGCCCTTAATACAAATCACAAAAGATTTATTAATATTAGCATCTACCCCATCAAATACATAATAATATGTTCATTCGCATATAAGGCCATAAAACCCGTCTCACATTACATTAAAGATAAATATTTTTTCTAATCCATTCCGAATAGCGTGACATTTGTTGGATAACTTCAGATAATAAACTAAGCATCCTTTTGTGTCGAAACACTTGCGCTCCATCCGACAAGTGAATCTGCGGGCCACGGGACTATGTGCTGTATAATGCAGTGCAGAGGGCTTATTTGTATGGTATAAAATATCTGAGGGGTTGATTACTACGAAGGGTGTGCAATAGTACGGAAAAAGTTAAACATTGTCGCAACAGCTCAATCGCTTGTTTATGGTGGCTAAAGTGTTGCCAGTGACGTAGAAAAAATAACAAAATTTATTTATTTATAAATATTTTTATTCGTATTCTTTCTCACAACAGCTTTTTATTATTTGAATCAGACCTGAAGCTAACTTAAATATAGGCATATAAATATTTATATATAGGCATTTAAAAAATAAATGAATAAATTATTTCTTATTCTTGTTAAAATATTTTTTTTAAAAACATGGGTTTGGTCCATGTCTGTCTCACTAGGATAATCCTGTGTCGAGACAGACGTAGTGTACATAAATTATATAATATTAAATGTAAATATTCATAATCAATATTAATACATAATAATTAAAAATTTAAAAAAAAAACCAATAAAAAGGAAAAATAAAAATAAAAAGAAGAAAAAAATTAAAGTTGAAATTAAATGAAAATTAGAACAAAGTTATTAAATGGAGATTGCATTTTATAAATAATCTTTAGGTAGTGCACAAAAATAAAAAAGTAATAAAAGGAAAATGAAATAAGAGGGATTAAAAAAATAAAGATGAAGTTAAATGAATAAGAATAAAGTTATTATGTGGAGGTAACATTTTATAGAAATTGTTCAAGAGTATAGAGGTTGTGCATAAGCTACACTTATAATGTTTTTTTTTAAGAAAATATTTAGTTTTAAACCACTATGCTTATAGTTTTTGTTTTTAGTGAATTCTCAAGAATGCCCATTTCGTGGTTATAATTATTTTCAATTTAAAATAATTAAATGGGGGGAAACAGTTTTTAAGTTAAGTACCAAAAAATATAAGGGATTAAAAATAATTTGGTTTTTACAGTAATGATTCATTACTTTAAAAATAAAATGAGTAATTAATTAAACAGAGAACCAAAAGCATATAAATAAGCCGTTTCCACGTGGTCTACCCACAGTTTGATAATGGTCTTGAACGCTGAAACAGCAAACACTAAAAATTTTAAAAAATCTAAGAGAACTAAATAATAATATTACGTTTAATTAAATTGTAAAAAATAATTCTCCTACTGAATTTTTGGGTTTTTATGCCGTGTTGTGCTTTCTTCACTTTTTCTCAAGGTTACAGCCTTATTACGATGGCAGTAGAATTTTTCCAAATATTCTTAAGTTATTCAAGAGAATGTTTGTCTTTCTTTAAAAAAGGAAGATTAGTAGTTTTTTGGTATTAGCCCTTGGGGTGATTTTTTTACAAAAAACACGCCATGCAAAGTATTTAAATGTGCTTATTTTAAATAAACTGATGTCGCTGATCAACATTAGATTTGTCAGAAGAAGAAGTTATTTGGTGCCGAAAAAAACTTTGTCATCGAATATTGAAAAACATTAGTTTTTTATATGAATAACAAGAGTCACAACTGCTCCCAACTGTCTAGAGCCAGTGAAGCAATTGCCCCCAAAAAGGGTATGTTATAAGGCTGAATTTAGTGGGGAGGAAAAGGAGATTAGAAAGAGGAAGGTTGGGAAGTACCTGGCTATTCAGAGCTGGTAGCCAAACACGGCTAAAACCATTTCAAGCAACGTTTCGATTCTGAATGGTGGTCTTTCACCAGGGCGATACTTGGAGTATCTATTACTATAATACAATACATTAAAAACAACGAATTTCGATAAAATAACAACTCAATAGCCTAATTTAGAAACCGTCCATTCGTGACGAAGCTCAATTTTAATGATTTTAATAATAACAAAATTTTACCTTTATTTCACTATTCAGTCAGAAGATGCCCGTCCCTAGGTGAAACCAGTCAGGTCTTAAATAAATAATTGTGGAATAAAGTTTAAAAAAATGGTAATATTAAAATCGTCAATTCAACCGCCTTCTAAAAATGTCGTTTTTTACGAATTCGCCACGAACCTCCCTTGGCCTGGATGACACCGCGTTCTAAACACCCCTGCGCACAGCTCAAGCAAGCGGAAGCCCCCAACAATACAGTTTGATTAACCCCACCTCCCCCTTTCCCCCATCCGCCCGGCTAATACTAATTCAATTGACTGGCCGGTGGCGGTGTTGCTCCAGGCTGCGCCGTGTGCTATGGGCTGCGCTCTGTAGACCGTGTGCCGGGGGCTATGTGCTATGGGCCGGGGGGTGTGGGGTCGTGACATTGCCGCTGTCATTTATTTATATTACCGTGTCGTTCTGTACAAGTGATTTTATGCGGAAATCAAAGATAATAATAATAATAATAATAATAAAAATATTCCAGAAGGTATGAAGGAGTAGTGCAATGCAATACATTCCATAATTGATAACAATACCTAAAATAAATAAAAGTTGTATTGCACGCAATTATAAAATTTAAAAAAAAAACACATATTCTTTAAAAAAAAAAAAAAATGTACAGTCAAACTTGGTTATAACGAGTGCGAAGGGACCAGCCAAATTTGCTCCTTATGGCCATTACTCGTTATAAACATAGGTAGGTACAAAAGTACCTGCCCACTAATATCGATATTTACACCAGGGTATGAAAGCTTGCATATTATAAAGCAACACATTTTTTTATTACGAAAATCATGCTTAACTACGAAACGTTTTAATTTATAATTACACTAATAATAATAATAAACTGTTATTAATTTTACAAATTCCGTCTTGTGTGCTTTATTATTGCGGGTCGAATTCGAATATTCGTGCGAAAACAATAAACAGAATAAAGCAAAATATAGAAATCCAATCCATAGAAGCGGTGACCATGAACAAGTATTTTTTGAAGGAATGTTGTTATCTGAAATTATATTATGTCACTGCGGTTCCAGATACCGGAAACCGACGAGCAACCGGCTATTTAAGGCTGATTCAATTATTAATTATTAAAAATATTATTTAGTGATAAAAAATGGTTAAAAAAAAAAAATCTGCGTTGTAAGTATTTTTACACTTCAAAATAATTATTTAACTAAAGTAAGTAGTTAAATATCACAAGGGTGGGCAGAAGGATATACTGCCACACAAATTTGTCTTGGCACATACTCCTTGATTGATATCCATACCATATCAATAAGTTTTCTTGCGGAACAATATCGGCACTGAGCGGAACCGGACGTTGGTGTGAATCAGCCATTAACGTAATTTACGGAAAGTTCTTTGTCTCGTTTATGACATTATTAGACTGCTTCGAGAATTTGGTGTTTTTCACATACCCGGGCGCATTGAGTTGACAATATTATTTGGACGTTATATCAGTGAAGCAACCTCGTTATAACCCCACACGATTGTATGAAAATAACCCCGAACCAACATATCATTAAGTAATTGCTCACCATAACTGTGACCTCGCTATTACCGTGATCGTTATAACCAAGTTCGACTGTATATGCATATTTTCAATCATTTATTTGACTTTTATCTTTTGTGGTGGTTTGTAGAAACATACTCGACCATCACAATAATCACAACCTCCGTGGTTGAGTGTTTGAGACGCTCGACTTTGAATCCAGAGGTCGCAGCTTCAAATCCCGGCGTGCGTCTATTATTTTATTCATATAAAATAATACATAGGTCGTATATTCAGGGCACGATTTCACCACAATTCAGAATCTATTGCTTGAGATGGTTTCTCCATCTTTGGTGATCAGATCTGAATAGCCAGACACTTTTAACCTTCCTCTTCTCCATCTCCTCCCCCCCCCACTACCTTCAGCTTCATAACATACCCCAATTGGAGATACCATAGTCCCACTGGCTCTAGACGGTTGGGAGTAGTTGGGACTTGTGTGCGGTATTCACTATAATACTGAATATATTTATTTTTTAAATATACAAATGTTATGTAATTTATCAACCATCACGCCATTTCTCTGCAGCGGTAGGCAGAGATAATGTTACCTCACAAAGCTCTGTCCTGGCACAAGCTCCTAGAGTAGATTCCTAACTCCCAGGAGCTAATAGGACTAAGACATGGAATGTTGTGAGGTTCGAGGAAGTGCGAAGGAAAACTAGATGGGGAAGAGGAAAATTAAGAAGCATCTGACTAATTCAATCGGACACTGAATAAAGATAAACCGTTTCAAGCAACGTTTCGATTATGAATGCTAGTCTTTCCTCAAGACGAAATTGGGAGAAATTCTACCCTCATTCATACGTGTTTTTAATTCACACGATTCCAAGTCATCATGTCCCCGATTTCTTTATGTATCCACTTGCGTGTCTTAAATTAAATATATACTTTAGAAGTCAACGATCGATAGCATTGTACTCATGGGAAAAACATTTTTGTAAAAATGGAGACAACCAATATTTGACTGAATAATAAAAGAAATATAATTAAATTTGAAACAAGCATTATTAAAAGGCAAGAATAAAATATTAAATATTGATGTTCGATTATTGAACAAGAGATGGCGCCTACCTGCTTGATAAAGATAAACATTCCGCTAATTGAAAGCCAACAACAGAGGGGAGTCTCGCTTTCATTACAAGGGGTATTTTCTTTAAATTTAGGTTAAATAGATACCCCTAAAAACCGTTTCAATTATTACCGGTACCTACGTACAATGATTCTTGATTTATTAGTATTAGGATAATTCGTAAAAAAAAGTTTTATTACGCGAAAATTGAATCAATACTATACGAAAATAATTCCTAGAAGAATAATGCATGGTGAATCTATATTTATTTCGGCAAGTTGGTGGTAAAACAACTCGGGTACGTCCCAGGACGAAATGAACAATCATGTGAAACAAATACTGTAATCGGGGCATGTATGCATAAAAGAGTATATTTGAAACAATGTATGAATGTGATTTTTTTAAATAATTATAGTGAGTACCGCACCAGAGTCTCGACTGCTCCCAACCGTCTGCAGTCAATGGGACCATGGCATCTTCATTTGGGGTATATTGTGAGGTTTAAGGTAGAGGGGAGGGGAAGGAAATACGGAATATGAAGGTTGGTAAGTACCTGGCTATTCAAAGCTGGTCACCAAACAGGACTAAAGCCATTTCAAGCAACGTTTCGAAAGTGACTGGTGGTCTTTCACCAGGGCGATACTTATAGTATCTGCCCCTCGAAGATATTTTCCAGAACCGTTTTATGTGGCGTTCCATCCTCGATGTTTTTGTTATTTTTTATTATTTTTATATATATCTTTCTTATTAAAGCTTATGTAATATGGCAGATGGGTATTGCACAAACCACCTAGTTCTGTTGGTATAAACACAAAAATTAGAAAGTGGTATGAAAATGTGGTAATCCGGAAATACTGCAAGACTGATGTAAGCGTAATGAATGGGATTAAGAAAGATATTCTTAGATGATTTGGACATGTAGAGTGGACGAACGCAGAAAAGAAAATATGACGCGAAAGTTAATGGAAGTAGAAGTCGGGGACGCCCGAGGAAGACATGGCACGATCAAGTGAATCAAATGAAAAACCACGACGCACTACGTTATAACACATTCAAATCATTTAAAAATAGTATATAGTATATTTGCGGCACGTTCCAGAGTGGTAGAAGTATCGCCCTGGTGAATGACCACCATTTAGAATTGAAACTTTGTTTGAAATGGCTTTAGCCGTGTTTGGTGACCAGATCTGAATAGCCAGGTGCTTCCTAAACATCTTCTTCCGCATATTCTTCCCATCCCCATGACCTTTAACATCAAAACATACTCCAATTAGTGATGCCACAGTCTTACTGGTTCTAGACGGTTGGGAGCAGTTGGGACTCTCGTGAGGTATTAAATATTTAAAAAAATCAAATACTTCGGGAGTTTTTTTATACAGTGAATACCGCACAAGAGTCCCAACTGCTGCCAACCGTCTGGAGCTAGTGAGACTATGGCATCCCCAATTAGGGTATGCTGGGAGGCTGAAGGTAGTGAGGAGAAGAAAGAGATGGGAAAGAGGGAGGTTGGAAAGTGCCTGGCTATTCAGATCTGGTCACCAAACACGGCTAAAGCCATTTCAAGCAACGTTTCAATTCTGAATGGTGGTCTTTCACCAGGGCGATACTATGGTTATATAGCACTCTGGAACGTGCCGCAAATATACCTTTTTTATTATGTTAAATAAATTAAATGTATTATGACACATATCAATTAAATAAAAGTTATTGGCGCTCGCCGGGTTTGAACCCTCGACCTTGGATTCGTGGTTGAGCGTCTTTCCACTCTCGACTATGGAGGCCGTCAATATAGTTAAAGATAAAATAATAGAAGAGTATTATGAGACGATGTATGAATGCGAATGACGCGAGGACTGTTTGCCAAGACAGAATTGTTTGGCGGTCCATCATCTCTACCTACTCAGTTAGTATAAAGAATATGACATTGCTGAATAGCATTTTTCCGGGACTCGAACCACGACACACTCTATTCAAAACCAGTCTTGCCAACCGAGGCATGCCGCCTAAAATAACTTCATACGTTCTTCCGGTCACCCTGGTTCGGAGGGGACACTAAACAAACATCAATGTCGACATAAGCCCAATCCAAACACCGCTGACTGTTGTGCTTCTCGATTTATCCGACAGATGGCGGCAGCAGTCGGGGACAATTCACTCGCGCTGCGAAATGTGTCAAAAAATATATTGTGTCACGCCAAGTGTAAATATGGCGGGGAACTGCAAAGAATAAAACAAACCATAAAACTGAGATCAGCATCATTTATCATTCCCGATGTGAATAGATGTGTGCACTTGTTTTTTTTATGGAGTGATTTGTAACTTTCAGAATTATTCTTGATAGATCGCGGTGAATTTTATTTTAAAAAACTTGTAATATTTATACGTTGCTTTTTTGCATAATATTTGACGGCCTCCATAGTCGAGTGGTAAGACGCTCGACTACGAATCCAGAGGTCGCGGGTTCGAACCCGGTGTGCGCAAATACATTTTATTTGATGAATATGTGTCATAACTCATAACACTTTTAATTGATATAAAATAAAATAAAGTATATTTGCTGTACGTTCCAAAGTGGTAGATACACTAAGTATCGCCCTGATGAAAGACCACCATTCAGAATTGAAACGTTGCTTGAATTGGCTTTAGCCGTGTTTGGTGACCAGACCTGAATAGCCAGGTATTTCCTAACCTTCCTCTTCCCAATATCCTTTCCCTCCCCAGTACCTTCAGCCTCACAACATACCCTATTAGGGTATGCCATAGTCTCACTGGTTCTAGACGGTTGAGAGCAGTTGAGACTCTTGTGCGGTATTTATATTAAAAAATTTTTTTTAGAGATGGTCTATATCAGAATTGGGTATGCCTGCGGTTCCAGTTACCGGTGACCGGCGAGGAACCGTTTATTTATCCAGCACTTTTTGGAACCGGTTCCTGGTGCCATATCGATATTTTTAATGCGAAAATTTGGAACCGGTTCCTCGGAGAAATAATATTGACGTTTCCAGTGACCAGCTAGGAACCGGTTCCTTTTAACCGGGACAAAAATACCGACCATCTCTAATTATTTTATATTTTTTTGTTTTGTTTTAAAGTGAATACCGTATCAGAGTCCCAACTGTCTAGAGAAAGTGAGACTATGGAATCCCCAATTGGGGTATGTTGTAAGGCTGAAGGTAGTGAGGAGGTGAAGTATATGAGGAAGAGGAAGGTTTGGAACTACTAAAAAAATTATATATTTAAATATGTATTTGTTTATTTTTTACGTGAATACCGCACAAGAGTCTCAACTGCTCCCAACCGTCTAGAGCCAGTGAGACTATGGCATTCCCAATAGGGGTATGTTTTGAGGCTAAAGGTAGTGGAGAGGGGAAGGATATGAGGAAGGGGACGGTTTGGAAGTACCTGGCTATTCAAATCTGGTCACCAAACACGGATAAAGCCATTTCAAGCAACGGTTCAATTCTGAATGGTGGTCTTTCGCCAGAACGATACTTAGAGTATCTACCACCCCGGAACGTGCCGCAAATATACTTTTTATAATTTTCATATGAACTAAATGTGTTATGACACATATTAATTAAATGAAAGTTATTGGCGCACGCCACTATTTATGTATTCAAAGGTAATTTTACTAGATATTATCGCTATTTGAGCCCCATGATCTGGTATGTGTTTATTTTACAAGAATAGCGCTACTAAATAACATCTCTGGTCTATTTATTTACTATCCTTAATTTAACTACATAAATAACTGAATTTTGTTCATGTTTTTTTTTTTATTATTCATAAATGAATGCAATCCTCAATATAAAAAACTCCAAGCATTCTATAGGCATGTGACCATATTATACCTCTCTAACATTATTTAAGGCTGTGCCCAATAATTTATTCCTGCACGAGCCTTGAAACCCAAACAAGCGGTAACTTTTACCCAAATTGAATAAGTTGAAGTTTTGACACTTGCTGTGGCTGGCGGACAGCTGGGCGCAGTAATTAGCATTTCGCGGGCCTAATGGACTCCTGCACTAATTATACCCGTAATTATATTAGGCTACAAAAATATTACGAGGCCTTGACAAGACAGGCTGAAAAATTATGTTGACGAAATAATCTGCTTGATTTTTATTGAACGGTTAATTTAAAAATTTATAAAATATACATTAATTACAATATAACATTTTGAAAAACAGATATGTTGAAAAACAATAATATTTTATTCACAGTCCTCCTCACTAGGGATTCCTGTTCCGAGGCGGACTGAATGGATGCTGCGTTGGTGTCACTGGTTCTATGATTACTTCATAATCTTTATAATTTCCTCGTCTTCATGGTTATTGATCCACATTTTTATGTTGCTCTTAAACATTTGCATCTCGGTGGCATCTCTAATATGTTTTGGGAGAGCATTATATAATTTGGCAGCATGAAACTTGTGGTTTTTCTGCCCAAAAGATTTGTTCAATCTTTTAATGTTGATTTTATTTAAGGTTCTTGTAGTGTACTGTGGGTGTGTTGGTCAATTAAATAATCGTTTTGTATTTTTTTTTCGATTCGGTACAATCTCAAGGACTTTAACACAATATCGACGCAGGAAAGGCAAAATGGCTGCTAAACTTTGGTCAAAAATGAGTTGGTAATGCAGATCTTTTTTTTATCGAATGCTCTGGCTCGCGTTTGATTCTGAAGACTGGAAGTGGCGCTTCAACCATCTAAAATACATGTACCATTTGAGAAAAGGCTTGATTTGAAAAAACTTCTTTTGGGTTTCAGAAAACTCAGTGAGAGCATTGAATTATCTGAGTCATTTATTTTTCAAAATCTAATCGTGTACTAAAGACTTATGAATTTTATTGTGAAACAAAAAAAAACTTTAAAGTGCTATGGTGTAAACTTCCCGAAATGACGCTTCAGCCCTTTTGCCTTTCCAGCGACGATATGTAGTTAGTAATAATTTCTAACTTAGAAATTAAGATTTGTGCAGCACCCTTGAGGTGATTTTTCACTAAAACGGCACAGTATAAATTATCCAAATATTATTATTTTATTATACAGATACCTCTAGATTCGTAGTCGAGTATCTTTATCACACGACCACAGAGATCGTTAATCAACTAACTAACCATCACGCCGTTTCCCCGCAGGGGTAGGCAGAAGGGATGGATTGCCATACCACTCTCATACACACTCTTCTGTTATTCTGACTCTTGACATGGCCCGACTCAAGTATTTACATTATTATAATCAAACAAATACAATTTACGTAATTCATATGTTTACTACCATTCTATTTTTGATTTACTATCATTTTCATACGAGCAAATAATTTACACTTGTATCACTGCAAAATGTAAAATTTATATGTAAAAGCCCACATAGGCGTGTACAATTAAATAAATAATCATTGCCCACTTATACTCGGGCTAAAATTGCCATTAAACAGTTCTAACCGAATGCGAAATGAGCACCAAACGCACGCTCCTGATCGGCGATACGAATCTCGGCAGTAATGGTAATGGGTTGTAATCAACCCTCCGGTGAGGTTGTCCGGTACCCCCGGGGCTAGCTGCTGTCTGCTACCCCTGCCGGGCTACCAGCTACCCCCGGCCGTGGAGGGTTAAATGATTGTCTGCCAATTGATTTCCTGCATTGCTAACCAATCACAAATGATGAAGTAACTAGAAGCGATGTTGAAATATTACTAAATCGCTAAATCAGATTTCTGAAATAAACCTATTATCTTTTTTAAATGTAGATGCTGATAAAATTCTACTTCTCTTCTCATGTGATTAGAATAGCTGGAAATTAAGTAGGTATTTAACCACCTCTGAGTGAACCGTCGAGTATCGTAGGTATATTTAATAATATGGCACCTATATGCAGTTCTGTGATATTTCACCTTAATAGATACACCCTAGGATAAACTTTAAAGTAAAGATTTAATGACCTATTCAGGGGTCATTATCTTAAAATTACCCCGACGATGCAAAATGAAGTTACAAATAATCATAAAGTAAAAATATTAATCCTAGTCAAATTATGCAATATAGATGCAAGATTTAGGTTAGATGTTGCTAAAACATAACACATAAACAGGTAACAGATAACAAATATAAGCATCATAGTTTAAAAATTCAATAAAGCAGCAACGGTGTCAAATAATATGAATCTGAAAGAAAGGGAAAGCATATCCAAACAAACTGGCCTAGTAATTAATTGAATGCTATTTGACGGTGGTGAAAGGGTTTTACGGACGCCATGTTAATCTTATGAATAACGTTAAATTTACTAGGTAAGTGGTTAATTAACAGTTTACTCACAGGAAACGAAATACCTTCTAAAGCTTCAGTACACGAAGCCTAACTTTCTGTGAATTTATCTTGATCTCATCAAATGGTGATATGAATTTAAAAATTGAAAAAATTGTCTTAACTTCTACAGTATTAGATCTCGATATCAAATCCCATTGACAAGATAAAGCTGATAACAATAGATATTAGTAAAATTTGACGGCCGGCGTTTTGAGTGGTAAGATGCTCGAGTACGAATCCAAAGGTCTCCCAGATGATAATAAATCCACTCGAAGGTATACTTGAACGTAACTGTGAAGCCACCCCTGTCAGCAATTAAGCAAAATACTAAGTCACAGATGTTCAATATGATTTAGAGCCAATAGCATCCTTTCCGGACATAATAGTATATTATATAACATAGATTCACATCAGATTGTATTTTTCTGAAGATGCCCGTTACAGAGTGAAACCGGTCCAGTCTTAGTTAAAACCAGTGGAATAAAGTTTGAAATTTGGTATTCGTGGGCCATGAACAAGTTATTAAATGAGCAAGATTTTGTTAGAATAACATTGAATTGTTTTGAATTTTGCTTTTTCAATTTTGAAACCCAAATATCTTCAATGTGGTTGCAGCATTGTTTTTTTCACAGCTCTACTGTATCCAGCACAGTTACATTATCTCATCATTCCACGTGTCCAGATTTGATTGATTTTCTTTGATCGTTCGATATCTGTGACACGGAACTACAAATGCGCCAATCAATCGATACAACCAAACGGTTACAATTTTAAACGTCATTGAGTGATCAATGTGTTAATTTGCAGAGAACGTTTTTGGCAGATGTGCGGTGGATTAATCAGTTCAACGGAAACCATTTAATCATTTGAAAAACGATGACTTTTACTATTAGTTTTCTGAATTTTCGATTTTTAAAAAGTTCTTGAATTATTTTTAGTAAATTTAAATTTGGACTTTTTAATGAGCTTCAAAGCGTGATAGAAATTTTGTGGTAAGGCCGTTGATTTAATTCATGTGGTATTATTAATTGCTTTCATTGTATTACATAAATCGGCTCTCCCAGTGTGGATGTTTGAAAATTGATTAAAGATAATATATGTTTTATTTTTAAGCGTCCTTTCATCGTTTTACAGTTAAATTGCGTCTGAAGATAACACATTATATAATAATAACAGTGAATATATATAGTGCAGTTTTATGATGGTTCACTTCAAGTGCCCTTCACACTAAATAACCTAACCTAAAATAACAACGATAAAATAATACACAACAGATATGTATGCAAATGAAAACTATCTCAAATCATTATCGTTATCATTAATCATGAAAAAAAAGGTTCAGATATGGGTATAACAGTGAATGCGTACATCAGCAGATTAAAAAAAAAACAATTAACTAGAAGCTAATGGTGTCGAAATTTGATATTAAAAGTAGGTATGTATAAATATATACCAACGCTTAGAAAATGAAATAATATTGGAGACAGTTAACTTATCGATAGGTACTTAAAACATCAATAAGCTAGTGTTATGAGCTTAGAGTAAAAATATATGGAGAGAAAGCTAATTCTTTTTACCTAACCTATACTAACTTGGGATAAATCACGTTCTCCGGGTTTTTACGTCGCCCACCATGAGAAAGAAAAAGACAGCAAAATTTCCCAAATTATCACACCGCTTTTAAGTATTCTAAGGATGTTCTTCGTGTCCCGCGTCTCCATTGACTCCGCCCACACGTTTTGATGTGCGACATAAATGGACATTAGTCAACGTTTTTTTGGGTTATATGGTATATTTTTGTTTATAACAATACTGTGAAAAAGTGGTTATACGCATAAACAAAAGCATTATGTCGACATGTGCTATGGTGATGGATCTATAAATACCCTGGCCCTAGTCCAAGCCACGTTCAGGTCTAGCCGAGTCTAGGTATCTGTTTTCAATAAGCGACTTCATTTCGATCATGAGCTTTGGAGCATTGACAAATTTAAATAACGATTAAAAAAATACAATACTCATAAAGAAAAAAAAAGTTAATATTTACAACCTGGAAATTTAATTCATGAAAAGAGTCGTATATAAAAGTCGTTATATTTAAAATAATTTAATTGACAGATTGGATAACATCAAATTCATGTCGATAGTGAAAAAATTCTATCTGCGTACATACTAAATATTGCAATTAAAATTATTTTTAATAATTTCTCACATGCTACTGGATTTCTAGGCTTTTACGAAAACCACTATAAAAACATACCTTACAACGTAACACATTCGAAAAACCTTCAATTAATGAGAGCGTAGAAAACATAATTTAATGGAAAGATAAAACATTCGCGATTATAAAATAATGTATATTCGTAAAAAGCATTTTCTTTGTGGCTTGCCATATTTATAAATAAAACACATAAACTTTGTTTATAACCACTTTATTATAACTTTATTTATCAGGACAATATTAAAATTTATTTGATGGAAGGGTACTTTCGAAACCGGTAGACGTAATATTAAATTATAAAGTGGTTATAAACAAAGTTTATGTGTTTTATTTATAAAATTATGTTTTGCGTTGAACATATTATTGCCAAGTCACCTTATTATTGCAACAATACGGGCACTAACGCAGAATAAAATTCAATTATTCATCGCCTACAACAATTGGGGAATGAATATTCTCAATTAATAAGATGACGCTACGATCTGCGGAAGTTTGTTTTCATACAAAAGTAGAATCAAACAAAATTTGGCCACAAAGTATCAACAGACAAGTCCTATGACTGAATTTCATGTTGAATATCTAAAAATATTGCCATGTCGATGATGTTAGCCTGTTTATTGATTAATTATCTTTAATTTTTTTTTTGTACAAAATGATCATTTTTTACTAAATACTAACAGTAGGTATAATATAAATTGAATAAATGTACAATGTCTAGTTTCTAGTTAATGATAATTATCTCCCTAATTGAGAAAGTTCTCGTTTATTTCGTATTGTTTTTTGTAACACACCAATCACTTTTACCTTAATGTCTGTTTTCGCCTTGGAGTAACGATATATGGAGAGAGCTAATTCTTTCTACCTAACCTATACAAACTTGGGATAAATCCTTAGAGTATATAGAGTGGTATCTATCCAAGGCAGTGAAGTCAGTTTTTGATGATTTTCACCGGACTCGGCGGACCGGGGCGTGGCTAAAACTAAGGCTAGGGTATTTATACATCCATTTATATCACATATTGACATAATGTTTTTATTTATTCGTATAACCACTTTTTTACGGTATTGTTATCAACAAAAATATAGCATATAACCTAAAAAACCGTTTAGTTGTGTCAAGTTTAGTGACACAATAAAATATGTGGGCGGAGTCCCGTGGTGACCCAGGAGATCATCGTGACAGTACATATAAGCGGTGTATTATATTTGCTGTCTCTTTCGCTCTCATGGTGTACCGACTTAAAAACCCAGAGTTTCAAGTTTGTATAGGTTGGGTAAAAATAATTAGCTCTCTATCCATACATTGTTACTCCAAGGATAAATCACTCTCTCCGGGTTTTTACGTCGTACACTATGAAAGAGAAAGAGACAACAAAAAAATCGAAAAATATCACACCGCTTTTAGGTATGTAACAATGTTCTCCGTCTCCCGCGTCTCCGGAGACTCCGCCCACACTCTTTAATATGCTACTAAACTGAACATAACTCAACGGTGTTTTAGGTTATAAGCTTTATTTTTGTTTATAAACATACTGTGAAAAAGTGGTTTTACAAATAAACAAAAACATTATGTCGACATGTGCTATGAATGGATGTATAAATACCATTGCCCTAGTCCTATCCAGGCCCAGGTCTAGCCGAGTCAGGCAAAAATTATCAATACTGACTACAGATAGTAGAAGCGCTCCTTCCTGTATATTATTGCTCTAAGGTTTTCGCCTTTTTATTAAATTCAACTTTATAGGAACGCGTTTCAATCAATCTTTTAGAATTCATTTAATTAAAGTGTCATAGATTTCATAATATTATACTTAATGTTACCAGTAGGTTACCATCATATTTTTCATCTAATTTTCTTTTCCTACTCAGCGGTACTTTAAATTTTGTATTCCTGTTTTCTTTTTTCCTTTTTTCTTGTCTTGTGTACATACTTCTCACCAACTAATGTTAATATACTTCTTTATTACATACGTGTATGCCAATGGAACATGCTGTGTCCTGTATATACGTAAAATAAAATAATCCATAGATAATATAGTTATTAGATTCTTCTCGGCACCCCTAATTGGGAGCAGATTCCTCGCCCCACTTATATCCTTATCATACAGATTACATTCCCACTGTCAAAAGGGCGACATAAAAACATCCCAACTGCAGACAGATAAACATCTTCCCTTGTGCGAAACGTAATGGATTATTTTGACAATAATTACAGTTGGAACGGCGTAGCGACGCGACGTTTCGGATATCAAAAGTAATGCCCTCTTCGGAGTGGGGACCAGGACAGTTCTCACGGAGGCTGGGTGCCCTTGAGAGTACTTACTGCGATGCAATAAAAGCAGAAACGGTTCAGACAACTTAGAGATATTTTTGAATATTTTTATGCCAAAAAATAGGTTTATTAAGCTTACAAGAATTTAGTTTTCCGGTGACAGTGGAATCTTGTTATGAGAAATAATTGTGAATTGGAAAATTTATATAACAAAAGAATATAGGTATTTTCTCAACCATTTTATAAATCAAAGATACATCAAGTGGTAGATACTCTAAGTATCGCCTTGGTGAAAAACCACCATTTAGAATCGAGATGTTGCTTAAAATTGATTTAGCCGTGTTTGTTGACCAGATCTGACTAGCCAGGTACTTCCCAACCTTCCTCTTCTCCATCTCCTTCCCCTCCCTGCTACCTTTAGCCTCACACTATACCCCAATTGGGAATGCCATAGTCTCACTAGCTCTATACGGTTGGGAGCAGTTGGAACTATTGTGCGGTACTAACTATAAAAAATAAAACATCTTTTCTGTAAAACCGTTATGCGTGTGAATATCTTTTCTAATGTATTAAATTATGTTTATGTAATTAATTTATACTCTTGTGAGTCTCTTTTTAATGTATTTCCTCGCTTGTGTCCTCTTTTTTTATACTCCCTTTTGGAATGTATAAAAATATTATTCTATTTGTTTTTATAATTTTGTCCTTCCCAAAATCAGTTTTTTTTTACTCCATTTCTTCGTCAGATTGAAATGTATTTTTCCGTAACATTACAAGCTAGATTGACAGCTTTTGTTCCTTGAAAGCTAAGGTTGAATTGAAAATAATCTCTCTCTTTATGATTTGTCGCAGGTATTTAAATATTGTTGTTGAAAATGATGTTTGAAAAATAAATCTTATTCCGTAAAACTACCCGTTTCGCTACTGTACCAACCCCTAGCTGCATTAACGTGTGAATTAACCAGCAAACGTCAAGTGAGCAGTGAATAGCAGGGAGAATGGCTGGAGGATGGCGGGGGAGGAAAGTGGGGAGAGGAATCGGGAGGGTAGCCACCCCCTGCGGTGCTGTATGCACTTGCTTTGATTAAAAATATAATTCGAATAAACTGCATCCCTCCAAGCACATTGCACGGTGCACAGTGCTTGGCGGTTGATAGCATTGCTTCTCTATTGTTGCGATAACATGTTGGTTTCATTTCACCAATTGCAGTTACGTTTGTTTGAGTAAATTGTTGAAGACACCATTGAACGTAAATGTTATGACAATTTTATTAAGCTGTTTTTTAAAATTAGATTAGAGCGCAAGAATGCCTATTGCCTGTAGCCAGTATGACTATCACATTCTTAATTTAAGATACGTTTAAGACTAGAAAAAGTAAGGAGGAGAAGAAATAGGGAAAAAGGAAGGTTGAGGTAACTACCTGACTATTCTGACCTGATCACTAATAGCTAATTCCATTTCAACGGTTCGATTCTGAATGGTGGTCTTTTTTACTGGGATTTCACTAATGTTACTAAACGTTACAAATTCACTCTGCATGGACGAACGATATTTTAATAAATTACATTTAATATTTACTCTACTCTTTGAGTAGGTTAGTGTAATCTGACACATCCAATAAAGTATGTATATATCTACATACAAATTATAATAAAAATTAAGCAAAATAATAATCGTAAAAAATACGCCAGTATGTTGAATAACTGTCTAACTTTCAATTTGCAACATACCTGTATTCATACATATAACGAGAATCACCCTATGGACGTATATGTGCTAATCTTTCACTTAGCACCATCATACATACGAGAAATTGTATCACCTTTAATAACCACTTCAAAATTAATTTTTAAATAAACCTATTGGTACATTTTTTAATTGAATACCGCACAAGAGTCCTAACTGCTTCCGACGGTCTGAAGCCAGTGGGACTATAGCATTCTCATTTGGGAAATGTTATAAGTGTGAAGATAGTGAGGAGGAGAATGAGATGGGAAAAAAGACGGTTGATAAGTATGTTATTATTCAGTTCTGGTCACCAAACACAGCTAGGGCCATTTCAAGCGACGTTTCGATTCTGAATGGTGGTCTTTCCCTAGGACGATGCTTAGAATATCTATCATTCTGGAACCTGTCGCAAATATACCGTCTATTATTTTATATGAATAAAATTTGAAACAGCACACATTAAATAAATAAAAATTTATCTCCGCAATTTGAACCCGCGATTTCTGAATTCGTAGTCAAGTGTCTTAACCACTCGACTACGGAGCCCTTCAATAGTTACAACTTTTCCGGAATATTAGGAGTGTTTTGCAGTGGCTTAATCACGCTCCAATATTCCACAGCCATGAGGTTTTTAATTCTGAAGGCTCCATTTTCAGGCCCGGGTCTAATTTTGAAATAATATTTTTTGCTCACTGCTTATTAACAATAAATAATTTATTTTGTGAGTACGTTTGACCGTACGAGTGTGAACTTTTCAAATTTGGATCTGATTTTAATTGAAATGATCAAATTAAGAATATTTTTTCCAATCCCTACCTACTTTAAAAAAAAATACCAACCTCAGAGCAACAATATACAAGAAAGAGCGCTGTAAAGAGAGCTGTAGTCAGTTTATACGAGGTTTGCCGGACTCGGCAAGACCTGGGCGTAGCTAGGACGAAGGTTAGGGCATTTATACATCCATTCATAGCACATGTCGACATAATGTTTTTATTTTTTCGTATTACCACTTTTTCACAGTATTGTTTAAAAAATAAATAAAACATGTAACTCAATAAACCGTTGAGTTATCTCAATTTATTTCGCGTATCATAACGTGTGGGCGGAGTCAACGGAGACGTGGGACACGAAGAACATTCTAACAATACTTTAAAACGGTGTGATAATTCGGGAAAATTTGTTGTCGCTTTCTTTCTCATGGTGTACGACGTAAAAACCCGGAGAAAGTGATTTATCCCAAATTTATATTGGTTAGGTAAAAAGAATTAGCTCTCTCTCCATATATTGTTATTTCAGGGTACCAACCTATGATGTATTTTAACAGACATTCTTCTATATTTAGAACGGGTGGATTAAAGCAACCAATATTTTATATTGTCAAATCAAGTTACGAGTACATCCCTTAATTTTTCGCGGGTAGCAACTAGTAAAATAATAATTAATGAAAGGGCTCTGTATTCTTTTTCTTGTATTTTTCACCCACGTGGCGAGTTTGAATTCAAAGTTTTTCAACTCTTTAATTTAAATTTGAGATTCTGGAGCTGTTTTATGCTAAACGTCGACTAATTTTGGCAAGGGTGAAATTTTAATAATCTTCTTTGTTAAAAGTTGAAGAGCAGCGGTTCCTCCAGGAGCGCAGGGAGACGGGGAGGGTGAATTAATTAAGGGTTACGCTCGGTAGGAGTAGTCTCGTAAAGTGTAAAGTGCTTCCAACAATTATTATTGTGGAATGTTCGCTTTGATATACGCTAGGTGGGAGGTTATTCCCTACTTTCATGCAACAGTCTCGGCGTTAGATCATTTCTAATTTATTAAATATATATTTTAGCTTGGAAGTATGCAACTTAAAATAAAATAAAAAAAGTGAATTGAATAGTAGATACAAAAATTACTAATAATATTTAATAATTAACAGGTTCAAAAATATTGTAAAAGAAAAGAAAAAAAATAATATTAAGTAACTGGTCCAACTATTAGCTCTGCCAGGTGACAACAACTGTACTAAATTAGACTTATAGTTTGATATTGACGTGTTAAATATAACAGCGACATCGAAGTATGTGTTTCCCAGCTGTTGCATTCGTCGCATGGGCGTGTTGAATTGTGAATAAAAAAAACAACAAAAAATATCTCGATAAATGTGATTTTACGTAATTTAAAGTTTCAAATTTAATTTGTAGACAAGTAGTTGAGACGCTCGAGGTCACGGGTTGAAATCTCGGCGTGGGAAATAAATTTTATATAATTAATATGTGTTGTTTCATAACAGTTACTTAATATTAGTACAGTATTTTGCAGTAGGTACTGTTAAACTAAAACAAAAACTTGTGCGCTTAGATTTACGTATAACCTTTATTTTTACCACATCTCCGATAGTAGCCTACCTCCGATATAAGTAGGCATTCAAAGAGAAAGAAGTATGGTTTGATTAAAACTAATAACATAGCTATGAGTATGATTACATTACGTAAACACAGCTATAGAGCTAATTTAAAGTAAGTGACGGCCTCCGTGGTCGAGTGGTTAAGACGCTTGATGACTACGAATCCAGAGGTCGCGGGTTAAAATCCCAGGGTGCGCAAATAAATTTTACTTAATTAATATTTGTCATAACACAATTAAAATAATATACGGTATATTTGCGGCACGTCCAGAGTGATAGATACTCTAATTATCGCCCTGGTGAAAGACCACTATTCAGAATCTGCCCTTTTCTTGAAATAGCTTTAGCAATGTTTGGTGACTAGATCTGAATAGCCTAGCTAAATTATATGCCTCGCAATGCGCGCCATTCGACCAGTTAAGGTTTTATGGCTAAATTGTGAACCATATTTGCTGGACCCCAAGTTAAATATTATAATTCTTATTCTCGCCAAATTTACAACCCATGAAAGATCCGACGGAAGCTTGCTCGTGTGCTCTGTGAACGATTTCATAAAGTTTCAATTTCCCGTGGAAATGGGCGCCGGGGGCAACGACTGGAAGCGTAATGGCGGCAGGAGACGGAAACCAGGAAACGGAAATGGCAAAAAGGAAACAGAAAGTACCGCAAAGTCACTCAACTCAGACCCACTCAACCGAAACAACCCATTGTAAAAAATTGAGGATTCTAAATAATTTGTTGAACCATTGAATTTAAAGTTTTTTTTTATGTGACACCTCGTACATTATCTATTTTATACATAGGTAAAGACAGGGAAACTATTTTGCCTCGCGGTTGGGTGACATTTTGAAAAGGATGCGAGATGAACGCTACCAGCGTCCGCCTTTCCTCTAGCTCTGGTCGAGTGGTAAGACGCTCGAATACGAATTCAGAGAATTCAAATACATTGAATTTAATCAATATGTGTCATAACAATTTTTAATTCATTTAAAATAATACAGAGTATATTTTCGGCACGTTCCAGAGTAATAGATACTCTATGTATCGCCATGGTGAAAGACCACCATTCAGAAATGAAGCGTTGCTTGAAATGACTATATCTGTGTTTGGTGACCAGATTTGAATAGCCAGGTACTTCCCAGCCTTTCTATCCCGAATCTTCTTCCCCTCCCTACTACCTTCAACCTCACAGCATACTTCAATTGGGGATGCCAAAGTCTCACTGGCTCTAGACAGTTGGGAGCAGTAAGGACTCTTGTGCGGTATTATATATGTAACGATAACTCATTAAGCTATTTTATAACGTAAAAAATTATAAAGGAAGCAAAAAATTTAAACTGCGCCAGGCGCCGTTAAGCTCAGGGCCGGGCCAGAGTGGCGACGCTGACAGGGCTGTTAATTACGTGGTAAATGACTGTACAATACAGCGAGATCTGAAATAATTCTAATAAGTCAGACAAAGTAACTAAATACAATTGATTCATCAAACTAACGTAATTAATGATTTCAATTGGAATTTAAAACATTATTAACCTAAAATAGAGTACTTAATCCGTTCTACGTTGTAAGAATGCTTTATAAAAAATGGGACGAAACTGGTGAATTATACGCCATTTGACTTTTGACTAATAAAATGTGTTTTTAAGATAATAAGAAAATTATTCGTAAAAAGCATTAACTTTGTGGCTTGCTACGTTTATAAAGAAAACAGATAAAATTTGATGAAAAAAAATTCTGTCGACCGGTTTCGTAAGCACCCTTTTATCTTCAGGATAATATTAAAATTAAACTAAGATATCTGTATCTGAGATATTTATACATACTTAGATGTTGAAACGTAACTTATCAAAATCTAATTTCTTTAAAAAGGTCCCTAATTTGTTTTGTTCCGGTTTTCTCCTTACTTCTATCATTATAACTCAATGTCCTCACTATCTACTAAAAACCATATACTCATTGTCATGAAATATTTATTTTTCTTTTGTTACATGTTATATTGACACTGTTTGCATCTTTAGAATCGTTTACTTATATTACTTGAATATTAATGTTTTAAGTACCAATATATTCACTGTCCTCAATCTTATTTCCTTTTCTTTGATTTGACAAATATGTTAATATGAATTCAGATTTTTTATCTGAATTTTCATGCCCTTAGCTTCTTGTAAATTGTTTTTTTTTTAATCTGTTGATGTCCACATACACTGTTATACCCATATCTGAACCATTTTATCTCATTATTTATGATAAAGATCATGAGTTTAGATGGTTTTAATTTGTATACATATTATGTATTATTTTCTCCTTGTTAGTTAATCTTATTAGCATAATTAATTTAGTATTAAGCGCACTTGATGAAATATCACAAAACTGCGCTATATAAGTTCACTGTTATTATTATTATTATTGAATTGGGAAGGAGAAGGGGTAATTGAGAGGATTATAGGAATAAAAGAGCGTCTTACTGGAAAAATATCTAGGATAGGACTATAAGATAAATTTATATGGTTCTTCAAAAATTATCTAATTTCTAATGCTTCTAAGTTATCTGTTTTTTTCGTTTATTACTACGGTGATAATTTTAACTCCTGAATGTCTACTAAAAGAATGATCAGTAGCAATGAGGTGATTGGCGAACTCTGAAAAATGGTTGTTTCTTAAACACCTTAGTGTTCATGTGTTTGAACACTATGTAGACTAACTAACTAACCATCACGCCGTTTCTCCGCAGGAGTAGGCAGAGAGGATGGACCGCCATATAACTCTGTCTTGGCACACACTCCTTGCTTCGTTTACATTCATAGATGGTCTCATACATACTCTTCTGTTATTTTACACTTTGTAGTATTTGGAATATCCAAATAAATGTTTCTTATGGTCCTATCCTAGACATATTTCTAGTAAACCGCTCTATTATTCCCATAATCTCTTCAATTACTCTTTCTCCTTCCCATTCCAACACTTAAATACTCGTATGTATAAATATCTAAGTATTCTGTTATTTAGTTTTATTTTAATATTGTCCTGATGATGGAAGGGTGCTTCCGAAACCGATCGACAAAATATTAATTAATAAAGTGGTTTTAAACAAATTGTATCTGTTTTATAATCGGTTGTATGATAACTGTTGTTATTTTATGAGAAAGATTTGAGTGCAAGCTGTGGTGAGTTTGGTTAGTGGTTAAGTTTAGAATGATTAGTTCTCAACAGCAGTTTCGGTCAAGTCTCATTACTCCCAGCTGGCGCAACTTGCGAGCGGGTGTCGCGATGAATCTCCCACCGCATGGATAAGCGCAGAGCTCGCAGTGACTTAATGAAATGAAGCAGACTCGTATAATGAACGGGGTGCAATTACCACCCCGCACCTACCCGGCGCGGCGGTTAGGTGACACTTGTGGCTCAGAAATGACCCTGGAAAATGACTCTACCAAGGGGGTTGATATTTATAGTGACTTATAATCTAATTGTGCGTCTCACTTAAAACTCTGAAGGTGACAAGCTAAAGATTTTTTCGTTAATATTTGTATTGATTTTGTACCGCACAAGAGTCCTAACAGCTCAAAACCGTCTAGAGCCAGTGAGACTATGGCATCCCCAATTGGGGTATGTTGTGAGGCTGAAGGTAGTGGATAGAGGAAGGATATGGGAAAGAGGAAGGTTAGCTAGTGCCAAGACAGAGCTTTGAGGCGTTATATTATCTCGGCTTACCGTTGTAGAGAAATGGCGTGATGTTTGATCATTTCTAAAACATTTGTTTTTTTATATTTTGTTTTATAGTGATTACCACACAAGAGTGCCAACTACCCCCAACCGTCTGGAGCCAGTGAGACTATGGCATCCTCGATCGGGGTATGTTGTGAAGTTAGAGGTAGTGGGGAGGGGAAAGAGATGGTGAAGAGAAAGATTATAAAGTACCTGGCTATTTTATTATATTATGGTACCAAACACGACTAAAGCCATATCAAGCAATGTGTCGATACTTCGCGACCTTCATCTTTCCCATCTCCTTCCCCTCCCCACAACCTGAAGGTGGTGGGGAGGGAAGGAGATGGGAAAGGTACTCACAACATACCATTGATGATGCCATAGTCTCACTGGCTCTAGACGTTTGAGAGCGATTGGGTCTTTTGAAAAAATATTTTTAAAATTATACATATTATTATACTTTATGTACAACGGTTTCCTTGTTAGTTCCTACGCTAATTTTCATTAAGCTCATTAACTAATAGCTAAGATGAATAATATAGCTTGCAATAGTGTTTATTATGCGATTTTTTGTATTTATTTTTTTTACTTACGCGTTCTTAATATGACAAAAACACAGCTTCACACAGCAACCTCAAAGATGACATAGACCTGTAAAGAAATAATTTCCCTCAAGGCCTCCTGTGTGGAGTTAATATTTAAAAAACACACACACACACACACAATATTAAATTTATAATTTCGTAGTCTTTGACTATTGTTAATATTCTTTCAGTAACCAATACTAAATGTGTTTTTCTTTGCCTC
Source organism: Drusus annulatus (assembly GCA_022651775.1). Classification (NCBI taxonomy): domain Eukaryota; kingdom Metazoa; phylum Arthropoda; class Insecta; order Trichoptera; family Limnephilidae; genus Drusus; species Drusus annulatus. The sequence continues at coordinate 1,014,611 of JAGWCC010000160.1, read as the reverse complement.
CTTTCCTCAAGAACAAAGTTACACCAAAATCATTTAAGTTATTTTAGTATTATTTGATTAAGCAATTTTAATTTGACATTTTAGTTTTCGTTTATTGAAAAGCAGATTTCAAATATATATGTTTATCGTATTTTCCCCAGAGCGCATTCCTTGAATTCCTCGAACCTAAATAACTTGTATGTTTATGTTTGCAGCTCGCCCTTCGGTAAAACACCGTGACCCACTTGGCAGGACTATTTTCAGACTAAGTCACTTTAAATGCTACATTTTCGAGTACAATATTGCATCGGAATCAATAAAAATAAGCTACTGGGTCTTTTGGAAACTTCACAGGTTAAGCTTGTGCAAAACATCTTAAATTAAGAAGCACCGGTCATAAAATAATATGTTAAAAGTTAAGCATGTGCGTCTCAATGTGTTTTATAAAGAATAGACTTTGTTGCTCGTTCGTTTTATTAGTTTGCTGGTTACTATTAAAAAAATATAAAATAAATGTGGTGTTTCATGGATTAGAAGATTAAAATAAGTGTGTTTTTCATGGATCGTTTGGTTAATACGAGTACTTTCGCAAGAACTAAATTTATCGGTGAGCGAATGGTTTCCTTTTTCCTTCCCTATTTTTTTCTACAATTATAATAAGACATTTCCACCAAGTATTATAGTATTTAGAAATTTAAGCGTTTACAGTTCGTTCTTCTTTAAATTCATCTGAAGCTGGGACACATTAGGTGTTTCATCGCAACTTCGGATCCAACACTACGTTCAAAACATATTATAAAATCATCACGAAGAAGAAGGAACAAATAAAAATAATTTAGTATCCCAAAAACTCCATTGCAACAATAATGATATGATCGCAATAGTCAAGCCCCATTACTGGCATTACGGCGGATGGTGGCACTTCCACGCTCCGAACTCCACACTCCGCTCTCCTGGATCCACAGTTGTCAGACGGCGCGTGCCATCTCTTGACATAATCATGTAGCTTCTCGTTCACAATGGCGGTCACAATGGCGGATTACACGGCCGATTAGGCGCGCTTTGCTTGTGTGCTTCTGGTACAAGGGAAATATATCTATAATTTGATATGTCTGTAAAAATAACAGTGCTGAATCGTATATACGAGTATGTACCTCTTGGGTTTTGAGTTCGCAATATTTAGAATGTAGCACTTAAAGGCCGGTTATTTGCTGAGTGGCCAAACGCGTCGGATTCCTACCCGGGCGTCGTGGGTTCAATTCCTCTTCCAGCTAAATTCTCCATAATTACACAAGCAACATCTTCCGCTTATTATGATGGCAGTAGGAGTTTTTCAAACATTGTCGGGTTATTCGTAACCCGGGAATGTTTGTCTTTCTTTTTTAAATGCTAAATTATTCAACTTCGCGAAAAATTATCCTTATTATAAAAAACTAGTCCAGCTGATTTTATTATAAAATTTTATTTGCTTAAACACAGAGGACGAGTAAAAAAAGTTTAAAATGCCTACGTTTTTTTTATTTTTTATAGTGAACACCACACAAGAGTCCAAACTGCTCTCACCATCTAGAGCCAGTGAGACTATGGCATTTTGTGAGACTGAAGGTAGTGGGTAGGAGAAGAAAATGGGGAAGATGAAGGTTGGGAAGTACCTGGCTAATCAGATTGGGTCACCAAATACGGCTAAGGCCATTTCAAGCAACGTTTCAATTCTGAATTGTGGTCTTTCACCAGGGCGATACTTAGAGTAACTACGACTTTGGATCTATGTATCATGAGACAGGTGCTAAGAGGCCTCGTAATCTGTTCACCTATGCCCATCCCTAAATCTATGAAAAATATTTTTCTAATAAAATTAACTATTTATATAAGAAATAATTCACTAAACCATCAATAAACATTTTTCTGAACGTAATTCATACAAGTTAACACCGTGTTTGGCGGGAAAACTGACAGTTGGAACAGAATTCCACGGCGCGTGCGCGGCGCGTGGCATCTTGACAGCGAGGCGGGAATCGGATCGGCCGCCATTATCAGATTAGCCCATAGACAAATCTGCTGTCGCTGCATCAAATCAGATTATTACTCAATAGGAATCCGCGATCCAAAAGTGTCCGTTCACATGGGAGGCGTATCGGATCGGACGGCGAACGTGTCTAGTAGGGAAGTATTTATTTAGTGAACGGTAAAATTATTTGTTTTGTTGTATTTTTTCGAGGCGTGGGGTAAGTAGCGTCACTAATTTGCAGATTAATGTAATGGGGGCTGGTAGTTACGGAAAATTTACCACGGTGAGTCTTAATAGAGGGTAATCGTAGTAAATTCGTACCTACTATTTCGACTGTTATATTTCTTTGTGTGATACTTTGCAAGAGCCTCAGCTGTTTTACGTGAATACCGCACAAGAGTCCCAACTGCTCCCAACCGTCTAGAGCCAGTGAGACTATGGCATCCCCAATAAGGCTATGTTTTGAGGCTGAAGTTACTGGGGAGGGGAAGGAGATGAGGAAGGGGACGGTTGGGAAGTACCTGGCTATTCAGATCTGGTCACCAAGCACGGTTAAAGCCATTTCAAGCAACGTTTCAATTCTGAATGATGGTCTTTCACCAGGACGATACTTAGAGTATCTACCACTCTGGAACGTGCCGCAAATATACTATGCTTTATTTTTTTATATCAATCAAATGTGTTATGACACCTATTAATAAAATAAAATTTATTTGCGCACGCCGGGTTCCAACCCGCGACCTCTAGATTCGCAGTCGAGCGTCTTACGACTCGACCATGCAGGCCGTCAAACTCCAGCTTCCTGGAGCAAGTCGGATCATTGCATACGCACGTGAAAAATGTTTTAGGCTGAAAATAATGGGGAATTTAAAATAGTGGCAAAGACAAGAAAAACTTATTTTCAAAACACTCGTACAATATAAAACATAAATGTGTAAGTGATTCAGAAAGGCAATAAATGGTGATTGCGTCCTGCCAGAAGTGACCTGCCAGGTAAGTATGTTGCTGTATATTTATATAAACTAAGAATTAATATTAAGTAGAAACTAAAATTTTTACAGCGCCCTTAGGGTGATTTTTTACCAAAACGGCGCACTAAAAATTATCCAAATATTATTATTATTAAAGCCCGCTCTTGTAGAAGTTAGTGTTTGAGGCGAGAATATAAAATAGAGAATATATATTGAAAATGCTGAGTTTTAGAGACACTTATGTTCTCACAATATTATTTAATTCCTTGGTAAGAAGCAGGCTGGAGAATGGATCAGTGATTTGGAGTCCGTACAAAAAAACTCCTTCATGTTGGAGAGAGTTCAGAAGAAATTTCTGAGATTTCTCTACTTGAGGGAGTACGGTTACTACCCGTGGCTCTATCCGACTGACTTTCTCTTGGGTATGCTCGGAACAAACCGTCTGCGGGTCAGAAGGGATGTGTACATCGTCACCCACTTCTTCAAATTGATTCGTGGATATTTCGAAAACTTAGCTATCATGGAGAGCATTAACTTTTATGTTCCCGATGGTTATCGCCGTCATCGACAGCATAGATTGTTTTATCTCCCGGCCTGCAGGACTAACATTCCAATGGTCATGCCGGTGGGGGGGCACTCTTGCTGTTGAATCGAATCGCTTCGGATATCGACATTTTTTGCGTCAGCGAAACTGTCTTTAGACAGCAAGCTTTGTTGCTGCTTGCTTAACTTCTATTTAACTATTTATCTAACTTGTTTAGTTATAAAATCTTGTTTTAGTACTAATGTTTTTTGTACACTCTATGTTCATCTTTATCGTTAAAAAATAAAATATTCGTTTTTAAAATTATTAAAAAGAATTGAATCGAATTGAAAATTGAAAAAAAATAATCACCACCCTTAAACATCAAAACGTTGCATTTAATTATTTAAATTTTTGAAACTGTTAATTCATGGTGGAACTCCATTTTAATGATTTAATAATGCAAAACGTATAACTTTATAACCAGTCTGAAGATGCCCGTTATGATGTGAAACCGGTGAGGTCTTAATAAAAAATAGTTCATGCAACAATTTCAATTTTTTATGATTTTTAACCATATCTGAAATGAAAAGTTCGAAACCATCCTCTTCTCTTTTTCAACTTGCCCCAAAAAGGAATGCTACCTACTTTCTATGGCCAGTTAGAAATGAAATAAAATAAGTTTCTCATAAAGTAAAGTTATGTATTTATTTACAAAGTTAATGATAAAACTGTGTGGTCCCCCAAGCGGCTACTGAACACCTCACTATCAAACTGTCGCGTTAAATTCGGCGCTGCGCAAACATTGGTGAACGCGACGGACGCGTCAGGTGTGAATTTCCCAAGGCGTCTGTTTGTAGAACTACCGGGGACATGTGTACCCGTCCTAATCACGTTACCCCTCCCTCCCCCCTCAACTACCCTCCCACACCACCCCTCAGTCACACCATACCTGTGCCCTGTGTAACACGCCTGCTAGGACCACCTCCCAAACACCCCTTGCCACCTGTCCAACTGGGAACCAGAAACTGCATACTAAGATCCACAATTGTATGGAAATCGTATATCTCGCATTTTACGTGTTTTCTCTTTACGCTTATATTATATAAAGTTGAAATGCTTACTTAAGGTTTTTTAATTGTTTTTTTTGTCAGAAAAAACAGTGCCGATTTCATGACGCCAGAGCTCACCATTTAAGAGTTTTTGTTTGCTTCATACATGTATCTGCTTTAGAGTCGCAAATTTTTAAACTTATCACTACAGTTGGGAGCGTCGACAATGTAGATATTGTGGTTGACACAGCAAATAAATGTTCGTTAATATGTAAAACTTGTTTGACCGGTTAGTAGCTGAGTGGACAAACGCGTCGGATTCCCATCCGGACGTCGTGAGTTCTATTATTTTGCTAGCTACGTCCTCCATCATTGTACAAGCAACATCTTTCCCTTATAATGAGGTTATTCGTAACCCGGGAATGTTTGTCTTTCGTTTTAAATCAACAAAAAAAAATCATTTGTGTTACTGAAATAAATTTGCAATACATAATTTATAAGGCAAACAATAGAACAGAATCTGGCAAGAGTTTAATTTTAAAATAGTACGAATTTGAATGTAGGTTTCTACGTAATATTCTTTTACTCTAACGCTCATTTCACACTACGTTCCACGTCTTTCCAATTTGTAAACAAATATATATAATACCTCGGCTTTGCGCTCATGCTACGGTAGGTCTTCCGTTTCGCTACGGTGCTTACTATCTACCCCGTATCTACTCATCTTCTTTTACTTGCCCTTCTTCTACGCTGCTACGACGCTACGAAAATACGTAAAGCTGCGAAGGCAAGAATCGCTACGCCTAGTTTCTCCTTCGCATCGCACGGGTGGATTTTTCACGTTATTTCCTCACGGCTTAAAAGATTCGCTCCGTAACGTTTTGCTACGTAAAAGATGATTTGAGGCTTAGCGTAGAATATTTTTATATTACGGCCCTGAATTAATTTCATGAATTAAGAAAAGTTAAATATATTTCCATCGGTATTTTGCTTTGCTGATTGTTTTAACCATCAACTTCAATGATGTGAATGGATTAAAAGTTAACTGATAGACATATTTTACATTATTCGCTTTTGAAACGATTCATAAACGTTCAAATGGAGCAAGTGGATGAGTTTGTGTATTTATGAAGTATGTTTACGAGATATGGAAAGGCCGATAAGGTCATTGAAAGAAAGGTGAATGCAAGAAACTCCATTAATGGAGGAATGAACGCTGTTGGCGCTAATAAGAAATTGTCCAAAGGAGCAAAGCTAGCAGTCCACAACGGAGTGCTTATACCAAGCCTGATGTATGGCAGTGAGGCATGGAACTGGCAGAGGAAGGATGAAAGTAGATTGAATGCTGTGGAAATGAGATCCTTGTGACGTATGTGCGGTAAAACCACGTATGACCGTGTTAAGAATGTGGACATCCGGAAAGAATGTACGCAACATCTTAAAAGCAGTATATTTATTTTTCTTCTTTCAACAGTCTCTTCCAAGCTACTCAGATTATTAATACGCAATAAATTCCTGTAAATATAATATAATATTCATAAATAGAAAGTAAAATAATGTTCGTATGCACCCTTTCCTTCTATTCTTCAATGGGATAGCAGACGAAAAATCGAAATATTGTAAACCAGCAATGCATCACCCGCAGGTCTATCATTACAATTATTATTTATGCATTTAGTGCGATAATTATGGTAAAAAAAAGCAAAACAGTGGACTGACAAACACTATTTTATTGAATATTTGAACAAGTCATTGGAGTAGCAAATGAATATATTTACTCTCAAATATAATATTTTGAATTTTACAAGAAGTGTAAGTAAAAACTTCGTAAACAGAAAAAATGTCTTTGAAATGATCCTTCTCGGTTCAATAAATTTGCAAAGGTGTTTGCGGCAAACTGTTTTCAATGTTGAATCAGCTGCCCAAAATTAAAGGTTTTTTTTTATTTTTTTTTTTTTAGAATAATAAAAGCGACAGGAAATTATGGATTAAAATAAAATGTAGGTTTTCGCCTGTGGCGCAGGTTTTTATTTTGGGGTCCACTTTTATATATTCTAAAATTTTCCGTTTCACAAATTTTCAAAAGATTTCGTAACAATTTTTTTTGGATTTTGATTTACGGAATGATAAACATCAATAGCGTTTATTGGTTTGACCTTGGGCCAATGAAAATCTTCGGCGCTCACTTCAGGTGTAATATAATACGATGATATTCAAAATCGACGGTGAAAATTTTCAAAACCGATATTTTACGGAGGTACATTTTTGATCTAAAATATATACTATTCCACTTTCTGAAACACGTGTACCTTTGCGGCCTGCGAGCGCTTGTGAAATGGGTTATACCGCCTTCCTATTAAAAATTCTGTAGATCACTGATACAAACAATGATAACTTTTATAAGTTAACAGCAATATAAATGAAGTTAATTTTTACAAACTATTTATTATTTCATTAAAAGTTGTCCTTCCAGCCGGATATACTACAAACCATTTGTATAGTGACTGGTTATGGAACTAGACACATCAGGGATTTCCCATCATCTGAAGCGTCCATATCGCTTCATCAATAATACGTTACCCCATGGGACCCCATACGCCTGACCATTGACTGGATCTAAACTGACATACGTAGACCCCATGACACCCATCGTGTGCCAAATTAAGAAGCCATGGATGTGAGGTTTCATGGCGTTTATTTCAAAACGCATCTATCTCTGACAATAAAGTTTGTCTCACATGAAGAGTGGCATTGCGAAAGCATGAAGAGTTATGTGTTTTTTCACAAGGTTGTAATGATTGTATGTATCTAACTCAACCATTAGATTATACATACAAAACATCAATTTGCTTTGATTGTTTATATCCCGGAATGTTCTTGACTAAATTAATTAGGCGTGTGTCTCTCATCCCCCAACCTAAATTTAATCTTTTTGTGGTTCTACCTTTTTATATATGGATTAAATATTAATTTAGCAGTTTGTCTTTTTAGTTAACAATCAACAATGCTTACGAGAGATGGAAAGGCCGATAAGGATATTGAAAGAAAGGTGAATGCAAGAAATTCCATTAATGGAGGACTGAACGCTGTTGGCGGTAAAAATAAATTGTCCAAAGAAGCGAAGCTGAGTGAGGCATGGAACTGGCAGATGAAGGAAAAAAGTAAACTCAATGCTGTGGAAATGAAAATGTGGATATCCGGAAAGAATGCAAGGCTGATGTAAGCGTAACGAATAGGATCAAAAAAGGGACGCTTAGATGGTTTGGGCATGTAAAGCGAATGAGCGAAGAAGGGAGTGTGAAAAGAATATATGACGCGAAAGTGAATGAAAGAAGACGTCGGAGACGCCCGAGGAAGACATGGCACGATCAAGTGAATCAAATACTTGAATCGGGACCCGTGGAGAGTCAAAATAACAGAAAACTATGTATGAGACGGTGTATGAATGTGAAAGAAGCGTGGAGTGTGTGCCAAGACAGAGTTGTATGGTGGTCCGTCCTCTCTGCTTACCCCTTCGGGAAAACGGCGTGATTTTTAGTTAGTTAGTCAACAGTTCTCCGCTCACGATCGGAATGACGTACCCAGAAGAATTTTTTTCTAGGAATTTCAAGTCTCAAAAAGCTTTATCATCAAGCAGATATCACCCAAATAGATTTTCTGATTGAGACAACAATTCTAATATAATCTCTTTGTACTTATATTATATTTACGACATGAAAATAGAATTATTCAATATTTTACTATAAAGCTAAATTCGAAAAGTGTTGTACGTTCGCAGCGCCAGCATCATAAGGCAATATTTCGCGATGGAAAAAGGAACCCAAAAAAATCGGCACAAACAAGATGCTAGTAATTAACGAGTACGCCATCAATCTTCCCGCCAGTGTTTGGGAATATTTTTTCACAGGCGGATCGCCAGCACAGCGCCGGGAGGGTAGGTTCCCCCCTCCCTCACCTCATTCCCAACCCCCTGGCCAAACTCCCCCGCCCCACGGGCCGCCCACCACAGCTTGATGGATTAAATTGCCCCATCCCTATGACAACGAAACGGAGGGAAAAACAAGCTCTCATATTAAACACCACCTGGTAATTTTTCAAGTATTTTCCTTTTTATTTTCGAGTCCTTGATGGGTGGTAGGTACCTACCCCACTATGGCACTATGGATGGAAATATTAGTACCGACCAAGTTGTAGTTGGCAATTATGGGTGTTGCCACTACACTAATGTTCTCTAGTACGCCAATACTTGTTAGATAATGATTTTAAAAATACCAATTTTTTAACTTCATTCTACTAGTTTTTTTTATTTAGGACCTATCATTGTTATTTTTTATAGAGGTCTTACAATTGGTACCTTTAAATCATTAAAATGGAGTTCCACCTCCAATTAACAGTTTCAAAATTAGAATATTATTTGCTGGATGCTTACTTAATCTCAATGACACGCCACTACGCTATTTCTAAATAAACCATTAATCTATGTTAATATTAATACGTGATGCCGTATTCTATACACGATTCGTTCGATCGCCGCGTGGAGCGCTCATGTTTGCAAAACCGCCATATATATATCTGTCTTGGCACACACTCCTTGCTTCATCCACATTCATACACCGTATCATACATACTCTTCTGTTTTTCTGACGCTTGATTTGACCCGATTTTTTTAATTTATATGTATATTATTATCTTTCAGGAAACTCCATTAATAAAGGACTGAAGGCTGTTAACGCTAATAAGATATTGTCCAAAGAAGCGAAGCTAGCAGTCCACAATGGAGTGTTTATACCAACCCTGATGTATGCCAGTAAGGCATGGAACGTAAAAGAAGGATGAACGTAGACTGAATGCTGTGGAAATGAGATGAAAATGTGGATATCCGGAAAGAATACAAAGCTGATGTGAGCGCAATGAATAGGATTAAGAAAGAGACGCTTAGTTGGTTTGGGCATTTAGAGCGAATGAACGAAGAAAGGAGTGTTAAAAGAAAATATGATACGACAGTTAATGGAAGAAGAAGTCGGGGACGCCCGAGGAAGACATGGCACGATCAAGTTAATCAAATACTTGAATCGGGCCACGTGAAGAGTCAGAATAACAGAATAGTCTGTATGAGGCGATGTATGAATGTGAACGAAGCAAGGAGTTTGTGCCAAGACAGAGTTGTGTGGCGGTCCGTCCTCAGAGAAACGACGTGATGGTTAGTTAGTTAGTTACTTTTATTTTATTCATTTACTATTTCACAAAATTATTCAATATGAACAACAAATTCTTGATTCACTTGATCGTTCCACGTCTTCCTCGAGTGTCCCCGACTTCTTCTTCCAGTAACTTTCGCATCATATTTTCTTTTAACACTCCTTTCTTCGTTCATTCGCTCTACATGCCCAAACCAACTAAGCATGTCTTTCTTAATCCTCCTTTCACGTCATGTATTCTTATCAAATTAATTATTAAATTTAATTCGCACCAAGAAGGCTTAGTATGACTTTCATAGTATACGTTTGAATGTCACATACGTACATACATGAATACACGGGAGTTACTCCCAAGGAATCATACTGTATTTCACTGAAAATATGTCGGTATCTTAAATTATCGCAATTGGCGTTTAGTAATATTATTTTACTAAAGATTTATTGGGCTTAGTTATTTTGGACCCTAAGATCTAAATAATCCTGTTTATGCCTGATCATTAAACGACGCGTTAAATTCAGGAAAATATAACCAAAGTAATATTGAATAACAATAAAAGGACAAAGCCGCCCTAAATCAGAGTGTTCCGTTCGCGTAGGCGGCGCAGGTCGGCCCGGGACAAAAGGGCGGATCAGTGTGTTTAGGAACATAATATGTATGGCGGCTGGGGCGGGTGGGAGGGCGGATGAAGGGCGGGAGCTAAAAGGGGAGAGCATATGCCCCCTGCCCGGACTTCCACTACTAAATTGTCCGCCCTGCGCTAATATATTAGATATATCAAATTGTGTAAAAAAAATCTTTTTAAATATACTATTATTTAATGTTTTGTATTATGTATTTATTTTATTATATACGCCCTTATGGACTCTAACATAATTGTGCGTTTGATAGTATACTCGATAATAGGAATACGAAAGTAACATGGAGTAAATGATGAGTACACAAAAACAAACTAAATTACTAGAGGTGTTACAATGACCTCCTACATGGTCGAGTGGTAAGACGTTCGACTACGAAAGTCGCGGGTTCGAACCCGGCGTGTGCAATTAAATTTTATTTAATAAATACATGTCATAACACATTTATTTGATATAAAATAGTAAAAAATAGTATATTTGCGGCACGTTCCATAGTGAAAGACGACCATTCACAATCAAAACGTTGCTTCCCTTCAGTTATTTCAAAACGTGTTGTTATTTAATACACATACTTAATAATGATTCTTAAGTAAGAACCGAGAAACCTTTTACTAGAGTATAACAAACGAAAGAATGCGGCTGACGGGTGATGCGCAAAAACGCATTTTAATTTGTTGAGCTCTACGCAAATTATTGTCGCCCATTTTTTTATCTCGAAAAATTAAAGAAGAAATTTTATTTCCAAGATACCACTTATGTAATAAAAAAGAAAAGCGTAGGTAGATACTGACCCAAAAATATACAAAAAAATAAAAATCAGATCAAAATAACTATGTGCCCACTTTTCATAGATATTATTATGATACGTAAATCACGACTTAAAATCTACCTCTTTACCGATTGCGCCAAACAACAGTGGCTGAATACGCAAATAGGCTTTGTTTCTCCAACAAACGATAAACCGTAATACCAAAAATAAATTACTAAATTATCTCCACACGTACAGCGTACACGACAGATTTAAATGAAACCCGGAGCCGGTAGTAATGGCCGTGGCAATATCCGTTACGCGGCTACAGTAAAAATAATTTGGCGCCCTAAAAATTAACATTGGAACGTAAAATTTTAATCAACCGCATCGCGATTCCTCCCCCGCCCTACGGCTTCCCACCCCTTTCTAGTGCCCTTAAAACCCCGTCCTTGTTTTACAACCCTCAACAAGTGAACATTTTACACTTATGTCTACATCGATAATAGGTTAAATTTAAAGCCTCATGTTTATGACTTAATAACTCTCAAATTAATCTTTTTTTAAGTTTCTTTCGGTGTTTGTTTTTAATTTTATTAACTAATAAGGTGTGTAATGTTTCTATTTTATTAATTATTTAAATAATATCGATAGTTTTGTAAAATAAAATAATGAACACACAAAATATTAAATAGAAACTTTCACATTATGACTAACTTTAAAACTGTACGCTTTTTATTTTGATATTAATTAGAAATAATTCTAAACGAAATATGAAACAGAAAAGACAAAAAAATGTTATGTTGCGACCGAGATTTGAACTCGGAACCTCTACTCTATTCAGGAACGTTTCTGATAGTTGAGCTACCGAAACCTTTATACATACTGTCATTTGTATCAATCCCATAATTCTTTTTTAATTATTAATATAAACTATTTTGCATAAAAAAAATTGAACTTTTATTGAAAATGTCTTCATTAGAAAAGCGCAGGAAAGACTTTGATTTAATTTTCATTTACAAAATTATTAATTGTTTTATTGACTCACTTTCTCTGTTGCAACTAATCCAGTTCAACATTCCTTGCTGTAGACTCAGAGATTGCTGTTCCTCAGTAATCACTATACTAATAATGGGTATAATTCTCCAATGTCCAGAATGTCAAGACTTGTTAACTCAAGCCATGGTCTTGAAATTTTTGGTAGCAGTCTAAATGATTTTTATCATTCTTTACGACTCTACCAAAACTTTGACCAGACCATAGCTTGAATGTACTCTCTTATGTTTATTTTGCCCTATTTATTATTATGTATGTGCTATTCCTTCTCTTTTTTTTCTCTTTTTTTCATTTCGTGTTTTATATGTATTTATTGTAATTGGACTTTAGTCCGTTAATTTATAAATAAATAAAGCTTTAATAAGTTAACTCCATTTTAGACAATAATGCTAACTACGAAGCAGAAAATCTGAAACTAAAGCTATTCTATAAAAGAATAATTAATTATCGGTAAGTCCTGGCTTCATTCAATTTTCTTGGTATTTCTTTGTGGAATTTAGCATAGCTGTCCGTCTACAACTCGTTATTTTGAGTACGCAATGAACTTTATAGCATTACGAAAAAAAAGATAAAACAATATATTTATTGATATGGATTGGTTAATTGTAAGATATGATGAGATTTTTCGATGGAGAGGTGTTCAAAAAAGACTCGAGTGAAAATGAACACTTTACTAGTTACTATAATAGGTTTAAATAAATACATAAATTAAGTCTTTGCAGAAACATTGCAGGTGAAATAGCCTAATTAACACCTATGCAGGGAATGCAGGTTCATATTTCCCCGTGAAGTTTTTAGCCGGTGAAAACATCCCCAACCCATTCCCCTCCCCACGCCGCCTCCCCCGCCACCGCCCCCGCCGGCTAATTGTGATATGTGATAGCGCAGGGGTCGATACTTCGCGAATTTTAATTATCAGAGGACCAATAATTCTGAGTTATAATGCTATTCGCCCCCCAGGGGTAAACAACTCTTTCGAACCGTTGAAAAACGCAGCGCAAGAATTCGCAAGTACGGAGGTGTTAATTAAAAACATATTTCATTTTACTCATACGCTTTGCTTTCTCATTTACACCCATATTTCAACTACCGTACCTCTATGCTCTACGCCTGGAAATAATCACGCCTGAATGTTCCAATAATAATTCGGATTTAATTTTGAATCTGATTGAAATTACTAAGTTCTGGTACATTGGTACGAAAGCATATTTTGTTATTTTATATTGCAAAAGATTTTTGACCGGTTAGTAGCTGAGTGGACAAAGGTGTCGGATTTGTGCATGGGCGTCGTGGGTTCAATTCCTCTGCCAGCTAAGTCCTCCATCACTGCACAAACAATATCTTTCGTGAATGATGAATACTTGGAGCAAGTGGATGAGTTTGTGTATTTCGGAAGTATGTTTACGAGAGACAGAAAGGCTGATGAGGATATTGAAAGAAGGGTGAATGCAGGAAACTTTATTAATGGAGGACTGAACGCTGTTGGCGCAAATAAAAAAAAATGACCAAATAATCGAAGCTGGCAGTCCGCAATGGAGTGCTTATACCAACTCTGATGTAAGGCAGTGAGGCATGTAAATGGCATGGGAAGGATCAAAGTAGATTAAATGCTGTATAAGTGAAATCCCTAAGGCATATATGCGGTAAAACTATATATGACCGTGTTATAAACGTGAATATCCGAAAAGAACGCAACGCTGATATAAGCGTAATGAATAGAATTAAAAAGAGACGCTTAGATGGTTTGGGCATGTAGAGTAAATGAACGAAGAAAGGAGTGTGGAAAGAATATATGATGTAAAATTGAGTGGAAGAAGAAGTCGAGGACGCCCGAGGAAGACATGACACGATTTAATTAATCAAATATTTGAGTCAGATAAACAAAAGAGTGTATATTAGACGATGTATGAATCTTAATAAAGTAAGGAGTGTATGCCAAGACAGAGATGTGTGGCGGTCCGTCTTCTCTGCCTACCCCTGCGGAGAAACGGCGTGATAGTTATTTAGTTAGTTAGTCTAAATTTTATTCTTAATTATTTCAGTATTTGCTAATTAAGAGTTTAATGATAATCACTTTACCTATTTTATTCAGTTGTCGTCGTGATATTGTGCAATCGAGTACCAAAATGTTCCAGGAACCTGCTCTGAAAATATCCGCTGAATTCCATAGAAAGCTCTCGGGACTTGGCCATTTCGTTGTCATTTCGCCCTCCATTTTGAAAGCTGGATTCCCGCGTCAGGTTCCCGCGCTAATTAACGTCAGGATAATCCTGTTTCCTCGCGCCCTCTGCGTAGCCTTGCTTGCTAATTTCCTAATAGAACCTTATTTTTATGTCACTTCCGTTACGTGAACCCCTCAAGACCAGAGCTTGTGAATGTTTAATGCAAAGTCGGCAAAATACCTTTAATATATTTGTGAATAAGATTGGTGATTCTGCCTATCTTGTTTATTTCATCGTAACAATTGTCCAGTTAAACCAGGATTCATTAAAATATTTAAGATTATTATTAAAAAAATAATAATGTGAATGATGTATAAGAGAGGACGCCAGTGGAGCTATGACATCACTAATTGGGGTTTGTTTTGGGGCTAGAAGATGTGGAACGGAAAAGGATATGGAGAAGAGGAGGATTGGGAGGTACCTGGCTATTTAATTTTTTTTTTTTTAAATACCGCACAAGAGTTCCAACTAAACCCAACCGTCTGGAGCTAGTGGAACTACGGTATCGCCAATCGGGGTATGTTGTGAGGCTGAAGGATGTGGAGAAAGGAAGGATATGAGTATGGAGAAGGTTGAAAAGTACCTGACTAATCAAATCTGGTCACCAATCACGGCTAAAGCTATTTCAAACAACGTTTCTGACTGGTGGTCTTTAAATACGGCAATACTGAAAGTGCCTACCACTTGAACGTGCCGCGAATATACGAAAAATACATATTTTTTTAAATTAATTAAATTTCACATAACACAAATTAATTAAATTAATTTATTGTATTTGCGCAAATCGATGTTTGAACCCGTAACCTCTGGATTCATAGTCGAAAACTTAACCACTCAACCACGGAAGTCGTCTGTTTAACACATAAGTTTTAACACGTTCGATCAAGACGAGATAGTTGTAATTATTACATAAATAAATCATTTTCAATTATCTAAAAAAAAAATTGTCATTTTTATTTTTTTTATTTACAAGACAAAAAATTAAAAATATTTCGAAATTAAATTGATATGATTACGAACCGATTATCTCAAAAAACCTCTTTATTAATATGCTCCAACTCTAAAAAAGTTTAATAATAGTTATTTCTGCATTTAATTTTAGTTTAATAGTAATAGTAATTTTGGGTTTGTAAACAGTAAAAAAAATGCACAAAAAGCTACATTAGTAACACAGTTTAACTTGATTCCCTAAAATCTATTTTAAATTTGTCATACAACCTTTCGAATACTAAATTTTTTTTTCAACTGTGCCTAGCATAATATCGTCGCTGGAAAGGCATAAGAGCTTAAGCGACACTTTGGTGAAAAATTGTTAAATATGCCGTTTTGATCAGTTCTTTTCGAAAGCTCTGACTCTCGTTTGATTCTGAAGACTTTTGTTGCCTTTCAGCCTTTTAAAATATATTTACCGTTTAGGAGAAGGCTTGACTCAAGCGACACAAGTTTGGGACGTTTTTTAGCTTTTTGTCGCTTCAGGTACAACCTTTTTTTCAAAATCGAACCAGGTACTAAATACTTATAAATTTTATTGTAAGTACAACAACAAAAAAACTTAAAAGTTTAAACTTTACAAAATGGCGCTTCAACCGTTTTTTTTTCTTTCCAGTGACGATATGTGTAATCGTTAATTTAAAATACATATATATTTATATGTATATATTATATATATTTCCGTAAACAAAATACCCTTTAAAAAAATAATAATAAATAAGATCAGTCTATTTTAGTATGAATCAACCATATTATGGGACATAAGCTCCTTCATCCCAAACAGCTCGTCGCCATTTTTTACCCTCCTTTAGTAAAAGCCTGAAATCCCTCCGAGAGGGGGAAACGGAATGGCGGTCACGGTGGGAGGGAGAGAGGGCAACCCTCTAATTTCCCGACCAATCCAAGGCCGGCATTCTGTCCCCCGAACAAATGGAATTCTTTCATTATTTGGTCTAATTTCAAACACAGTTCAAGCTGCTGGAAAAATCGGCATTGTGTTGATTTTAAGGGTGTGTGCGTTGGTACTTACCTATATCAATTGTATTTACAACGTACATAGAAAACTTATCGTGATGTTTTTATTTGACTATATTTTATTAATATGGCATGGAACTGTCAGAGGAAGGATGAAAGTAGACTGAATGCTGTGGAAATGAGATCTTTGAGACGTATGTACGGTAAAATCATGTGAGACTGTATTGAAAATGTGGATTTCCGGAAAGAATGCAAGGCTGATGTGAGTGTAATGAATAGGATCAAGAAAACGACGCTTGGATGGTTTGGGCATGTAGAGCGAATGAACAAAGAAAGGAGTGTGAAAACAAAAAGAAGAAAAGTGAATGAAAGAAGAAGTCGAGGACGCCCGAGAAAGACATGGCACGATCAAGTAAATCAAATACTTGAATCGGGTCATGTGAAGAGTCAGAATAATAGAAGAGTATGTATGAGACGATGTACGAATGTGAATGAAGCAAGAAGTGTGTGCCAAGACAGAATTATATGGCGGTCCGTCCTCTCTGCCTACCCCTGCGGGGAAAGGGCGTGATGGTTTGTTAGTTTGTTAGTTTATTAATATATTAACGTTATAATCCTTACAACAATCCTCACAACATAATTTCATTATTGTCTACTTCACACCATATACTCATTGTCAAAAAATATTTATTGTTCTTTTAATGATTTTAATAATACCAAATGTTTAACTTTATTCAACTATTTTTTTTTATTTCAGACCTGACCGGTGTCACCTTATGACGGGCATCTTCAGACTGGTACAATTTTAAGTAAATCTATGGCATACATACTATTAGTACCCGGAATGTACGCTTATTGAGTCTCATAGTGAACATATGTGACTTTGGGTTTTGTTTTATTGCTGACAGGCGGCTTTACAATAACATTCAAAAATACAAACGAAATTTGGTATTGTTAAAATTGTTCAAATGGAGTTCCACCACAAATTAACAGTTTCAAATTTATAAATAATATTGTTATTTTGTTACTTGTAATATTTAATTTTTTCCCATTTTTAGAATCGTTTATTTATAATAATTGAATATTAATGTTTTAAATACCAACATGTTAACTATCCTGAATATAATTTCCTTTTATTTGCTTTAGAAAAAATTGATAATATGAATTCATACGTTTCATCTGAATTTTTAAACCCTTATCTTCTATAAAATTGTGTTTTTAATCTGTTAATGTACACATGCACTGTTATACCCATATCTGAACCTTTTTCTCTCATGATTTATGATAACGATCAAGATTTTAGATATTATGTGTTATTTTTTATTTGTTAGTTGTTGTTATTTTTATCATACAATCAATTTTCAAAAATGTTAGGTATGGTATTAAAAAGTGGTGTAATTTTTTTTGTTTGTTTTATTGTGAATAAATAATACAAACAAAAAAATGTCCAAGCTGATCCCAATCGAATAACCAATAGAACCAGTGAGACTATGGCATCCCCAATTGGGGTATGTTGTGAGGTTAAAGGTAGTGGGGAGTATTTAGCATTTTTTTTCAAATTGAAAGCCAAAACCAAGGTTATATGCTACAAACCCCAAGCATCAGAAAAGCATTCGTAAAGAATTAGTATATTGATACAATAGAGATACGTATAAACTATGGAATACAATATAAAATGCTTTGTCAAAAGGTTAATTTAAAAGTTTCTCATCTTTATTTTCTGTGAATAAAATTAAAAATTACTCAAGAAATCAACTGCGAAAATTTAAATGCAATGTCTGTTGGCATTAACATTAAAAAACATTGTCCCCCTTATTTATAAACGAGGTGTAAATGTAACGCGTGGTGTAAGGTCGGAATAGCGAAATACTTGCCTTAAAACCACGGTTTACGCGTCTTATTTAATGGCCTACGTCCGGTGTAACTAAACCAACGCTGAACCGGCGCGTAAAAATCTAATGAGTGAAACGGTTTGTATATACCTAGCTGGGTAATAACTTTTTTTTAATACAACCGAATGTTTTAATAAATAATTTCCTTTTTAATTTATTTTATTTTATTTCGTATGTACATACGTACGAGTGTGATCTTTTTAACTTCGGAACTAATGTTAATTAAATTCATAAAATTTTAAAAATTATCTTTTCCAATCCTCATCTACTTAATAAAGCACCTACCCATAGTGTATTTGAGCAGAAATCATTCCATATTTTAAACGGGTGGATTAAAACAACTATTTTTTCCAAGCAAATCAAATTACATTCGTGATTTTTCATAGTTTCGGGTAATATTGCAACGTTCTGCGTCTCAATTTGGGAAACGCGTTGAATTTAAGCATTCAAATTTATAAAATATAATATTTCCATTTCTAATATTTTGATAGTTTCTCGAGAAAATTTGGTTGTTTCACAAAAACAGAAGATTTTTTTGATTTTTTAAAAATAAATCCTGTTTGAAAGTTACCTATGCGGTAAAGCTTTGTCTAGTCGTAAAATGTAGCCTTGAAAATGGCCTCAAGCGGTTAAGAACTTAAAGGCATATTGCCTTTTGTCAGGATGTTTATTTGGCCACGAAGAGTGTATTAAAATGTGATTACTAAGCTACTCCCTTTTCTCTTTCAACCAAACAATCTTCACAATTAACTAACGAGATTTATAATCACACGTTGGTTTTGCTAACTCTTAATCAGTTCAACAAATTACCAAATGCTCAAACGAAATAATAATTTATTTTTTTACAACCATTGGTTGAATAATATTCAGTTTATGTGCCGTACCTATTCCAAACCGCTTGGTATTTTAACTCCGGTGCTAATAACTCGCGATAACAGTAATTATGATGCCCCGCCCCCTCCACCTCCCCCGCGGAAAGTAATTCCGGCGCTAATAACACCCGTATGTTTTAATTAACACGCGCCGCCACTGCCGCTCCGAGATATTAATTTCTAAAAGGGCGAGCGCCCTGATAATGCATGTTTTTGTAATAATTACCATGAAGATGTAATATTTAATATAAAACAGTTGTTCATAATTCTAGTCAACCTCCCCAAATTGCATCACTCTTTTTCGATATAATAAACATTATGACAGTTTTTAATGCATGTTTTATGAACGCTGTTGGCGCCAATAAGAAATTGTCCAAAGAAGCGAAGCTAGTAGTTCACAATGGAGTATAATATGCTTATACCAACCCGGATGTATGGAAGTGAGGAATGGAACTGGCAGAGGAAGGATGAAAGTAGACTGAATGCTGTGGAAATGAGATCCCTGAAGCGTATAAGCGGTAAAACCATATATGGCTGTGTTAAAAATGTGAATATCCGGAAATAATGCAAGGCTGATGTAAGCGTAATGAATAGGATTAAAAAAGGGACGCTTAGATGGTTTGGATCGTTTGAACAGTGTTGAAGGTTTTATGAAGTATTTGTTAATTAAAATGAACACGAAATAAAACTTCCTATTATTGCAATTCATATCAGTCAGTGTGTCAAAATACAAAAAATTTAATATTTTCTTTAGCAAATCGAAAAATGTTAAGAACCCTTGGTGATTTTTATTACTAAACGGCGCTTTAAAAATTAACGAAAAATAATAATAGGATATTATGCTATTTGCTAACTAACTAACTATCACGTCGTTTATCCGCAGAGGTAGACAGAAGATGGACTGCCATACAATTCTGTCTTGGCACACACTCCTTGCTTCATTAACATTCATACATCATCTTAGACATACTCTTCTATTATTCTAACTTTTGGCGTGGGCCGACTCAAGTATTTGATTCACTTGATCGTATCATGTATTCCTCGGGCGTCCCCGACTCTTTCTTCCATTAACTTTTGTGTCATATATTCTCTTCACACTCCTTTCTTTATTCATCCGCTCTACATGCCCAAACCATCTGAACGTCCCTTTCTGAATCCTATTCCTTACATATTACATCTGCCTTGCATTCTTTTTGGATATCCACATTCGTAACAAGGTCGTATACGCCTCAGGGATCTAATTTCTATAGTATTAATTCTACTTTCATCCTTCCTCTTCAAGAACTTCTAAATTTTTAAAAAGCATTCGAAATTTCTTGAAAACAAAGTACTCGTACATAGAATGTATTGTATATTTTATTATTTAAAATGCTTCGTATATATATTCATATTCATCGGAAAACAACGGTTTTATCAACGTTAGACTAAAACTCTTTAATGGGGAATTCACCCTTTGCAAAATACGTACAAAGAAAGTACGTGAGTACCCATAAAAGAAGTGTTTACTACCTTCTTCAAGGAAGTATCTTAGTAAATGAGTAGGCATCTAATTGAGAAATGGGAAAATTGTTAAAATAAACCATTCAATGTGGAAAAAATTTAACAGTAACACATAATACTGTAGTGATTAAATTAAATGTTTACAAAAATCCTTCAACCCCTCACAAGGAACATTCTGACGAGGTCTCTGGCAGAGAGGTAAGAGCTCTCGCAAGGGGTTTTATCCCACATATAAATGGTATTTAAAGGCCACTCAAAATTAATTTTGACAATTACAATTTATCATACCTGTGTGCGCAAGGAAGAACGGAATGAGTCAATAAACTCAGTGGTTCAGAAGAACCAAAATAAGATTTAAGATTTTTTTTTACGTAATCTTGTCATATGCCACATGTCCTTTTTAAAAAACAATGGCACATTATTTTATTTTCTGACTCATCTCATTTTTTTTTGCTGGATATGTATCAAAGGATTAATTATTCTGCATACTTAACTCAAAAATTAAAGTTTTTTACTCATTCTGTTCTTCTTTGCGCACAAAACTTTTTGTTTACTTTATATTTTTTTAGAACATGATTAAAATTTCGTTATTTTTAAATCTATTCTATGATGTTTATTTTATTATTTATAACAACACGTTCCAAACATTTTTGTACATATTTTACTAATAACTCATTCGGACCTGGTTCAATTATATTCACTTGTATTTAATACTAGATAGAAGATCACACTTAAGAAAATTAGTCTCAACGAAATATCTACTGCGTTTTTATTTTGTTTGAAAACAACGGTTCTGGCTAGATCCACCACCGGCATCGATGTGTTAAGGAGTGGAGATGAGATTATTTTTGTTAGATTATTAATTTATGTTATATTTGGATATTAAAAAAAATCACTATATATTCATGGTCAAAAATTAAAGTTATATCCCCCAGGAAAATCCTGATAAAAACTAAAACGTTCTGAATGAAAGCCTGAAATTTCCTGACCAAACTGAAACTTCCGAATAAAAGCCTAAAATTTCCTGAAAAAAATAAACATCCCGAATGCCTTGAATTTCTTTAAAACCTAAAAAGTCCTGTTTGAAAGCCTGAAAATTCCTGAATAAAATCCTAAAATTCTCTGAAAATTGAAACATCCTGAATGAAAAACCTGAAAAATGAATACAATAAAGAATACAAATTCCTACCTGCACTCTCGCCCCAATGAGGTCTTCCTAACAGCCTGAAATTTCCGGAAAAACTAAAACATTCATGAAAATTTGAAAAATGGATACAATAAAGAATGCAAATTCCTACCTGCACTCTCGCCTCCGTGAGGTCTATCTTCATGGCGATCTCCTCCCGCGTGTAGATGTCCGGGTAGTGCGTCTCCTGGAAGGCCCTCTCCAGCTCCTTGAGCTGCGCCGAGGTGAAGGTGGTGCGGATGCGGCGCTGCTTGCGCTTCTCTGCCAGCGCCTCGTGGCCGCCATACATCTTGTAGGGGAGGCCGGCTGGGGATGAAAACACTGGCCACTGACAGGTCATTCCGAAATTATATTGTAGGGCATGCAAGCCAGACTTAGAACACACAATACTGTATCGATCGACAGCTGATTTACTAATTGTGTCATAAGGTATATTACATTGACTCCGCACAGAAGGCCCTAAGATAAGTCATTTCACTTAACACCTCCTGCCAGACCAAAAACCAGAATCCAAAGTTGAAACCAGAATTGATAGGAAAAAACCATGAGAGGTATTATTTATGTATGGTATGCTACGAATCTTATATAAGCAATCGCGTCCTTGTACGAGGGAAGCGTTGCTAAGTGGTTTAACTTCACAAAAGGTGTAAAACAAGGCTGTCTCCGTGGCTGTTCAATTTGTACATGGATAATTGTATGCAAGAATTATAAGGTGTGGGCTTGGGCGCGAAAATGAACAATCTGAAAGTATGTTGCCTATTGTACGCGGACGATGCGGTGCTGATTGCTAACAGTATAGAAGATCTACAGTTTCTCGTGTCTCGGAAGAACTGAGTATGTATGCAAAACGAGTTGATGATGAATGTAAGTAAGACCAAAGTCATGGTGTTACTTACATTCATCATCATTGAAAGGGAGAGTACGAGAACAGCGCGCAATATAGTTGTGAATGATGAAAACTTGGAGGATTTAATTTTGAATCTGATTGAAATTACTAAGTTCTGGTACTTTGGTAGCAAAACATTTTTTTTATTTGATATTGCAAAAGATTTTTAACCGGTTAGTAGCTGAGTGGACAAAGGTGTTGTATTCGTGCCTGAGCATCGTGAGTTCAATACCTCTGCTAGCTAAGTCCTCCATCACTGCACAAACAATATCTTCCGTTAATGATAAATACTTGGAGCAAGTGGATTAGTTTGTGTATTTTGAAAGTATGTTTACGAGAGACGGAAATGCTGATAAGGATATTGAAAGAAGGGTGAATGCAGGAAACTCCATTAATGGAGGACTGAACGCTGTTGGCGCAAATGAAAAAATGACCAAAGAAGCGAAACTAGCAGTTCACAATGGAGTGCTTATACCAACCCTTGATGTATGGCAGTGAGGCATGAAACTGGCAGAAGAATAATGAAAGTAAACTGAATGCTGTGGAAATGAGATCTTTGAGACGTATGTGCGGACGTATGATCGTATTAAAAATGTGGATACCCGGAAAGAATGCAAGGCTGATGTGAGCGTAATGAATAGAATCAAAAAAGGGACGCTTAGATGGTTTGGGCATGTAGAGCGAATGAGCGAAGAAAGGAGTATGAAAAGAATATATGATGCGAAAGTGAATGGAAGAAGAAGTCTTGGACGCCCGAGAAAGACATGGCACGATCAAGTAAATCAAATACTTAAATCGGGTCATCTGAAGAGTCGGAATAACAGAAGAGTATGTGTGAGGCGATGTATGAATGTGAATGAAGCAAGGAGTGTGTGCCAAGACAGAGTTATATGGCAGTCCGTCTTCTCGCCCTACCCCTGCGGGGAAACGGCATGATGGTTAGTTAGTTGGTTAGTAAAATGTGGATATTCATTATCAATTACGAATGGCATTTGTCTAAAACCACTATTAGATAAATTTTCTATCACTAAAAAAGCTTGTATGTTACATTAGTTTTAACACAAGTTAATCCAAGGACAATTGAATGATACCACTCATTATATAGTTCGAAGTATTTGAATAAAATTATATTTACGAAATCAGTTTTAAGGTAATACTGCAAATACATATTGTTCCGCAGATTGCAAAAAATTGATTGGTCTAAATAACGGTCTCTTGAATGCAAATCTTTTAATTCTGACAATGTCGTCATAATCTTCATTAACTTTACACTAAGTCGATTTCTAAAGTTCAGTCTAGAGTCTCATCTACAGCCTTACCCGTGTGTGTCACAACCCCCACCCCCGCCCCTCCCTCCGCCCGTCTGAAGGCAATAAATGTTTCGGTAGTAAGGAGTGCTCGGGCTCGAGCGTGATTTAACGGCACATTAGCCAGAGTGCAGGAATATCATTAGGGTAAGTAGCTAGAAGTAGGGCGGGGGGTTAGGGTAGGGGGGCTAGGGTTCTAGCCGGGGGCGGGTAGTTGGGCGGGGAACTATCGAATGGCGGGTAAACACCTACCTCACTTTACACAGCCTCGCAGGTCGGAATGTGGACGATTAAGGAAGATAGCGATTTTACGAGCAATTACGTAAAGTTTAATTTATTAGATATTATTCGGTAATGTTTGCATCTTTTGAATTTAAATTGATCGAGTCTCTACAGAAAGTGAGCTAATGGTGGAGCCATTGTACTTCTGCCGATTGGATATAACAGTGGAATTATCTACCGTAATTTTGTAATAGTTTACCTCAAGTGCGCTTCACACTAAATTACCTAACCTAATATAAAAACGATTAAAATATATATAACAGATATGTATGCAAATTAAGACTATCTAAAATCAAGTAACATAACATGAGAAAAAAGTCTATAAAACAGTGCAAATTAAAAAAAAAAACAATTTACCAGAAGCTAAGGGTGTAAAAATCTAGATGAAGAGTATGTATAAATATAAATATTTTTTTCAAAGCAAAGGTTAAAATCCGAATCGCAACGTCAAATAATGAAATATATAAGTTGTTTTCAAGCATTTTGTAACGCGGAATACAGCTACATTGCTGAAATAAATATTAGTAAAATTCTCCAATGTAGAGATTTCCCTAATTTTATGACGCTTTAATTTATAAAACAACATACGTTCTGCCACTAGGAAACTTGTTTAACTTGTCCACCTTCATAAATGAGTGAAAATACAGTTAAGTCAGTTTATGTATTAAATACCATCATTAAAATCGTTTTAACGAATAAACAACGAATGTCGAACGGTTTTTTGGTTGGATAAATCAGAATCGGTGAGTAATATTCGTTAAAAGTATGGAGTTAGGAGATAAAAATGATTCGTCTAATTAAGCGATGACTCACTAAAATATACCGTTTCTACTAAATTTAAAACTCTAACGTTATTAACAGAAAAATAAGATAATTCGCGCCATTAAAATCCTAACTCTATAACAGCTGCTAAAAACCTGACCTGTTTCTTCAGAACCTGCAGCATTAAATTCGTTAATTTAAAATTGAATTAATTGCGCCCAAAGAACGGTAACCCCCCGCCCCCACCTTCCCTTCAGACAGGCTGGAGGTAGGAAGGAAGACGGAACAAGGAGCGAGGAAGTAGGATGGAGTGAGGGGGGGTGGGGAAGAAGGGAAGTCCCCGCTAAACTTCTGCCGACCGTAAATTATTCACTCGCGGAACATCAATTTACGGAATTAAACGTCCCCGAAATCCGGAGTAGGAAAGGGAATTAACAATGGCAATTAATTAGCCAAGACGCGAACCAAGTTGGGTGGACTGAGCCGAGTGAAGCCCACTTCGGAGTTGGGCACTTGGCTTTGGTATCAGTTATCGATATACTCAGCCTCTGAGTGGGCAACCTTTGTGAAACAGACGACAGATGGAAGCAGGATCTATTAGATTACGCCTTTCAGTAAGACTCTGATAACGGTTTGTGGAATTGATTTTCTATCACCTACTCATTATTTAACATTAATACTATTGTAATTTTGTTCATTCAATTGAAATTTGTACTATCTTACCAAAGTTACTGTAAGCAGCTTGTTAACAGGAGCTTAGTCAAAAATATTATAATAATACAACTAGAATTTAAAGTAATTATAAAAATAGCAACACTATAATGTAACATTGTACATTTTGTGACATATGTACACGAGTTGAGAAATATAAAAACAGTAGAAAAGTTTTGTTACCATGAGAACAGACTCTTATACAATAATAGTGATTAAATATTCTTGGAAATATCAGAAGGTATCAAACTGAGAAAGAGAATATTGTATTTGTTTAAAAGACAACATAGTAAAAAGTACACAAGATATTTATGCCTAAGGTTACTTCCCAAGTGCCAAGGCTTTTACATTATTGAGAATTTCATTCAAAATTAATTTACTATGGCAATTTGAAATTTAGTACACTGTATATCTGGTTAGAGCGTTTAATTATGTTTTTTTTATTTGTTTATAACCAAAATTGTTACAACGCATTATTTAAAAAAAAACTTATAAATATTGCAGTTGAGTTTCATGTTAGAAGGATTTTTTAAGTTTGTTTCAAATGCGAATAAAATATATTATCATTTTTTTAAAAAGAAACAATTTTTTAATGAAAAATGTTGGATGGGAGCTATTTTTATTTACAAGGCAATAAACTACAAATTTTGATATCATGTGACAAGTTATTTCGATGGCATTATTTCCAAGAAAGTTCAACATTATGTTTAAGTTTTCTTTGTTGTCAAAGAAACTCGTGTATTACATTGGAGTGAAGTATAATTTTTCTTTAAAAACCGACTAAAATTCAATGTTGGAAATAGTTTCTAAGATGATCTTAGGGTGGAATTTGTCTGTAGCAAAACACGTGTTACAAAGTTAAGACATAGCAGGTTAATTAAAATGATGTTTAAGATGTTAAAGTTTTTTACAACGATATCAAAATTACATGAGTTCGAAAAATCTCACTCTTCGGTGAGAAATTTCTTAGTTCAAAGGAAAGTATTATTGTGAAACGCATTCTAATGTAACGTATTAGAGTATTTAGACCATCTGACCAATTTCAACAGCTTTTATATATTTATTTAATTATAATGCTAAGTTATAATTTGTAACTCAAACAATAGGTAACGGAAATAGATCGCCATTTTCCCCACCATTTTGCGTGGCCATATTTTTTCCCTCTCGAAGAATGTCCCTTTTCGCGACACGGGGGAGGAGAGAAGGAGGCTTCGGGGCAGGGGGGAGTCTCTTCTTATATCGATCCACCCCCTCCCACACCCCCCATCACACAGCCTCTCACCCTCCCCCAGATTCAGGCTCACCCCCGCTGTGAGACTAGCTCCTTCAGGGATCAAGAATCTCCAGCGAGTGTTTTATCGAGAGTGACTCAGTAAAACTACCCTTTAATTAATGTAGTATTAAAAAATATGTTGTACCTACTCACCCCGAGAGCGTTTTATTTTGTACTAACGGGACAGCAAATAACAGATTCCCTTTGTTCTTACTAAAAAGGCAGGCTGTATTTTTGTGTAAATTTGAAGTATTTTGAAACCTGGTACCTAACTCAACTTGTATAATAAACCCTCAGCTACCCGTACAAGCTGATGGTACGCGAACTAAAGACTATTACAAATTAAATCTGATTTTTATCTCTCTAAAAAATCGTAAATTGTATCATAGTTTTTTCACAGCTTTTCTCTCTAAAAAAGACTACGCTACTATTTTGAAGTGGTAAAACATTCTCATTGAGTTAATTAAGCTCCGTGATAGTGTATCTATATCTACCGATAACTCAACTGAGGGGTTTAGAAGCAAAGGCAACAATCTACAAAAACGGTTATGTAGCATTTTCAACTTTTTAATGATTATTATAAAGAAACAGAGACGTTTGCGTATTAAAATTTGCGTGTACATTAAACTAGAAACAATTTAAAATAAAACAGTAATCTCTAAAAGTATCAACATATTCATGAAACAAAAGTGTGTAAAACGCTTTATCAACTTTTCAAGAAATAATTTAGGATGAAAAAGATTGCTGCCTGTGCTTTTTTACCTCTCAATTAGAAAATGGGTTCCTAGAAGAGTGATGAATCTGGGATGAAGCCGCGTAGTAACTACTAGCGAAATGTTAAATCTTAAGGAAATACTGAATTTCTTGGTAAACCATTTCTTTACTCTTCGTATTAGTCATTACCTACTTAAATTCATTACATCTCTTCTAAAAACGTTACTGATCCCTGGATCATTCACTACCTCTTAGAAGCTCGCGATCCCAAGATCCTTTCCTTGCAAGGGGCCAGCTTCCCACCCTCTTAGTTCCCACCCACCGCCGTACTGTACGCGGTATGCTACATCCCTTAGCAGACTGTTGTAAGGGTGTATGTGAGGTGTACATGTGGTTGTAATGTGATTCAATCGTGTCGCCATCATTTTTTGCCGTTTTACTGTCACCGGCAGGCGCCTGTGTTTTTATACGAATATAAAAAGAATTTCCAGTTTCGGTATCACACAGAAACGCTGCAAAATATGCAGAGAAGAGACCGTTAACCTTCGAGCGTGCTTAATGCATTGCCTGATTTAGTAAAATGTATATTCTGAATCTGTGGTTAAATATATAGTATATATAGTAAACTGCTGTTTTAAATAAGCGCATTTAGAAAATGGCTAAGCTTTTATAAAAGAAGGATTATACAATTTGGTTTATCGTTGGTCGTTTGCGTTTCCCTGTCTGAAAGCTTTTTTTTATAGTGAGTACCGCACAAGAGTCCCAACTGCTCCCGACCGTCTAGAGCCAATGAGACTATGGCATCTCCAATTGAAATCATCCCAAAATGGGGAGGGAAAGGAAATGGGTAAGAAGAAGGTTGGAAAGTATCTTCGTATTCAGATCTGGTCACCAAACGCAGCTATAGCCATTTCAAGCAACGTTTCGTTTCTTAATGGTGGTCTATAGGGCTATGCTTTTCGAACGTTCCACAAATATACTAAATATTATTTTGAATGAATTAAATGTATTATTACACATTTAATTTTTAGAAATCAATAATTATTTTATTTTTTAAGAAAGAATAACATTTCCAGGTTACAAATAACCTAATAATATTCGAAAAATTCGTACTACCATCATAATTAACGGAAAATGTTGCTATTTTATGTTTTTAAAATAAAATTTATTTCCGCACGCCGGGCTTGATTCGTAGTCAAGCATCTTACCACTCGGCCAATCAATCTTCAATCACTTATGTTATAATATATTCTAAACATACATTTTGACCACACACCCTTTAACGTACGTATAGTGTACATAATTTTTTTATTATTATTATAAGGTCCAGTTTGAGTAAATTCCACAACTGTAAAGAACACACTATCTTAACTGAGTTATTTATTCATTTATAAATTAACGGACTAAAGTCCAATTACAAAAAGCATATAAAACACGAAATGAAAAAAAGAGCAACAGAGAAAGAATAGCACATACATAATAATAAATGATGCGATTACAAAAATAGGACAAAATAAACATAAGAGAGAAAATTCAAGCCATGGTCAAGTCAAGTTTTGGTAGAGTCATACAGAATGACAAAAATCATTTAGACTGCTATCAAAATTTCAAGAAGAATGTACCCATAGTTAGTATAGTGATGATTGAGGAACAGCGATTCATTGTTCATAAGTCTACGGCAAGGAATGTTGAACTGGATAAGTTGCAACAGAGAAGGTTAGTCAATAAAACAACTATAAACAATATTTCTCACATTTTTACTAAAAAAGGTAACAAAACCCTTATAAAACATCCAAATTAATATGGAGGCAGGCACTCACTGTTGACGCCTTCAAAATCATTGCATAAGCTAATAATAATAAAGTCAAATAAAAAAGTTAAATATTAAAATCTAACTGTATTTTGTAATTCCTAATGATGATCAGGTGTCTTTGCTGTAATTTGACGTAATCGAAATGAAGCATGGAGAAACCTCAAAAGGAACTTAGTGGTTATGGGAATAATTACACGTGTACGGTACACGCTACAGAAGGTAAACAGTTTATGGTTTGTGGTGAATAGTTCATGCAGTATGGTAAATCATATCCGAGATTGGGAACAACTTGAGCTGGCTTGTGGTTGTTGTGAGAATATTAATGCCACCGTGACCCCAGACCTCCCCTCCTCCTCCCCACCACTCTTCCCACCTCATCGCTACCTTTCTCTAATCATTACCTATATCACTTTATTGTTCACCTCTCTAGTAGTTATGGTCTCCTGGTCCTAAATATTATAACAGGGTTGTTATTGAAATATAATTATCTCTATCGTATCGTAATGCAGTATTTATGTGATCGTATGTGTTGTCATAGGCCAATGAAGTGCGAGAATCTGATTTGATGTAGGAAAGTGGAGGCTTTTTTTTGGTAATCTAATTTTTGAATTGTGGGGAAAGGTTTTCAGAAATATCGTTCTTCTCGGGAAAATAGTGTGAGTCATCTCCTTCAGACTTTTTTGTCTGTTTCTTGGTCTCTCTTGTCCTTCAGTATTCATTCTGGCTTTCGCTTCTTTGGAGGTTTTCTCTCATATGGTATTTTTGGTGGCCTTAATCTTTTGACTTATGGTTAAGAACAGGCCCGGCCCTGCGCCAAATGACGCCTGGCGCAGGTTGAATTGTTCGCTTCAATAATGCGTTATAAAATAGCTTAATGTGTAATTTTAATAGTAGGTATCTTCGTTATTTTCCAAGTAAACCCATGAATATGCAAAAATTATCATTTTTATACAAAATGTCATCACTGTTAACCATTCGTTTTTGGCTGTTTTTTTCTCTGAAACTAGCTTAATATAAACTATGTAACAGATTCAACAAATTACAAGTTTAGAGTGTTAGTGTTTTATTATGTTGAATTTGCGGAGTAATATTAATATTCGTGTATTGTTATAAATTAACCAGCGCCCTCTCAATTAACCGCTTGGAGCGGACTGCTCCAATTGCGCCTGAACAGGACCGGCGTTAAGAAGTGTACTGCACAAAAATACATTATTTATAGGCATGTCCATTACCGTTACAATACCTTCACGGTGGCATTATTTTAATTATACATTTCTTTTGTGGGACACCTTACAAAAGCTTCCTTGTCTCTATTGATTTCAAAGCTAGTGAATTTTATCACCAACCCGGTGGGTAACATTGTGAGATGTGTAAAGGAAGAATTCAAATCATTTTCTCGGTTTTCAAATTTTCCTTTCTTCTATCTCTCCTTCCGTGTCTTTTTAAATTCCTTTGATAGCACCTTTAGTATAATTCCAAGTAAACATTGTAGACACAGTAACACACTAGACACAGTCATAAACTACAACGGTAAATCTGTACGTTATAGTTTATGACTGCTAGAGAATTAGGTAAATTACAAAAAATGATGAAAGTGAAGAACCTTAAGATGGCTCTATTCGTTTTAATTTTTTTTTGTTTTTATATTAATTACACATAGGAGGCCTTAAATGGAATAATTTCCTTCAGAGCCTATGTCATCTGTGAAGATGCTGTGTGGAGGGTCTTTTTGAGGAAAGGAAAGAGTAAACCTGGGTCTTGAGAGGGCCATGTTGAAGGAGGGAGGAAACAAAGAGGCCGACAAATCGTTTCACAGCCGACATGTTGAACATAAGAACGAGTGGTGAAGGCGATCTGTTCTGATGTATCGAATATAAACCGTGTACAAATGTTTAGCGCGCGTTCGGCGAGTTTCCCGACTATGCACCGGGACCGAAAGGATCAAAGGCAAGTTTCTTATAGCATCTTCCATTGAAATACCGGTAGAACAAGGACAGCATCCCTACCTGACGTCTGTGCTCTAAAGATTGCAATCTGTTAGTTAATATAGGATGATCTATCAAACGAACCCTCTGTTTCTGCACAGATTCGAGAGTTTTTTTCAGGTATTTAGGGGCGCCAGACCAAATTCAACGGTGGGGCGCACTTGCGATTTGCACTAAGTCAGCAGTTGCGTTCAATTAAAGTATTTGCACGTACAGCACGCCCAACTTTTAAGAGGCTAAAGTACCATGCAACTTGTCCCTGATTTTACTAAACTGAACCACTCTACTGAAATAATAAAAAAATTCTTTTCATTTTTAGTCTGATTCTGTCAAGGCCACCGTCCAATCTACCCTGTACAATATATCAAGGAAAAAATAACCATTTTCCTATAAGGGTTGTTATAGAATAAGCCGAAGATGAAGAAACGATGCACTGTATATTCTTTAATCTCCTCCCTTGTGATTAATAGTGGAAGTTGGTTGATGGGAGGTTCGGGAGCGATCTCGTCCGTCATATTTCATCCTTCATTCGCCCCATTGTTTCCCCATTCTCGAGCCCTTCTCTTCCCTTCCGATAGTTTGCCAAATATTTTCCGCTTCATAATCGCTTATTGAAGCCGTGATTCAGATTCTCCTGCATATAAATAAGTTACTTTGTTGGAAAGAAAAAATGAAAAATGTATTATTTTCCAGAATTTGCACTAATGTAATATTTACGACCTAGGAATATTTTCGAAGCTAGGCACTTAATAGTAAATCATTTTCAAATCTAAAAAAACAAAGGTCAGTAAGTTTTTTACTTTACATTTTTTTAAACAAAATTAATATAAAATTTTCAAATAAATAATTGAAACAATATTTATAAAATATGAATTGGAAGAGCACTTAGAAAAGAAAGTACTATGGTGCGGCGAATCGAACTCGGGATCTCCTGTTTTCCAAACGGGTGCATTAACTAACCTCGTCGCTTTCCAACTTTTAAATAAATTTTATGAAATACATGAAATTTATTAACAATGTTATTTTTACAAAATGGGGGGTTAAGTTCTAAAAAAGTTCACTGTAATTATAGAATCGGTTTTGAATATTTTAATTTTTTCTTTTCTCTGCTTTAACGGTTTTGTTCATATTAATGCACACTTTTCATCTGAAATTTTTACACCCTTAGCTTCTAGCAAATCGTTTTTCAATCTGTTAATGCATGTGTCACTGTTATACAATCAGAGTAATAGTATACAAGAGAGAGCGCTGTAGAGAGAGCTGCAGTCAGTTTTTACGAGGTTTTCCGGACTCAGCTAGACCTGGGCGTGGCTAGGACTAGGGCTAGGGTATTTGTACATCCATTCATTGCACATGTCGACATAATGTTTTTGTTTATTCCTATAACCACTTTTTCACAGTATTGTTAAAAATATATATATATTTATTTTTATTTATTTTTTATTTTATTTTTTTTTTTTATTATTATTATCAAACATAATACATAGTAGTGTTATACAAGTGTTATATCAATATATATATTTTTAAATCTAAACATTTCATTATAAATTATAAATTACCCTCATAAAAAAGCAATGCTTGTGTGTATGAGGGGGTGTTCTTTATTTAGTTACTAATAATTTGCTGTAATGATTTTTCAAAGATATTTATTCTAAGTTTTCAGTGTAGTTTTTTAATTGTGTTTTGAATTTCTTAAGATCATCATTAATTAAGCTTATTTTTTTCTGGTAAACTATTAAAGAATTTTATTCCTAGATATTTATAACTTTGCTGGCCTATTGTTTTTATATAACATGTAACCTAATAAATCGTTGAGTTATGTCAATTTATTTCGCGTATCACAACGTGTGGGCGGAGTCAACGGAGACGCGGGACACGAAGAACATTCTAAAAATACTTTGAAGCGGTGTGATAATTCGGGAAAAATTGTTGTCTCTTTCTTCCTCATGGTGTACGAGGTAAAAACCCGGAGAAAGTGATCTATCCCAAATCTGTATAGGTTGTGTAAAATAAATAGTTTTCCCTTCATATATTGTTACTTCAAGGTTATACCCATATCTGAACAATTAATAATTAATTCATTTTAATAACGTGATTTTAGACAACTTTCATTTGCATACATATATGTTATGTATTATTTTTTCGTTATTAATTTAGATTAGATAAATACTTATCATCTAGATTTTTACACCCTTAGCTTTTAGAAAATCGCTTTAATCTGTTGATGTAGACACATGCACTGTTCCATATCTGATCATTTTTTCATGATTAATATAACGATCATGATTTTAGATAATTTGAATTTGCACACATACTATATATTATTCTTTCGTTGTTTTATTAGGTAAGATTGGGTTAGCTTAAACTGCGCCATATTAATTCACAGTTATTATTATTTAAAAATAAAAATAAAACCTATAAAGTGGGCATGTGAACAAATCCCGAGAATATTCCAACCCTGCCTGAGTGAGTGGCAGTGTAGTACGCTGCCACTAGCCAGCCCCGAGAAGTGAGTTGGCAGGAGAAGGCTGTATTATTAACGGGCTCCGTAATGCCTGCGGTCAGGGGCGCGCGGCGCTAACGGCCCGTTCCCAGATTTACATACGAAATCGGCGGTCATCTCTCATAACGTCTGCGAGATAAACGGGACCGTTTGTCTGGGAGACCATTTGGTACACTCTAGACTCTTAATATTAAGCTCTATTGCGTGTGAAATCTATTTTGTGCTAGGTAAAAGTTTCTGAATAAATAAATTAGACAGCCCGCATGGTCGAGTGGTAAGACGCTCGACTACCAATCCAGAGGTCACGGGTTCAAACCCGGCGTGCGCAAATAAAATTTTATTCAATTCATATGTGTAACCTTGGAGTAACAATATATGGAGAGAGAGCTAATTATTTTTACCCAGCCTATACAAATTTGGGATAAATCACTTTCTCCGGGTTTTTACGTTGTAAACCATGAGAGAGAAAGAGACAACAAAAAATTCACAAAATATCACACCGCTTTTGAGTATGTAACAATGTTCTCCGCCCACGCCTTTTGATATGCGACTAAACTGGACACAACTCCGTATATAGCTTAAAAACATTTTTTAGGTTATATGCCATATTTTTGTTAATAAAAATACCGTGAAAAAGTGGTTATACGAATAAACAAAAACATTGTGTCGACATGTGCTATGGATGAATGTTTAAATACCCTATCCCTAGTCCTAGCCACGCCCAGGTCCAACCGAGTCAGGCAAAAATCAACAATACTGACTACAGATAGTACAGAAGCGCTCCCTCCTGTATATTATTACTCTGAGGTCATAAGACATTTAACTGATGTAAAAATAAAGTGTAGCATTGCGGCACGTTTTAGAGTGGTTGATACTTTAAGTATCGCCCTGGTGAAAGACCACCATTCAGAATCGAAACCTTGCTTGAATTGCTTCAGCCGTGTTTTGTGACCAGATCTGAATTGCCAACTACTTCCCAACCTACCTCTTCCCAATCTCTTTCCCCTCCCCACTACCTTCAGCCTCACAACATACCCTATTTGGGGATTCCATTTAGTCCCACTGGCTCTAAACGGTCGGGAGCAGTTGAAACTCTTGTGCGGTATTCATATATAAAAAATAAAATAAAAATAATATACTAATGTGACGTATTTCATAAAATTTTGTTTGGGGGGAATTTAATTATACTTTCCTGATAGTTTTTTTAATACGCTGACTCCAATCGATCTGTGACGTTTTTTTAAAATATTTGGATACCTGATAAAATTCTCGTTGATAAATTCCGAGGTGGGCCCTATCTAAAATATTTCAAACGGCGTTAACTTTGTGTTTGAAAAATTTTGCCATTTTGTTGGTTGCTCTTATAGCAAATTTGTTCCATCTAGGTCAACGAAAGCTCGATCTTTTTTATTGTTTTCGAAAACCAAAACTCATTGGTAAGCTAAGCGGTAAGTTTGAGTTTATTCTCCAGATTGATACGCCGCTCTTAGATATACTTGGTCGATAGTTCTTGATTTGTTTCAGCTTAAACTTTATTCATTTACCCTTAAATATATATTTTTGTAAATTAATTATATAATGTAAGGAATCTATCAAAATGTTGAACATTTATACCGACTACCTTCAGCGTATTGGGAAATTCTCAGTAATCAGTAGGGAAATCTATTTTATGGCGAGCATTGTGTCCGTTACATTTTGGTTTCAGGCACATAAATCAAAGTTACAGCCATAACTATTTTCAATATCTGTCGTAGAATTTTATGGTCACTTTCTCGGGACAGTATCAATTTAGAAGGAGACAAAAAAACCCCGAATTTCCAGCCCAGCGCCGGATAAGCGGTAAAACGCAATCCGATAACCGAGCAACAACATTGTAACAACACTAAAATTCAGCAGTAAAACTGAGAATCTCCATACATTGCCTAGCCACCCCCTTTTCCCTCGCAGTGTGGCGTATTTGAGACTTGTAACCTCGCGTCTATTCCAGCCCTACGATCTTGCAAATGTATTTTATTTGTATCACTAAACTAACTCGTATTATTTTTACTTTTTTGCACACTGATTTCAATGGTGAAGTTTTTCGGATATTCTATGGTTTCATTCCGAAGATGGCTAATGGATTCATTTTTCAAATTTATGAAATCATCTGAGTATTTAATTTATTTATATATTTACGCCCATTAAAAGGTTTAACACAAATATTAACATTTATAAATAATATACTCACACACAGTGCAAAAATAGTGTGCAAAAAAGAAAAAATAGTATTGAATAGCAGGTACATCCAGAGTTAAATAGTTTTATCAAATAAACAAGCTCTACTACGTGAACTGTACTAAGGTGTGCTTATATTGTGATATTGACGTACTAAATACATCTACAACATCGGAGTATTTGTGTCCCATTTGTTATATTCGTCGCATAGGAGAATGATATTGCGATGTTGAATTAAATTGTCACAATAATATGGTAGGTACTGTCGTGTAATTGTCCTGCCAGAAAGATGTAATGCAATTAAATATAGCAAATATTTAATATTTAGTCATTAGTACGTATTCATTTATTTGAAACTCTGATTATGAATTTCATAAAACACAGTATACTCTTTTTACATTTTTCTATAATTTTTTACAGTTGTTTCTTAAATAAGTCATTGGAATTTGGCCTAAACACAGTTTTATAATGGCTTTGAACGCCGAAATAGCTATCACAATAAAATTAAAATTAGGACTTACTAATAACAACATTATAAAATTTAAAAAAACTTAAAAAATAATAAAATATTTATATGTAGTCCTATAAAATTGTCAAAAAACTTTTCTTACATTTTTTTATTATAAACCCTACGAATTATACTTTAAATCTTTTCAGTTAGCAGAACTTGTGATCAAAACTGTTTTTATGGCTACCTAACTATGTATGCACAGAGTGGAAACTGAACCTGCAATCCTACCCATACGATTAATTCTACTTATCTTCGATGTGATTTCTTTCACTTCGCACCTAAGATTTATACTAACGTTTTTGTGTGTTCTTTGATTTTTTTTCAAAAGTAAAAAATCGAAGAACACACAAAAACGTGACTAACCTTTCCAGTTGTCAAAAGCAAACCACTAATCCAAAACGGCTGATAATGCTAACATATGATAAACATATGTGTACCAACATAACAAACAAAAAAACGATAATCGAATGTACACAGCCCGTGAAAATTCAAAATTCACCTTTTCTTTTGAACAGGCCTCGTACATTATATCACTCTTGAAAAAACAATACCTTGTATTCCACATAATACAAATTTTACAGAGACACAAAAAACTGTCTAAAAATCTAATTATTTTATTACATAAAAAAACATGCCAGATACTCGTACATTTAAAGTTATAAAAAAATAGTATCTTAACACGTTCATTGCTGACATGTAACTGGACTGGATGTCTCTTTGCTTGGAACCGATCTAATACAGGCGCGGCCACGTGGTTTTGAGTCGTTCCACAGAGCACAGAGAAACCCGTCACTGTTCGTCAGTTTGAATTGATCCGTCATTAATGTGTACGAATTTTAGTTGGAAATTAAAGTGTTCAATTCTAATGTACCTTTATTTAAGCTTTTAATCATGGGGAAGGCTATCATAGAAATTGTGACATACAGGAGGAATAACTGGTTTTAAGACCTTACGGGGAATTGTTTTATATATTTGTTTTACGAGATTTGGTATTTTTTTTGTTCCAGAATACCCTGAAATGTCATTTTTGACAAATGGTGGTAAGGTATTGTTTCGACATAAGCAATATGAATTAATACGCAGAATACCGCAGACCTCTTATAGTGACACATTGTTACCCTCACTACCAAACTGACTCAAAAATAACTTCGAAATACGGTTGGTTACAAAGTCTACGACTTCCTCCAGTTGAATCATTCTCGCAAAGTAAAAGCTGTTCTGCTCGGCTGAGGCAGTGGGGCTACGAGGGGTGGGGGCGGGCGCCGGGGGGGGCGCTAGCATGGGCGGGCCCCCGTAAGATTCGAGCGGCCGTCAGATCCAATTAGAGCCGCAATCGCTCAAGGGCGGGGGCTGGCGCGGAAGGAGGGCGGGGGGGACGTCTTCAGGCTTTGTTTCAAGCCACCCCCACTCCGCCACCTCCCTCCGTCTTCTCCTCCCCGGGTCGAGTCTCAATTACATTGATGCAGTTTTAGTGTTACGAGCTCAGATGGTATGGCGTTAGTTAAATATTACAGTCTTACTTTGTATGGGTATTGCTTCTCTGTCATTAACGATTAAGTAGGAATCTATAAATTAATTTCAGACATTGAACTAACGAAACTCTTGCGTTATTCTCAAGTCTAAGTACTGTAAATCATCTTATAATTTGTAAGTACTACGGTATTGTCATAAAAATATTTGGTATGTAGGTAACTACCTACTTGAAAACCTGGCCCAGAGGTCAAGGGTTTTGAGGTTAACAATTCTCTTTTAAGTTGAAGTTTTAAATTAATACTGTTATTACAAATACATTATTTTAGAAGTATTGCCGCATA
The DNA here is from genome assembly GCA_022651775.1 of Drusus annulatus. Taxonomy (NCBI): domain Eukaryota; kingdom Metazoa; phylum Arthropoda; class Insecta; order Trichoptera; family Limnephilidae; genus Drusus; species Drusus annulatus. Next base: position 976,028 of record JAGWCC010000160.1, on the reverse strand, counting down.
TCTGCCAGAAATCTTTGTTTTGCCTCTTTGTTTTCTCACACTTCGGGAGATGGAAGACTGATAAGGATATTGAAAGAAAGGTGAATGCAGCAAACTCCATTAATGAAAAACTGAACGCTGTTGGCGCACATAAAACAAATCCAAATAAAAAGCTAGCAGTCCACAATGCAGTGCGTAAACCAACCCTGATGTATGGCAGTGAAACATGAAACTGGCAGAAAAGGGATGAAAGTAGACTGAATGCTGTAGAAATGAGTTCTCTGAGGAGGCGTATGTGCGGTTAAACCGCGAATGACCGTATTAAAAATGTGGATATCCGGAAAGAATGCAAGGCTTATGTAAGTGTAATAATGAATGGGATTTAGAAAGGAACGCTTAGATGGTTTGGAAATGTAGAGTGGATGAACAAAAAAATAGTGTGAGAAAAATACACGACGTGAAAGTAAATGGTAGAAGAAGTCGGAGACATCCGAGAAAGGAATGGCATGATTGGTTGAATCGAATATTTAAATCGGGCCACGTCAAGAGTATGTATGAGACGAGGTATGAATGTGAATAAAGCAAGGATTGTGTGTCAAGACAGAGTTGTGTGACGCCCCGTTCTCTATCCCTACCCCTGCGGGGAAACGGCTTGCTGGTTAGTTAGTTAGTTTTAATGACGACCATTCGGAAACGAAACCTTACTAATAAGTTTAAAAGCCTTTTTTATCTGTTATATATTATTTCAGAAACAAACGGACAGTTTCCTTCTCACTCTTCCCTTCGAATCTCTCCAACATCAGTTTCGATATAGATCTACTAGGATTAAAAATTGTAATATTGAGAAATTTCTTCAAATGAGTGGTCAAAATGCAAGGATTTTTCTTCTGACATGAGCGCATTTTTCTTCATCTCTACGCATTGGATTTCTTACAGTATTGTGAATCTGTAATAAGAGTGATAAGTGAAAGATGATTCTTTAATAAAAACAAAAGAAATTTGAATATTAATAAATTTCTTTAAATGAGTGGTAATATTACTTTTTTAAAATAATATAAAGTAATTCTTTCACAAAATTTCTCTTCATACAAACGCCGCATTTCCTTAGCGCCATAACAGAATACAAAAAAGCTTTCGCACGATTATGTTCCTGTCAGCAGGTCGTACAGCGGATCAATAAAATATGGCTTCTCATAATCTTCGCCGTTTTATGTTCTGTACGACTGCCGGAAAAGGTCGGAATTCATTACAGCCTCTCGGCTGAAACGGCCCACGTAGAGCCGTAGAGTCGTAGAGCCGTAGCGAGTCGCCTCGTAGCCCGTAGCTCGCCATTTTATTACGCGTAGGTAGGTACGTTTGCTTTTCGCACCACACACAAGTTCAACGGTGTGTATGTTTCTTGAAAGATTAAACTTATTTTAAACTGTTTTCAAATTTCCAACGTAAATTTATTGTTCAGATAAATAAAATTCACGCATTTTTTAATTTATTTTTTAAGTGAATACCGCACAAGATTACCAGCAGGACTATGACATCCCCAATTGGGGTGTGTTTTAATGCTGAATATATTGGGGAGGGAAAGGAGATGGAAAAGAGGAAGGTTGGGAAGTAATTGGCTTTTCAGATGTGGTCACCAAACACGGCTAAAGCCATTTTAAGCAACGTTTCGATTCTGAATGGTGGTTTTTTACCAGGGCGATACTTTGAATATCTACCACTCTGTAAAGTGGAAATTAAATGTGAAATATAACATGTTAATTACATAAAGCTTTTTTGCGGATGCTGGGATATGAGCCCGTGACCTCTGAATTCATAGTCGAGCGTTAAAAACACTCGACCAAGAAGGCTGTCAAAATGTGGATTTATGTTTTAACTGTCCCAATTTTAGTTTTTTTTAATTCTTTAATTAAATATGCGAATCGTTCTTTCAAGACTGACTGCTTTAGTATAAATGTAAGAATATTGAATCTCTGGGCTGATGGTCTAAGTTTCGCGTATTTGCGATTTACTAAAAAAAAACAATCCATATAAAATGTATTCCAGCACCCAACAACGATGCTAAACGTTAGGGTAGTTGAAAAAATGTCTGAGGTTTCCAGTGAATACATTTTTTTTAACTATAATCCTTTAAATTCTACGAAAACATACTGAAATATCAGTAAAAGGTTTAGTTTTAAAACCAGCAAAGGCATTTTTGAATATTTTACCTTAAATTCGCAAATGATTTAAAAGATTACGTTTTAAAATTGTATTCACTGGAAATCTCAGTCATTTTTCTAACTACCAGTAGAGAATTGACAGATGAAGAATTTGTAGTTTTGCTTGTACTAGAAAACCGAAAAGTGTGTATTTTTGGGTGTTGACCCTTAAGTAAGATTTCTAGAAAGGGTCTTTATCCAGCAGTGGTTTCTGTATGACTCCAAAAAATGGAATTTTTCGATTAGTGCTTTTTAATGATTGTGCATTGGGGTAATTATTTTTTTTCAAAATCCATATTAATCGATTTTCGAATAAAATATCGAAATTACCTAATTTAACCCACCGTAATTACATTTTATTTTTATGGAATACAGCCAGCATTCAAAATGTTTTATCTAAATATTTATTTATTTCAGAAGGCATCTACTAATTTTAAATTGTGTATGGTTTTAACTTCAACCGAGTTCCAAGACTTAAGAAAGCCAAGAAAAAGGATGATTTGTCAACGAATGCTTTTATAACAATTGATTTATTATTAATTGGTATTTGATATATAAACAGTTTTCTCGAAAACATGGATCAGATATTTTCTGTACTCTCTTTTCTGTTATCAGTTACCTACTTATTCGAAACCTACATCCCAGCAGAAATTTTCACCCAGAGCCTCATATAAAATTACCGACGGAAAACACAACCGACGCCCAACCTAACCGACCGACGCGACGTGACGCTGGCTACTTTCAATTACTGTGTTTTTTACATGTTTAATTTGATTACTTATTTCATATAAGTTACATAGAAAGGAAGATATTAAAATGAAAATTGTTTAACATTGTGGTTTAATCCACATTATTTGGAAACACCGATAAATTTAATAATTAAGTCAAAAAATAAATAAATAGAAAATATGTTAAGCTGGGTGGTTTAAAATATTCGCTCTAATAATTTTAAAAGGCGATACAATTAAAATTAATCAGGTCAGTTCTTCATCGATATTTTAATAAGAACCTCTTTTGATTCATATAGTAAATAAGTGCTACTTGCATAAAATAAATGCTCGTAATTGTTATGCTTAATAAAGATTCTATGAAAATGTATTGTTGCACTATCTAGGATAATGGCTCTAAATTTTATTTAGTAAATTAGTAAAATGTATTAGAGTTTCTTTTCTACCCATTAAAATAAATGTCAACTTAGCTCCACAGTGTAAACATGAGGCAGCATCGTGCATTGTTTAGAAGTTGTAAAAATGTTCGAACCCAAAAAAGAAGAAAAAAAAAATATTTAGGATGAATCCATGAAAACCGACGTAAAATCATGAAATGGTTTTTTGGGCCATAAACAGCTTTACAGCTTCTATCTACCACTCACTCCGTGATTCCGTATGGAAGCTATCAGTAAAGACTCAGTAAAATGTTGAAGATTGGGCAAACTTGTTATTAGAAAGAATACTCACGTTGCAGGTTGATGGGAGGGAAGATGGGCGGCCTGTGCGTGTCGGTCAGCGGCCTGGGGCAGTGCGCGGGGCCGTGAGCGGGGGCCGGCTGCCCGTAGCCCCTCGAGTAGCGGTAGGCCTGCGACACCTGCGCGCAGGACGCCAGCTCTCCGTAGCCGCAGGCGGCCAGCTCGCCGCCCTCGAAGCCCCCGGCCCCCAGCATGCCGTACGGGTAGTCCATGGCCGGCCAGCCGCCGCCCTCGCCCTCGGCGCCCGCCCACAGCGTGCCGCCCAAGTGACGCCCCTGAACTGCACACGGCACGCTCGCGCCACTCCGGGATGAAATCCTGGCTGATGCGGCGCTCGATGTGTTCTTAGGAGCTTTTGACGGTTGAAGTCAACGGAGGACTAGATGTATCTTCGAGAACCTTTGAGCGTTGAAGTCGATGTAAGATTCGATGTATCTTTCACAGCTTTTGGTCGCTGAAGTCAAGGACTGGAGTATCCTTGGAGGCTTCTGGTCGGTGAAAATTTTTACAAATCTTTAGTTGTTTCGATTTTGGATAGTTTTCGGTAATCCTTCAATTTATTTTTGTTAACAATATAAGTACAGACTCGAATAAGCATATAAATCGAAATGCAGATTGTCCTTTTGTCTTTTTTTATGTTCGTCTCAAGAGTTAATTATTAGTAGGTAATTGCGAAAGCAATTAGTAGAATTATGAATATTATTGTTTTTACGTATTCATAGTTTTGTATTTAAAAATGGTAATTGTTTTTTTATGATTTTTAAAACACTTTTTTTTAATAAATCCTTTCTTTGTGATTCAATTTAGTTAGTACTTTTCTTGTAGTTGAGATTCTTGTACCTACGTTTTGGTTCCGTTACAATTCCGAATTATCACGTTGAATAAAACTGTCACTCGAATATACTCATATATATTATTTAACTGTACAATCGTTTTTGTTTGTGTCCCGTTTTTTTAATTTATTTTATTCAATTAAACGTTTGTTTACGAATCCATTAAAAAGGGTGCAAAGTTAGTTCACGAAATTAAAAATAAAGAGCTCCGATTCGTAGCCAATTAATTCTGCATTATGCAACGGAATCCTCGCCAAAATCGTCAAACGTCATTTTGACTAATTGTCACTTAATTGTGTTTCGTGCGTCTTATCTGGCGCTTAGCGGGCGGGGGCGGGCGGGGCGGGGGGTCGCAAGGGGCACAAATCGAATCATAAAATTAATCGAAGACACGACAAGACGGCGGGTTAATCCAATAACAAATATATCGGATTAGTCGCGAGGAGCGAAACAGTACCGCGCTCGGGTCGGGCTCGCAATCAAATGATGAGCCTAATTCAATAAGGGTGGCTAAGCAGGCGGGGGTGGAGCCTGTCCGTCCCCCGGCCAATGGCAGCGCTCCCCGCGGGGCTCTCGGCTTCCCATTGGCCGCCTCCCACCCCGTCCACCCCCAGCCCGACCGACAGTTGGGGAGGGGGCGAGTTACAACGAGACAATGTTTTGGTGGCGGCGGCTGGAAAAGTATCGCTTTTCGTTTTCCATGCGCGGGGAATTTTTATTTTCTTTGTATTGAAGATTTCTCAGGGTTTTCTAATAGCGGCGCAACCTAATTTCTGAACTTTGAGCTTTTCGGTCATTCCGTCCTTTATACCTGCCTACAAAAACTTTTTTTTAATATTAAGTGTCTGTGTTTTTTTACTTTCTTTGCAGGTGTTTGATGTAAATCTAATCAAACTTTTATTAGCTTAGGAAACATTATGCCAGCAGTTACTCGTTTTGTGAGTTTTTTCTTAAGTATGCATTCCTGCCGACGTAATATGCTACAAATGGTAGTAAATTCGACTAATCGACTGTAAAAACACACAAATAATTTCAATTCGTATATTGTTATAATTAATAATATTTATTTCACTCGCGTGGTGTTAGAATGAATGTTAATGTTGATAGACATTGTATTTGATTCTACAGCTGAATAAGTAAGAATTATAATAGATTTATAATTTTTGTTTACATAACTTTATTAGACTTTTAAGCCAAAATAACCGTTTTCGTAGACTACGGTGTCTTATTCAAAAGAAAATAATAAAATAAATTTTAAATTACATTATAGTTCAATCCCTAATTATAATTAATTGCATCGAAAAATTTCTCCCTTCTTATTTCTTTAACCTGACGGGGAAACTTTACTTGTGTATTGATGGAGAACTTAGCTGCCAGAGGATTTAACCCGCGATATCTGAGTGGGAACCCGACGCTTTGGACCGCTCAACCGACTAACCGATCTCATGTTACAAAATTTCCCACATCTATCAAAGTAATAAAAAAGAGTTCCCATAGAATCAGCCTACTGGCTGCTAGCAATGCATAACATTTCCCTCGGCGGCTAGAAGTCTCGAGGGACGGGCAGACAGGAGGGACCTGCCTGTATTGTAGTCACCACACTGATGTGGATACGGTTCCCATCATTTAACAAATCGATTATATTTTAGATCCCTTCTGTTTATATAAGTGTATTTGATAATTAAATAATTAAAGTACATATATTAATTTACCTAGGTAAGTAAATGTGTATTGTGTTCCACTCAAAGATCAAATATGCACGAAAATGAATCCACCAATGTGTTTTGTTTTTGTTTTGCAATCATTCGTTGAGTTTTTTTTTAAGTTGCACTTTTTTTTTCTTATTATAAAATAAATTGTTAAATACATTTAAAATATCGATTTAGGAATATTTTGCACAGCTTTAAAATATAAACTTTTAAATGTAAGTATGTAACTGGGAGTTTTAGAGCATTTTATTTTAAAGTCACACATTGATGATTTTTTATTATTTTAATTTTCATTAAAATGAAAATGTGTTTTAGATTTTATAAAAAAAGGGATATCATATTTCATATTTTGCAACTAGCGCTTTACATAAATGTACATATATTTTTATATAATTATTTTTCTACATAATTTTCAAAGCTTTTAATTACCTACCTCGCTATATGTAACCTGTTTTGAAGTAGGTAACAGAAAAGTAGAGTGAAATAATAATATTACAATAGAATCATATACTATAACATTTTTTAGGTCTACACGCATTTTTTAAATTGAATCATCAGGATAAGTCGTCACTCAGTTGTTAGCTTAGTTAAAATCATTGATATTGGTTGTTTTTTTTTTTTGGTACCTAATTATTACAATTTATTTTTTTCCATGTATTTCGCATAAGCTAAACACCAAACATATTTATAAGATCTAATTTCGTTTCGTGAGAATTAAAAACTAATCAGCACCCTCCTCCCCCTCGGGACCCCCTCTCCCACCCACCCCACGGATATTCATTGCACCCTCGGGGATTGACGTTTGATCCCACCCCCCTCCTCATTGCACTTGACGCTGGGAGAAAACCTGGCAAGTGAATCATATAATTATATATTACCATCGGCCGCATTGGCTCCCAAACTTTACAGAACCGCCACTCACTTAACCCACTTTGAATTTTAAAAAAAAAACATTTATATTTTGTACAAGACAAACGAATCATTTTAAATTTTACAATTTTTAACAGTCTTGGAAAGTTTAATGAAAATTTCAACTTGGAAATTAAAAAAATAATCAAGTAGAAGTTTAACTTTAGTTACGGTTAGGTAACGTTAAGATTTAACAAATTTACTAATATTTTTAAATGCTCTTTTCTGGATTTTTACACCCCTAGCTTTTAGTAAATTGTTTTTTTTTGTACCTTTTGATGTGCACACGCACTGTTATACCCATAAATGAACATTTTTCAATGATTTTAGATGGTTTTAATAAGCATAACATATTTGTTTTAGAATATTTTTTCTTTGTTATATTACCTTAGGTAATTTAGTGTAAAGTACACTTGAGCTAAACTACCCCAAAATTGCGCTACTTAAATTCACTGTTATTATTATTATTAAGATTTTTTTTTTTTTTTACATGAATACCGCACAAGAGTCTCAACTGCTCCCAACCGTCTAGAGCCAGTGAGACTATGGCATCCCCAAATTGGGTATGTTGTGAGGCTGAAGGTAGTAGGGAGGGGAAGGAGATCGGGAAGAGGAAGGTTGGGAAGTACCTGGCTATTCAGATCTGGTCACCAAACACGGCTTAAGCCATTTCAAGCAACGTTTCGATTCTGAATGGTGGTCTTTCACCAGGGCGATACTTAGAGTATCTACCACTCTGGAACGTGCCGCAAATATACTTGTTATTATTTTCATATGAATTAAATGTGTTATGACACATATTAATTAAATAAAAGTTATTGGCGCACGCCGGGTTTGAACCCGCGACCTTTGGATTCGTAGTCGAGCGTCTTACCACTCGACCATGGAGGCCGTAAAATTTATGCAGGTGGGTTACCGTCCTCTATCAAACTTTATTTTGTTCACCAACCCAGATCCCTTAAATGCTCATAGAACCTACGCAGTTCAGGCGCTTGCTGGGTTATTGGATTTATTAATAACAATAATATTTGGATAATTTGTTTAGTGCTGTTTTTGTGAAAAATCACCTCAAGGGCGCTGAACAAATCTTAATTTCAGTTAATATTAATTCCTAGTTTATATAAATATACAGTAACATACTTACCTGACAGATCACTTCTGACAGGACACAATCACTTTAAATTTTAGCTGATTTATGTATGTATATATATTTATTTATGATGTACATATAAACCTACATAAATGTGAGCTCTTTAAAGTCGTTAGAATTTACTAATGATTGTATCTCATGAATAACAGCACAGCTTTTCAAAAATGTCTGAGAGAGCACTTCCAATTTTTTTATTAAAATGATTTTATTATAAATAGGTAGTTACGAAAAGATGTACGAGTCAGAGAAATAACGTTGTAAGCACTATACAGTGTTTTACGTAAGTTTTCCATGAGTTTTCATGGTGCATCTTTTACTATTTTTTATGGTAAAAAAATCGAAGAACACACAAAAACGTGACTAACCTTTCCAGTTGTCAAAAACAAACCACTAATCCAAAATGGCTGATAATGCTAACATATGATAAACATACGTGTACCAACATAACAAAAAAATCTAGTCGAATGTACACAGCTCGCGAAAATTCAATATTCACCTTTTCTTTTGAACACACCTCGTATATCCGGCAAAAGAGTCTCATCTGTTTCTAACCGTTTGGAGCTGGTGGGACTATGGCATCCCTAATTGGGATATTTTGTGAGGCTGAAGGTAGTGGGGTGGGGAAATGAGGAAACTAGATGAAGAAAGAGACGGTTGGGAAGTACCTGGTTATTCAGATCTGGTCACCAAACACGGCTGAACCAACATTTTAAGCAAAGTTTCGATTCTGAATGATGGTCTTTCACCAGGGCGATACTTAGAGTATCAACCACTCTGCAACGTGCCGCAAATATACCATATATATTTTTTAATATTAATTAAATGTGAAACAACACACATGAATTAAATTTACTTTAATTGCGCACGCTGGGATTTGAACGAGTGACTTCGTGATTTGTAGTCAAGCGTCTTAACCACTCGACCACGGAGACCGTCACATACTTTAAATGAACTATATACCTATCTGTGTTTACGTAATGTAATCACACTTAGAGCTATGTTGTTCGTTGTAATCAAACCATGTTTCTTCCTCTTCAAGTACCTACTCATATCGGGGGTTGGCTATCATCGGGGATGAGATAAAAATAAGGGATATACGTAATTTTTTAACATTTATTTAATAATTATTGTTTGTTCTTTTCATTGACAATATTTTTGTACCTGTTATTCAATATTCCTTTTTTTATTTTATTTTCAAATTTTTTTGCTTTACTTATGAGGTTATTGTTTAAAAAAAATGTTAACATTTGTGTTAAAGCTTTTAACGGGCGTAAATAAATAAATAAATCTGAATGCAGGATTTTATTTTGTTTATACAGATACTTGTAGGTAACTGTCTCCTGAGTTTGGGAACTTCAGATCTGCTGTCTATTTATTGGATGTAATTTAATATCAAGTGTGAATATCGGTAGGTACCTACACGTTATAGCCATGGCATAGTCCATGGAGAGAATGAGCGTATGCCGAATGGTGACAATAATATAATTCCCAAATGGATGAGATTGTTTTGCATCGTGGGAGAACTTTTTTAGTGAAGTCCTAACTTTTCCTGAGCACTCATAAATTTCTTCTCCGAAATAACTCTTGAACTATGACATCTGGCGTCGTGAAATTCGCACATTTTTTTCCGTCTAAAGCTTCTAGGTAAAAGTTACTACTTTCAGCTCGCGACGTCATTTCCGCCATACGGACGACGCCTGGTTGTAAAACTTGTTACATTGATGCTTGAAAATTGCATCACGCCACAACTTTTGAGAGGTTTTGTTGTTTCCACACACAGATTTTCTGTTTTATATTTAAGACATTCTTTGAAACGGGACTCCAAACATATCGAATCAAAAAGCCAATCTCTCTTTGTCAGAATTTTTTTGATATTTCAAGGGAAGTAACTTTTTTCAATATTCTCGAGTGAGTTTGAAATTTCAAATCGTCTTTTCGGTACAAACGTCAATGGTGAGAAATGAGCAGTGGCGTGGCTTGTTCCGCAAGTCGCCCCCGCTGTCAGGCGGGAGTGACGCGTCACCTGAGCCCAATAATGTATTACGAGTACGCCCCTGCCCCGCTGCCCCTTCTGCCGGTTCCATACCAAAAGTACCTACCGGAAGTTTGTCGCTAGAACTACGCAACAAATTATATAACTTAACGTAGTATGTCGACGTTCATCGTGAAATGCGATGTCAAAAATTGGTATTTAAAAACACTTAAATGTTTTTGTTTATTTTCATCTCATTTTAGGGTGGAAGATACTCTGAATATATAATTATTATTATTGTAAAACAGATATCAAATCCAATTACAGTACAATGGAAAACCACAAAAATAGATTTTTTACAACTGAACATATTAAAATTATAACATTTTTAAATTTTTTGAACATAGGTAAATTCTCGGTAAATATTTATTTATTTACAAATTAACGGTCTAAATTCCAATTACAAAAATACATATAAAACACGAAATGGGAAAAAGAGCAATAGAGAAGGAATAGCATATACATAAAAAATAAATAAAGCGATGACAAAAATAAGGCAAAATAAACATAAGAGAGAACATTCAAGCCATGGTCTAGTCAAAGTTTTGGCAGAGTCGTAAAGAATGACAAAAATCATTTAGACTGCTACCAAAAATTTCAAGACCATGGCTTGAATTAACAAGTCTTGACATTCTGGATATTGGAGAATTACACCCATAATTAGTATTGTGATGATTGAGGAACAGCAATTAATTGTTTCTGAGTGTACGGCAAGGAATGTTGAACTGGATAAGTTGCAACAGAGAAGGTGAGTCAATAAAACAATTAATAATTTTGTAAATGAAAATTAAATCAAAGTCTTTCCTGCGCTTTTCTAATGAAAACATTTTCAATAATTGTTCAATTTCATCACATGAATAATCGTGTATTTCTTGCCCTAATCTCCATGCAATACCGCGTAAGAAGCGATGTTTTACGGATTCAATATGATGAATATGAACGGTACAAAAAGGGGACCAAATTACACTAGCATATTCTAGATGAGGGCGAACTAATGAGCAGTAAAAGGTTTTTAAGGGTCACATGCAATTCTATTGATGAAGCCAAGAAGTTTTAGTGATTTATTAGCTACATTCTGATGCATTGTGGTATAATTATATCAATATACATGATTATTTGATATAATTATACCTCTTGTCATGTTATGCTGTGCCAAAATATCTGTCCGACCATAGGGTGTGCTAAACATGGCATGATTTGCTGCGGCAGTATTTCCCAGGTGCGAATAAGCAGTAGCATGCCAAGAGGTATGGACAGTCGATCAAGTGGTTTATAATCTTAAAGCCTATTGTCATGAGACCAGCACTAAGCCTAGTCTCAAAGCTTTGATAATTTGTCTCCTCGCGTAGTTCCATGTGATGCATTAACATAGGATATGTTCCGTGCGAACGCATGTACACATCCCTGAGGATTTTTTTCTGAATCTGTTCCAACATATTTATATAGTTGGTCTGATGTGGAGCCCAGACAGTACTAGCGTACTGCAACTTGCTTTTGATCACTCCATTGAAGAGGGCTGTCATCGAATTTGTGTTATATTGCCCTGGCGAGAGACCAAAAATCATTGTTGAAACGTTGCGTTGGTTTTAAAGACTTTAGCCAGTTACGGCCGCTGTTGCCATTCAAACTTAGCAACCGTTGAGCCGAAATTTTGCTTACACCATGCTCAAATTCACAATTAAGGTATTTTCAGCGCAATCTCTCAGCCAACTGAAGGTGAAGTTGGATAAACTGTCAACAGAGTAAAAAGACAGTGATACTTATTCTAAATTTGAATTTCGTGGATACTTATTGAAATAATTACAAATAATTAGATATGAATAGTGGGAATTAACGATTTATTTTTTAATATCTGTGTGTGCAGTTAGCAATAATTTCGATTTATATAAAGAAACACAGTGTCAGAATACCAAAAATAGTAAACTATTTTCAAGTTTCTATTGCATGTTTTCAGGAAAATCAAAATTTAAAGTCAACATACAACTGAGATCAAGAAAACAATATATTAACAAATGTTTGTTTAAAAATATACAACAAATGTATGGGTATTTCACGTAAAACAAACAATTTATTCAAATGAAAGCTATAGAATCTGGTTTATGACGAGTTTGTGTTAAATATAAAATAAAAAAGTTTACTCTTGACGTCATATTTTGTCTATGTCACCTTAGCTACAAATGTTAAAACAAGCAAAAATACAATAACGTTTTTGGTTTGCCTATCATAGCCGTTTCTTAGCTGCGGCTCAGAAAAATTGGGAACAACAGCTGTTAGTAAAAGATTTAGTAGAATAGTTAGATACTTATAATAGAGATTCGATACACGAGGACGGGTCGCTTTTACGACTCGTTCTTATGTTCAATAACTTGGCTGTAAACCGATTTGCCGGCAACTGTGTTTCCTCCCTACTTGAACTTGGGTCTCCTCAACACCCAGGTTCACTTCTTTCTTTCCTCAAAAAGACCCGCCACACAGCATCCCCAAAGATGACATAGGCCCTAAGGGAAATTATTTCCCTCAAAGCCTCCTGTGTGGAATGTTAAAGTTAATGTTAAAAAAAAACTGACTTACCTATTCAATTCCTTATAAGAAAGGCTTCACAACATTTTCCAAAATTAAAATTGCATGGTCCAGTGGCTCCAACATCGCGTATTTTTGTTGTTTAAATAATAAAATTGTGTTTGACTCGTTCTAAAGATATAATACAACTTCGACTGGTTAGTAGGTGAGTGGACAAACGCGTCGGATTCCCACCCGGGCGTCGTGGGTTCAATTCCTTTACTAGCTAAGTCTCTCTAAGTATTCGTAAACGGGGAATGTTTGTCTTTCTTTTTATTAACTAACTAACTAACCATCACGCCGTTTCTCCGCAAAAGTAGGCAGAGAGGACAAACCGCCACATAACTCTGTCTTGGCACACACTCCTTGCTTCATTCACATTCATACATCGTCTCATACACATTCTTCTGTTATTCTGATTCTTCACAGAGCCCGATTCGTGTATTTGATTCACAATTAATTAATTAAATTTAAAAACTCACAGGAACAAAGACACGAAGTACCTACACTAGCGTTGTGACCACTTTGAAAGAACTAGTTCTTTTGGCAACAGTTCCTACTTCATTTATTGTTCATTGAACAAATACTTCAATTGAAGTCGGTAGTTCATTTTAGCATTCATTCATTTCATTGAACAAATACTTCAATTGAAGTTGGTAGTTCATTTTAGCGTTCATTCATTTCATTAACTTCATTTCATTGAACAAACACTTCAATGGAAGTTAGATTATAAAGAACTACTCAATTTGCAGTAGTACAGTTGTGAAGGTGAACTTCAAAGCCTATAAAGAAGTACTTCACTACAAGTACTTCAATTGAAGTCCGACTTCAAAGTACTTAGATCTATCTCTACTTACGTAGATCTAATGGAACGTGATTTTCATTTTGGCGAGGAATCGGTTCCAGTTCTTTTCAATTTGAAATCTCTACCGACTGGTACGTTTATCGGCAAGGAACCAGTTCCAGTTCTTTTCGTTTTTAAATCTCTACCGACTAGTATGTCTTTTTTTGGCGAGAAACCGGTTCCAAAAAGAACTGAACGAATAACCGGATATATTCAAATCTCTTTTTTGCGAGTTCGACTTCAATTGAAGTGTTCACTGCGAAGGATTCATTTTAAAGAACTAGCAATTTGTGAAGCATTCACAAACATTGAAGCTTTTCCCGACGCGAACCTACACATTTTATTATTTTAGTAAAGACCACAAAAGACTTACATAGCTAAAGCGGAAACTTGAAAAAGGCTTTCGCCAATAATTATTCTCGAATAGAATAATTACCAGATAACAATAAAAGTAAGTACCCATTCGAGAAGTACCTCTGAAAATAAACATAGCGTCTGTTTATCTGGAGTATCTTTAGTGTCCGAACGGAGCAGACCTTCGCCATTATGCCCCGCCAGCCAGATTGGATTCTCGTGTTTCCGGTCCCTCCACTGCAGCCTCCTGCCTCCGGCGCCCCCCGAGCCTGGGCCCGCCGGAACAGTCTGGAACTGGAATTGCCAGACTTCATCTGCAAATGGCCAGGACGGCGATGGCAACGGAGATAACACTTACGTAAATGTAAGTGGATCTAACCGAGAGCACATGAGACACGTATTTCGGGGACGAATAAAAGTTCTCCGGGCGTATTAAATGTTAAATTTTATTTCAGGGTAGTTGCTACCCTCGGATTAACAATATATGGAGAGACAGCTAATTATTTTTACCCAACCTATACAAATTTAAGATAAAACACTTTCTCCGGGTTTTCACGTCACGCACCATACGAAAGAAAGAGATAACAAAATTTCCCAAATTATCACACCGCTTTTAAGTAGTGTTAGAATGTTCTTCGTGTCCCGCGTCTCTGTTGACTTCCACCCACACGTTTTGATACGTCGACATGTGCTATGAATAGATGCATAAATACTTTAGTCCTAGTCCTAGCCACGCCCAGGTCTAGCCGAGTCCGGCTGACTACAGCAGCGCTCTCTCTTGTATATTATTGCTCTGAGTTGTTATCCGAATCGAAGTCACCTACCTAAAAAATGTATATACCTCAGAACAATAATATACCAGGAGGGAGCGCTAGTGTAGTCAGTATTGATGATTTTTGCCTGACTGGAGCGTGGCTAGGGCTAGGGTATTTGTGGATCCAATCATAGCACACGTTGACGAATTGTTTTTATTTATTTATATTACCACTTCTTTACAGTATTGTTATAAACAAAAATTACCACTTCTTTACAGTATTGTTATAAACAAAAATGTAGGATATAACCTAAAAAACCGTTGAGTTCTGTCGCATAAAAAAACGTAGTGGGCGGAGTCACCGGAGACGCGAGGGACGGAGAACATGCTTACATACCTAAAAGCGGAGCTATATTGTGTGAGAACTTGTCTTATCTCTTTCTCTCTCAAGGTTTGAAATGTATAAACCCGGAGAAAGTGATTTATCGTAAATTTGTACAGGTAGGGTAAAAATGTTCAGCTCTCTCTCCATATATATTCTTGCTCTGAGGTAGATACAAACGGTACATACGAGTACACATATCATCGGCTTTGATATCAAACAACCTGTTTATTTGGGAAAATTGTTAAAACCCTATAAAAGTGAGAAGTTTTTTGTAAATAAATGTAATATAATATTGTGTAAAGGCGTTTTTTTAGTTTAAACTCTTCTATTCGACGAAACGAAACATTATTTACACATTGGCATATTCTCTGTGTATTTAAGCTGTGGTAGATACTAAAGTCGATGATATTTGTGTTATTATTCTTTATACTGTTTTTTAAATAATGCTATTTGTATTTCATTTTTATTATTTTTTTAATGATTTTATGGATTATTTCGTAATTTTCTAACTAGTTGGGATTATACAAACATCTCTCATAAGATCCATCTAACTAGTACTTCGGCTCATAAGCTTTATTACTATCACCATCTGATGGTTTCATTTATTTGACTAAATTTAAGTTTACATTTGTGAGTTCTTACGGAAAAGGTCTTAACTGGATAAAAAAAACCCTAAGCAAGATTTCATTACTTTTCTCCCTTATTATCAAATTACTTATTTCAAAATTATGTATGTATATTTTCAACGAAGTTTTCATAATTCGCTCACACTTAAGCAATCCGTTAATACTCGGTTTGATAATAATATTAAACAATGCAATTTTGTATGTGATGTGATATGAGTACGTAACATTCAAAAATACGTCATTATTATTTTCGGTACATATAATTTATGCTACAATTCTTGCAATTTTTGTTGGTGTAATGGTCATAATAATAATAATAAGAGTGAACTTATATAGCGCAGTTTTGTGATATTTCACCTCAAGTGCGCTTCATACTAAATTACCTAACCTAATTAACAAGGAGAAAATAATGTATAATATGTTTACAAATTAAAACAATATAAAATCATGATCGTTACGATAAATCATGAGAGAGAAATATTCAGGTATGAAACAGTGCATGTGTACATCAACAGATTGAAAAAGCAATTTGCTAGAAGTTAAAGGTGTAAAAATCCAGATTAAAAGTATGAATTCATATCTTAGAGTAGTATCTATCTAAGGCAGTGAAGTCAGTTTTTGATGAATTTAACCAAATTTTAACCAGACTCGGCGCACCTGGGCGTGGCTAAGACTAAGGTTAGGGTATTTATACATCCATCCATATCACATATCGAGATAATGTTTTTGTTTATTCGTATAGCCACTTTTTCACAGTATTTTTTTCAACTAAAAATATAGCATAAAACCTAAAAAACCGTTTAGTTGTGTCAAATTTAGTAGCATAATAAAAAAATGTGGGCGGAGTCCCGCGGTGACCCAGGAGCTTAAGATCATTGCGACAGTACGAGTATATAAAAGCGGTCTATGAAATTTTTCGTCTCTTTTTCTCTCATGGTGTACGACGTAAAAACCCGGAGAAAGTGATTTATCGCAGGTTTGTGTAGGTTGGGTAAAAATAATTGGCTCTCTCTCCATATATTGTTACTTCAAGATTCATATTTTCCTACGCCAAGCTCAAGAGCTAGTTCTCTTCTTTGGCGTAGTAATACAAAAAAAAAAAGAAGTTATAAACATATCAAATGTACTATCAACCTTTATATCTCTAAATTACAATATGTATTATGTTTAATATATATATATATATATATATATATATTTAAAAAAATTATTTATATATATATATATATTATTTATTTATTTATATATATATATATATGCTTTATTATTTAATCGAATTACTTTTCTTCAATATTATTTTTTTATATATTTAAGTAACTATCTATATTGTGTAACATTGATATAATTTCTATATATATGTAAACTTTTTTTCTTTTTTTGTAAAATAAATAAAAAAAAAAAAAAATATATATATATATATATATTAATAAATGTGTTAAAGCAAAGAAAAGGAAATTGTACTGTCATCATAGTTTCCTTCCAAGTAATTGATCGGGGTTCGATTCTCGGCAGTGGCAATACAATTTATTTATTTTTAAATCTATGATGTTCCGTGATTTTTCACGGGTTTGAGCTAGTAATAAATAAATAAATATTGCTGTCGGTATAAATAAATAAAGTTAGGCATAGATTTTTCCATATCTATTAGATAATTTATAAGTTGCACCCCACACACCTAATCGTGTTCTTGCAAATAATTTGAAAGAGTATGTACAAATATCATATGCGAAAACTTCCTCACCTCGTATCAACGGTGCAATATTAAATCAATATGAGTGATAGATAATCCAAGTATTGCCCTGGTGAAAGATCACCATTCAGAATCGAAACGTTGCTTAAAAATGCCTTTAGCCGTGTTCGGTAACCAGATCTGAATAGTCAGGTACTTTCCAACCTTCCTCTTTCCCATCTCCTTCCCCTCCCCACTGCCTTCAGCCTCACAACATACCCCAATTTGGGATGCCATTGTCCCACTGGCTCTAGACGGTTGGGAGCAGTTGGGACTCTTGTGCGGTATTCACTATTAAAAAATATATTTATGCATATATTTTATACATCCTAAAACAACAGGCATACGCATTTTTTAAAATCAAACAATATCAACGCCACCAGCCTAGACAACAATAATAAAATCTAATAAAAACGGCACACTCCTAAGCGCTATGGTATACTGCTGATAACTCCATTGTAATCTCTCCCTCTTTCTCATAACTTACGCGTGTAATTGAAAGAGAGATCGCAACGGATCTCTCAGCGGCAGGACCATGGAGTTTTCTCACCCAGCCTCGGCGCCCATTACCACCCTCTCCTCATAATCATGTTATTGGGTCGGAATCACTTACCACGTGCTTGCCACGTGGGCCCAGTGGCGACACGTGGCTCAAACTCGAACAAAAACACACTTATGATCATCAAATAGTTGATCTTTTTCAAACCTCATGGGACTTTATGGTGAATCATTACATTTTACAATCAAATAAGCTAACTATGGGTACAGCTTTGCATACAATTACAAATGTGGCAGCCTATATCGGTATAAATTGAAATAATAATATTCATAACTTCCAAGGAAGCAATGAGACCGGTTAAAATGCCAGTTTCTAAAAAGGTTTTGGTAGCTCGATTGGCAGAGACGTCACTCCCGGATAGAGTAGAGATTCCGAGTTCGAGTCTAGATCGCGACCTAATTATTTTTTTGATTATGTCTTTTTCGGTAAAAACTGTTGATATTATTTCAATAATTAATATCAAGAAGATTAAAGCATAAATTTGTCATTTTTGAATCTCAGGGACCAGGAAGCACATAAATCAAAGAATCATAATAAATAAGTTTGGTATATTTAACAATAGATATCTTTACATATAAAGCCCAAAAAATATTTTTCTCACAATCGAATCTCAGGGACCAGGAGCACATACATCAAATAAGGATAGTGAATTAGTTTGGTCTACTCGACAATAGATGTCGTTACATGTAAAAATTATAAGTACTGTTAAAGAAATTTCTCACATTTGAATCTCAGGGACCAGGAGTACATAAATCAAAGAAGGTTAATGAAATAGTTTGGTCTACTCAACAATAGATGTCGTTACATGTAAATATAAATACTATAAAATAAATTTCTCACACTTGAATCTGAGGGACCAGGAACAAATAAATCAAAGAAGGTTGATGAATAAGTTTGGTCTACTCAACAATAGATGTCGTTACATGTAAATATAAAGACTATAAAATTAATTTCTCATATTTGAATCTCAGGGACCAAGGGCACGTAAATCAAATTATAATTAATTAGTTTGGTCTACTCAACCATAGATGTCGTTACATGTAAATATAAAGACTAAAAAAAATACAAGAATGCAACTCATTTTTTTGAAAAATATATTCATTTTTTTTTAAAATGCATCCACCTCAGTAGCAGTGTCCCTAGCTGCTTTGGGAAAACCTTTATTCTATTCTTTGCTCCTGTGATTCTACTGGTTTGCTGCACCAAATCGTTTCTAAATCTTGACCAATGAAAAAAGTACAATCGTCATCTAATTTAGAGCTAGCTGTTATGTCCATAGCATCTTCAGTTTCCAATTTGGCTGATAGATCTGCTTCGCTTTTATCGGACTGTTGTTCCGTCGATTTATCTTCAAATTAATTTCCGATGTCTGAATTATCTATAATATCTCCTTCTTCATGCTCCTCGTTAGACGGCTCATGAAAAAAGCGTAAGATGTAGAGATGGTCAATATTTTAGTTACTTCTATTTTGAAGAAAGATACACAATTATATTAGGTATTTTTTTTTTTATTATTTCTAAATATAAATAAATCCATGTTTTTCATCGTAACACTCGATCAGAAAAAGTGTATCCATAGGTCAGAATAAACATTTTACTTTCTCTTTCGTAAGACGGGAAATTTTTCTGGCAGGATACTTAGCTTGGGGTGTCTTAAATTCCATCACTTTGGGTGACTATCAAATTGACAATCGGTCCCATTAATAAAATATTATATTTCCCATTAAACGCCGACTCTTGACCTGTTTTAGCTTTTGATCGAATCGAAATCAACTGTCAAGCATGTTCGTTATGTTTTAACACCCAAAACTAAGTTACTATAGTCCAGAACTATCCACAAAGTTTACCTCTAAGTGGTTGAGCGCTCAATTTTTAAAGTAAAATGTAATATTAGTGTAATGGTCCAACCAGTTGTAATGGTCCAACCAGTCCATGTCACTAAGCACTCATATCAATCTCTTATTGTATCCTAATTGCATCCTTTAATGTATTTCTGTCTTATAAATTATATCCTAACTTCGCTTTCTAAAAACTCCCTTTTAACATGTATTATCCCGTAGTTTATATGTTTGGACTCTGATACTTTAAATTTGACCATGCCTATAATGAGGTATAAAACCAGAGCTATTCTGTAAAAGCACCCACTACTAGTACTAGTACTGCTACTATTAATTCTTATTATCATCGCACTCCCGTGCAGTAAACCATCTTTATTTAAAGGTTTAATTACTTAATATTATATATAAAATTCTTCCAGTAAAAAGTTTTCAAGAGAAAGTGATTATATTTTCTTCAACATCCCCAAACAAAACGTGCCTTATCCAAGGGGCGTTCTGTCGGTCGAATTCAGCATTACATTAGGTAAACGATACTTAAAAAAGTAAACCAAATTAATTATCATTTGATATTTAATTACATTCCTGGCATTAGATTGGGCAGTAAGAAATGCTAAGCTACATAAAATTACAATATGTGCTGAGCAGATAGACGTAGGCCCAAAGCTGTTAATGTTTCTTCGAGACTCCAATTGCGAGCATTTATCATCCCTGTCTTAATTATGTCTGGAGGTCGGCTACAAGATGGTTCCGTAATTGCTGTGTGATGCTTCGGGCTTAGGGGAGCGTAGAGGGAGGGGGGAGGGTAACAAACAATATTGTAATATACAAACGAAATAAACATCTTTTATAAATTTATAAGCTGAAATCATATACCTAATGTGCTTTTTATAATATCATGTGTATCACTGGTATATAATGATACCATGTTACCTTATACTTTGCAGTTAGTGCCCACTGCGAGTTTCGAACTCGGTCCGTCCAACTGTTAGCTGAACAACAAACGCTTGTATTTTAAAATTACTTACAAACGAAGTGATCATCCGCGCAAAACGCTCTTTAGGCATAGACATAAAATACAAGACACGTCATATTCATACAAATTGAACGATAAATTTGGCACGCTCTGATATTTGTTTGAAAACTCATAACGCATGAAAAGGATAGCCATACCAAGCAGAATATGTGTGTATGAATGAGATAGCTATATGAACGTCCCGCGTTACATTCTCCGCGTTACAAGCCCTCGAAACGAGCGAAGTAGCATGCGACGTACTCAGTGTACTGTCGCTAGGTTGTCTTCCACACACTTATGTATTTCTGCATTCGCTATCTCACTTATACCATTTGGTACGTGAATAATTGCATTAATTGAAATAATACGTGATTTGTGTGTACTTCGCATGAAAAGAAACTCCATGAGATTTGTGTTTTGTTCCCGAATGATTTTTACACTTGTCAAAAGGCACAGGAAGGCATTTTATCTCAGAAAAGAGCTTACAGCGATGCCTTTGTGGCAGCTGGTAACAGCTTGTTTGTCAAACGAATGTTTGCGCGAGACTAAACGCAGTAAGTCTCAGGTATGCCACGTTGGCTTAGTTTAGTGCAGTCACGCGCGCTGTCTCAGTAACGTATCTACATTATTTAATTCATCTAAGCCCTTGGTGATTTTTTTGGGTAAACATTTTTACAAGTTGCTATCTGGAGGTATTCGTAACCCTTGCATACTGAAGGAGATCTACTCATTTGTGCCAAATAGATATAATCGTTCGAGGCATCGCGTGTTGTTTTATACGTCAAAGAGTGGAACATCCTCATATCAAAACACACCCAGAAATAAAGCCATCCAACTACTCAATGTCAATGAAGCTGCATCGACCTTAGACATCTTTAGGTATAAAAAAATTTATGAATTAAATACATAAAAATGGTACATAAAAATGTATGCAATTCAAGGATTATCTCTTAACATGTGTGTACAAGAGTTAGTGTAATACCAGCATACGTGTATTGTCCTCTTTTATATATTTTTTCGTTTATCACATAGGCAGGTACCTAAATAAATTTAAAAAATGACGTCCGGTAAAACGGTTTGTTTTTACCCAACCAATTATTTTTAACGGACATTCACTGTCTTCATATACCTGCATATATGATATAAAACAATATATTTTCGGTTGTGATGTGATGTGAGTACCTATAACATAAAAAATTAATCATTCTTATTTTCAGTCCGTATAATGAATTTATGCCGCTGTTCTCACAATAGTTAGTGATGTAATGTATCAAATAAAATTAAAACAATAACTTTTATTCTTAAAAATGCGTTTTTTTTACTTAAATATTCATTATTATAATAGAAGTGTTTTTTTTTTAATTATCATATCCTGTGATTTTTACAGGTCTGCGCTAATGTTCAATAAAGAGAAACAAACTTTTATTCTGCTTAATAATATCTACTATAATTTACAGTTGTAGCAATGTTCAGAGTCTGCCCGTCTAGTTACAGAAACGTCTGCACGTGGGCCGGAGGGAAAGTCACCCTTATTTTACTATTAATTTCATTAAATATTCAACAGCCGCCGCGCCGGTATCTGCTCTCTTCTGTTCCCTGGACTTTTTAGACATGTACGACACAATGCTGTAATCTAATCAAACTTTTAAATCGTACGTCTTATATACTTCACGATACGCTTGTTAGAACGCTGGGTCCGTATTGTTGATGATCTGATAGTATTAATACCGTAAGCAGTCTTCTGCCACGTTCGATGGAAAAAATCGCTCATCCATACAAAAGTTTGAAATTTTCTTCCGATTACGGTCCTTCACGATTAACTCACTATGTTCCTTTTGATGTGTGCGTCGTGACTAAGCCACGCGGGAGTGGATTTTTAGCTGCTAGTTGTTGATGAATTGTTTAAGAATATTATAGCGTTAAAACAAAATAATTTTAAAAAATTATTTGTTTAATTAATTATATACGCATTTATGGGCTTTTACATAGCAGTTTAATATATAACATAAAATAATAGTGACATAAAAATAACATATGGTAAATGATTAGCACCCAAAAACATAGGTAAGTTAATAGAAATATTATAATGCAATAAATTAACAGTAATATTTTTGAAAGGGGTATGCTATTATAGCCTTCTTGTAACTAGATTCAGTGCAGTTGAATATATCTACTATTTCTGCGAAAGAATTACCCACTGTATGCAACCTAGGGACAAGCGAGTATCTAAATGACTCAGTCCTGATATTATTGTTACATTTAAAAATAATTTTGAATCGAGTGGTTCGGTTAGGTACATGGAAGGTAATTAAGCTAAGTAAATCATAATTTCTTCCAGAAGGTATGCAATATTACACAACTAATGATAGCACAATAATGCTAACCTTGTACAAATCGCCCGCTGTTGAATTTGGCAGCCACCTCTGGTCTGCAGCCCTGAAACACCTGAAAAAAACCTTATTTTATATACTAAATACCGTATACCATAGTCTCAACTGCTCCCAACCGTCTGGACCCAGTGCTACTATGGCATCCCCAATCGGAGATTTTTGTTCGGCTGAAGGTTAGGAGGGGAAGGAGATGGGGAAGAGAAAGATTAGAAAGTACCTGACTATTCAGATCTAGTCACGAAACATGGTTAAAGTAATTTCAAGCAACGTTTTGATTTTGAATGGTGGTCTTTCTCCCGGGCGATACTGAGAATATCCACCACTCTGAAAATCTATTCCCTATGTTAACAAACGGTTTGCAATCTTCGAAGCACAGATGTCAGGTGGGAATGCTGACCTTTTTCTACCGGTATTTCAATGGAAGAGGCTCCGAGGAATTAGCGCCATTGATCCGTTCGGCACCGGTGCACAGCTGGGAAACTCGCCAAACGCGCGCCCAACATCTGTATACGGTTGATATTCGACACATGAGAACAGGTCGCTAGCCGGCCGACTCGTTTTTTTATATTTAACATCTCGACTGTAAAATGATTTGCTGTCCTCTGTGTTTCCTCACCTCCATGACAACATAGCCTTCTTCAAGACCCAGATTCACTTTTTCCTTTCCTCAAAAAGATCCTTCACACAGCACCTCCAAAGATAACAAGGTTCTGAGGAACATAATTTCCTTCAACGCCTCCTGTATAAATTCAATATATTTTTTTTAAATCTAGGAGTAGAGCAATGCAATACATTCCAGAAAAGACAATTATTAAAATTAAACCATTTTTATGCCCCAGCAAACTGTTTTTAAACTACGATTGTGCTTAAATATAAAAATCATGCTTTCTAATGTGCGTATGTGAATATTCAAGTATTTTAAGCATATTTTACTTATGTTGTTATATTAGCCAAAACTTTTTTTTTACGGAAGGCAAGTCTCATTATTACAATGAAATCACGTGAAACAAAAAGTTACAATGAACGAATGACCACGTGATATATTTTTTTCCCGTCCAAGGACGGATTCTGTCCCCCGCCCTAACTAGATTAGTGCCCGCCCACCCTCTCCGCCCCCGCCCCCAGGGGTGGGAGAGTCAACACAGGAATGCTTGGTCACCATTCTCATACAGGAAGTCACCCCACTCTTTTAGCTGTTGGAGTTCTACCTACGAGTGGAACTCATCCGACTGTGACCGTATAGAAAAGCTGTGTTTGTTTAATTGTTCAAGTATATGAATGGGAGAAACATAGTGCTTAGTACCCAACAAGGATCGAGGTTTATTTAAACCCCACAAGTTTATTTTGCAGCGATATGTCGTCATATATCGCTAAAAAATGAAAACCACTTGAAAATTCCATAAACCTGGAAGATAGTAGTATTAGACAGTGAAACAAATATTATTAAGAAATAACAACGGTTTTCAGTTATCCCTTTTAGTGTAACAAGTGATAGTTCGAATAAATAGATACTTTCAACAAAAACTGTTGTAATTATCACTTGATGCTAACGATTACCAAATAATTGTTGTGAATAAAAATCTATCAACTAAAGTGAGAAATACCAACAATAAATACCTTATCAATCAGTAACCACCATACTTCTATTATTTAACCTTATTGTTAAATCATATTTTTAAACACACAATGTAACCGACCTTACTTGGTTTTATAAAAATGTTAATAAAATACACAGGTATATTAACACTACCGTTCCGAAGGGGGGTTTAAATGTCACCCCGAACGAGAGTTTTGTGCGATATATTTGATAAATATTATTTAAATAGTAATAGTTATGGCAACAGATTAAATAATTTAGAAGCACAAGAAATAAGGAAAGCCAATTAATAATCATATTCTTAATAATCAGTTATATTTCCCGTAAACTCATTGAATATCTCAATATTCTTTTATCACATTCTCAGTTGATGTTTTGTTTCTTTCATTTCATATTACCTGTCTCGAAGGAACAAAGAGAAATCTTTATTCTTTTGTTATAAATTAAATGTTTTATTTTGTTTTTTTTACTGTTCTTCCTCTGTATGTATGAGTATATATAACCACATACTATGTATTTTTGTTTTTATCTCCAAGTATTACCTAAACAAATTACCTCAGATTATGTCATAAAAACGCTTTAATAAGCAAGATCAAATAATTGGGTAAATGAGTCACTCCTCTTTAGATCGTACGTTTGATTTTTACTTTTAGGTACGTGAAGATTTAACTATTTTTTATAATATACGAGTATGAGTTAATTTTCCAAAATATAAATATTGATAAATTTCTTATCTTAAATTTATTTTTCAACCACTCATTTACGTTTCTATGCAAGTTCCTTCTTAAAACTCTTCATTTTAAAAGCCTGTATTAAATCTGAAGTGAAGATTGTAGCAATCAAACAAAGGAAATTGTGTAATTGTCTGATTCCACCTACTAGCTTTTTACAGAGTAATTCGTTTATTATTCCGAAAATTTCAAATCATTCTCAAATTGCCCATTAACCTATGCTTTTATTATTTAATACCGTTTTACAGTTGATTAATCTAGCCTAAGTTGTTTTACCGTTAACTCGTCATTGAAATAAATTTACAATCAAGTTAGAAACAATTGACAGCTTTTGCTGATTCGGAAATCCTATGCAACCTTCTCGGGGGGGAGTCGGGAGGTATTGTGGGGTGCGGTAGGACAGGGGACAAAATGAAGAGAGGGCCGCTGCTCATTAGTTCTTCAAATATCCGCCAGGGGTTGCGCCACTGGGAAAAGGGGGTTTGCTCAGAGGGGATGCCACTCCCACTCACCCCCCTTCCCCCTGACCCTATAATTCTCCAAGAGCTGGTCAGGAGATATCGATGATTCTGTTTGATCCCATCAGAACGGAAGATTTATTTACCTGGCAATCATTTCATTAAACAGACTGATATTTATACAGGTATTATATATTATTAGCCAATATCTGGACAGTGAGGGGATTTGCTTTCAATTGAAGGTGAAAATATTATCTGTACTAATCAAATTGATTTGGAAGTCGAGATTCGAAACTCGATTAAAGATGCTAAGGATTTCAAAACCTTGTTGAGGGCATTGTTGCAACCACCTTTGTAACTGTGCGGCAAGATCCTTGACTTTGGACCTAAACAAAGAGGACTTTTTAACACAACGAACCACTAAAAACACTTTATTAAAATCGAATAATAAATATGTATTTTTCAGTTGTTTTACAGTTGTTGCAAAGAAAAGCCTTTTCCACTCAAAATAAAATGCGAATAATGAATATATCGTCGCCATTTGTTCCGCAGTTAAAATACTTAGAGTATCACCCTAGCACCCATGTACTTACCCACCTTTCCTCCAAATACCCACCAATCAATATTACGGGCGCTTGCTTAAAAAGTCGTGAGATCTTTAAACGGAAACCTAAAATTAAAGTAACTAACATTGAAATTTGTTAGATTCAAAATTTAAAAATAATTTTGCATTTGAATTGCCAGGTTCTTCATAACCTTTCTTTTTACGTCTTCCCTTTACCTTCCGCATCACAATACTTCCAAATAAGGTATGCCATAATCGTACTGCTCCCAACCGACTGGAGCCAGTGGAACTATACCATCTCTAGTAAGGGCATTTTGTAAGACTGAAGGCAGTGGGAAGGAAAAGGGTGTGAGGAAGGTTGAGAATTACCTGGCTCTTAAGATCTGGTCAACAAACACGGCTAAAGCTATTTCAAGCAACGCTTCCATTCTAAATGGTGGAATTTCACCAAGGCGATATTTAGTTCCACCACTCCTACAATATTTTTTTATAATGTTGTTTTCTTAAATGTGCACTTGTGTTGATATTTATTTTTTATATGCGGTTGTTTTCCTTATGTTGCTATTGTTCTTATTTTATTAGTGTAATACGTTGTATTTTTAATTGCATGATGTGAACATTTTGGAAATGGGTTGATGACATGGATATTTTGTATCTGTCAGTATGTATGTAATGTTGTCACTCTGTCAAATGTTCCAAATAAATAAAT
This sequence comes from Drusus annulatus, assembly GCA_022651775.1. Classification (NCBI taxonomy): domain Eukaryota; kingdom Metazoa; phylum Arthropoda; class Insecta; order Trichoptera; family Limnephilidae; genus Drusus; species Drusus annulatus. Next base: position 948,643 of record JAGWCC010000160.1, on the reverse strand, counting down.
AATACAGTAATGAAAAATATGCAATAAAACAAATCATTTATTTAAGTTGTTAAGAATAGTCATATATTATAATAACTATCAAAATAAATCAGATAAGGAAAAAAACTTCAAAAAATTAAACAACTTCTCAAATAAAGATCTTCCTGCAGACATTTAGCGTAATGTTTAAAGTTTTTCAAACACACACAAAAAGGATCCCTCAAGACATTTACCTCCCGTAAAAAAGATCCTCCAGGAATAGAAACGGGAACAGGAAGAGGGGGTGGAAAGAGAGAGAGGAGACCATTGACTCTAACCCGACATTACTAACGGCCACACATTTGTGAGCGAAACTTTGCACATTTCTCTTCCCCAGTTGAATCTTTGCTCCATGAGGGAGGATCAGATCCTTCGACCCCTATTTTTTCACTGTAAATTAACTTATAGCGCGGGTTCAATGGATGTTTGATGATAACACACTTAACTTTGTTTCACAACTACCTAACTTGGACTCTAAATTGAAACAAAAATGTTTTAAAACTCTTTTAGTGTTCCTATTCTCGTTTTTCGATACGTAATCCAACTAAATTATTAACCCAAAATTCTGTTTTTTTTTGACGCAGTAAAAACTATCAAACAGTGAATCTTACGTCATTACACAGTTATTTCGTTCTGGAATTTCATGGTAACTCTACAGGTAATGGTAATATTAAATGAACTTGTGATATGTACACAACACACATATTTATTTTAATTAAAATTAACTTGAAAGCTTTGTGCTTTTATTTTTCGTATAAATTATTTGAATGGTTTCAATAATTTTCAACGAAATATCATACAGAAAGCTACAGAAAATAAAAAGGATTACATCGCGAAGTTTTAAAGTTAATTATAATTTAAAATATTAATTCTAGACTTCCGTAAATAATAAAAAAATGATAATTTATTCAAGACACCATCTAGGTATACAACTGTGCTCAGGTAGAGCTTTGCATACCGTTACAAAGATGGCAGTCTATATCTGAAGAAATTGGAGAAAAAAATATTAACAATTTTTAAGGAAGTATTGAGATAAAGTAAAGGGTTCCGAATTCGAGTCTCGGTCGCGACCTATTTTTTTAATATATTTAGTGTCTCTATTTATTTCATATTTCATTGAAAATTCTTGATACTTTTTTAATAATTAATTTCAAAATACATGATAATAAGAATAATAACATTGTATTTCTATAGCGCAGATTTGTGAAATTTCACCTTGAATGCGCTCTACTATAATAGATAAACTTTAAAATAATGAGTTTGTACCCCGAGGAGTCAAGGCCAACCCAAACTGGTAAATATATTCCGAGATGACACAGTGAAAATATTTACACCTTATTTATGCGGGTACTTCTCAAGTGGAACTTTTTTTAAATTTCGATGGGGCACTTTCATAATATGTTATATGTGACAAAAATAAGGTTTTCACCGGTTTTTTTATACCGATCGGTGTAGTATTGCTAGCGGTCATCGAAAATTGATTTATTTTACCTTTTTTATTACACAGTTTGTACAAAATCAATTTTAAGTAAACATTCGTTTTCAGAAAAAAAGTGAAACACTAATTTATAAAGATAACAAAGTTGACACTTTTTTCTGTAGAAGAATTTTAGACTATTTTTTTATGTAAACATCAATACTAATAATTGGCTAATTTTTAAAACGCTGTTTTCATGAAATCACCTCAAGGGCGCTTTACATCTTAATTAACAAAACCTACAACTTAATCACTAAAACTAATAACTAGTGGCGCATAAATTATAACTGATAACTACTAACTTACAGCCAAGGCCGGTCCTATACAGGCGCAAATGAAGCAGTCCGCTTGAGAAGGCAAATCGCCAAATCGCTGAAACCTAATCACAGTACTTTTGCAAGTATTTATATATATAAATAAAAAAAACCTACACCATTCATGGACGGAAATTGAACCCGTAAGTTCCTGGCCCTTCTTGTTCCCAGTCTTATACTTGATACGAGTTGTCTGTTTGACTCAGGGCTGGGCCTATGATTAGTGACATAAAATTTAGACTTATAACCGGTGACTTAGAATTTAGACTTATTAATATTGACTTATGACTTACTACTAACATATTTATATTTACAAATATATGTAATGGTCATTTGTTTTATTTTTGCTTAAACAGTTTTACACTAACACATTGCAAAAAACACAAAAATGTTAATAATAATTTTACAAAGATAAAGGTAAAAATATGTAAAAAGAAGTTTAAAAACAAAAAATGTAGGTTTTAAGAAGTACATAATAAAGTTAGAACTTAATAGCTAGTTCGCGCTTATATGTATTGCTTGTTATTGCCCGCATTGTCAAAAGCTTGAGTAGAAAAAATAAATAGTATTAGTACAACTAAATATAGCCCTTGGACTGAGTGATTTGAATTTTTTTTTAAAGTGAGTCTAAGTTTTGTTTTGAACTCTGATATTTCGCAAATGTGAAGGAAATTAATTGCTATACCCACTTTTTGTGTGTAATTTGTTGAATTCATTCACAAGCAAAACCTTTCACTCCTCTCACAACCCTCAGAAAATTAATATAAATGTTTGAAAAAAAAAATCTTTTCAAATTTTAAATTTCAATAGCCTTTTTAATTTGAAATCTCATTCACTGTATGTGTTCAATTTGTACGTGAGATTTGTCCACAGAGTGACATGTTACAAGACGAACAAAACAACAGGATTTTTAGATTATGTGTTCTTCCGATAGTGTGCAAAAGCCTCCTCCTTCGCGCTGCCCTTTCGGAGATTTGATTAGTCCGGCGAGGTGCTCATCCGTCAGCAGCCGAGGACAGGCGCCCTAGCCGTTACTAATGGCGCCCCATTCCCGTTGTGGCACTGATAAAGTGGGGGCACTCTACAACTCAGAATTAAGGCATTACCTCCCAAGGCTCAGCCAACTTCTCTGAAGAAATGTGGACTCTCTTCCGCTTTCAGGGACGTCATTTGTTACTGACACTTTCCTCTATAGTGCTATATGTACCTACCTACTTACCTCACATACTCTATTATATATTTCACTGAAAGTATCTGTACTTTTATAATCACGAACCAACTAACTAACTACATACAACTCTGTCTTGGCACACACTCCTTGCTTCATTCAAATTCATACTCTTCTTTTATTCTGACTATTGGTGGTTTTACGTGGTTTTCGTAGGATTTTTGCTGAATATGTTAAAAAAAACCTATGATTCTTAAGATTTCCTTAATATATCTTATTTTTTATTGATATCTGCTGTATAGTAACCTTATGTTCTTTGTTCTATTATTGTGAAACGTATAAATGTTTTTCTTACTTTAAAAAAATATTTGCATACATCTAAATAAAAATACAAAAACAAACAAACAAACATACGCCACAGGGATCTCATTTCTAAGGCATTCGGTATGTCATCCTTCCTCTGACAGTTCCATACCTCGCTGCCATACATCAAGCGTCCATTGTCGACTGCTAGTTTCAGGGCCGACCCTGAGCAAAATGGCGCCTGATCTTAGGTAATTTTTTTTCGGCGCCCCTTGTCAAAACCTTGCCACTTGTTTAAACACCAAATTTTACAAAAATACATAAGTATTATACACAAAAAGCATAACTGTTATAGAAATTTCATCACTGTTAACCACTTGTTTTTGGCATGTTTCCACTTTGAAAATATCTAAGTTTAACTAAGATTTACAAGTAGCTCGATGTTTCTATTGCATTATTTCTAAGGATATTTATATTAGTATGCATAAACAAATTTACGCTACTTTCAATACTTTTTTAATTCGTGCGCATTCACATTGTGAACCGTTGAGTTATGTCAATCTATGTCGCATCTCAAAACGTGTGGGCGGAGTCAACGGAAACGCGGAACACGAAGAAAATTCTTACATTTTTTTAAAACGGTGTTATAATTTGTGAAATTTGGTTGTCTCTTTCTTCCTCATGGTGTACGATGCAAAAACCTGGAGAAGGTGATTTATCCCAAATTTGTATAGGTGAGGTAAAAAGAATTAGTTCTCTCTCCATATACTGTTACTTCAAGGTCGTAACCTTATAGTACATAGAGTGGTACTTATCCAAGGCAGTGTAGTCAGCTTTTGATGATTTTTGCCGGACTCGGCAGACCTGGGCGTGGCTAAGACTAAGGCTAGGGTATTTATACATCCATTCATAGAACATATCGACATAATGTTTTTGTTTATTCGTATAAGCACTTTTTCACAGTATTGTTAAAAACAAAAATATAACATACATCCTAAAAAACCGTTTATTTATGTCAATTTATGTCGCATATCAAAACGTTTTGGCGGAGTCAACGGAGACGCGGGACGCGAAGAATATTCTTACTACGAAGCGGTGTGATATTTTGGGAAATTTTGTTGTTTCTTTCTTTCGCATGGTGTACGACGCAAAAACCCGGAGAAAGTGATTTATCCCTAATTTGTATAGGTGGGTAAAAATAATTAACTCTCTCTCCATATATTGTTACTTCAAGGTCGTAACCTTATGTCGAAATGACAGACATTGCTAGTAGGATGCGAGAGAACTATAAATTCATATAACGCCGTCTCATTATTTCATTAAAATAAATTCGCGTCAATTTTTTTCTCATTTGCACTGCTCGTTTCGGCATAATTTTCTCTCTTTTTAACAATCAAGTATACGGAGGCGCGGGTTTTAATGTCGCGCCGTTCGATTGCCGTTCATGAATAGTATGGTTTTATAATTATTAATTTTAAGTCGTACGTAGTTTTTTTGTGTCAATATAATATCAAGACGCTGGTTATGTATTTTTTTGTTATAAAGGATGTGTTTTAAAAACTTTCAAAGGGATATTTGATATTTTACTCCAACACTGTTGTTTTTTCATGGGTTCGAAAATTAATTACCGTTTTCTAAGGGTCATTAAGAATAAAAGGAACTAAGCTTTTGGTCTGTTCTAAGAATAATGGAATGGTGCAGATTCAGTGAAAAAATCCTCCAAAAATAAAATTTGTTAAAAAAAATACCACTTTGCGGGCAAAATGCGAGCCTTGGGGTCGGAAATTAGAAGCCGTTTTCTCCAGTCTCTATGGAACCAAATGAAGTGAACCTTAAGAATCATATTATAAATGATGACCACAAGACGATTAAATGAAAAAAACAATATATAATTTATTTTTTTTAAATACCACTTTACGGGCAAAATGCGAGACTTGGGGTCGGATTTTAGATGCTGTTTTCTCTAATTTCTATAGATCCGAATGAGGTGAACTTTTGGAATTATGTTATGAATGATGAAATAAAAACGATTAAATTAAAAAATCTTTAAAAAGTAACATTTAAAAAAAAATACCACTTTACGGGCAAAATGCGAGACTTGGGGTCGGATATAAAATGTCGTTTTGTATAGCCTCTATGAGTTTGAATGAAGTGAACCTTTGGAAATAAAGTATGAATGATAACTTTAAGACGGAAAAACTAAAAATTCCATGAAAAAAACTTATTTTTTTGTAAATATTACTTTACGGGCAAAATACGAGCATTGGGGTCGGATAAAAGGTGCCGTTTTCTCTGGCCTCTATGGGTCCGAAAGAAGTGAACTTTTGGAATTAGAGTATGAATGATGACCTTAAGACAATTAAATGAAAAAAATTACAATAGTAACATCTGTTAAAAAAAATACCACTTTACGGACAAAATGCGAGCCTTGGGGTCGGATGTAAGATGCCGTTTTCTCTAGCCTCTATGGGTCCGAATGAAATGAATCTTAGGAATAAGATTATAAATGATGACCTTAGGACAACTAAATGAAAAAAAAATTCAAAAGTAACATTTGTTAAGAAAATACCACTTTACGGACAAAATGCGAGCCTTGGGGTTGGAATTATAGCCATTTTCTCAGACTCATGCTGACGCTCTTTGATGTCAAAACAATTGGCGTTTTCCGAATGAAAATACAGGTGTTTATTGTTTTTCAAACTTACATATTAAAATAATCACATTTGGAACATAAGATTAGTTTTAAATATGTATAAATATGTTTTAAAAAAGAATAACAAAACAAAACAAAATAAAAAAAACGTCGTCGTGCGCGTCACAAATTCAAAAATAATTTGCAAGTATCTAGATGTTTCTATATCCTATTTTTTTTATTATTATATCAATATTCAAAAATAATATATGCGTTGCTTTAAATACGTTTCAAATTCACGTAAAAAAATTCTAATTGGCTGGTATTGCTAAAAGAATTCGACAGAATTAATTTATTTATCTCTCATTGTCGTTGCTTGTTTCTGCAAAACTTTTGTGTTAATCCAGTGTGAATTTTTCGTTCGACCAGTTTCTGCAAAACTTTTTCGCTTATTTGTGTTAATCCAGTGTGAATTTTTCGTTCGACCAGAAGGTGGTATTTACTCGTATCAAGTATTAAACGAGATGCGCGGATCTAATTTTTTAAGAATTATGCTTCTCATTAATTTTCAAATAGAAACACGGGGTACCTGCGAATTATTATTTTTACGCGAATACCGCAGAAGAGTCTCCTAACCACCCGCAGTCAGTGAACTATGGCAGCCGGAATTCGAGTAGCTTGCGGTTAACGCCATTTCAAGCAACGTTTCGGTTCTGGATTGTGGTCTTTCACCAGGGCGATACTGAGAGTATCTAACCACTCTAGATTAATTAATTACGTTTAATTATCTTATCTAGACGGTTTGGAGCCAAAAGGTTACGGAATGATTCCCATCGCCAAAATATCATATCTATATTTGACTATTAATGCCATCTACAGGCAAATTTTTACAACTATCCAGATCCCAAATAGATAATTGTATGTCCCAAAATTTACGTCAAAATTTAAAAAATGAAATGTGCGTAAACTTTATGTCAGTTATCTTAAAAATAAAATTTTGTAATTAACGGTAGATAATATTAATTCAATCGATTAAAATCTTTCAGAAATCTAGTGATGTTTACTTTTAGCCAATAGTTGCTACTGCCATCTAACGATCAACAATAAAAGTTTTGTGAAAACTGCACCAATATTTTATTGTTTTAGAACAAACTCTGGAATTAGCCAATAGATGACACTCGTATATTTTTTAATATTTTTTATTATAAAAAAATAGTTGGTACTAGAAACAAAATTTAAATTGGAAAGCGGAAATTCTCTTTAGGGTAAAATTTGACGGCCTTCGTTGTTGAGTTGTAAGACGCTCGACTAAGAATCCAGAGGCGCAAATAACTTTTATTTATTTAATGTGTCATAAGTCATAACACATTTAATTCATACAAAATAATATATGGTATATTTGGGGTACGTTCCAGAGTGGTACTCTAAGTATCGCGCTGGTGAAAGACCACCATTCGAAATCGAAAGGTTGCTTGAAATGGCTTTAGCCGTGTTTGGTGTACAGATTTGCATAGCCAGGTACTTCCTAACCTTACTCGTCCCATTTCCTTCCCCTTCCCACTATCTCTAGCCTCACAACATACCCTTATTGAAGATGTCATAGTCTCACTGGTTCTAGACGGTTAATCAAATACAAGGGTTTTTTTCAACCTCCTAAACAAATTTAATGTTTTCTTGACATGTTGCACATTTCTCTAAAATAGCTTTCAAATACGGCGCAACTGGAAACTGCAATGCGCGGTCGACTAGCACGGCGAGTTGCGTCGGCGTTGAAAACTGGTTGCCTAGTGCGCGGCCCATAATAATAATAATAATAATAATATTTGGACGGCGCCGTTTTTGTGAAAAATCGGGCGCGTTTACTTTCTGTCATTACATATTAATTCCTAGTTTAGATAAGAAAATATACAGGAACATACTTACCTGGCAGGTCCCATCAGATAAACACAATTAAAATTATGATTATGATTATTATTATTTTTTTTTTTTATACCCATTGAAATGCACAAGAGAGCAACTTGAGTTACAAACTGTTTTTTTTTTATTGCTTCGTTAGCTGATGGCCTCCATGGTCGAGTGGTATAAGACGCTCGACTGCGAATCTAAAGGTCGCGGGTTCAAACCCGACGTGCGCCAATAACTTTTATTTAATGAATATGTGTCAAAACACATTTAATTTGTATAGAATAATATAAAGCTTATCTGCGGCATGTTACAAAGTGGTAGATACTCTTAGTATCGCCCTGGTGAAAGACCACCATTTAGATTCAAAATATTGCTTGAAATAGCCTTAGCCGGTGCTTGGTGACCAGATGTAAATAGTCAGGTACTTCCCGACCTTTCTCTTCCCCATCTTCCCACTACCTTTTCAGCCTCACAACGTGCCCCAATTGGGGATGCCATAGTCTCACTGGTTCTGGACGGCTAAAGAGCAGTTGGGACTCTTGTGCGGTATTCACTATAAAAAATAATAAAAGGCCTTAGGTAAATAAAGTTGCAAACCCACGATAGTTAAAGAGTCAGAGTTTTCTTTAAAAAATATAAAAATATGAAGTTATTTTTTGCCGCCCCCTCATTGTTTTTATTTGACCTACAAGTGCCTGCCTACTGCTACCGCTCACCGTTCTCGAAATTAGCCACCGACCGCCGTAATAATGATCATGTGAACCAGCATGTGAAATTAAAATTCCCCAACACGTGAATATGAAAAATGACATATTTGATGGTTTTATAATAACCCCTCGAACCACCAAATTGGTCAGCACAACCCAGCAACGACCGCGTCAACCCCATCGCGGGCGTTCCTCGTGAGAAATATGGGCCGCCAGTTCCAATCGTTTAATTATTGAACCAATCCCAATATCTGCTCGGGCCATCGCAGATCGGAGTCGTGACACTGCGGAATTACGGCCAGTTCATTGGGAAAGGACGACATTTAGTTGTTTTATATATCCAGGTGGCTGCGGCCGGTAAACTGTAAACTGGTCAATAGGGGATGGCGATTACCATTTTTTTTCTTATGCGAGTCCGTTATCCGTTGTGTTACATGTAAAATGCATAAATCAAATGATCAGATCACTGCCAAACTGTTACATATTACAGAATATGTATTACGAAAAGTTCGAAAAATCGAACAATATTAGAAAAAGATTTTTGTCTGCTTGTTATTTTTTTACAAGATCGTAGTGGTTTGTTTAATTTATCGGAACAATGATAAGTAGACCAACTAACTAACTAACTAACCATCGCCCCGTTTCCCCGTAGGGGGTAGGCAGAGAGGACGGACCGCCGAGGCTATATAGCAACAATATTGTAAACCCTGCTATTTTGGAGCGCGAAAGTCGCTATGTTCCTGGTGACTATCTAAGACACCGTCTTCGCAGATTATTCTATCTTCCTGCCTGTAGGACCAACCTGCCAATGGTTCTGCCGGTGGGAGAAGTATTTTGCTCCTGAACAAAATCTCTTCCTTTATCGACTTATTTCATGTCGGTGAGGAGAGATTCAGAAGTGAAATCCTATTGATTCTTGAAAGAGTTTCTCCTCACTGACCTGATCATCACTACTGCCTGAAATTTTATTTTTTTGAAATTTTATTTTTCTTGCGTATCTATATGGGTACTACAATTTGTAATTATTTTGTAAAAAATTAAATCTTATTTCTTATATGCATTAAATTTAAAAGTTTGTCATGTATAAGAAATTTAATTAAAAAATATTATTATTATTTTACAACTCTGTCTTGGCACACACTCCTTGCTTCGTTATCATTCATACATCGTCTCATACATACTCTTCTGTTATTCTGACTCTGCGTGGCCCGATTCAAGTATTTGATGAATGAAATGAACTTGATCGTGTCATGTCTTCCTAGGGCGTCCTCGACTTCTTCTTCTTCGATGATAAGTAGACATCGGATTATATGCACTAACAATGCCCAAATACATGTATATGACTAAAATATACAATAAAAATGTCCAAAATACCTTTGCAAGTTTTATTCTAAAAGCCAAGTTTTTTTAGTATTTCTTTTTGATTGACCGGTTAGTAGCTGAGTGGAAAAACGCGTCGGATTCCCACCCGAGCGTCGTGGGTTCAATTTCTCTGCTAGCTAAGTCCTCCATCGTTGAACCGCTCATTATGATGGCAGTGAGGAGTGTTTTTAAATATTGTCAGGTTATTCGTAACCTAAGATTTTTTTGATTTTCTGGAAGGGATGCATACACAAACATAATGACTAACGTAATAACGCTCTCCTCTTTCTCCCTAAGCACGAGAACTTTCAATTAGGGAGGTAATTATCATTAACTAGAAACTAGACACTGTACATTTATTCAATTTAAATTATACCTACTGTTAGTATTAAGTAAAAAAAATATCATTTTTTCAAAAAATAAATAATTAAATAAACGTTTGATTAAATGGGTAAATTGCGTCTATAAAAAAAATCCCTTATGACAAAAAATCGCCCAAAATGACAAATATTATGTTCATAATATAAAAGAGAAAATAAACTTCTATGTCTTACTTTAACATTCTAACGGTGAATTCTCACGTAAAGTTGTCATCGGAATTTACATATTTTTCATTTTACCTGATGAATGTACGACATATATAGATTAATATTTTAGGGAGGATTAATTTAATTGAAACCTTCAATTCATATAAATACTTACCCTTTATTGAAGTATTGTCAGATCCCATCCACGCATCGATACAAAATACTTGGTTGATTCATCCATACAACTTATTTGAAATTGTTAACACCTAAAGAAATGCCTAAAACAATATCTGGTTTTGGAACCCAACCCAAATTAACTCAAAATACCTTTTTCAAAAAAAAAATAAGTACCTGAGCCTTCAGCGAACTCGCTACCTACAAGTACTTAGCCACGAACTGCGGATCATAATGATTATAATTGAAGTGTGACAGATGTGTTGTTTGGGGGAGGTCCGATGTCCTCCAAGCCACGAGGTGACAGCTATTACGCTCGCCACTGCGGTGCATCAGTGCCTGCATAGCGAAGGTCATCAAATTGCGACATAATTAATCAACTCGTATTCAGGGGTTTTCAACTGTAACAAGCCAAAAAATATTCACAATTTAGACCACTGATCATTTTTGTTGTGTGCCCTTTTCTGAAATGTCTGTTTACTTATTATCATTTTAAAACTTAGTTTTATCATTTTAAAACATGTTAATCTTGCACACTACTTCCGAATAGCTTGTACGCGTTTAATTGTAAGTACAGTTGGTGAATGGAAAACAATATACTTAGCAAAATGAAATTACCGAAACCAACATGTTACCAACCAAAATAAAAAAATGTGAATTGTTTACAAGAGTCAGATAAATGCTGAAAAAATGGCTCCTAAGTAGAAATAATTTATATTAGGCGTTTCTATTATATTTCTATTATGTGTACTAAATAAATTGATGTACTGTTGTAATATATTATGGTGCACAGTGCATCATGGTATGGTGTAATAATATATCAATTTCTTAAGATGTGTGAATTTTAATGATATGTTTTATATATTGATAATTGATAAGATCATCTATACATATTTACCTTGTATTCAATATCCTGTTGACAAACTACTTTATTGTAGTTTAACGGGATGATACTTTTAAGTAGAACAATAAAAAAAAGAAAACAAAATATATGCACACAATATTTAAGAAGATCCAGCCTCATCAACACTCAACATATCTCTCTGGTTTATTTTCAAACATTTAAATTCGGGTCTCCTGAACGAATAATTAGAAATATAATTTTATTGGATATTTCAATTACTTATTAGACTAGTTTTCAAGCACGCTAAACGTAGAAAGTTAAAATAGGAAAAGGGGCAAAAAAAATCTACAAAATTTGTATTAATTAATGTTAAAAAATGTGTGTGGAAAAAAACTCTCGATCAAAGAAATTTTGCAAAGTTTGTTCTGTCTAGAATGTTCAGGTTGATGGAATAATTTAATCTCTGAAACATTAACGTAACCTTAAAAAATAAGAAAAAAAAAACCAAAACATGTTTCATATTTTTTTATTCATCAATTTATAGTTTTTTTTACAGTACAAAAGTCCCAACTGCTTCCAAACCGTCTGGAGCCAGTGAGACTATGGCATCTCTAATCGGAAGTATTTTGTGAGACAGAAGGTAGTAGATAATAAGAGGAAGGTTGGGAAGTACCTGTCTGTTCAGATCTGGTCACACACCAAACACTTTTTTTTTTACTTAAAAATAAAAACAAACATTCCCAGGTTACGATTAACCTGACAATATTTGAAAAACTCCTACTGCCATCCATAATAAGCGGAAAGATGTTGCTTGTGCAATGATTTTTTTTTATAGTGAATACCGCGAGTCCCAACTGCTCCCAACCGTCTTTAGCTTTAGCCAGTGAGACTATGGCATCCCCAAGTAGGGTATGTTGTAAGGCTGAAGGTAATGGGAGAGGGGAAGGATATGGGGAAGAGGAAGGTTAGGAAATACCTAGCTATTGAAATCTGATCACCAAACACGGCTAAAAGCCATTTCAAGCAACGTTTCCATTCTGAATGGTCACGACCGCTCTGGAACGTGCCCCAAATCTATATATTATTTCGTATGAATTAAATGTGTTATGACTTATGATACATATTAATTGAATAAAAGTTATTTAAAGCCGAGACCTCTGAATTCGTAGTAGAGCGTCTTAAAACTAGACCACGGAGGCTATCAAATATTACCCTGAACACGATTTCCAGGAATGGAGGACTTACCTAGCAGAGGAATTGAATCCACGACGCCCGGGTGGGAATCTGACGCGTTTGCCCACTCAGCTACTAGACAGGTCATTTCAAGCAACGTTTTAATTCAGAATGGTTGTCTTTCACCAGGGCGATACATAGAGTATCTACCACTGAGAAAAAGTATAAAATCTCACGCAAAGTGTAGATGAAAATCTAGGAGATAATAATGGTTTTCTTCTCGCTAATGGTTATTCCTTCTGACCACTGAGCACGCACAATGCAGAAGCCAATACAGCTGCAGGAATACGGTGGGAGAATACCGCCAGGCCTGGACCCCGAATGCAAAGGCGATGCTCTGCGGTGACCGGCGGTTGCAACGCGGCCGCGGCTGACGTAATTAAATGCAATCAGCCCCCTCCTCTGCACCTGTTCACTCTCCACTGTCCAGTGCCCGAGTAAAAACGCCCCCATCACGCCTTATCGGACATCAAACTAACTCTGAACATCCTCCATTATTATTGTATCATGTTATTCTTTCAGTTTGATTTCTAATCGAGGCTTTCATACGGTATTTTAGATTTCCAAATTTAAAAGAGTAGAGTTGCATTGTGATATTATTTTGCATAACTTTAGTAGTAATCAAATTTAATGAACTATTATATATTTTTTTAACCTTGTAAAAGACCACGCATATTATTGTAATTTATATGACCGACCAGTTTCGCTTAGCCTAAGCATCATCAACGTATAAAATTAAACTAAACAAAAAATACAAAGTGTGCGGTTAAAAAACGAGTATACTCGTACATACAGAGGGAAAATAAATTTTAAAATTAAAATAAAATAACAAAACAATGAGAAAACAATAGAATAACGTTTAAATTATAACAAAGGAATTTTTTTTTTTTTTTTTAAATAAATCAACCAAATTAACATTTGTCCTAATGATAAAAACTACAAGGCTTTCCATGTCCACGTCTATGTCCAGTGTCCGATTGAACAATTGGAAAACAACGCATCGCACGTTTTCCGGTTGTGAAGGTTTTTTGCTAGTTTGAGTATAGAACCAAATCAACATTTGCCCTGATGATGGAAACTACAAGGCTTTCCAAAACGTTGGCTAAAGGTGAAGAAATCAAAACACTATGCAGGTATTAAGTTAACCCAAAAATCCATTGCGATAATACACTTTAGACAGCTTCTGCAAAATATATCTGTCGAAAAGTGTACATCATCAGGGCTACAATCGTTGAAGAGTCTTGGTCACCTTTAAGAATCGCCTCTACTCCTTCTCGTCTCTTCTATTACCTATGTAACCTATGAGAATAGATAACGCATTATATAACTTAATAAGTTAGCAACATTACCTTTGAGTACGAGTATAGGTAACGCAACAAGAGTTAAAACAAACAATACATGCTTAGCGTTGGGTGTATTGTGCATCGATATACGCTCGTGGCGATATATTTACGATACGTCATAAAGAAAGAGCCCTTTGTCTTGTTTACGCCTACTTATTGTCACTAGTTGAAAAGGGACAGCCAGTGCTTACAATGATTATTCTAGTATATTGAAAATGCACTTCTACAGCGTGTCTTATTGGTGTAGTTCGACCGGGTGCTATTGAAAATAATATTATAATCTATTTTGAAGAAAAAGAAATTAGCATCCATGCTCGTGCTCGAGAATGTAATTATTTACTTCGCAATTATATTTTTTAATACCCCTTTAAATTCAGTCCCTTATTGAGAACTGTATTTTAAGAACATTCAGTATTTTAATTACAATGAAGTATATGCTAAAAAAAACTTTTATATCACTAACTTCAACACGTTTTGACTTCGATCCAGAGATAATTATCTCCAGAAAGATTAAAATAATTATTGATTGTTTAATTTATGTTGAAGCTTAAAACAAAACATGCCGTATGTATATATACTCGTACATACCAATGTACCTGTGTGAGTCTTAGAGTACATAGAGTGGTACCTATCCAAGGCAGTGTAGTCAGTTTTTGACGATTTTTGCCGGACTCGGCAGACCTGGGCGTGGCTAGGACCAAGGCTAGGGTATTTATACATCCATTCATATCACTTGTCGACACAATGTTTTTATTTATTCGTACAACCACTTTTGTATCACAGCATTGTTATCAACAAAAATATAGCATATAACCTAAAAAACCGTTTAGCTGTGTCCAGTTTAGTCGCATAATAAAACATGTGGGAGGAGTCCGCGGTAGACCAAGATCATCCTTACAGTACATAAAAGCGGTGTGTTATTTTTGATGTCTCTTTCTCTCTCATGGTGTACGACGTAAAAACCCGGATAAAGTGATTTATCTAAAGTTCGTCAACAACCGAAGTGACCGACGAATGCGTCCGAGAACAACAACCTCTTGATGCATTTCCATTCACATAATATTATACGAAAGAGCGAGAAAATAAACACCAAATAACTTAACTATAAATCTTTCTTTCATCTGCCCTGGGCAATAAAAAGAAAATGAGATCGTAATAAAGATTAAAATTATTGTTACGACCATACTCAGTCTTACACGAAAAGCGAACGAATTCGCTCTTGCGTCTCGAAAGCGTCTACCTGCTAACAGCATCATGATTAGAATTCTATAACCTAAAACAAATACAACAAAATCTCGTAAAAAAAGATCCAAATATTATATTTATCTTTGTAAAAAGTATGGAGACTGGCTTCATTCAAGTTTTGATCCTTCTCGGTGCGTATTATATTTTATGTGATTTTTCTCAAGAGCTGTGATTTAAATTAGAGCTTTATGTTTTGTAGAGATACCAAGTCACTGACCCAAGAAAGATTTCCCATCTTATTGTGGTGTCATCTCGGGAATTTCTGAAAACGTGACAACCAGAGAAGTCGGTACATATTTCGCTTCTGAGGCCATTAAACCATTTTCTTTTCTTGGTCGTTAAGAAGAAGTTACCTTTCCCGAAGAAGGCTTCCACTTATATCCATAAGAACCATTCCTAGCTCTTTTTTCTCATCAAAGCCATCCAGCCTGAACAACCAAGTATGTTATTTATAGTTAATACCGCACAAGAGTCCCAACTGCTCCCATCTGTCTAGAGTCAGTGAGACTATGGCATCCCCAATCGGGGTATGTTTGAGGCTAAAGGCAGTGGGGAAGGGAAGGAGATGGGGAAGAGGAAGGTTGGGAAGTACCTGGCTATTCAGATCATGTCACCAAACACGGCTAAAGCCATTTCAAGCAAAGTTTCAATTCTGAATGGTGGTCTTTCACTTCACTAAAGTATCTACCACTTTGGAACGTGCCGCAAATTTACACAATATATAATTTTATAGGAAATAAATAAATTCAAGATTAACGAACATGGTGTGATCAATGAAATCGATATATTCTCCAACTCACCTTTTAGGTTTGATCAAATCTTAAATACCATTTTTACTTAAAACAAAAAACTGTAAAAGGTACTCACATACTCGTATACAATTTTTTATGTTATTTTTTTTTGTTTTTTTTATGATGCTGTTTTCCTAAATTTTCACTTGTGTTGATATTTACTTTTATATATGGTTGTCTTCCTTATGTTGCTATTGTTCTTATTTTAATAGTGTAATACTGTGTATTTTTAATTGCATGATGTGAACGTTTTGGAAATGGATTGAAGACCTATCTTTTATTTTGTGTCTGTCAGTATGTATTTAATATGGTCACTCTGTCAAATGTTCCAAATATATATTAATTAAATGTGTTATGACACATAATAATTATGTAAAAATTATTACCGACCTCTGGATTCGTAGTCGAGCGTCTTACCACTCGACTACGAAGGCGGTCAAAATTCACCTAAAATATTCAGCTCAGTTATTCAACATGTTTTATGGTTTTCAGCAATATTGTTCACATCTGATGACGCCGAAGGTTTGAAGCAATCAGCGAGGAAGTCAATTCTGTTTCCTGATGGAGAAGGGAAGCTCCACAAGGTGACACTATCTTCCCCCAGGGGGGCAGTCGCCCGCTCCTGGTTTGTGGTAGAAAGACCACACTTTTGGCTTTATACCAGGTAATCACATGCCTTTACGTTGCTTTATCACTAAGCCTTATACAGTATGCCTACCGCACAAGCGTTACAACTGTCCAGAGCCAGTGAGCCAATTCGAGGAATGTTGTGAGACTGAAGGAAGTGATAAGCGAAGAGGCAGGTTGAGAAATATGACCCTTCACCTTATTCAAATTACCCATTTGTGTCTATTTAGGCGCAAAATGGTTCTTATTTCCGACGTTTACGAATACTAAAATAAAATTAGGATGATGAAATAAAAGTAATGTTTAGGAAAAATCTTTTTTTAATACATTATTTGTAAAGCGAGGGTGCGTCACATCAATATACTATGGATAAAATTGATGTTTGAATTTACCTATTCTTTATTACTGACCGGTTAGTAGCTGAGTGGACAAACGCGTCGGATTCCCATCCGAGTAATTCGATTGCTAGCTCCTCCATCATTGCACATGCTATATTTTCCGTTTATTACGATGGCAGTAGGAGTTTTTAAAATATTGTTAGGTTATTCGCAACCTGGGAATGTTTGTCTTTCAAATCATTTTCTTCTAGATGTGTGATGAAGCCATAGACAAACGATCAACTTATTACATACTTATTAAGGAAAGATAAGATTGATTTAGGGTTTTATTTTGGTTGGAATTTTTATTACAAACACATCTGTCACATTTAAAAGATATTGACAGTGTAAACAACTACCTGAATCATTGTTCCGATTCAAATGTTTGAATGAAAGGCTGTAAAATGTTTGGTTTTAAATAAAAAAATCAACAAGGATTACTAATTTTATCGTTTATTTGGAAGAAATGGGGATTTTGTCCGGTATTTTTTTTTTTGTTTATAATATTATCAATCCCGATTGAATCATTTATATAATACCTGGAATTGGAATTGCCAACTACTTAGTAAACACTTAAGTGGGAGGTAGTCTTCATTCATAATAACAACTTATAATTAACGTGTTTCGGTTGTACCGACTGTTTGGGAATAGAGACTGATTTATGGCAGTAAATTATCGTGTTATTATTCGGGGCCTTAGGAACATAAGGTCGAATCTACAAAAACACAGTTTAGAGATATACGATGCAACTGTTTTAAAAAAAATATTCTCTCTTTCAGAGGTTATATGTTTGAGCATGAAAAATACAGTTTACAGAGTTTTATCGGATTAGTACTTAACTCAAAACAGCATTTTTTAAGATTTGTCCTTACGTTTTTAAGTCTTCGAATTATTTTCTTTTGCTATACTCAAGTAATGACTAATTTATAATGTTTATTATTCAAAGTACTGAATAAATAGATCATTTAATATATTTTTTTAACTTTGTAAGAAACTTTGTTAATAACGCATAAACCAGACTTTTAGACTCACCTAAATAAACCTACAACTTAAACACTATTATTATAAATATTTCCTTTATTTTCCATGTATAGTTATATGATCATGAATATATGTTAAAAGAAAGGCAAAAGCGCTTAAGTGACACTTTGATAAAAAAGTGAGTTAAATATGCAATTATGATCAATTATTTTTTCTGCAACGAATGATCTAACTCTCGTTTGGTTCTGAAGGTCTTTGTGGCTCTTCAGCCATCCAAAATAAATTTACCATTTGGGAGAAGGATTGACTCAACTTTAGATTTTTTTTGCTTTTGTCGCTTTAAGTAAATCAGTAAAAGCATAGAGTTACCAGAGTTAACTTTTTTTATTTTTAAATCCAACCAACAACTGAAGACTTGTTTTGTAAAACAGAAAAACTTTAAAGTCCTCGGGTGTAACTTCCTAAAATGGCTCTTCAGCCCTTCTGCCTTTCCAGCGACGATATTACACACAATAATCGTTATGTAAAAGCCCCATGGGCCTCTATAGAAATATACTCAAAAATCCAAATAAAATAATACCATATATTTCAGGAACACGCGAGAAGATCCGGAACTTTTAAAGGATGACGATCCTGAAGCTCTAAGCGATTCCCAGTTTGAACCCGAAAAGCTCACCAAGCTTGTGACGCACGGCTGGCATTCGGACAAGAACTCCACGGTTTGCGTAAACCTTAAAAATAG
Organism: Drusus annulatus; assembly: GCA_022651775.1. NCBI lineage: Eukaryota > Metazoa > Arthropoda > Insecta > Trichoptera > Limnephilidae > Drusus > Drusus annulatus. Next base: position 929,873 of record JAGWCC010000160.1, on the reverse strand, counting down.
TAAGTTATGGAAAGCACAAATACTAAGTTGAAGTAAGAGGTTTGTTTTTGATTGTTTTGGAATAAAACCCATTTCACGAGGGAGCTAAATTTTCGGCAAGGAGGCTTTTGACTTGAAAGTTGGCGCTCGGCTGTACTGAGCGCCGGCCGTAAATATGTTTTTACGGCGGAATAGAGTGCCCAACATGACTTTGTTTTATATTTTCGTAGAAAGCAATCACTTTGTGGTTTGACATTTTTAAAGAAATGAAACTCATCTGCATTTAGAAAACAAAGGCCGAAAATTAAATCTTTTAGAGCAGTTGAAAATAAATAAAAATTCAAATGATCCAAACTTTAAGTTAATAAATGAACAAAAGAATATGATCCATTCACCACTACTAGATGTGTTCAAACCGAAAATTAAGAAATATAATTCAGATATAATTATCCCCCAAACTAATAAAAATAAAAACCCCGTTTCTTAAAACGAATTAGGAAACACCAATGCCCCTCCTTAATGAGCTTTTGTCAAATCCAAAATAGAATACCCTTAGGTAGGGAAACTCCCCATGTTAATAGACATCAACAATAATTACAATTTATCAGAAAAGCCTAATGGGGACATTGGTAGTTAAAAATAAAAATAATAATAACATTAAACATGATATAAATAGTCCGTCTGTATGTGGCTTCTCCACAGTTTGATAATGCCCTCAGAAGGCGATACAGCTGTCACGCGTAAAAATAATTACATCGCAGAGCTTTTAACTAAAAATTGTTTTAAAAAAAAAATTTAAGTAATTATCGTTTAATTAAAATTAAAAAACCACGGATATTATTTAAATTTTTACACTCTATTAATGAAGGACTGAACGCTGTTGGCGCAAATAAGAAATTGTCAAAATAAGCGAAGCTGGCAGTCCACAATGGAGTGCTTATACCAACTCTGAGACAGCACCAACAATAATATCAACAATAATGCTTTGACCGGTCGGTAGTTGAGTGGACAAACGCGTCGGATTCCCACCCGGGCGTCGTGCGTTCAATTCCTCTGCTGGCTAAGTCCACCATCATTGCACAAGCGACATCTTCCGTTTCTTGTGATTGCCGTAGGAATTTTTCAAATATTGTCAGGTTATTCGCAACCCGGGAATGTTTGTCTTTCTTTTTAATGAAATTATTTTTATAAATGCTAATACCAACCTTGATGTATGGCAGTGAGGCATGGAACTGGCAGAGGAAGGATGAAATTACACTGAATGCTGTGGAAATGAGATCCCTGAGGCGTATGTCCGGTAAACCATGTATGTTAAAAAACGCTGTCTAAAAACTCGTCTGTTCTAGAATAAGGTATATCTAATTCGTTGAGTACCAACCAGTGGTGGCTCGTGACTTTTTTTGTTTTTAGAGTAAAATAAAGTTTTTTTTTTTATTAAAAAAATCTTTATTTATTTGTCGTATTTTTGTTTATCTTAGCACTCTAGTACACTAAAACGAGCCGCGCATCCTCGGGACAAACTGGACACAAAACTTGCACGCTTGACACTGAAAGATGTCCCTACAATATCGGGGGGACGGCAATCATCGCGCTAAAAGACCTTTCATGCGAATGAAGCTTCAAATATTGACCACCTAACTAACCTAACCTAACCTAACCTTGAAGTAATAACATATGGAGAGAGAGTTAATTATTTTTACCCAACCTATACAAATTTGGGATAAATCACTTTCTCCGGGTTTTTACGTCGTACACCATGAGAAAGAAAGAGACAACCAAATCTCCTAAATTATCACACCGCTTTAAAGTATTGTTGAATGTCCTTCGTGTCCTGCTTCTCCGTTGACTCCACCCACGTGTTTTGTTACGTGAAATAAATGAACATAACTCAACGGTTTAAAAGTTGAATGCTATATTTTTGTTTATGACAATACTGTGAAAATGTGGTTATACGAATAAACAAAAACATTTTGTTCACATGTGCTATGAATGGATGTATAAATAACCTAGCCCTAGTTCTAGCCACGCCCAGGTCTAGTCTAGTCCGGCAAACCTCATAAAAAACTGACTACAGCAGCGCTCTCTCTTATTTATTATTGCTCTGAGAACCTAACGTAACCTAACCTAACCTTACCCTTAACTTAACCCAACGAATTAAAATACTATTTTTTATACGAAATCACTATCATAAATTACCAAAAAGGATTGACTCTTAGTTACAGCAGCTGACACAAACAATCATATAATCAATACAATCGTATATCAGGTACAAGTAATATGACATTTACGTTGATACACTGGTGTGAAATAATTTGTTTTATCGGTGGCGGGTTCCGTAAAATATTCGTGACAAATCAACAATACAAAGGCGAAGAAAAATACAATTCAATATGCTTACATAATTAAGAAACATTTTCAAAAATATGTAATTTCTTTGTAATTATGTTATTTTATCTTTTCCATCTCGTATTCAACGTCACTTATAGTTGTAATCTATTATAAATAAGAAACTGATTTAAAGAAAAGTTCTTGGCGCACGCCGGGTTTGAACCCGCGACCCTTTGGATTCGTAGTCGAGCGTCTTACTAAAACTATGGAGGCCGTTGAATAATACACTTTAAAACAATAGCATGATAAAAAATAATTTATCCTAATTGAATATTGACGTAAAATGTGCTTGTTTTTATTCTTGTATTATTTATTTGGCTCTTCTGCTCTTAAACTTATTTGCGCACGCCGGGCTTGAACCCGCGACCTCTGGATTTGTGGTCGAACGTCTTACCGCTCAACCACGGAGGCCGTCTTCACAATTTAATATTCACTAACCAACATTTTTATCGAAATACTCCGGATGAAGTTTTGAGGCGGTATTGTTAGATGGGAAAAACTATAATAATTAACTGGCATTCCTCATCCCAGCTTTCCTGGAAGTCTACGACTGCAACGTGATCATCATCGACTGGAGCGCCTCCGCCAAAAAGACGTACTACTTCGCCAGGACGGACCTGGACAAGGTGGCCAGGCACGTGGGCAAGTTCCTGGACTTCCTGGTGCGGGAGGGGAACACGTCCACGCGGAACGTCCACCTCCTGGGGCACAGCCTCGGGGGGCATCTCATCGGGCTGTCCAGCCGGGCGGCCACGGTCGGAAAACCACAAAGATTAACGGGTATAAACAATGACGTTATATGTATATATAGACACGTTGTAGAGCTTTCAAAGTGGCAAGCAATAATCACGCTAGTTGGTGTGATCGGTCTTTAAGCCGATTTAGTATTAAACGGTCACGCGTCGCTTGAGGTCGTTTCAAGCAAGTATGAAACGCGGTCCGAACTTCGGATCTGTTTCGTTCATACACATATATTCTATGAATGTCTATCTTTGTCATACATGACCGATATTTGAATGATGAATTTACTGGTAACGCGTATGTTTTGCTTGCCACATTTTGTGTTAATATTCTGAGGGTATAACGTGATTATATATATAACGTCATTGAGTATAACGCAGTTAGGCCCAGCGCGCACGGGTGGCGTTAGTCGCGGCAACAGTTCCGTCACCATCTCCAAATCTACCGGAGTGTATGGAGGTCGCGGCAGCGCGCGGCGTGACATTGGGGCGGCTTTTTAGTTCCACTGGCCAGCGACTTTTGAGTGACGAAACTGTCACCGTGTCTGTAGAGAGTACTTTTGGATGAACGCTCGCGCACGAGTGACGAAATGTCATTCGATGACTCATCCGCCTGTTCGAAATCCATTGCCGGAATGAAAGGGTGACGGGTGACGGTCACTCACCTTGCGCGTGCTCGATCGGAAGACAGTGACAGTGACGAAACTGTTGCCGTGACAAAAGTCACCCGTGCGCGCCAAGCCTTAATTAAAAAAAACTAACTAACCACCGCACCGTTTCTCCGCAGGGTAGGCAGAATGGTAGATATTCTAAGCATCGCCCTAGTGAAAGACCATCATTCAGAATGGAAACGTTGCTTGAAATGGCTTTAGAGCCGTGTTTAGTGACCAGATCTGAATAGCCTGGTACTTTCCAACTTTCTTCTTCCCATCTCCTTCCCCTCTCCACTACCTTCAGCCTCACAACACACCCCAATTGTGGATGCCATGGCCCAACTGGCTCTAGAAGGTTGGGAACTGTTTGATATTTACTCTTGCGTGGTTTTCAAGGTAAAAAATAAATAAAAGACAACGGACTGCCATACAGGTCTATCTTAGCACACACTCCTTGGTTCAATCTCATTCATACATCGTCTCATACATATTCTTTTGTTATTCTGACTCTTGACATGGCCCAACTCGAGTATTTGATTAACTTGATCGTGCCGTGTCTTCCTCGGGCGTCCCCAACTTCTTCTTCCGTTCACTTTCGCGATATATATTATTTTCACACTCTTTTCTTCGTTAATTCGCTCAACATTCCCAAACTATCTATGCGTCCTTTCAACTAACTAACCTCCCAACCTTTAGCTTCCTAACTAACTAACCATCACGCCGTTTCCCCGCAGTCGTAGGCTAGACCGCCGTACAACTCTGTCTTACCACACACTCCTTGCTTCATTCACATACATACATCGTTATTCCGACTCTTCAGATGGCCCGGCTCAACTATTTGATTCACTTAATCGTGCCATGTCTTCCTCAGGCGTCCCCGACTTCTTCTTTCATTAACTTTCGCGTTATATATTCTTTTCGCACTCCTTTCTTAGTTAATTCGCTCCACATACCCAAACTATCTAAGCGTTTTCTTAATCCTATTTATTACGCTCACAGCAGCCTTGCATTCTTTCCGGATATCTACATTTTTAACACGGTAATACGTTGTTTTACCGCACATACACCTCAGAGAACTCATTTCTATAGCATTCAGTCTACTCTTATCCCTTTTCTGCCAGTTCCATGCCTCACTGCCACAAATCAGGGTTGGTATAAGCACTCCATTGTGGACTGGTAGCTTCGCTTCTTTGGACATTTTTCTGTTAGCGCCAACAGCGTTCAGTCCTTCATTCGTCCTTCTTTCAGAATCCTTTTCGTCTCTCTAGAACATACTTCCCAAATACACAAACTCACCCACTTGCTCCAAGTATTCATTGTTCACAACCAAATTGCACGCTGTTTTCGTACTCTTCCTTTCAAACACCTGATATTACTTACTTCAATTTATTTATTTTACTTGAACTTTATTACATGGGGGTGAGAAGGTGGGGTTTTTCCAAATGGCAATTTATGCCAACGAACTAACCCTGATTTTACTACTGTAAATAAATTTAAAAGAATATTTTCTTCACGTGGTGTAAATGCAATGATTGTAAATGAACATAGAAACTAAACTATTATAGTGCCAAAAAGCGCCACAGCGCTGCTTAATTATTTAATTTTAATATATCTTACTGAAATACCTTCAACATCATCAACACCGATTATGAATTTTGGCTTAGAAAAAATACCAGGGCGTAATTTACGGCAATGCGTTGTATGCAGCAATAAGGATGGCAGCGCAGTAAAGAGATAGAATTTGATTTTCCTACAGTGTAGAAAAAGACTGCAAAGGATTTTGTGTAGGAAAACATTTGTGCCAAGCATCATTTTATTTTTTCTTTGATTTTTGTTTTCAACCAATTATTGTGTTCTACGTTTATATTTAATTACCATAACTCAAAACTCCCGTCTGGGGTGACAGAAGCCCCCCTCGGAACGGGAGTGACAATATTGGAGACTGTCGTAACATAGCAGTTCTAAGAAGTTCTGTGTGAATCTTTTTCTCTTTAACGATTTACGAGTACATTATTTAAAGCAGAAATATTATCATAATCGTGGAAATGCCCAAAGTATTTAAGCCGGCTCATTTAATTATTCAGATTTTTTTGGTAATTTCCTTGAATTCATTAATTCTTTGCGGGACTTCATCAAATTCAAAGGGATCAATTTTATGGTCTAGTACCTAATCACAATGGTAATCTTTTGTGCAAAATTGGTGAAAAAACCATTTGTAACAATAACGGAGGGTAGAGAAGTATTTATAGCAACATTATATTGTCGCGTGCAGTTTTTGTCAGTTCTTTTTTCTGTATCAAAGGCCCTGACTCTCGTTTGATTCTGAAGACTTTTGTGGCCCTTCAGCCATCTAAAAATATATTTACCATTTGGGAGAAGGCTTGAATGAAGCGACACAAGCTTGAGACTCGTCGGCTGTTCGTCTCTTCAGGTAACTCAGTGAGAGCATTAAGTTACCTGAGTTAACTTTTTTTTTCAAAATCCAATCAGGTACTGAAGACTTCAGCCCTTTTTGATAGTAAATATCGCACAAGAGCCCCAACTGCTCCTAAACATCTAGAGCCAGTGAGACTATGGCATCTCCAATTGGGGTATGTTGTGAGGCTGAAGGTAGTGTAAGAGTGGACTAAATTGATTTTTATTATTTTTTAAATTTATTGTACTAGAAATATATCTGTAGGAATTTGTTTTTATTGCAATGTCTTCCTCACTAGAGTTTCCTGTAATTAAATTATAATTTTATATGTATATATATTTATATATATAAATATATTAATATTTACAGCGCCCTTGAGGTGATTTTTCACAAAAACGGCGCTATACAAATTATGCAAATATTATTATTAGTGACGAGGAGAAGGAGATGGGGAAGAGGAAGGTTATTAGATTTTTTGAATATCTGGTCACCAAACACGGCTAAAGCCATTTCAGGCAACGTTTCGATTCTGAATGGTGGTCTTTTACCAGGATGATACTTATATCTACCACTCTGGAATATGCTATATATTATTTTATTTTAATTAAATGGGTTATGACACATATTAAATAAATAAAAGTTTTTGGCGCACGCCGGGTTTGAACCCGCAACCTTTGGATTCGTAGCAAAAAATGCCTTTTCGGTGCCGATATATATAAATATATTTATTTTTTTAACATTCAAATTTATCCATTTGTGACCTACAATTTCGCGGTATGAGCGAGAGAACACGGTAGGCATATGTTCATACACGATCATCGGCTCAATCAATCGATAATTTCAATCATTTTTACAGCGATGGACCCTGCCCTGCCACTGTTTCAAAAAAACTCCAAAAACCAGCGTCTCGACAAGACCGACGGGCCGTACCTCGAAGTCATCCACACCAGCGGCGGGATCCTCGGCTTCTTGGACCCCCTCGGCCACGCGGACTTCTACGTCAACGGGGGCACCACCCAGCCCGGCTGCGGCATGGACCCGGCCAGAGTCTGCGCCCATATGAGGGCCCACGTCCTGTACGCCGAGCTGGTCAGGAACCCTGGACTCTTCTATCCCAAGGAGTGCAAAAGCATGAATGAGGCGCTGGCTGAACTGTGCGAAGGGGAAGATTTTCCATGGACGGATTCTACTAAAGGGTAAACTTTTTTTTTTGGTTTTCGTTTCCCTTTTTTTCGCATTTTGCTTTTTTTTTTAATTATTATTATTTTTTTTTTTTATTACATTATTAATCAAATAGTGTTTTTTTTTTCAAATACAAAATAGTACTCTTCCATTAGAAGCATAAGCTTGTGTACGGAAGAGGAATGTTCATTAATTATTAATGATTAAATAATATGATATGGTATAGCTGGCGCAACGAGAGTTGAAACAAACAATAGATGCATAGCGTTGGGTTTATTGTGTATCGGTATACGCTCCAGTGGCGATGTATTTACGATGTGTCATAAAGAAAGAGCCCTTTGTCTTGTTTACGCCTACTTATTGTCACTAGTGGAAAAGGGACAGCGAGTGTTTATGTTGATATTGTAAATGCGTGTACTATTCATTCGGTTCGACACGCTGTACGTAAGCTATGCATCTGTGTGAGTATTGGCCGGCACCAACTCACGTGGTGAGACCTATACATATTGTCTGTAAATGTAAAAATATAAAGAGACATTCATATTTAGTGTAGGTAGTACATCGTAATTATGATAGTTTCATTAAAGATAAATAAACATATATTAGAAGAAAAAAAAAAAGTTATTAAATGTGAATATCCGAAAAGAATGCAAGGCTGATGCAAGCGTAATGAATAGGATTAAGAAAGTGATGCTTACATGGTTTGGGCATGTAGAACGTATAAACGAAGAAAGGAGCGTGAAAGGAATATATGACGCGAAAGTGAATGGAAGGAGAAGTTGGGGACGCCCGAAGAAGACATGGAACGATCAAGTGAATCAAATACTTGAGTCGGGCCATGTCAAGAGTCAGAATAACATAAAAGTAGGTATGAGACGAAGTATGAATGCGAATAAAGCAAGGAGTGTGTGCCGAAACAGAGTGTTATGGTGGTGTACCCTATCTGCCTTTCCCTACCGGAAAACGAAGAGATGGTTAGTTGCTTAGAGTACATAGAGGTCTACCTATCCAAGGCAGTGAAGTCAGTTTTGTAAGAATTTCGCCTGACTTCTCTGCTAGGGATTTCATAGACACACTTTGTTTACAAAAAAGCGTTCGCATAACAAATTGATATCAACAATAATTTTAAAAGATTTAAAGATTCAGAAAATCTTACAAAACAAATAGCATAACGTTTGTTCAAATAATAACAGAAGTTTATGGTTAACATAATGTATTTATATACTCGATAATTCTCACGTGCTGTCAAAGACATTTTAATCTGTTTAAAAACCTGCAAAAACTTATGTATTTACCTCATTTTGGAATTTCATGCATGCATTCATAGCGCATGTCGACATAATGATTTGCTTATTTGTATAAGCACGTTTTCGCTCTATTTGTATCAACATAAATATAGGACATAACCTTAAAAACCGATAAATTACGCCGTGGGCGTAAAGTGATCACGTAGGTCACAGAAAAAACTCTAACAATATCTAAAAGCGGTGTGATATTTTGAGAAAAAAATTTGTCTCTTTCTCTCTTATGGTGTACGACGTAAAAACCCGGAGAAAGTGATTTATCGCAAGTTTGTATAGGTTGGGTAAAAAAAATTGGCTCTCTCTCCATAGATATTCTTACTCCAAGGTTAGTTGTTTAGTTAGCGGTAGTAGGTCGGAAAAAGAAACAAAGGACACCCACCGATAAGATTAGACGAACTTAACAGAAATGTCCGCTTCGGATGGCTAATATGCTAAGAACTGCAAAAAACGATAAAACTGAGGCAATTTGAGGCAGGCCAAAGTCCAAAATCGGAAGGCAAAAGGCTTGTGAAGACAAAAAATTAGGTTAAAATGTTTGAAACTCCGTCAAAATTAAATTGATTGACGATCAAATCGACGTAAGCGATATTTTTTTTACATTTGAAACCTTTTTTTTCCCCTTAGCCTTTGCCGATTCAAAACCTGATCATCTATTGGGTAATTTGGCGAAGGTTAAAACATCCTAACCTTAGAAACCGTACTGCCCTCAGAGCAATAATATACAAGAGAGAGCGCTGCTGTAGTTAGTTTTGATGAGTTTCGCCGGACTCGGTTAGACCTGGACGTGGCTAGGATTAGGGCTAGGGTATTTATACATCCATTCATAGCACATGTCGACAAAATGTTTTTGTTTATTCGTTTAACCACTTTTTCACAGTATTATTATAAATAAAAATATAGCATGTAACCTAAAAAACCGTTTGTCCATTTATGTCGCATATCAAAACGTGTGGGCGGAGTCAACGGAGACGTGGAAAACGGAGGACATCCTTACAATATATAAAGGCGGTGTGATATTTTGCGTATATTTTGTTGTCCCTTTCTCTCTCATGGTGTACGACGTAAGAACCCAAAGAACGTGTGGGCGGAGTCAACGGAGACGCGGGACACGAAGAACATTCCAACAATAGTTTAAAGCCGTGTGATAATTTAGGAGATTTTGTTGTCTCTTTCTTTCTCATGGTGTACGAGGCGTAAAAACCCGGAGAAAGTGATTTATAAGAATTAGCTCTCTCTCCATATATTGTTACTTCATGGTACTGCCGAATGTTAACAAGTTTTTCTATTCTTCTATCACAAAGTTTAAGTGTTAGTGAATATGTATTATTGTTAGCTGTTCTGATTTAATATCAGGTTCAATTCGAAGCTATAGAGATAAATTCTTTGTAAAAATATATTTTTGCATAATTTCGAATTATTCTTCTTTTTTTATTAATTACAATATAACATTTTGAAAAACAGATATGATGAAAAACAGATATGTTGAAAAACAAATAATATTTTATTCACAGTCCTCACTTTGGATTCCTGTTCCGAGGGGGACTGTAGGTTGCTGCGTTGGTGTCGCTGGTTCTACGATTACTGCACAATCTTTATAATTTCCACGACTTCATGGTTATTGATCCACATTTTTATGTTGCTCTTGAACATTTGCATCTCGGTGGTATCTTTAATGTGTTTTGGGAAAGCATTATGTAATTTGACAGATTCCGATATTGATTAAAATAGATAAATTTTATGTATTGCATCAAATCATGGAGATTTTTCTTCTTTCAGGAATGGAATTTACTTCTTGGAAACATCTGGAGAACCACCATTTATCAAAGCTGTCGACGAAAGCTATGACAACTATTACGAGACCATTTTTGACAAGCAGCTGTTATAAACAATAAATTATAAAATATTATTTTGTTTGTATTTATTATATTTTTGATATACCACCACAGAAACCACCATCACTTTTATAAAAAGCAATCGGCACGATATGGAATAGATCTGTTTCTTCCTGATAGAGGATATTTATTTATTTATTTATAAATTAACGGACTAAAGTCCAACTACAAAAAAGACATATAAAACACGAAATGGAAAATAAGCAACAGAGAAAGAATAGCATATACATAATAATAAATGAAGCGATGACAAAAATAGGACAAAATAAACATAAGAGAGAACATTCAAGCCATGGTTTAGTTAAAGTTTTGGTAAAGTCGTAAATAATGACAAAAATCATTTAGACTGCTACCAAAAAATAGCTTAGAATATAAAATAACTTAGCCAAAACTAAGTATTTTTTACTACGTTCGCAATATTTAAAACTAAGCATAGGTTAGAACTTGGGGGAATTTATTATATACAAGAGTTACAAATAGCTCAAAATAATAGAAATGTAATACGGAGATTAACATTATGTTTGCCTAAGTATATGTTTGACTTAACCATAGTTAAACTAAATCCATCATTCGAAGAAATTAACAACGAAAATTAACTTTTTTATTATAGTGAATACTGCACGATTCCCCTCCCGACCGTCTAGAGCCAGTGGGACTATGGCATCCCCAATTGGGGTATGTTGGGAGGCTGAAGGTAGTGGGGAGGGGAAGTAGTAGGGGAAGAGGAAGGTTTGGAAGTACCTGGCTATTCAGATCTGGTAACCAAACACGGCAAAATCCATTTCAAGCAACGTTTCGATTCTGAATGGTGGTCGTTCACCAGGGCGATACTTAGAGTGTCTACCACTGTGGAACGTGCCGCAAATATACAATATATTATTTTATATGAATAAAATGAAACATTTTAATTAAACAAAAAATATTTGCGCACGTTGAGTTTGAACCCATGACTTCTGGATTTATAGTCGAGCGTTTTACCACTAGACCACGGAGGCCGTCATACTGGTGAACATACATGTTTGTAGCTATGTTTCTACCTACCTTCAGCATAATACAATTATTTTATAGTTAGGGACCTAAGTGTAACGTTTAAATATAACTTTTCTATGAGTTCTGCCAGCACTAATTAATTTATAAAATTATCTGTGACAAAATATCGCTAAATCCGATTAATTGCAACTAGCAATCTAAATTTACAAATAAACAATGTTTTAAACAGGAGGTCTTTTTGGATTTGTTACAAAGATCAAATATGAAGGGAATTTAGAAGTCATCAAATAGAGGATGGTATTCAAATCAATTAACGGAATGGCTCCGACTTATTTATCGGAAACGTGTATTCCTGAAGATTCCAATTCGCGACAGTCAACCCTTAGATCGGCAATGTCATCGGCTATCGAAGGTTGAAGGAACCAAAGCGCACACCAGACACTAAGTTCGGAGAGCGTGCTGCAGGAGTGTCAGGTCCTAAAGCCTGGAATAGACTACCACATGATCTGAGAGTAATACGATACTCGACAAACTTTAGAGGCAAACACAAAACCCAAAATGTGTAAGAAGCCCAATAGAATTTCTGTCTAAACCAAGAAAAAACTTTTCAGACTCTCCTTCCTAAGTTCGTTAGAAGAGTTTCATCTTTATCTGTTCCTTACTACGAAAATTTTACGACCCTTCATATGCTATATTTTTAAGTTGCGCCCATGTCCTAAAAAAATGTATTTTTTTAAAATCATCATAAAAATCAATTTTAACTTATTATAATAAAGTGATTGTGTCCTGCAAAATATCAATATAAACTAGAATTAATATTAACTAGAAATTAAGATTTGTACAGCGCCCTTTAGGTGATTTTTCACAAAAACGGCGGTATTCAAATTATCCAAATATTAACTGACTAACTAACTAACCATCACGTCGTTTCCCCGCAGGTGTAGGCAGAGAGGACGAACCGCCACACGTACCATTAAAAATAAAATAAAATTATAGTATCTGAAAAATTATGTAATATTGAACATGCTGTATGTACATTTTATATTTCTAATTACTTCTTAATTGCATATAAAACTTTGATTTCCCTATTGCAGTCCACTTTACAAGGTCATCATTTTTTACCTCCTCCTTAAAATTACCTTAAATTTAAAATGTGGAAATTCTTGGTCATTGTAGTTTTTTGCGCACTAGTAATGCCAATTTCCGGCCAAGCTTCTAAACCTGTAAGGAAATGTAAGTTATTATTTTTAATATCTAATCAAATTTAGAAAGCGAAAATATTTTTTCTGCTTACAGAATATTTTTAGAAGTTCCTTGTAATAATGAAGTAACAGTAAAATATGAAAATTCTTGACGAGAAGGTTTTTTTCACATTTCCCACAGTGCTATGAAGAAGATATTATATGTATAAATAACACATTTTAATTAAATAACACCTCTGGATTGATATTCGAGCGTCTTAACCACTCAACCACGGAGGCCGTCGATGAGTGTGTCGTAAAGCCGTGTACGACCGTATTGCGAATTATGGAGATCCGATAAAAATAAAAGGCGATATGAGCGTGATGGCTGATGAGCGTGAGGACGCCATGGTTTGGACATTGGCGCTGATAAACGGAGAAAGGAGTGTCGGGAGAATGTACGAGGCGCAAGTTAATGGAAAGAAGAAGTCGGTGTCGCACCAGGAAGTCGAGGAAATGACGTTATGGTTATATCAGTTATTTATACCGTGTTTTTCACACCCTCGCTTTTACGGGGTAATCTGTGGTCTTTTACAAAGTTATTTTTTCATTTTCATTAAATCCATTTATTATTACAGTCGAATTTATATATGCAGTCACGGCTATAATGAAGAATTACTTAATAATATGTTGGTTCGGGCTAATTTTCATTCAATCGTGTGGGGTTATAACGAGGTCGCTTCACTGATATAACGTCCAAATAATATTGTCAACTCAATGCGCCCGGGTATAGGAAAAAACCCAACTCTCGAAACAGTCAAATAATGTCATAAACAAGACAAAGAAAGCCGCTAGTCCGGCACGGCTGCGAACTTTTCACAAATCACGTTAAGAGGGTTTATAATCCCTGATAGATGTCGCTCTGTTAAGCATGATTTACGTAATAAAAAAATTATTGCTTTATAATATGCAAGCTTTCATACTCTGGTGTAAATATCGATATTAGTAGATGGGTACTTTTTTTACCTACCTATGTTTATAACGAGTAATGGCTATAAGGAGCAAATTTGGTTGGTCCCTTCGTGCTCGTTATAACCAAGTTTGACTGTATTATCAAATATTTGTAGATTTTAAGAGTCGTCATCGTCATTTTGTTCTTCGTGTTGTCCTATCCGGGCCGGGGACCCATCGCATCAATATGGCCCTTTCGACGTCCTTGTCCTGGGCTACTTCTATGGTCTCCTCACACAGCCTCTGAATTTGCTTTCCTCAACTTTTTCTGGGTTTTTAAAACCATTAAAGTGTCCTTTTAAATGTGAAATCCGCAATCCACGCTGCAAGAAGCTTGTAAGTGTTCACAATTCTGTTTAATATTTTAGCGCTCCAGCGGCAGGGCGCGGGTTCGGGCCAGCCGGCGAAGGGGTCCCTGCTTGACCTCGTAAAAATCTCCAGAAAAGCTTCTCTGATCTTGGACACAACCCTTCAAAAATCCGGGAAAGACATCGCAGAACTGGTTGACAACGTCCTCCAACTGCTGGAACCCTTCTTGAGAACTGTCGTCTATGAACTTAAGGAATATGTCGAATACTTGATGGCTCCGAATAACGGCAATGCCATGACTTAAGTCTAGAATAAAGTAACTGGTAAGAAAAAGCAAAGCTTAACACGGAATTAAACAGGGAAAAAATCAGCTTTTTGTAAGAATTTGACTTGCAATTTTTTTTTAAATCTTCTTAATCGCTAGAATTCAATGAAATGCTTTATCAATGTTATCCTTGGCTCGGTATTGGAATATTTACATGCACCAATACCATTATTGAAGATAATTCACATGAGTATCATAAGAGATTTACAAATGGACTAAGACAATCTCTCCTCAAAAATATATAAACGGTAAATTAACATAGGATTCTATAGTAAGCCTTAAATTTTGTATATTTCTCTTTTAAAAGCAGTTATTCATCCACCCTACAGCATATTATTAACATGGCTTGCGTTCTATAGTATTGATTATGTTTACTATTTAAGAAAATTGAAATAAAGGTTGCATTGAAAAATGTGGGTGTTATTTTTTTTCCTTTCCTTCTCAGGTCATTCATAAAAATCTATTTTATTTTATTGTCGAGAAAGTTATGGGAATGATACAGACACTGGTATGTCTACAGTAGAGATGGTCGATATTCCTGTCCCGGTTAAAAGGAACCGGTTCCAAGCCGGTCACTGGATTATTATTGTCTCTCCGAGGAATTGGTTATTTTTGGAACCGGTTCTTTATTTTCGCAAATTAAATGAACAGGGAGCTGGGCTTAAATCACAAGAAAGGAATCAGTTTTCCTTAGTGATAAAAGCTTTAAAGCCCTACTTTTGGTTCAGAGTCTCATTAGGTGACGATTCTAACATTACAAATGTAATCAGTTTGAATACAAAAAATACATAACAAAAAAACAATAAACTATTTAATGACAATAATTATATGGTTTACAGAGTAGACAGTTAGGACATTAATTTGGAATGATACAAGTAATGAAAAAAACGAAAATAAGCAAATTAAGGACGGTTCAAAGAAATATGGCTTTAAATTTTATTTCTACGTACATTTTTTTATAAATAGGATTTTTAAACAATTTGTTTTTTTTTTTAAGATTTGGGTGAATCTTATTCCAAATATTAGAAAAGAAGGATTGAACCTGGATTTCGAAGAGACCCATGTTGTAGGAGGAAGGAAACACAGAAGCCGGTAAACCGTTCCACAGCCAAGCTGTTGAATACAAGAACGAGTCGTAGAAGCAACCCGTTCTCATGTATCGAATGTCATCTGCGTACAAATCGTTGTGCTAGTTCAATACTTTAAAAAACCAAAAAAAAAAATATATTTTGTTTAAAAAAAAAACTTATTGAACTAGCATAGCGAAATGTTGGGCGCGCATTTAGCGAGTTTCCTGACTATGCACCGGTGTCGAGGGGATCGATGACGCAATTTCCTCGAAGCATCTTCCACTGAAATACCGGTAGAACAAGGACAGCATTCCCACCTGACGCCTGTGCTCCAAAGATTGCAATCCGTTTGTTAAGATAGGAGAATTCATCAAACGGACTGCACTGTTTCTGTAAAGAGTCAATGGGTTTTTCACGTATTTAGGGGCTCCAGACTAGAGGTGGCCGCTTTGATTTGATCAACACAGTTCAAAATCTGCAGACCTCAATGTAAGCTGTCTATTTATTGTGTTATTGTTTATTTTGTAGAGCTCCATTTTAGGTTTTTAATTTTTTTAAACAATAATTATTATTAATAGATTATTGGTCAAAAGTTCTGCTAGGTAATTATTTTTACGCGTTTGCCTTCTGAAGGTTGATAATGCAGTTTGTTAATGCCTTAGGAAAAAAAAAACAGTTTGATAAAGCTTTTGACTTAAGGTCGTTTTTTAATTTTAAATAATAATAATTATTGTTTAAAAATATTTAAAAAAAAACAAAAATTAAGCTGTCTTTCTCTAGATTGGGAGCTGTTGGGAATCTTGTGTGCAGTGTTAACTATTTAAATAAAAAATAAACGTTCATTATTTCTTGTCGGACACACAGTTCAAGTGGTTCATTGTCTAACCTACAATTGACATGTGACATTACCAATAATAGTTTGTCATGTATAAGAAATCCAATAAGTAAATAATTATTATTGCCATTTGGTTTTTATCAATTTAATTGTACCGGTTACTCGTTTAGGAATATTAATGAATATATCTAACACAAATAACCAAAAAAATTATATTATTTACTATATTATAAATTACGTAATTTATTATTTTTCTTAGCGAGAGTCTAAAAAAACAGTTGTCTTAAAAACAGGCTGTGAAGTAGGTAGTTCTTTTTAGGTGTGGAGAAAGCTGTGTAGGTTTTTTTAAATAGAGCTGCTTATGCAAGGTGAGGAAATTAAAAAGGTTTTTTTTTTTTAAATAAGCTTTTTAGAAGTAGGTCTTATAGGAAAAAGTTTGACAAAAACTTTTAAGACCAGAATTGATGGAAGCCTATATCATAAGTCGTTACTAATTATTTCATTTAAAAAAGATCTGACTAACGGTCTCCGTAGTAGAGTGGTTAAGATGCTCGACTACGGTTCCAGAGGTCACTGGTTCAAATCCCGGCGTACGTTTATTTTTTTCTAATAATATGTGTTACTACACATTTAATTCATATTTTAATAATATTAACCTGACAATGTTTGAAAAGCTCCTACTGCCATCATAATCATAATAAGCGCAATATGTTGATTGTGTAATGATGGAAGACTTAGCTAGCAGAGGAAATGAATCCACGACGCCCGAATAGAAATTACCGCCCGTCTGTCCACTCAGCTACCATCTGAATAATATATAGTATATTTGCGGCACGTTCCAAAGTGGTGGATACTCTAAGAATCGAACTGGTGAAAGATCACCATTCAGAATCAAAACGTTGCTTGAAATGGCTTTAGCTGTGTTTGGTGACCAGATCTGAACAGCCAGGTTCTTCCCAACCTTCTTCTTACCCATATCCTTCCCCTTCTAACTACCTTTAACCTCGCACCATACCCCGATAGGCGACGCCATAGCCTCACTGGCTCTAGACGGTTGGGAGCAGTCGGGACTCTTGTGCGGTATTCAATATAAAAATGGACATTTTTCTTCCCAATGGCTTAAATTCCAACCCATAACTTTTTGAATTAAAATTAACCGTACGTCCATTAGTTCATTATCTTCAAATGTGCATACTTACATTTTTGATTCATGATTCTAATATCTAAGCGAAGACGAATCTAAAAATCTATTTTATGCCGATTTAATACGGTACTTGTTGTTTATACAGAATGAAACAATATTAAATTGGTAGATTATAGTAATCCTTTATCGACAAGTATTGCTAATTAGTTCATTGCGTTAGTTTTATTTCTTCTTAATCGGCGTAGAGAATCGTCCACATTTAAAAAAAATCGAAGGCCTTTATTTAAGGCTCTCAGTCGAAACATCGAAGGCGTTAGTTTAGCAACCTCCTGTTTTCTTTCTCACCCTCATCACAATGGGATCTGCGTGGAAACTTATGATGATAGCTGCGTTCTTCGCAATGTTAATGCCATCCACTGACGCAAGTAATGCCTTTTTATGATCGTTATTTAAACCCTTTTCTGTTTGTTTTCCTTTCAAAGCGGTGGTAATCACTTTTATCGAAACAACGAATAATCGACAATAATAAATGAACACGTGATAGTTGAAGTTTCAGATCCCCTACACTGAAAAGAAAAATAAATGGAAGTGTATTTTAACAATAAATAATATTAGGGTAAAATTTCACAGACATTTTCGAATACCCGAAAACTTTCTCAAAGTGATAATCAATTTCACTGGCCTATCTGGGACCTAAGATTTGAAATGTATTTTTAAAATTAACGGTACTTCTAGGTACTTTCTGTTCAGTGCAAATCCCCTGTTTATCATACATTATGGCAGCAAAATAATAGCACCTTTTTGGTTGATCAAGTCATATTGTAAGCTCTTAAAAATTAACCTTAACCTATTCAAATACTGCTCATTGTGGGGTTCTGGTACAAATTTCATACTTACCACATACTACCGGATTCATACTACCGGATGGGAATCCGACGCGTTTGTCCACTCAGCTACCGACCGGTCTTATATTATGTTGCTTTGTTGTGTTATCATTCAATTTATTTTAGAAATAGCAGTCTGGTGCTCAATTGTTATTTTAAAATTCAATAAATATTTATGTAGATGGCCAATAATACAGGGTATTAGGATTTTTTCAGTAAAAGCCTAACCTAAAATTGGCTCACGTGACAAAGTTCATTCCAAATTTTTACATAGTCTTCTTTTCCAGGATTCCAGGGTTCTGCGAAAACAGCTCAACAGATGTTGCACAAGGGGAACATCATGGACGTCTTAAAGTTAATTAGGAAGTCGAATAAAATCATTGATGACGTCGTCGCAAACTCCGGAGATGACATCAACGAGCTCCTCTTCACCACCCTCAAGTTTATGGAGCCTTACACCAAACCTCTGGCTGTCGGGGTTAAGAACTACTTTGACTCTCTGTTGGAAGATCAGCAATAAAAAAATTTACCCTCTTAAAGTAATCTGTCAATTTCTAACTAATCTAATAACTGCAATAAATTCTTCGAGACTTTTCCGCAAGAGGAGAGAAGCCAAGGTCACGTCTTCTCTCTCGTATCGCGCAGATGCTTGGATTATGATTGGCTGTGTTTGTTTATTACTAGTCCCCCTCACACAATGTGTCTTGGTATAACAAGATGCATAACATTTTTACATATCGATCAATGAATAAATATATAGTTGGAGCATAAAAATATGTTTTTTTTATGAAATCATTACATTTTATCCTATCGACTACTGTACGAGTATTTTGACATTAATGAAGAGACGTAAGACTTTTTTTAACCCCTTTTTAGGGACTAACGAATGGGTGACGAATTGGAGTTGCCAAGGTGTAGTAAGTAGAGCAATAGAAAAATAACGCGGAGATAAGAAAGGATGGGTCACATCAAGGAATAGACAACATGCCAATGGAGAGGATGAATCCAGTCACAGACAGGAATAAATTCACATTAAAATTAGTATAAACTTTATGCTTTTTATTTTCAAATTAATTATTGGAATATAAATGATTTTCAAAAAAATATAAAACAGAAAAAGACAATAAAAAATAATTTAAATAATTGGGTCGCGACCGAAACACAAACTCGGAACTTCTACTCTATCCGGGAGTAACATATCTGCCAATTGAGCTACCGAAACCTTTTAGAAACCGGCATTTTTATCTTTCTCATACTACCTTGATTTACCTACCTTTTATTAAATCTCAATTTCTTCCGATATAGGCAGCCATCTTTATAATATTTTGCAAAGCTCTAACCGAACGTAGTTGTATATCTAGAGGGTCTCTTGGATAAACTATTCGTTTTTATTAACTGAAGATCTTTTGACTTATAACACAGTCTAGAATCAATATGTAAAATAGAAATACCTATTTTTTTCTGTGTCGTTTTTTTTTGTTAAAAATTATTGATATATTTGGATTAAATTCGGTATCAACACTATTAACAAAGTGGCATAAAGGTGTAAAAATGTGGATATCCGAAAAGAATGCAAGGCTGATGTGAGCGTAATGAATAAAATCAAGAAAGGGACGCTCAGATGGTTTGGGCAACGAAGAAAGGAGAGTAAAAAGAATATATGATGCGAAAGTGAATGGAAGAAGAAGTCGAGGACGCCCGGGAAAGACATGGCACGATCAAGTAAATCAAATACTTGAATCGGGTCATGTGAAGAATCAGAATAACAGAAGAGTATGTATAAGACGATATATGAATGTGTATGAATGTAGGAGTGTGTGCCAAGACAGAGTTATATGGCGGTCCGTCCTCTCTGCCTACCCCTGCGGGGAAACGGTGTGATGGTCAGTTAGTTAGTTAGCATAAAGTTGATCGATGATCAAATTGCCGGGTGGCAATTTCTCCCAGCCAGGGTTGGTTTTTGAATCTAGGTAGATTCAAAAAATGATTTAGCGTTTTCCGCACAAATAAAACAAAAAGTTATCCAAGAATTTATCTAAAATAATAATTTGTAAGAATGTCTTTCATGGGGAAGGGAAGAAAGGTGAATGTAAATGAAGAACCATCCTATTTAAAATAATAATAAAATACTCGGAAATTGCATTTGATATATCACTCGTACGTAGGTGCATCAGAGAGCAGATTTTTCCAGAACCTTGATCCCTAAGCTGCGAGAAAAAAAAAGATTTTTTTTTCTCCTACATTGATTTTTTTTAATACAAAGGTACAATATAAAATGTGTAATAAAAAAATCGATGGAAATTAAACATAAGATTCAGGTATTTTGTGACATTTACAATGGTGGAAAAGAAATTAAATTAAAAGGGATTATTTCCCTACTCCTTCATAACATATCGTCGCTGGAAAAGCAAAAGGGCTGAAGCGCCATTTTAGTAAGTTTACACATAAAAGTTTTTTTGTTTGTTTTACAATAAAATTCATAAGTCTTCAGTTCCTGGTTGGATTTTGGAAAAAAAAAGTTAGTTTCGGTAACTTTAATTTTTTTTTTGTTTTTTGTTTCTCACATTATTTTTTTACATTACACACCTCACTAGTTTATTAGAACCTGTTCCGAGGTAGGTGACAGTGAGTACAAGTAGAATAATATAAAATATGTTGATATTTGTTACACAAAGCTAGATGATACAACAGACACTGACCGTAAAACTCTCTTAATACATTAATTATTCCATATAAGATACATTGACAGTAGGTAAAGCTGCAAGGCACTAAATCCTATAATTAAAGACAGTGGATACGATACAAATATACATACATTTTATATCGTAACAATCCTACAATTATTGATAATGAATACATTAGCTAAACAAAAAACAAAAAAATGCTAATTTTAAAGTAGTGTATAATAATAGTGGAGTTATTATTATATTGAATTATTATAGAATTATGATGCAACTACTACTACTATACTACTACTATATTAACTACTCTCACTGAGTTACCTGAAGCGAAAAAAAGTAATAAAAAAAGTTCAAACTTGACGAGTCAAGTTTGAACTTTTAATAAAAATCTCCCAAATGGAAAATATACTTTAGATGGCTGAAGGGACACAAAGACTTAAGAATCAAACATTCGACGAAGAAAAAAGAACCGATCAAAACTGCATATTCAACTCATTTTTTACCAAGCCCTTTTGCCTTTCCAGCGACGATATAGTTCAATAATCAAAAGAGAGTGCTTGAAAATATTTGTGCACTTCACAACATTTTATTTATTTATTATATTATTTATTTATTTTATTTATTTATTTTTAGTTATTTTAACCCATATTTTACAGAAAACAACGACATTAATGACTATCCAATTTCATCTAATCACATGTATTTGACGGCCTCCATGGTCGAGTGGTAAGATGCTCGACTACGAATCCAAAGGTCGCGGGTTCAAACCCGGCGTGCGCCAATAATTTCTATTTAATTAACATGTGTCATAACACATTTAATTCATATAAAAATAATCAAAAGCATATTTGCGGCACGTTCCAGACTGGTAGATACTCTAAGTATCGCCCTGGTGATAGACCACCATCCAGAATCGAAACGTTGCTTGAAATGGCTTTGTGCACTCAGCTACTAACTAAATAATATATAGTATATTTGCGGCACGTTCCAAAGCAGTAGATACTCTAAGTATCGACCTGGTGAAAGACCACCATTCAGAATCGAAACGTGGCTTGAAACGGCTTTAGTTGTGTTTGGTGACCAGATCTGAATAGCCAGGTGCTTACCAACCTTCATCTTACCCATCTCCTTCCACTTCTAACTACATTTAACCTCGCAACATACCGCGATTGGGGATGCCAAGGTCTCACTGGCTCTAGACGGTTGGGATCAGTTGTGACTCTTGTGCGGTATTCATATAAAAAAAATTAAAAATGTAAAATTAACACGCATTTACTTTCGTAATGAATGCGTTAGCTATAATTTCGATCGAAAATAATTTTAACCAAGTTTCGTTGCAGTTGACGCGGTAATTAGAAGCAGGATGCGCTTCATCAAGACATTAATTTATATCGAATTATAGTGTTTCGATCGTTGATTAGAAATCATTGATTAAACCGTGGCGCATTCGAAGAGTTTTCATGGCAATGCAGTTGGAATTTTAAATAATGAGGGTGTTTAAGACCTTAAAAAATAATCACATTGGAAAATTTTAAGAAAATTAACTGGTTGGTGTTCGCCTTTCGAGGCTTTTCCTGACCACCGATTCAAAGACGGATTTATAATTCAATAAAGAGCGTCTTCAAATAAAAATAAATAAATAAAAATAAAAAGAAAGACAAACATTCCCAGGTTACGACTAATCCGACAATATTTGAAAAACTCCTACTGCCATCATAGAAGCGGAAGATGTTGCTTGTGCGATGATGGAGGACTTTGCCGGCAGTGGAATTGAACGCACGACGTCCGGGTGGGATTCCGACGCGCCTGTCCACTCAGCTACCGACCGGTCGATTTATTGATTGAATTAAAGTCGAGACGAAGAAGAAAATTATATAAAATAGATACTTAAGTATCGGCCTGGTGAAAGACCACCATTCAGAATGGAAACGTAGCTTGAAATGGTTTTAGCCGTTTGTGACCAGATCTGAATAGCCAGGTACTTCCAAATCTTTCTCTTCCCCGTCTTCTTTCCTTCCCCCACTACCTTCAGTCTTACAATTTACCTCAATTGGGGATGCCATAGTCTCACTGGCTCCAGACGGTTGGGAGCAGTTGAGACTCTTGTGCGGTATTGACTATATTTTTGTTTATTTAAAGATCAGTTGAAGAGGGCAGTTCTAGATAAATCTTAATAGAAATAACGTTTTATAATGAATAACTTACATCAAGAAAATATGATATGATTTAGAGCATTATCAGCCATTTTGGATCATTGTTTTGTTTTTGACAACTGGAATGTTTAGTCACGTTTTTGTGTGTTCTTCGATTTTTTACTTTTGAAAAAAATGGATCAAAGAATAAAATCCATGATTTGTTTTTCCAGAACTCCAGGACGCTCATCGTCATTAACATCTTTTCGGCCTTCTGTAAAGCGCTTGAACCACTTATAAACACTTTTTGAGACATAGTAGACTCGCCGAATGCCACAGTCAACGTTTTTAGTGCGTTGGAGCACTTTCTTCCATTTTTAACGCGAAATTTAATACATATTCTTTGATCTATGTTTTTCAAAAGTAAAAAAATCGAAGAACACACAAAAACGTGATTAACCTTTCCAGTTGTCAAAAACAAACCACTTATCCAAAATGGCTGATAATGCTAACATATGATAAACATCATTCACCTTTTCTTTTGAACAGGCCTCGTACATAATAAGAAAGGAAGCGATGACAAAAATAGCACAAAATAAACATAAGAGAGAATATTCAAGCCATGGTCTAGTCATAGACATAAAATACAAGACACGTCATATTCATACAAATTGAACGATAAATTTGGCACGCTCTGATTTCTGTTTGAAAACTTGTAACGCAAGAAAAGCATAGCTATACCAAGCAGAATATGTGTGTATGAATGATATAGCTATATGAACGTCCCGCGTTACATTCTCCGCGTTACAAGCCTTCTCTTCCCTAACGAACTTACGAGTGAAGTAGCATGCGACGTACTCGTGTACTGTCGATAGGTTGTCTTCCACACACTTATGTGTTTCTGCATTCGCTATCTCACTTATACCATTTGTATGTGAATAATTGCATTAAATGAAATAATAAGTGATTTGTGTGTAATTCGCATGAAAAGAAACTCCATGAGATTTGTTTTCTGTTCCCGAATGATTTTTACACTTGTCAAAAGCACAGGAAGGCATTTTATCTCAGAAAAGAGCTTACAGCGATGCGTTTGTGGCAGCTGGTGACAGCTTGTTTGTCAAACGAATGTTTGTGCGAGACTAAACGCAGTGAATCTCAGGTATGCCACGTTGGCTTAGTTTCGCGCAGTCACGCGCGTTGTCTCAGAAACGTATCTACATTATTTAATTCATCTAAGGGTCTAGTCAAAGTTTTGTTAGAGTCGTAAAGAATGACAAAAATCATTTAGACTGCTATTGTCCAGAAGAGTGGTATATAACTAGGTAAGTATATAAAAGAGCTCTACATAGGAAGCCCCGAGGTTTACCTGAAGACATATCCTACGGTGTGTGAATCTGACTGTTTAAGAAACTCATATTGTAGGAATGAGACAGCGCTAAAACTAGACCGTTCCACAGCTGAGCTGTTGACCACAAAAACCAGCCTTGAAAGGGCCCACTCTCACGCCAAATTAATGTTAACCGACTACGGTTGTTAGACACGAGTTCGTCGTATCTCTCGACTGTGCAGTCGTGCACCGGTGCCGAAGGGATCAATGACACTAGTTACGGAGAGCACTTTCGATTCAAATACCGGTAAAACGCTCACTAAAACTAAAAATATGTTGCTTACTCCCTACGTTTTGCTGCAACTTTGCATTTTCTTTAGGGTATACCCACTAAAATTATTTATAGGTTTACTTTTACTTCTGAGAAAGCAGGTGCCAATAATAACAGTAATATTTGGATAATTTGTACAGCGCCGTTTTTGTGGAAAATCACCTCAAGGGCGCTGTACAAATCTTAGTTTATAGTTGATATTAATTCTTAGTTTATAACTACCTAACCATCACGCCGTTTCCCCGCAGGGGTAGGCAGAGAGGACGGACCGCCATATAACTCTGTCTTGGCACACACTCCTTGCTTCATGCATATTCATACATCGTCCCACACGTGCTCTTCTGTTATTCTGACTCTTCACATGACCCGATTCAAGTATTTGATTAACTTGATCGTGCCATGTCTTTCTTGGGCGTCCTCGACTTCTTCTTCCATTCACTTTCGCATCATATATTCTTTTCACACTCTTTTCTTCGTTCATTCGCTCTACATGCCCAAACCATCTAAGTGTCTCTTTCTTGATCATATTCATTACGCTCACATCAGCCTTGCATTCTTTTCGGAAATCCACATTTATAATACGGTCAGTTTATATTAAGTTGATGTTTATTTTAATTATAATTATATTTTCCCTTTGAACAAAACAAGTTATTTCCGAAAAACCGTTATGACGATTTTTAGTTCATACTGTAGGTTATAAAAAATTATTTTATGCAACTTACCACCGTGAAAACGAAATAGCTATAAAACCTAGTAGTGGTTTTGGTGGATTTTAGATTACTACTGGGAAGGTACGCAGGTAGGTACTTCATATGCCGATAATCTGAAAACTGCATCAACGCAATGTGGCAACACAAGGCATTAGTCTTTGTTGTAATCCTCACAGTATGGTTTCCAAGCCCGGGGTTGTCTGAAGAAGACATCGGTGAGTCGTGGTTCTTTTTTAATATGCTTCCTCCAAAGCCTTATAACGTCCAGTTTTGAACAAAGCCTCCTCAAAAAAGACAACGTTTTTAGGTAACGTATTATAACCTGAAAATAATTTCATTTAAAGTTTTGTCATTTTTTGTTGGATTTCATTCAATTAATTTGTTTTTTTTTTATTAATAAATATTATTAATTACCTAATCAAACGATACGATCATATATTATATACCTACAACCTAATTTCCCTGTAGTCTATAAACTCTTTTCAGCACTTCAAATTAAAATTATGGAACAATGGAGTGTTGTTCGATTTTTAAAAGTTCAATAGAAATTTCAGTACGAGCTGAAAATAGTTATGTTGACCAAGAAATTCACAATAGAAAAAAAACAGTTCAAATTCTATGACTCTAGGGCTCACTGTTTGAGAGTTTATAGTGCTTCATTAAGAGATTTTCTGCTTTATAGATAAGACAATATATTTCCCTCAAAAAAAATATTTTTCCACAAATCTACGCAAAACACAACATGATTATTATCTTCTATATCTTTGATGATTTAGTATTGGAGGTCAGATCATTTAAGAGACTATTATTTATAGTATTTTTTTATTTGAATCTCGCGCCCTGTGCAGTAAGTAACCATTATACCCCCTCACCCCCATCCTTGGATCACATTGATTTTGACGTACGACACACCATAGAAAAACAGACTCTACGTACAAGCAACTATTATGCAATTCATTAAAAAAAATCGGCGACAAAAACTTTTTTCCAAACATTTTCGATAGTCGTTGAATGCACAGTCATGTTGCCAGCGCAATAGAAATTATTATTATACCACGATGTGAGTAATTTTTTTTATATGATTTAGGGAATATTTTAAATAAATTTAAATAAGATCTTTATTTTCACGGCGCCCCTTCAGATATGGCGGCCATGTTTTTCCACAGTTTGAACATAAAGTGGATCCGGCGCTGTTAATAGGTACATATTGAATTATTTCCAGCAAAAGTAGAGTCCGAGGAAGTCAGCCAAAGCCTTGGACTGGGTGAAGTCTTGCACTTGTTGGAACAGGCCAAAAGCATCCTGGAGGTCCTCGTGGACACTTCCCTAAGAGACTTCTCCGAGCTGGTAGATGCGACCTTTAAATATCTGGAACCCATCATCCAGGCTGTCTTCCAGAAGGCCGAGAAATTATTCCAAGGTGAGTATTCACCAAGGTGACACGTGTCTAATGAATTTTATTGGAATTATCGATTGAAACCCTTGTACACCTTCACACTATAGGCATACTGCTGATAGATCAGTTGTACCGTTTCGCTATTTCTAATGAAAGACGCATTGAAGAGCGGTTACAGTGGAACTGTCAGCGGCAAGACTATAACAATGTGTGACAACACCTATAACTTCAGAGCAAGAATATATATGGAGAGAGGGTTAAATATTTTTACCTAACCTATACAAATTTACGATAAATCGCTTTCTTCGGGTTTTTACGTCGTGAACCAAGAATGAGAAAGAGATAAGACAAGTTCTCACATAATATAGCACCACCATTCGGTATGTAAGCATATTTTCCGTCTCCCGCGTCTCCGGCGACTCCGCCCACTATTTTTTGTTATGCGACATAACAGGACATAACTCAACGGTTTTTGAGGTTATATCCTATTTTTTTGTAAAAATACTGTACAAAATAGGTTATACATACGAGTATAAACAAAAACATTATGTCGACATGTGCTATAAATGGATGTATAAATACCCTCGCACTAGTCCTAGCCACGCCCGAGTCAGGCAAAAATCATCATTACTGACTACAGAAGCGCCCCCTCCTGTATATTATTGCTCTGAGCTTATAACACTCTGGGAGAGAGACGGGTAACAAGCCGACGCGTGCGCAGACCGGGGGGTGTTAATGGCGGTTGACCGTTGAATGTGTGCCTTTGGTTTAGGTAGAGGTCCTTTAATCGTTTGAATAAGGGGACCTTAAAAGACGTTTTCTTTTAAAAAATTACGAAATGTTAAACATAACACAGTATATTATCACTTATTGGGTGATGTTAGACGATGCAAATAATAATAATAAATATATGAGGGTTTTATATCCATTGCAAATTAAATCTTAGGCAGATGTTTTTTGCTAGTTTGGGACATTCAGCATATTGATATTAGTTCATTAGTCAGCGGGAAAATACCTCCCACCTAGTCAACTTTACAAAATAGAGTTAAATATGACATTGCATAGAGTTTCAATTTGTACTTCAAGTTTCAATGTTTTTATTGGTGTAAATACATTATGGCATCTAAAAGTACAAAGCGTATTTTTAATGTCTCAAAAAACAATCTGTAACTCTCAAAAATCAGTTTTTAATTTCCTCCTGATCAATTACGTTTTTGACGCATTGGAGGTATTTTCGCGCTGACGACGATATGTACAATTTGAGTTATTGAATATTTTTAATAATATCTGAAGATTATAAATATCTATAATATTATGTAATTTAGTGATTACAGGTAACACAAAATGTATTCTCATGACTGTTATAATTGTGTGAAATAACTCAATTGGCTTAAATATTTGCTCAACATTTATTCCCGAATGCCGTGTTCTAAAAACTCCATGATTTCTCAACTGAAAGCTTATGTTAGGTAGAAAGTAACAATTATTTTTTACAGCAATACCTAATAAGTGAAATAAAATGTGTTCCGAGTTTAATGAATTTTGTATTATTTAAACCATTTATCATTCCTCATAAAAGTCATTGTTATATTATTTGATGACATTAGCAAGACATGGGCAATATGAGTAGTATTAAAGCACCTATTATTCTTCGAAATGCCAGTGAATTTAAAAATATTTCCACATTGAAAATCCTGTACTCTTCACTAGTTCGAAGTCAAGTCGAATATAATTATTCTGTCTGGTCCCCTCATTTTAAAATCCACTCTGATTCCATTGAAAAATTGCAACATAAATTTCTAAGATACATTAACTACAAACTCGGTATACCTATTGAAACCATAAATTATAATTATTTAATGAAAGAATTAAAATTACTAACACTTTCAGACAGGAGGCTTGTTTCCGACTTGACTTTTATTTTTAAAATTGTTAATGGTATTATAGACAGCCCTGATTTACTTAGCTTAATTACCTTCTATGTACCTAACAGATCCACTCGATCCAAAATTCTTTTTAATTGTAACAACAATATCAGGACTGAGTCATTTAAATACTCGCTTGTACCTAGATTGCATGCAGTGAGTAATTCTATCGCTGAAATAGTAGATATATTCAACTGCACTGAATCTAGTTACAAGAAGGCTATAATAGCATACCTCTTTCTAAAATACCAGTGTTAACTTTCTATCAATTTCATCATGTTTTTGGGTGCATTGTTATTTTTTATGTCATTGTTACTTTTTATGTCAATGTTATTTTATTTTATATCTGTGTTATGTAAAAGCCCATGAAGGCGTATATAAATAAATAAATAAATTAGTTACCCACTATGGCAACCCTGGAACGTCGAACTAGGCAGGTAAGTACTCCTAAATAAATGTATGAAATACACAGTGACACACCATTCGGAATCCCAGAGTGGTAAATACTCCAAGTATCGCCCTGGCGAAAGACCACCATTCACAATCGAAACGTTACCCTTAGCC
Source organism: Drusus annulatus (assembly GCA_022651775.1). Classification (NCBI taxonomy): domain Eukaryota; kingdom Metazoa; phylum Arthropoda; class Insecta; order Trichoptera; family Limnephilidae; genus Drusus; species Drusus annulatus. The sequence goes on along the minus strand of JAGWCC010000160.1, from coordinate 900,504 downwards.
ATCGTGTTTGGTGACCGATGTGAATAGCCAGGTACTTCCCAAACTTCCTCTATTCCACATCCTTCCTCTCCTTACTATCTCAAACCTCACAGCATACCCCAATTAGGGTTTCCATAGCCCTACTAGCTCGAGACGGTCGAGAGGATTTGGGACTCTTGCGCGGTATACATTTAAAAAAATCTAAACATTGCTTGAAAATATCTTTATCCGTGTTTGGTGACCATATCTGAATAGACAGGTATTTCTTAACCTTCCTCTTCTCCGTCTCCCTCCCCTCCCAGCTTCCTTCGTCCCCACAACACACCCTAATTGGGGATGCTATAGTCCCACCGGCTCCAGACGGTTGGGAGCAGTCGGAACTCTTGTACGATATTCACATAGAAATAAAAATAAAACATTGCTTGAAATGGCTTGAGACGTGTTTGGTGACAAGGTCGAAATGGACAGCTACTTTCTCACCTTCCTCCTCTCCATCTCCTTCACCCTCACAACATATCCCAAATTAGAGATGCCATAGCGCTATTGGCTCTAGATTAAGCTCCAGATAGACTTTTAAATGATGACGTCCTTCCCTTTAAAGTCGACAAATTTACTTCACATGGACTTTAACAATGAAGGTTTTGAGAAGTGCTTTTGTAGGTAGGTACGTCCGGACGTTTAAAGTTATGTAAAAACTCACAAAGGTAAGAGATGAAGGACGTATTGGAACACAGAGAAGTTTTTTTTCATAAAAGAGAAATTTCCAACCCGTGCATGTCCCATACAACGTTTTTTACTACAAAAAATATAAGAGTCTTAAAGCAAAAAAATGTTTAGGTCAAGTAACGCTTGGGTAAGACGAAATGAGCTTTAACTCTAAGTAAAGCTTTCTGAATATAAAATTAATGATTTAAGCTTTTTTAAATAATCTGATTAACTCATATATTATATTAAATTAAGGCCGTATGCACACGGAGATACTCAAAAGAAACTGAACTGGTTTGTGATTGAAATTACTAGCCGGTTACTAACTTTTTGGTGACGCAGCTCCGCACACGCGGGCTACTCAGATGTGATCTAAATCGGTAATTTTCTGTGTGGTGTGCAAAGTGGTAAAGTTATATAAACGGGATATTCTTCTACTTCTCCCACTCATTTTGTATACACTCGTTGATCTTTCGTGAATAAAAATAACATAATTTTAAAAGGAAATGTATACAATGAAATGATGTAAAATATTTGCATAAAATGTATACGATAATATTTAAAAAAAAAAAAATTTGTGATAAGACACTTTGGTGTATTCAATCGGAACAAGGTGACTCAAGTCAAAAACAAGTCACCAGGTTAAGTTTCCTAGTAACGGGTTATTAAAGCATTAGTGATTATTTAGGGATGGTAGCGCCGTGTTCAGTGTCTCATTAATTACAAAGGTTCAAACCTCAGAGCAATAATAAACAAGAGAGAGCTGTAGTCAGTTTATACGAGGTTTTCCGGACTCGGCTAGACCTGGGCGTGGCTAGGACAAGGGCTAGGCTATTTATACATCCATTCATAGCACAAGGCGATATAATGTTTTTTCTTATTCGTATAACCACTTTTTCAGAGTATTGTTTAAAAATAAAATATAACACGTAACCTAATAAACCGTTGAGTTATCTCAATTTGTTTCGCGTATCATAACGTGTGGGCGGAGTCATCGGAGACATGGGACACGAAGAACATTCTAACAATACTTTAAAGCAGTGTGATAATTCGTTGTCTCTTTCTATCTCATGGTGTACGACATAAAAACCCGGAGAAAGTGATTTATCCCAAATCTGTATAGGTTGGGTAAAAAGAATTAGCTCTCTCTCCATATATTATAACTTCAAGGTCCAAACTCATCGCGGACTGGTTAGTAATTTGCGTCCGTGATCGGTTTCTTTTGAGTATCGCCATGTGCATAGGGCTTAAGCCAACGTAAAATAAACAAACGTATTTCCTTAGGACGGGGAAATCCGTTTTCCAGCCGCTAGTAATGCTAAAGTTGTATTTTCCATGTAAAAGTTCTAAGTCGCTTTGGTTCTTGCATTTTTTTTTTTAATTCGTGATCATGCGAACATTGTTAAAATACGTAATAGGTAACTATGATGCGATAATAAACTCTAAAGTAGCATTCTATAGAACCCATTAACGCATGGCATTGCCGTGTCAGAATTGCAAGACAAGCTGCATAAATTCATTATATGTAGGAACCTACTAAAAATAATAAAAAATGATTTTTTTTAATTTTAGAATGTTACGTACTCATATCACATCTGAAATTATAATAATGAAAATGATTATATAATACAATTGATTATGTATCCCAATTTTTTAAATAATCATATTTAGTAAGCTAGTAGCAAAACCGTTTCACAAATGGTTATTTTATAAGCTATTACAATATATTAAATGATTTATGTAAGAGTGGTATAAATAGCAATTAAAATAAATTATGAAAATGAATGTTCCTTTTTAAAAAAATATTTTTTAAGACCCCCAGAAAAATGCTTACATTTGACTATTTTTGAAGCTTCCACATACCTTCTTACACCTTCATAATTATAATATTACAACGTAACCAAAAACTACGTGGTGGTATTATTATACCGGCTGCATGTGTGCATAGCTTTGTTTATGTATGCGTAACACCGCTACTCTACTGTTATGATGCCTCAGCTATAGTAAAGGAGGTACCCGGTACCTACCCACTACCTACTACCCACTACCTACAACCTTCCCAAACATAGTAGCTGTAGTATAAAGGTATGTATGTACCTACGTTGAATTATTATTATAGTTGAATCTTGCAGTGGAATGGCAGATGTTACGGGGAGGGCGAAAGCCGACACAGAGGTGCACCGCAGAAGTGTTGTCTTGTGCACATTTTATTTTGGAAATAAGCTAAAAGGTGACATTTGTAAATCAAAACATACTTCTGTATCCAGAATTTTGAAAATTATGCTAAAAAATTAGACTGAATTATGTTAATTCATCTTTTTCCAAACCAAAAACATAGATTTTAATTTTATAAGAAAAAGCGCAGCGGTCCGGTTATTAATTTGTTTGGTTTCGTTTAATGTTTCTTATAGATGAGCCATAAATAAGATAAGTACTACAAACATAGACATAAAATACAAGACACTTCATATTCATACAAATCTTACGAAAAATGTAGCACAACAAATGTAGTACCGTCTTGTTTTCCGTTTCACCCGCTTATGAAAGGGATAGCCATTCAAAGAATATGTGTGTACGGATGAGATAGCCATATGAACGTCCCACGCTACTGTTACTATCGGGTATCGTTATGTATTTCTGCATTCGTTATCTCACTGTTTTCGAGTAGCTTATTGTATTTATACCTTGTGAATAATTGTATTTATTGAAATATTAAGTGTTTTCTGGGTAATTATGAATGGAAAGAAACTCTATGAGTTATGTTTTTTGCTTCCGAATGATTTTTACACCTTTCAAGGCATTTTTTCTCAGAAAAGAGCCTACAACGACCCGTTTGTGACAGCTGGTGACAGCTTGTCTCTCGAAAGAATGTTTGTGTGATACTAAACGCAGTAAATCTCAGGTATATCTCGCGGACTTGATTTGATGCATTCACCTGCGTTGTCTCAGTAACGTATCTACATTATTTATTTATCTGAGACTACAAACTGGTTTCTGAAAGTAGCAAAGTGAAATTCTTCAAATAAAAGTTCGTTTGTTTCACCCGTAAGCGTGAGATTATTTATAAACTTGTCTATTAATATTTTTTATAAGCAGGAGTTTATTTATAAACTACCTAGTTATAATTTGGGAGGGTACTTACGGGGGCATAAGATGAGTGAAAAAATCTGTCTCTTAAAGTGTTTTTACTGGCAATCATAAATATTATTAAATATATATATATCTGTTATTTCAAATATATATTTCCATGGCCCTTTTAATTTGTGGTTATTGCCAAATAGTTTCGAATAATATAATAATAATAATCCTAGGTTAATTTATATAGCGCCATTTTTTCACCTAAAGCTTAAGTGAAAATTACCAGTGGCGGCTCGTGAGTTTTAAGTGTGCTAGAAGTGCTAAGATTAAAAAATACGTCATTGTTAGTGTTGTTGTGGCCGAAAATGTTTTTTAATTTTTTTTCAAAATTTTATTTTTTGTATGAAGATTTTCAGGATTTTTCAGTTTTGGTGGTGCACTGCACGGATTTATGAAAAATCTTCATACAAAAAGTTGAAATTTCGAAAAAAAAAAAACGTTTTCGGTTACAACAACATCAATGATGACGTTTTTTTTCAAACCACTGCAAATTACCCTATCAATATTTAAATATTAATTATTTACATTTTTCGCGGGCTGTTTAGCAGTAGATCGAGGATTGAGGATTGCGAATCATTACATGAAATGATATTATTATACTGGTGAGTTAAAATGCTAACGGGTTATCCTAACTTTGTAAATTGGGGCAATTCTCCGTGTCTTCTGTAGGACAGATAAAATCACTGATTATTTTTTTAAATCGATAGGTTTTTTAATGTACAATACACCACCTTTACCGACGAGGACAATCAGCAGGTAGGTGCATTAAGTCCAGGTGTTATGCAAGGAGGGTCTGCGAGGGGCGGGGGGCTGCCCCTACCCCAGAGCGCCAGTACCTACCCGAACTAAGCTCGAACAGCCTAAAACGAAAGTTCCTCACTAGTGAATCCACTCCGTAGCACGACGGTAGTGCGCCCGCTCTGTGCACATCAATCACGACATCTATACAACCCGGCCGAAGTGACAGTTAGTAAACATTCGATCTTTACGAAGATTTTAGTGTGACAATTTTAATAGTGTTTTAAAACAAGTTAAGTGACATTATTTCGTAAAAAAATACGTACGAAGACTTGCATAATTATATATTTTATATGCATTCAGTTATAAATACAAACAATTTTGTGTTTGGCGAGTGTAACAAAAGCGTTTTCACCCAGTTTCTGTGTGAATTTTGATGAAGTTTTAATTCGTTTCTTTGACATTTCGCTATGGATCTGTCTTGTGCCGAATACATGGAGGTCCAGGGGCCGCAGAGCCCCCAGGATGTGGACCCCCAGCCCCTGTACGCCCCCATCGACCCTATGATGAGTACGGACCCCAGGATCATCCCGAACCTTCATGCCTTGGAGAAGGAATCCATGCCGAGCTGTGACTACTTCAAGCATGTCCAAGATGACATCCAACCTTTCATGAGGAAGGTGGTCACCACATGGATGTTGGAGGTAATCATTAACTTGATCTTGAAATTTAACCATTCAAACCTTCAATAATATTGTGAATATAACCATATACCTACTTTATGATAAAAAAAGAGAATATTAGTGCAGCTGTAATATATGAAACGAGTTTCGCACGTCAAACTTTCGTTCCATTTTTTTTTATTTACATTGTGTCCTTTTGCATGTTTCGCCAACTTATTTACACTATTACCAAAATTGTGTTACGATTTACAAGATAATTCATGCAATTATCTTATCAATAAACATACAAACATTGTTATTTAGATATATTTACTAGAAAAATTCCACAAGTTATTATCTTTTTTATCAGACTTTCGTTTTAGAAAATAATGTTGACAAGAATGCATTTCGTAACCAAATATGGTTACATTATAACTGAAGTTTAATATACAATTAGTTACCAAACAATGTAGAAAGCATAAACCAAAGTCCACGCTTTTACGGCATGTCAAATTTAACATTTTCGATTTTACCTACATCCCATTGCGACCCGCTGTTAATCGAAGAAAGTGGGCTAATGTAAATTTTCGAGTAAAAAGGGCAACTTTTCCCCTTGTAAACTGAAGTTAATTTAATGATGTGGGTGAACCGTTTCGCTGTACGACCTATTACTGTCTGCTTTAACTAGCGGGGCGCAGACAGGATCTACTAGTGAAGGATATCTAGTTCCGCTTTTTGGTTTAGGATTGCTACATTATTTATATTTCTCCGTATGACAATCACGTGCATTCGAATTACATGAATCATCGAATGAAACACTATATTCCCTTATATTGTTGACATTATTGTGAATATACTATATATCTCCATCTTAGACTAGCAGACATGATTTTTTTTTTTTTTTTTTTTACATGAATACTCCATCCGTCTAGAGCCAGTGAGACTATGGCATCCCCGAATTGGGTATGTTGTGAGGCTGATTGGGGACAAGGAGATTGTTATTCAGATTGGTCACCACTGTTCTTTGACTTGGATTCTGAATGGTGGTCTTTCACCAGGGCATATTTCTACCACTTGTGCCGAATAAGTTATTATTTTATATGAATTAAATGTGTTACGACATATTTAAAATAAAAGTTATTGGCGCACGCCGGGTTTGAACCCGCGACCTTTGGATTCGTAGTCGAGCGTCTTACCACTCGACCATGGAGGCCGTCATTGGCCGTGGATTGACAATAGATTGTTATTATTTACTGTTCTTTGACTTGGAACTAGTATTACTACATATTTCGTTGTGTGAATAAGCAGTAAGACACAAAAATAACACCGATACAACACGATAAGAAGCATAAATAATATTATATTACACAGTTTGGGTGGTTACATATATTTGGGAAACGGATTAGAGTAGAAGAAGTGACTGCAGCGTAAAGATTGCCCTGATGATAGCCGCCAACCTGCGATAAGAGAGGACACCAGACGAACAAGATGTGAAAATATAATGACTTATTATGCTCATAACACAATCGTTTGTTATTGTTTACAGTAAGAACTGATAATCTTTTCGACGACCTACCTAGACAAATATGTTGATGAAAGCGGATGTCTGCATCGTCAAGCTGCTTCTCAAAACAATTCCTTTATATTGAAGTCAACATTTAAAAACAAACATCCCTTGAAACAATCTGGTATCCATATTTTCTAGACATCTGAAAATTGAAATCTTAAATAAAAGATCTGTTTGTAAATGAAAGACCATCTGCAGTATTTTTTTTTTACAAATGAGCACCGAGTCATGTTGTGTATGACAAAATAGACACACATTAGACAGAGCTTTGCATTGTACAAAGTTTCTAGGAAAACTGGTTAAGGGTAAGACATACCCCTAATAAAACATAACGGCAACCTCATTATTGTATTTTGTTGGTCACACCGGTTGGCAAAAAACCCACCCAACGTTCGTGCGGTCAAAATTTTATTTTAAAGTAAACACTTAATTGCTTTTAAATCGATTAGTTATAGTTATTAGTCGAGGGTTATTTCAAATCTACTAGACTTTGGTGTTTACCAAATAAACGTATTAACACGATATTTCCAATTATCTTAATTGTTTCTCAAAAGTACTGAGGGACAATGGAGTCTGCCCAGAATTGGACTAAAGTTCACACCGATTTAGCCATAATGATACCGAGAATTCAAACAATGTGGTCAAATAAAATTATTTTATCGAGATCAATCTAACTCGTAATAATTCATCTACAAACAAAGTTAGTCAAACATTTATTGAACTTACGTCAACTTAGCCTAATTTAATAACCTAACCTTCCTCTTCCCCGTATCCCTCCTCTCCCCACTTCCCCAGCTTCTCAACAATCCTAAATTAGAGGGAGCATAGTCCAACTAGCTCTGGGCAGTCGGAACACTTGTGCGGTAATCATAAAGGAAAACATGAAAAAAACTGTTACGAACCTACCCATAGAGCGATTGATAACACTTTGAACCTATTTGGTTGACTATCTTTATCATTGAAGATTCAATTAGTCTCGGACACAGTTAACATCAGTTGGAGTAACACTACGCTTCTGGTGTAGACGTTACTCTTCAAAACTCTAGTTCTTACCCATTACAAATGTAAAGGAACTTCATAATATAAACAAAGAACAAAATGAATTCATAACAAAATTTATTGACAACACTCTGTTGATGCGCGGGTGAAACCGATCCAGTCGAATAATGCCATAATTTGGCTATGAAGGCTTCTTTTTTAAACTTTTTTTCGGTTACCTACGCAATAGCCAACCTCTTCTAACGCAATTCCGTTTCCTGTAGGAAGGACCGCCATTCTATTATGCCTTTGAGATGCCAAATCATAGATCGGATGAATTCGGGATGTTGTATTCCTTTATCACACCCTTCGTCCTGAAGGTTTCCAGCTCGGTCTGCACGTGTGTCTACCCTTTTCATTCAGTTTTTTTTGCAATTGAATGGCATTCGTCATTCAGGTAGCTTGGCAACTTGTCGGAGCGCTCTTTTATAATAAATTTTGGATCGGAGCTTTTTGGCAGTTTTGTCTAGTCGCTATGCAGATGTTGTCATGTTACCACAGCCGGGCGTAGGTATTAACTAACTAACCTGGAGGAAAAACCTCACAACTCTGTGACACAACCTAACCTAACCTGTTGATTTGATCCGACTCGATTATTTGATTCACTTGATCGTGCCATGTCTTCCTGGGACGACCCCGACCCCTTCTTCCATGCACTTGCGTGTTTTATATTCTTCTGACACTCCTTTCACCATCCATCTCCATTCCTTTTCAATCATATTTATTGCGCTTTCATTAGCCATGCTTTTTTTTCAGATATCCACATTCGAATTTAATTTTTCATCGAATGATTTTTTGCTTCTAAGAGTGGTCCAAAGCGTCGGGTTCGCATCCAAAAATCGCTGATTCGATCCTCTGTCAAGCAATATTTTTCGCTATTAGTTATTTATTATTTTATATATGTCATTAGTTTATGCATGTCCAATATTAGAGAGAATTTAAAATATTTTTAACCCAACCTATACAAGCTTGCGATAAATCACTTTCTCCGAGTTTTTACGTCGTAAACCGTGAGAGAGAAAGAGACGAGACAAGTTCTCAAATAATATAGCACCACCATTCGGTATGTAAGCATGTTCTCCTTCTTCCGCGTCTCCGGCGACTCCGCCCACTACGTTTTGATATGCGACATAACTCAACGGTTTTTTAGGTTATACGCCATATTTTTATTTATAACTACTTTGAAAAATTGGTTTTACAAAATAAACAAAAACATTATGTCGACATGTGCTTTGAATGGATGTATAAATACCCTGGCCATAGTCCTAGCCACGCTCAGGTCTAGCCGTCAGAGTCAGGCAAAAATCATTAATACTGACTACAGAAGCGCTCCCTCCTGTGTATTATTGCTCTGAGGTTTGTCTTTAATGAAGTGTAACTGTGTGTCAGGTGTGCGAGGAGCAGTGCTGCGAGGAGCAGGTGTTCCCCCTGGCCGTCAACTACCTGGACAGGGCCCTCTGCAGCAGGGCCTTCCCCCGCCACCAGCTGCAGCTCCTGGCCTCCGCCTGCCTGCTGCTGGCCTCCAAGATCCGCCAGGGCGGGGTGCTGCCCGTGCCTATGCTGTGCACCTACACTGACAACAGCATCACGCCGGACGAGCTCAGGGTGAGTCCAATTATCCCATTCACACTTGAAAATACACTCGATTTTGATATTTCAAAGCTCCGTAGCTCTTGATAGAAGTTGCGAGGTGTCCAACATTTCGCGACACCGAAGCTCACCGTTCAAGAGTTTGGGTTTTTCTATTTAACAGGTTTACTACTTACCCCAGCCATAGTTCCACTGGCTCCAGAGCCCAGTGGAACTGTGGCATCCCCAATCCGGGTATGTTGTGAGGCTGAAGGTAGTGGAGAGGGGAAGGTTGTGAAGTAACTGGCTTTTCAGATCTGGTCGTCTGGTCCTCAATTTATAAATACTCTAAAAAAAAAGTCAATACCTCACAAAAGTCTTAACTGTCTAGAACCAGCGAGACATGGCATCTCCAATTGGAGTATCTTGTGAGGCTCAAGGTAGTGTGGAGGAGAATGAGATGGGGAAGATGAAGGTTGTGTAGTAGCTGGCTATTCAGATCTGGTCATCAAACACGGCTTAACCATATCAAGCAACTTGCTCGTTTCTGAATGGTGCTCTTTCTGAAGTATCTACCCAAGCCAGGCACTTCTTAACGTTCCTCTTCCCCATCTTCTTCCCCTCCCCACCACTTCTTAAATCTTACAGCATACCCCAATTGGTGATTCCATAGTCTCGCTGGTTCTAGAAGGTTGGGGGCAGTTAAAACTCTTGTGCGGTATTCACATTAAAAAAAGAAAATAACCCATGTCTCTACATATCTCACTTTAGTAATAGTCAAAATACTCGCACCACTAATAGCTCCGATGTGATAAGCTTTCCCTTTTTCTCTCCCTCACAAACGACGCGTGTAACATAAATAATAATAATAATGTTTTATTCCAGAAGGTATGCAGTAGTGTAGTAGTGCAATGCAATACCTTCCATAATTGATATCAATACATAGTAATAATAATATTAACATAAAAGTTGTAATACACACAATAATAATATTAAAAGAAAAATATGTTTGGGCATGTAGAGCGAATGAACGAAGAAAAAGGAGTGTGAAAAGAATATATGATGCGAAAGTGAATGGAAGAAGAAGTCGAGGACGCCCGAGAAAGACATGGCACGATCAAGTAAATCAAATACTTGAATCGGGTCATGTGAAGAGTCAGAATAACAGAAGAGTATGTATGAGACGATGTATAAATGTAAATGAAGTAAGGAGTGTGTGCCAAGACAGAGTTATATGGCGGTCCGTCCTATCTGCCTACCCCTGCGGAGAAACGGCGTGATTGTTAGTTAGTTAGTTTTTAAGAAAAATGTAAATGAACAGAAATTCATAAGAAAAATGAAATAATTCAAGTAAAAAATATTAATGGAGGATATTAGGCCTCATTTCTGCAAAACGCCATCAAGATGAAGTCCATCCTGACAGCGTTAAGATTGATGGGGGCAATAACAGAAAGAGATGATGCAACGGAGCTCTCGGTGGCAGGACCATGTGCTAGCTGTCGCATGCACAGCATTGTCCGCCTCAAAATAATCCTTACACACTTGCTGCTTCCGCCTTTAAATTGCCCAAAGTACGTCTCCCAAGATTGTCATCGCTTTTAATAATTGTGCGGCCGTAGTAGTATTATTATTTTATCATTCGATCGCTGTTTCCGTTTCGGCCGATCCTTGGTCCTTACGTGACCTGGAGGTGTCCCTATTTCCTGTCAGAGTACTACTTTTATGTGTCGAGGTAATTAATATTCTGGCGCACTTCGCGTAAGGAGTCATATCCTGAAATTTAAAGCCGGTTTTCTTTACGTTCTTAATTTGCTCCTTTTTTTTCTCCTTACTTGTATCCTTGGAGTAACAATGTACGGAGAGAGAGCTAATTATTTTTACCCAACCAATACAAACTTCAATGACGTTACATATATAGACACGTTATAGCCTTAGAATATCAACACAAAATGTGGCGAACGAAATTCATCAAAATATCGGTCATGGAAAAAGTGTTTTATCGCAAACAGTTTGGACCGCGTTCCAATGACGTTACGTTTATAAATGCGCCCAGACACGTTGCAGCGCTCTCAAAACGGCAAGCAAAATCACGCTATTTGGTGTGTTCGGTGTTTAAGCCGATTTGGTACTAAACTGTCACGTGTCGCTTGAGGTTGTTTACTATGTCTAATCAAATTACAAAAATAAGTGCCGAAATGCCCTCGTGTGTTATGAGAAAGTGTTTCAATTACACTGCAAAGACTACAAAAAGCCAAGGAATAACAATTCATTTCCAAGTACGCGCAAATAATGACTGCAAATTACTTATTATTTTAGACCACACAACCATCTCCATTGTTGACCAACATAATGACATCTTCGCGTAAGCGAGTGAGCGAAGATGCTATCTCATTTTGTCCGATCGTACATCTGTTTCGTTCATACACACATATTCTATGAATGTCTATCTTTGTCATACATGACCGATATTTGAATGATGAATTTATTGATGGTAACGTAAGTGTGTTTGATAGTTGCCACATTTTGTGATATTCTAAGGCTATAACGTGTCTATATATTTGTAACGTCATTGGCTCTATATTAATTAACTGTTATTATTATTATCATCCCGAATTCAGAGCTTCGTGCGCACCTCGAGTAAAGTGTTTTAATCTGAGAATACAGACATTCTCACACTTCTCGCGTAGTAAGTTTAACCTTAGAATACAAGCTTCTCGCGCCTCACATAATTGCATTTATTAATGTTTTTAATAACCCCCGACAGACGCCAGTGGTATTATTCGAGTCTGCCACACATTTATAATTATGTTGCTTTAGAAAATTAAGCAAGTGGTGTTGCAGACTGAACCAGTAATTTTCAATGTTAACGATAATTTGTTTTGGACGCCGACATAGTACAGTGCAGCTCTTTGTCAAATTCTGAATTCTATCCCAGAATTTAAAGCAATCTGAATTCATCAACAAATTCCAATAATATTCCCCGTGTAAATATATTCATCTAATTCTCTATGATACCTCGATCTGTTCGACTCTTGGAGGACATGGAGAGGTACCTTTGCGAAACAGTGTAGTCAGGACGGTTGACCTTATACTGACTCGATAGAAAGAGACATGTTAAAGGAAGTTGGATAGCCTATTAGTTACCCCCACATGGAATTCGGACATTTTGAATAAACATTTAAACACGTTAAACAAACAATATCAGTACACCATTAAAATGATTTATAAAGTCAAAATATCAGACAAACACCAAAAACAGAAAGTTGACCCAAATAATGATAGAAGTTTTTGTCGATTTTCTGTCTTTATATAATTTAAAATGTGAAAATTCTAAAGTTCGGTCAAAAATATTGAAAACTGTTGAAATACCTCTGAAAAGTGGTTTTATAATCTTTGTTTGGTCTTATTTGAACATTCACGCATAGCGCATATCACCATCATGCTTGATTTATTTCTATAACCACTGCAAGTTTTTTAATCAACACAAATATAGGAAATAAGACGAAGAACATTCTTACATACTTAGAAGTGTTGCAATATTATGTGAAGACTTTTCTTGTCTCTTTCTCTCTCATGGTACACGACGTAAAAACATAACATCTAACAGTCAACAAATTTGTATAGGTTGGGTAAAAATATTAGCTATACCTCCTTATATCGTTGCTCCGAGGTTTGACTGCCAGCCAAGTGTCCTACCCGCTGGGCTATCGACCGCCGTATAGTTGTCTTGGAAGTATATGGTGCGTGTGCAAAAGCATAATTTGTCTTTGTTTTTTAATGATGTAAGCACGCGCTTCTTGGTCACACCTGCCTAATTCTGGTATTGTCTCGGGCACTTTGGCCCGCACGAGCTAATATCCTCGGACATCCTGCCGACGGAGGAGCAGCCCGCGTGACTCCTTCCGTCAGGGTTCAACTCCCAGAGGAAAGGACAGTGGTTTGGCCAAGCCAACTAGCTGGCGTGTCCTGCGGCCTGTCTCGCGGTGTCTCAAAGTGTCCCCTATAGTGTACACCACCTCACTCCTTGTTTTCCTCGCCTGGCTGATGTCACGTGACACCGGGGTGCTTCCTGTGCCTTTCTTATTAACTTATTAGACAAAAACTTTGACCCCAAGACGGTAGCCGGTGCGTGACGACACACGTCATTAAAATCATTATTAGCCTTTTTTCTGTCTTAATGGCTCGGAAACGAGTTTTAAACAAACGCGATGAATTTCGCTATCTGTAATTGACAGAATGTGATCGTAAGATCTACCAGCTAGAGACCGAGTGATCCAAAGAGTCGCGGGTGCCTCCGTCATTGCACAAGCGACATGATGGGAGCAAGGAAACTTAAAATCTTATCAATTTATTCGTAAACCAGGAATATTTATCTTTAACAAAATATATAGTCCTTTGACAAGCGACATAGTTAAACTCATTGATTTTGGCATAGTTTAATATTTCTAATTTTGAAACTGCTGGAATTCCATTTTAATATCAATAAAATTAATGTTTTTTTTTTGTTCTAACTATTGATTTCTCATCGGACCGGTTTCACCTTGCAACGGGCTGAAGATACACCTATGAATAATATAATAAAAGACGAAAGTGAAGGGTTGTACTATCAAGCGAATACAGTTATTGGTTTCATTACATATACCTACATTCATATTGTGATAAAGTCAAAATAAAACACGAGTTTTCGTTTGAGTCCTGAATGTCCAATGTACATTCCCTTGTTTAATTACCGCAAGGAGCAGGTGGCAACTCCCATTCCGGCCTGAAATTCTCATGGATATACTCAATTATTTAGAGTCATATCCTGTCCAACGCGATTCGGAAGTGTTTGTTTTGATCCACACCTCGCACCTTTACTTCCGAGCTAATTATTGTCACAATTTCCCCGACAACAGCTCGATCGCATACCCACATCTAGCACCTACAGCACCGGGTAATGTTCGGTTTTGTCGCGCTTTTTCTCACGGCCCGGTTGAATTCAATCAATAATACTCCGTCACAATCAATTTGACTGCCGAATAAACAATTTGATGCGTGTATTATTTGTATAATATTTTGTTGTGGTTGTGATTTTAATTAAAACATCATTCAAGTGTCTCTTTCTTCCCTTTATCCCGTGACGCCGTGTGATTTTGTCTGAATATTGTATGGGCCATTGGGCAGAGTATTACGCAGTCAGTTTTCTTTTCTGTAACCGCTTGGATGATAATGGGCTGTAATCTGTAGAACGTTCAGCTATCCGTAAATTTTATGAAAATAATTAATACTAATGCACGTGTGCATGTATTTCATTATTCCGAGATGCGGAACTAATCCGTCCTCTTATGAAATACCTTACCTTCCTCCGCCGACATTTTCCATCTGAACGTTACCTAATTTAAAATGCTTACGCGTAGACAACATTAATATTAACTAACTAGTTGATACCCATGAAAAATCACGGGAGGCAACTTGACTTGCCAAGAAAAATATTAGTTGCTCTAATCCGCCCATTTCAAATTTAGAATAATGTCTGTTAAAATACATTGTAAGTACGTACTTTCTTGTCTGGATTAAAAAATAAAACAATCCGGCAATTCCAAATTTGTTCACACTCGTACGTATGTGCGCACTCACGAGGAAATTATATTTCTCAATTAGGTAATATAATTGACAGCCTCCTTAGTCGAGAGACGTTCGACTACGAATCCAAAGGTCGCGGGTTCAAACTAAACAATAACTTAACTAGTAAATTTTATTTAATTAATATGTGTCATAACACATTTAGTTCATATAAAATAATAAAAAATATATTTGCGGCACGTTTCAGAATGGTAAGCACTCTAAGTATCGCCCTGGTGAAAGACCACCATTCACAATCGAAACGTTGCTTTAAATGGCTTTTATCCGTGTTTGCTGACCAGATCTGAATAGGCAGTTACTTCCCAACCTTTCTCTTCCCCATCTCCTTCCCATTCCCACTACCTTCAGTCTCACAACATACCCCAATTGGGGATGCCGTAGTCTCACTGGTTTTAGACGGTTGGAACTTTTATGCGGTATTAATTTTGTAAAAAGAATCTTAACCATAAAACAAACACTCTGTTTTTTTTTACAAACTCATGAACTGTGAATTCTGGCATGATGAAATTGTCACAGCTTGTTTTCTCAAGATTTTCTAGATCAACGCACTTATTTTCAGCTTGCTACATCTTTTACAACGAAAACTATAGACCTTTGAAATACGAGTGTCAATATCTCAGGCGATTTTTTTCTTTCGTTTGAAGTTTGACCGTCTTTGAACCTATCTCGCGCTCCAATTATTTTTAAATATTATTTTATAATTATTACGTGAGAACTTTCGCAAACACGTGGTAGATGATTGCGTACCCGTACATTACAGTATCCCATACCTTCGCTACCTGTGACAATTACCATCGAGCGGGTCGTTCTTTCCCACGTATCCCGGATCGGAAGAGGATCCAATGAAAGGATTTTTTGCTTCAACTAGACCTCTTTATTTCCGAGACCCAAATCGTGTCAGAGGTCTGAGCCCTGAGGGCCCATTGTCCCGGGGCTCGGTAACACGGGAAACGTGTCATTTGCGATCGAAAATAGATCGGATATTGATTATTATCATTTTATAATTTACTATAGATCGATCTAATCAAATAAAGATACGAAAAACATACACATCATGGTTTGCA
This sequence comes from Drusus annulatus, assembly GCA_022651775.1. Lineage (NCBI taxonomy): Eukaryota > Metazoa > Arthropoda > Insecta > Trichoptera > Limnephilidae > Drusus > Drusus annulatus. The sequence goes on along the minus strand of JAGWCC010000160.1, from coordinate 884,422 downwards.
GTGTGTTAAATTCGCATTTCATCTCGACTATAAAGCAGAAAATATGTTTGCTTGTCGATGAGCTTTGGTGTCACATGTTTCTGTCTGATGTTTCTATGTCAACGCAGCTAGTCTCACCTCGCCAAATCATTTTCATCGTGAGGTATGCAGCTTTGAAATAACCGATGAAAATAAAACGACATGCCACATATAGGTATTACTTTTGAATATCTATTTCGCCTAAGATTAATTCTCATTGCTCCATTTTGGAGAATTTGAAACTTATTTTATTATCTGTCGTTGTACGAGAAAAGAATCGTTGAACAGTAATAAAGATGAAGAGGTAATGAAGTAATAATAAAGTCACTAGTTATAAGTCTCAGTAGTTAGTTACTAGCTATAAGTTTTAATTGTAAGTCACTAGTTGAGTCTTTAGTAATAAATCTTAAGTTTAAGTGATAAGTTATAGGTTAGATAAATTAATTTGTAAAGCGCCCTCGGGGTGATTTTCCCACGAATATGGCGCTATAAAAGTTATCCATTTATTATTATTATTATTGTTTGTTCCATGTTTTCAATTGTAATAGTTTTGAAACTCGGTTAGAATCCGGTAGTATCTAACTTTAATTCATACGTAACATTTGTATCACGTCGTTTAAACTAATGCGTAATTTATTTGAATATCTTTACATCAAATGCATTTAATCAGTGATAAAAATAAACAATATGTTCAGATCCTTACACGTGTATCTCGTCTTAGTGTGGATAAAATTAATATTGCAAGCGTGCAATTTGAAACGCATAACTTACTCACATTCCGACTTATCTTCCCGTAAAAATATCTTATCAGCGCTATTATATCTAGGTAATGCATTCATTTATGCTAATTCTAAGGTACCGCGATATAAATTAGTATGTTCTATTAAAAGTTTCGGTTCCGTGGTGTTGATTGAATCAAATGCAAGCGGTTCCCGGGTTCACACGACCTTTCTCTGGCATAAGGGTTGGATTGGGGATCTTGTCCTCAAGGCTCCGTTCCATGACCTGCTGGACTACCCTTACACGAGGAGGTTCTCACGGGGAACAGCACTTCACACGCGCCCCGACTATCTGCCCATCTACATAAAGAGCGATGCCGGTCTCTATGAGACATGTGTCTTCGCACTGTTGTTTGTTTCTGTTTGACACAGGCAATAAATGGACACTGGAAAGAAGGATTTTTAAAACTCTGGAACTTCAAAGTAACCGAGCGACTGCTCTAAAGAACTGAGCTACTAATGAAGCCTCGTCGTAAATATCCAATGCGTATTTTTAATATAATTATTTAGTTTTTGAGAGTACACTCTATTAATGGAGGACTGGACGCTGTTGGCGCAAATAATAAAAAATCTCCAAAGAAGCGAAGCTAACAGTCCACAGTGGAGTGCTTATACCAACCCTGATGTATGACAGTGAGGCATGGAACTGGCAGAGAAAGGATGAAAGTAGACTAAATGCTGTAGAAATCATATCTCTGAGGCGTATGTGCGGTAAAACCACGTGTGACCGTGTTAAAAATGTAGATATCCGGAGAGGATGCAAGGCTGATGTAAGTGTAGTGAATAGGATCAAAAAAGAGACGCTTAGATGGTTTGGGCATGTAGAGCGGATGAACGAAATAAAGAGTGTAAGAAGAATATATTACGCCAAATAAACGGAAGGAGAAGGCGGGGACGCCCGAAGAAGACATGGCACGATCAAGTGAATATAATATTTGAGTCGGATCATTTGAAGAGCCAGAATAACAGAAGAGTTTAATGTGAATGAAGCAAGGAGTAGTATGGCGGTCCGTCCTCTTTGCCTACCTCTGGGGTGAAACGGCATGATGGTTTTGTTTGATAATAAATATTATATTACTATCAAAATTCACTAGGTATTTCCAAGCATTTTAAAAGCACAGTATTTTAATGCAATCGAAAGGCGAAATTGATGTCATGCATCAAAACAATTATTCCAAGAAAATAATATTAAGAACCTAACAAAAACGCGTTTTTTATTTGACTATACCTTTGCCGTTCGCTTCTCAAAGCTTTCTTCTTTAATATTTATGTAGAAATTATTTTTTAAATCATTTTAGTGTAAATTGCTATTATTGTGTTTCTAGTTAGTAACTTTATTAGATTTCGTTTACCTCCTTGTCCTTTCTGTGTACTTGGCAATGGGGTCTACCATTTGATGTCCTGTTGAGTTTTGCATATTAATATTTTCACACAGTTGTGGTCATATCTTGACCATCTACAGTGCCATATGGCGGCAGTTCCCAAGACGGGAGTGCGGGCCCTCCCTACCCACACAACGTAGAGGCTTTCCGGCATACGGCGAGTCTGCGCGGTAACTCGCTTCTTCAGCGGAACCCCCGTAGAACCAAATTACTTGAATATGTATGTCGATGCACCCTCATTGCAATTCGATGGGAACCGAATAATTTTATCAAAACGACACGCACGGTTAATGTCTAATAAGTGACCCGGTAGACTTCTTATTGAAATAAATAATGATTTTGCATTCACGTTAGTAATAATTACCTATTCGGTTTCCTTCAGCAATTTATTTCTTACCCTCCGCTAATTCGGCCTGCGAACCCTTTATTCCTTACGCGGATATCGAGATGGTACAGGCATCTAAGGCAATTTTCTAGTTTGTGGGTTGTAACGCATCAAAAGTTCGCTGGAATAATGTCGCCGTTGCGTGGAAAAAAGCCCCTAGAACTTACGAAATAAAATGTGCACTTTAAATGCAGCCTTTGCAATTGAAGAACACACGCACTCGGTGAATAACGCAAGGGTGTTTTTTCTTCTTATTTTTCGGTGCACTTCTAGAGCTGACGTGATTCAAAACACCTATTTAATAATTCAGTGTAGATTGCGAAGCTGCAAAACGTCTATTGTTCGCTCGGCTTTCTTAACCGGCCATTAAACACTTCAGGCATTGTTTTTTTTTTGTAGTTACATCAGTTATCGTGCGGAAGGGTCGTGTCGCTCCTGCGGAACAAAGACCGGCTTTAACTGTTTGTGCTTCATACTGTATTTACGCTTTGGAGGACTACGACACAGTATATTTTAATTGCCGTCTTGGTGGGTAGTTGTCGGGACAATAATGCGTGTCGCGACCCCTGGCTTTGGTCTCGGCTTCCGAGTGGTGGGCGGCAGGCCGCGACGGCCTGTCGTAGAACAAACATCCTTTTTGTCCTGCGGAGGTCTCCGAGGACCACAACCCCAAGGAATGTTTGATAACGCTTATTGTCGTCATTCCACATCGTAACTTTTAGAGACCCGTCTATTCATAAAACAAATATTAACGATTTGTTCGCGTGAGTGGGAAATATGGTTGACATTTTCTTGTATGACTCCGAAATTTGAACCTTTTCGAACGGCGTCTCTCTTTAATGGATGGCTGATGTGAGCGTTATGAATAGGATCAAGAAAGGGACGAGTAGGTGGTTTGGGCATGTAGAGCGAATGAACGAAGAAAGGAGTGTGAAAAGAATATATGATGTGAAAGTGAATGGAAGAAGAAGTCGAGGACGCCCGAGGAAGACATGCCACGATCAAGTAAATCACATACTTGAGTCGGGTCATGTGAAGAGTCAGAATAATAGAAGAGTATGTGTGAATATGAATTAAGCAAAGAGTGTCCAAGACAGAGTTATATGGCGGTCCGTCCTCTGTGCCTACCCCTGCGGGGAGAAACGGCGTGATGGTTAGTTAGTTAGTTTAGAGACAGGAAGATGTCTGTCGCCCAAATCCGCTGTGACATGGCTTTAGATATATGCTCACATCCAACAGTGGTATTAGGTTGTCTTATAGAAAATATGAAATTACACTTAACCTCACCAAGGGACGTACAGAGAGTTTTTATGCGAGTGTTTATTCTAGTATGTTCTATTTTTTTTTTACTTGATTAAGTCTCATTTTTCAACCGTCACCTTTTTCAGAGATCAAACAAGCCTTGCAAAAATTTACATGATATTCGAAGCGGGTAAGCAATGTGTGCGTATCGCTTTCACATAAATATTAGTTATTCTTTTCAAATGAATAATTGTCTAAGACTTACCTTTGTACCCTTTTAATTTGACTGCGTTGGGAAATCAGTGATTTAACCCTTGCACCGCATTGTCGTGTCAGGATGTTAATATTTATATTGAAATTACCCCCGAGAGGGGGCGGGGGGCCAGGGGAGGAGCCCGGAAGTCTCGGGTACTACTTCAATCAAAAGGAAGTTGGTAATAATGCGAGGATTGTAGTTCCTTTCCACGCACTACTTCTTGAGACCTTTTCCCTTTGGGTGTAACTCGCACTGACCTGGACCTTAGGTCAAGTTATATTGTTCGAAGGCGCTAAAGGCGTCCAAGTTCGGGTGTGAAAGGTCAAGAGAACCTTCCCTCAAAACATCCGGATGCAATGAATGATGCATAAAGGTTCTATTAGTTTATAAATCTGATACACATTTGTACTCGCCTACCGACGCATTCGACAAATATTTGCTGTTTGCTTGCAGCTATTTGTAATTCGATACTGAAATGAATGCGCAGTGGTAGTGGGAACAAATACCTGTGTAATCTTTTTCTACATCAGGAACGACTTAAGAAATGATCCCACGCCTACCTGATATTATCTGCTTTGGTTCTTACGGTTTGTTTTCATATTTAAATGATATCACATGAAAAGCTTTGGTCGAATTCCAAATCGGAGAAACCTAAAAATTTTCTTAGAATATGCCGTTCTTTTATAATGCCGCACGCGGCTACCTCACAATTCTTCGTATGGAAGAAGAGAATAGTGTCAGAAATATCAAAGAAGGACGTGTGAGATTTTCCGTCTCAAATAGGCTGTTTTTTTTGTCTAGACAGAGTCAGAATCAGATACCTACTTACATGCACCATCGGCGCAACAAGCCTTAGTCCTGTCTACTTCTACGTCGCGGGTTCAAACACGGCGTGCGCCAATATTTTTTATTTAATTAATATGTGTAACACATTTAATTATATAAAATAATAAAAAGTATATTTGCGACACGTCCCAGAGTGGTAGATACTCTATGTATCACCTCGGTGAAAGACCACCATTCAGGATCGAAACGTTGCTTGAAATGACTTTAGCCCTGTTTGGTGACCAGTTCTGAATAGCCAGGTACTTCCTAACCTTCCTCTTCCCCATCTCCTTCCCCAAAGCCTCACAACATACTCCAATTGGGGATGCCATAGTCCCATTGGCTCTAGACGGTTGGGACTCTTGTACGGTATTCACTATAAAAATAAACACTTGTCAATTTCCTGTTGTTTCCTTTTAGGTCCTTGTGACTAAAAGGATGCGGTATTTGCTTCCACACCATCGAACCACCCATCTTTAGGCCTCCCAAATGTATTCGTCCTTAAAGTAAAGAAACATGTCTTTGGTGGTCGGATTTCTCCCATTTCTGCGACGTCCCAGTTGTATAAATCTATGATGTTTCCTCAGCAATGGGAGATGCTGGTCCTGCAGCTACTGCAGTGGCAGACGTACGCAGTGACCGCCTTCGACTACGTGGAGCACCTCCTCATCAGGACGCGCTGGAGCAGCCCCCGCCCTCTCATGAGGAGACACGCACACACGCTGGCCGCCCTCTGCTACACAGGTAGGTTTCTATACTTTTCACTCGTTTTCTCTAAAGACTTTGGTTATCATATACTATTTTTTACCATTTGCTATAATTCCATCAATAATAACTGTGCTGTATAACTTTTTGTACAGAGTCAGACCATGTCAAGAGTCAGAATAACAGAAGAGTATCTATGAAGCAAGGAGTTTATGCCAAGACAGAGTTGTATGGCTGTCCATCGTATCTGCATACCCCTGTGGGGAATCGGTGTAACGGTTTGTTAGTTAGATGAAATTCGTAATTCAGTCGTGATATCATATCGACTAAATGAATCGAAGACCTCCATGGCAGAGCGGTTGGCTCCTTGGCCTAGGACCGGGCAAATGGAATTTATTTTATGATAACATTTTTGCACTCTTGTTCCTAAGTTGACAATACTATCAGCATCGCCGTGACGAAAGACCACCATTCAAAATCGAAATATTGCTTGAAATGTCTTTAGCTACCTCCCTTTAGTGACCAAATCTGAATAGCCAATGACCTAATCCATCAGCCTCAGAACATTTTCTGGACACGGGTATGCCAGGGTCCCACTAGCTGCGAGCGGTTGGGACTCAAAAACATATAAATCCCCATCTATCTATAAGCTTAATTTCCTTGAATTTCATTCTTAAACCGTAATTCATCATTTTAAATGACAGTTTGCATCGTTTGTACAAACTCATAATTGCGGTTAAATTCCACCGCCACTTGTTGTAGTGCGACGAATCCGTTCGCGCCACTGGCCCGTTATTCGTATTGGAATTTCTCTTTAAAAAATCGGCTCCTGCGTGTTGCGTCAGCATTTCGCTTCCCCCTTTGTTAGGGGTGATAGTTTTTTGTTTTAAATTTAACACGGCCACGCTTCGGGAATTCCACCAGCCACGAGTCGATAGTGTGGCAAGTTGCCCCCTGTAATTATATTCATTAATGATCGTTCCAATTCCGAGTCAATATTCTAAATCCCCTAAATTCTAAACAAGGTGGCATTTTCCTTTATTAATGTCTTGCAGTTTATCAAATATTACATTGAAATAAGGTAGTATGTCTATGCTTCACCCGCACTTCGTCGTTGAGGAAATGAGTTGCTTTAGGATTATAGTGCACCTTGACTTATCCGTTTAAAAATAATAACGGATAGAGTTGTATATTTTATTATGTTCCATTTTAGAATTATTTTTATTGAAATTATATTTATGCTGGTATAGTTTTGCTGCTAATAGCTCCGTTGTGACCTCTCTTTTTGCCACCTGCATAAGTTTATTAGAAAGAGAGAGAGGTGCTAACAACAGTATGCAACTTGTTTTTGCCCAAGTGTGCGTTTACGTGTAAAGGTACATTTAACGGTGAAAAAAAGTGAAAATTATTTGCTCATATGAAAAGAAAGAATAGCAGTAAAATAGTGAAGAATAGTGTTGATAACATGAAATTAATATTAATTGAAGATTATTTCTAATTTTGAAACTGTTAATTCGTGGTGGAATTCCATTTTAATGATTTAATAAAACAAATTTGTAACTTTATTCCACTTTTATTATTTTGACTGGACCGGTTTCAGCCTATGACGGCCATCTTCAGACTAGTACAAATGTTTGTTAACCTACGGCTTATATACTATTTTTGGGGATGTTAGGGGTAGTAAACAATGATTTTACTTTAATTATATTCATCAGTATTGTTGCATGATTTTAATAGTTACAGGGTAAAAGTTACTTTTAATTTATTGGTATTACTATTTTATATATCTATCTGGAATATTTATTTATTTTATTTGATATTTAAGATGGGTTACAGTTGCATTTCTATAAATATGAATTGACAATGTATTTATATAATGAAAGGTTGGTGAATACTGATTGTTAATGAGTTTACTTTAGGTTTTCCCATCTCAATTGTGATGTCCAGATGTACAACATAATTTTCTAATTATTGGGTTACTCCCAGCATTATGGTATATTAGTTTTATGATTCTATTCATTCCCAAAAATAGTATATAAGCCGTAGGTTAACAAACATTTGTACTAGTCTGAAGATGGCCGTCATAGGCTGAAACCGGTCCAGTCAAAATAATAAAAGTGGAATAAAGTTACAAATTTGTTTTATTAAATCATTAATTGAAGATGTATGATACTAAAGCATTGTCATTTCTTCATTAAAATATTGTGTATGTGCTGTTCTTTCTCTGTTTTTTTTTTTTTTTTAATTTCGTGCAATGTAACTTTAATTAGACAATGATCCGTTAGTATAAAATTAAATAAATATCCTCCTTGTATCTACATTCCGTGCAGTAAAATACATCAGCCACCTCTGCGTATGTATTACAAGCAAGTACAAGCGAGTATCTGAAAGATTCCGTCCTGATATAATTGTTACAACTAAATAGAATTTTGGATCAAGTAGTTCTCGTTGGTATATGCAAGGCAATAAGGTTCAGTAAATCAGGGTTGCTATTTTAGAATTTTCAAAGTCACATTTGCATGATATGACACATGTTTGATTGGTACCACCTATTCAAAATATGAATTTCTGTGCCGGACAGACTTCTCGTGTTTTATTTTATTTATTCGTTATGGTCAATCAATCGGGTATTCCCCAAAACTAGACCATTGCACACTGCACATTGCACATTGCCAGCGTGCCAAAGTTGGAATTATTCTAGTTATGATAATAACCATCTGCAGTTGGCGTTGCATCCAGCCATAAAGCATGCACTTATTAAAGTGGTTCTAGTTTATTGCCCTTATCCAAAGCTGTCCGGTGTCGCGTGCCATTAGGCCCTATGTTTCCACATGCCGTCCAATAAATACAGCCTTAGCCAGGCGACCAGGTGCTCGGCTGGCAGAGGTCGAGGAGCAAGGAGCGAGGACCGCAGCTAGTTAGCCTAGAAACTAGAAACACTGGCCAATTGGCCGGCTAAACGGGTGAATAATCTCTCGTTAATCCTGTTCTCCCGTTCTAGATTGACAGACTTTGAGCGCATCATCTGCCGTCGTGTTTCAGATGCAAATACATGTTCATTTTAAATAATAACTTAGGTGAAAATGCAGCTTTTTCTTTTACCTGATAAAAATGAGCTTTTGAAAATTTGAAAAAGCATTATTTTTATAGTTAGTACCGCACAAGAGTCTCAACTGATCCCAACCGTCTAGAGCCAGTGAGACTATGGCATCCCCAATTGGGGTATGTTGTGGGGCTGAAGGTTGTGGGGAGGGGAAGAGAAAGCTTGGGAAGTACTTGGCTATTCAGATCTGGTCACCAAACACGCCTAAAGCAATTTCAAGCAACGTTTCGATTCTGAATGGTGGTCTTCCACCAGGTCGATTCTTAGAGTATCTATCACTCTGGAACGTGCCGCAAATAAACTATATATATTAATCATTATGAATTAAATGTGTTATGACACATATTAATTGACTAAAAGTTAGTTACGCACACCGGGATTGAACCCGCGACCTCGGGATTCGTAGTCGAGCGTCGTACCACTCGACCGAGAAGGCCGTCAAAAATGTAAAATGAAGACACCGAAACCAAAATATTTTTTTAAATAGATAGATTTTATAAATAGGATCTTTTTAACAATTTTCTGATACTAAGAGGTCATTGACTATTTTAGAAATACCCCTCGCACTCATCTATTTGACATGGTGTCATTGTTTATCTTTATTCTTTATCGTAAATTTGATGAATGAATCTATTTATGATTATTACTAAATTACGATACCGAGTACTTGCGGGGTGCGCGACATACTTACATTATGTTTTACTGCTCCAATTTGGGGTATTTTCTGCCACCCTATTAAGGGCGATAAAATTCCTCCAATGGCTTTGGATTGAATGTATTGCAATGCACACACCTGCCCCCTAACCCCGCCCTCCCTCCCCCAGCCCTCCTGAAATCCTTCCATTATTTATTTTTTACTACAAGGGAGTTTTAAGCCCTGGAAGAACGAACTTTGGTTCGAGAACTGATATCGTTTGATTATTTTTTTTATTTAAATTGATTTTACAAGAGTTATATTTATTAAAATAACTTCATAGCTTGACGGCTTCCATGGTCGAGTGGTAAGACGCTCGACTACGAATCCAAAGGTCGCGGGTTTAAACCCGGTATTCGCCAATAGCTTTTATTAATTAATATGTGTCATAACACATTTTAATTCATATAAAAATAATATAAAGTTTATTTGCGGCACGTTCCGGAGTGGTAGATATTCTAAGGATCGCCCTGGTGAAAGACCACCATTCAGAATCGAAACGTTGCTTAAAAATGGCTTTAGCCGTGTTTGGTGACCAGATCTGAATACCCCGGTACTTCCCAAACTTCCTCTTACCCATCTCCTCCCCCTCCCCACTACCTTCAGCCTCACAACATACCCTCATCGGGGATGCCATAGTCTCACTGGCTCTAGACGGTTGGGAGCAGTTGGGACTTTTGTGCGGTATTCACTGTAAAAAAAGCTAACGTAACCAATACACAGCCAATAATAATCCAAGCAATAACTACGAGATAGAAGAGGTGAAATATGTTACTAGTTGCAATAAAAAATCCTTAAAATTTATTTACCACATTTCAAATAACGTTTTTAGCAGTTTTTATGAAAGCTGGTGAAAAGTTTAAGTAAAAAATATTATTGGTTAGTAAAACTATTCCTCAATCATCACTCTACTAATTATGTGTATCATTCTCCACCGTCCAGAATATCGAGACTTGTTAACTCAAGCCATGGTCTTAAAATTTTTGGTACCACTCTAAATGAGTTTTGTCATTCTCTACGATTCTACCAAAACTTTGACTAGACCTTGGCTTGAATGTTCTTTCTTGTGTATATTTTGTCCTATTTTTGTCATCGCTTCATTTAATAATATGTATGTGTTGTTCTTTCTCTGTTTTGCTCTTTTTTCCCATTTTGTGTTTTGTATTTTTTGTAAGTGGACTTTAGTCCGTTAATTTATAAATAATTAAAAGTATGGAAATGTTTTAGATCAGTGGCGGCCGCCCTTTGTCCATTCACCATCGACGATACAATATCAAAGTCATTATTTTTCCGCGATCTCGGCGCGCGCCATATTGCCCGCCGTAGTATTCAAATTATAGCCGCGGATTCATTCAACTCTACAGCTGTTGGTTCGTGTGTTATTATTATTGTTAATATAATCGGCGGGCGTGTTATTACGTCTCTGTTCTGACGTGTCAATTCTGCGTAAAGCTGCGGACCTACCCTCCTGCCGAAGCTTACCTGTTTGACAAGCCTTCGTCTGTTCTGAAAGCTCGATTTTATATAAATCATCTTTGGGCTTGGTAACAAGTTACGACTTGAAATGTCAATATATTTGTGCTTTTCTTTTTTTTTTTAATTTTAAATCATTACAATTTATCGTTTTATGACTGGACTCAAGTCTGTTCCTTGAGGTACTCCCGCTGTGCAACAGAAAAAACGGCTTGAAAGAAGTAGGCGCTTTCCTGGGGAGGTCTATTCTGAGCGTAATTGACGTGTATTACGCTCAATTATAATGCATTCATCAGCGACCGTGAATCTGTAACGGTTTCCTCTGTGCCTTCTATTCAAATATCTTCAAACAACAATACTCTCGATCTCAATACGCCGATACAATCAAATTCGTTAACTCGCGATTCTTCGGGCACGAGAGTGGTACCCTCCGCCGCCTCCTAGAGTTATCACGGCGTGTTAACATTTTCCAGTCTGCAAGATCCATTGTGCCCAGGCTCCCCTGCAGCTGCTTTCGCAGTTTCTTGAATCCATAAATTCCTATCGCCGCAGTAGGGAGAGGTTGAATCGAAAAGAAGTTTATCCTAAAGATTAATGGGCAAATCCGGTCGAGGGATGGAATTAGGGGTCCCGCTATTTGCCCCCGTCACCCCAAGGCACTGCGAGGCGATGCATCGGAGAAATGTCAAAAAACCTACTTTGCATTTGCCCGAGACGGTAACAGGGTGACTTCGGCGTCGCGCTACCCGAGACGCCTAGTAATAACACCGTGAATTAACTTTTCAACTATCTTCATCTCTAACGCCACTTTAATAATCACCGATTTTATCCCCAAAATACCTGTAAATGCTAAAATCCTAATGATTTTTAACCCTTTCTCGTGAAAAAATATCTGAAAGTAGTATAAGTGATCCGTTATTGCGTAATCAAATTCTTTTCATCTTCATCTTGCCGTGATATCCAATTACATAACTGTCCAAATTCGGAAGGTCTTCCCTTAAATACTCAGTCCCAAGTAAATCTTCCCGATCAATGTCGCGGTTCCTCTTTTGCTAATAAGATTTCCCCGCAAGCGGAGCGGAGCAGCATCCGATCTCTCGCTGCACACACTGTACCGGTAACACATCGCGGTAATTGTTGCTTGCATTGTGTCGCGGCTCCTGAAAAAGCTACCCTTCCTAAGATTGGCCCGGGGGTACAATGGCTGGGACACAATGCCCTCGCAGAGAAAAGGAAAGTTTCCTTGGCCGGAGTGCCCCTTACCCTGTTAGGTATACCTCACCTGGCCACCCTTCTTCTTTAGACGCGGCTGCGCGATGCACAAAACATTGACCGAGACAGATATGCCGTCTCCACGTCGCCAGGTGCGTTTCGGAAGTTGATTGTATTTTGTCATTCACGTGAGTCCTCAAAAGAATAATATTTTCTGGTGCTAGATTAATAATAGGCTAGGTGTTCAAATAAGAGCATTCTTCCATAATATTTAATAAAAATCAAAGCAGCGCGGTATCCAAATCGGTATTCAAAACTTTACGGTGAAGAAACTCATTTTTTAATCAAATATGAAGTTTACGAAACGTTTTTATTTGGTGGTTAATGAAGTGATATCAAGGTTCGATAGCCTCGTTGTCTCCCTGTAACTGTATCCGTGCCCCAAGTGAGTGGGCTGTATTTCGTGGCACCAAACCTGCCCGAGTCCGCACCGCGTGCCTCGTGCCATGTGGCCAGGGCAACTGCCACCCTTATCACTCCAATATCTAACTCACTCAACTGTTGACTGTACCGTGATATCGTTTCATTCTAAATTAAAGGCATTTCCTTTTTCCCGGACACGCAATGGTCGTTTCCTTGTCGTACTTCAAATCAAATCTATGTTTCGATCAACAGGTGATCAGATATCTAGTCATTATTGCTTTGCATGTGCACGTTTTTCTATTGTGTTGCCTTGTACCACGTTCGAATCAGCTTGTGTTGTTGACCTTTCTAAAATTGGTCCTTTGTAAAAACCTACGATTTACGCAATAGGGTCTTAAGACACGCGTCTTAAGCAGATGAGTCTTGGTGCGATTACTTATTGTTATCATCTGCTCAAATTATTTTTATGTTATTTGCTACCTACAAGTTACTCTCTATCACCACGTGCGAATGAGCTTGTACCATATTGTTGACCTTTCTGAAATCCGTCCTTTGTAAGCCTAAGATATAAGTAATAAACCTCAAAACGCGCGTCTTGGAGCAGCTGGGTCGCCGAATCCACGCGATGGCCTCGTGCTATCATCTGCGCGAAATATTCTCAAGTCCTTCTGATTAGGCACCGGCGAAACTATTATTCCTAGAACCGCGACAAACTCCACTCGGCTACACAATGTCTCAGGTCTCAGGCCTCTCTCCAGACGCGGACAATAGTCGGTTGCAGCTGCCCCAGTCGCCTTGCGAAGGTACCCCATTATTCTGATTCGGCGATTTTTGCGCAAATAAATTTCAGCGAGAAAGCATTGTTGCGACGTCTGAGAAGAAATACTATCAAGGGACTACAATGCAGTTGCACGACCCTAGGAACAATGAAAATTGGATCGGGGATATGAAATTATGAAGGAAAAAATGTGAGTAGATTTTGGGTCTTATTGTGTTGAAGAATGACAAAAGATGTCAAGAAAGCGCGATATATATGAAGCTCCACTACAAAAAGTGGTGCCTTTTGACTTTTGTATTTGGAGAAATCTAATTTTATACGTTTATTTAAAAAATGTTCAAACCCTTTAACGAAAACTTCGACACTCATTTAAGAAACCGCCCTTTTATTTAATTCTTTTGCCTCGCTTATTATGTTATTATCCAATCGTAATGGAGAGCTTTTAAACAATGGAGTGCTCAAGTAATATCGTGCAATTGACTTCTACCAGACATAACAGGGACTCGAGGGGGCAGGGAGCTGCAGCAGCCTACTTGTTCCGCCACACCCCGGCTGCGTGAAGAAGTTGTACAAACATCTTGAGTCCACTTCCATGCTTTATAGTATCCACCCTTTGCCATTGCTGAGACACGGATAACTGTTAAAACCCAAACCCCTCGGGGTAAATAACTAGAGACAGCCAGGCCGGGGAACGTTGGAACCATTCTTTACCACGTATTTGCATGCAAATGTAAGCAAATGACGAACGACTCTTGAGGTTTTTGTGTTACACAAAATCTATTACACTAACAAACTAGTTTTTCTATTTTCCCACCGGGGTTTATACAGAAGAGGGTGAGTCTTAGGAGCCTCTAACTAGCACCCCTAAATGCAAATGGGGAGTGTGGATTGGCACTCGCGGAGCCAACCTAATTTTATGTCCTGTTAAGCACCAGAGTTACTATTTAATATGCACTTAGCTTCAGATATTGCCGCGTAGTCTCGAAACGCCGCGAGAGATTTGCATAATTCTATGATCTGTGAGGTATTCGGTACAGCGGGACTCGAAGAACATTTTCTACGGCTCGTTGGCAAGCCCCCAAATAACAATCGTCGTTATAAATTCACAGCGCTGATTTAATTTACAAATGTAACTAAGCTCCCGAAAGTAAAAGTAAATAGCCTAATTTATTATTCTACAAAGTAAAATATTTCCCGACTTAATCATGCGTTTAACGATTATGTTAAGTACTTCGGCGTTGTGATAAAAAAGTAACGGACCATTTGATTCGCTTTGGTTTGCCTCATTGAATAACACACTGTACTGTACTTTTCGTACGACTTTCGATGTATCGAGTCTTCTTGCTAGGGGTTCGGTTTAATCAAGCGCTATCAGCAAGAAACACCTTGCCAATATAAAATCATGTTTTTTTAAATAACTTCTTATCGCAATAGTTGGCTTTTGATCTTGGTCTGAACCCAAGCGTGGCACATTACCATACATGATAATTAGACGACCTCCACCCGGCTAACTGTGCCGGAGTTCGTTTAACTGAAAATCAACCTGTTGTTTGTGAGGGCCCTCCGGGGTAAGCGAGGGAGGGGTGGGGATCGTTCTTGGGGTATATTGCCCTCTGGGGCGGCGTGGGGACTTTGGCAGCCCTCCTAACACTTCCGTTATAATAAACAATTAAGTTGTAGCCTCCTTTCCAAAACCCACGAATTTTGTTCAAGTCTAAGTTATTTTTAGCTAGGATATTAAAAGAAGGGTGAATGCAGAAAACTCTATTAATGGAGGACTGAACGCTGTTGGCGCAAATAATAAATTGTCAAAAGAAGTGAAGCTAGCAGTCTACAATGGAGTGCTTATACCTACCCTGATGTATGGCAGTGAGGCATGGAACTGGCAGAGGAAGGATGCAAGTGACTGCTGTCGAAATGAGATCCTTGAGACGTATGTGCGTAAAACGACGTATGACCGCATTAAAAAGTATCCGGAAAGAATGTAAGCGTAATGAATAGAATCGAGAAAGGGACGCTTAGAGATAGTTTGGGCATGTAGAGCGAATGAACGAAGAAAGGAGTGTGAAAAGAATATATGATGCGAAAGTGAATGGAAGAAGAAGTCGAGGACGATCAAATAAATCAAATACTTGAATCGGGTCATGTGAAGAGCATGTATGAGACGATGTATGTAAACGGCGTGATGATTAGTTAGTACTGCTAACGGTCAAGAAAGAGCTAAGACTGTGAAGATTTTTACTGTTTAAAGCTTGTCGGGATGTTTTCTTGTGTTCTATCTTCATTCCCAATTGAATTAGTCCACCCCTGCATTCAATGCTTTTAAACTTCTTTGCATTTTGTTCTACCATCGTATCCTAGGTCCGGCCCTTGGGCGTTCTTGGGGTGTTTGCCCTGCCCCATTATCTACTTACCCCGCTGCCGTTTTCTTTGTAACTCCGTCAGTTGGTCTTCAGTTATTATCCGTTTAACCAACTGTCCACATGACGTTCTAGGCTCCACGCTAGCGGTAAGAAGTACCCACTCCTGCAAGGAGGGTCACGGCTTATAACTAAAATGGCCAATACACTTCATTAAAATAATTCACTTTGCGTCACGACCTATTGTCCCTAGTAATGACTCGTATTTGTTCGCCAACTTTGAAGACACATTGCCTGTAATATGATCCGATTGCCAAGGCTTTCGCTATAATTTAAAACAAAAACAAAAAACACCATCAAATCTAAAGACATTAAAAACCAACTAACTAACCATCACGCCGTTTCCCCCGCAGAGGTAGGTAGAGAGGACGGACTGCCATAATACTCTGTCTTGGCACTCGTCTGTTATTCTGACTCTTCGCGTGGCCCGATTCAAGTATTTGATTCGCTTGATCGTGCCACATCTTCCTCGGGTGTCCCCGACTCCTTCCACTCACTTTCGCATCATATATTCTTTTCACACTCCTTTCTTGATCAAACCATCTAAGCGTCCCTTTAAACTATTACACTTATTTTTTTCTGGATATCCACATTTTTAACACGGTCATACATGGTTTTAGTGCATATACGTCTCAGGGATCTCATTTCCACAGCATTCAGTCTACTTTCATCCGTCCTCTGCCAGTTCCATGCCTCACTGCCATTATTAATTATATAGCAGTATTTTTAGTTGTCAAGGTTTGGCCAAACCAGTTTTGACCCTAGAAAGGACATTTCCAATTTTAGTACAAAATAAAAATAAATATTTACCATTTTTAAAGATTTTTGCGGCAGTGTTTTTGATTGCTATGGTTTGCCTTATAAAATAACGACCTATTGCTCAATTTAGAAATACTGACAATTTTTTTTAAATAGTCTATACCGCACAAGAGTCCCAACTTTTTCCAACCCTCTAGAGTCAGTGAGACTATGCCATCCCCAATCGGGGTATGTTGTAAGGCTGAAGGTAGTGGGAGGGAAATGAGATGGGGAAGGGGAAAGTCGGGAAGTAGCTGGCTATTCAGATCTGGTCGCCAAACACGGCTAAGGCCATTTCAAGCTACGTTTCGATTCTGAATGGTGATCTTTCACCAGAGCGGTACTTATAGTATATACCACACTGGGACGTGCTGCAAAATGTACTGTATATTATGCGTAAAGCCCCCTATATTCCTATTTGTATTGAATTAGATAATAGTATTTTTGATTGCCAAGGTCGGTCACTTGGTTCATTGGACGTACGTGCTGAGTGTCTTGGCCACGTAGGTCATTATCGCCTGCGAGTCGACCATCACGCGGTCATCAGCATTAAAATACGCGTTAAACATTTAAATTAGTTGCTTTTTATTCGTGTCAACGGTTCCATCAAACACAGCAGTGGTAATACGCTCGACTGCGAATCCAAAGGTCGCGGGTTCGAACCCGGCGTGCGTCAATAACTTTTATTTAATTTACATGTGTTTTAACACATTCAATTTATATAAAATAATAAAAAAGTATATTTGCGGCACATTCTAGATTGGTGGATATTCTAAGTATCATCCTGGTTGAAAGACCACCATTCAGAATCGAAACGTTACTTGAAATGGCTTTAGCCGTGTTTGTTGATCAGATCTGAATAGCCAGGTAATTCCCAACCTTCCTCTTCTCCATCTCCTTCCGCTCCCCACTACCTTCAGCCTCACAACATACCCTTAATTGGGGATACCATAGTCTCACTGGCTCTAGACGGTTAGGAGCAGTTGGGACCAGTGGCGGCTCGTTATTTTTTAGTGTGTTAGAGTGCTAAGATTGAAAAATACGACATTGTAAGTGATTTTTATTTTTTTTCAAGATTTTATCTTTTGTATGAAGATTTTCAGGATTTTTCAGTTTTGGTGGTGCACTGCACGGATTTCTGAAAAATGTTCATACAAAAAGTTGAAATTTAGAAAAAAAAATGTTTTCGGCTACAACAACATCAATGATGACGTTTCTTTTCACTCTAGCATACTAAAAAGTCACGAGCCGCCACTGGTTGGGACCCTTGTGCGGTATGCACTATAAAAAATTAAAAAATAAAAAATAAACTGCGCTAATTTCAAGTTACCTATTTTTTTTTAGTCTGTCGTTTGTTTGTCATGTTAAAATTTTTTTAAATGGTGTCATTTGTGTATGTTAACACGCGTTTCCTTATTATAACCTTAAAATTATTACGCATGACTGTCAACATTTCACTACACCCCGACAGCAATTACCAATTTCCCATTGCTCGTTCCCAATATTATCCCATTAATCTTGGAGTCCTCGTCGATGTTCGGTCCTGTTTTTTGATAACAGTTATGTTAAAAAAAATCGGGCATTGGACTCACCCCGTGCAGAGCTCCTTGAGGTAATGGGGCCCGGGCAGGTGCTGCGCGGCAGCTGCCGGCCTCCGCCCCCCGCCCCCGCCAATCCCTTAACTTCGCCTTTACCTTTATAATAATATCATTGTCTTGGAGAAATTGACTGAGACACCCCACGAGCCTACTCGGTTATATCCCTTCTATTTAGCCCCCGCATGCGCGAGGCTTTTACAAATATTTATGTCGTTAGGTAAACGCAATCCATCATAATAGTATTTGATATGTTGTTATCATTTTGATTGCGATAAAAAAGTCGAAAGCAGACATAATCGGTTTTTTAATAATTTATGACACTCTTCTAGTACTTATTTAACTATTATGTGGATTACTTAACATAATAGTGATAAAATAATACAAAAAAGTTGTCTATTTTATTTTACCCACCCTTCACCTTATAATAATAATTTTTTTTAAATAATTCAATTGAATTAAATTTAATATTATTATTATTGAGTTCTGCTATTTTAAGTTTTTTTATTTTGTTTTTTAGTGACAGCTGTTTCGGCGTTTAAGGCCATTGTCAAACTGTGTCAATGGCCTTAAACGCCGAAACAGCTGTCACTAAAAACAAAAATAAAAAAACTTAAAATAGCAGAACTCAAAAATAATAATATTAAATTTAATTCAATTGAATTATATAAAAATTAAAATGGAGTTCTACAAATTGAACACAAAAACTATTAAAAAAAAATAATAATAATAATATTTTGATTATTTGTAAAGCGCCGTTTTGTGAAAAATCACCTCTAGAGCGCTGTACTTAGCCTCTATCTTATCTAGTCTAACTTCATCTACAAATTACCAACACGTTACCTACTGTCTTCAATATCTCCCTTTCTTTACTTTAACTAATTTATTCATACTTATACATACATATAATAATAACAATAATTTCTTTATTGAATTTCTTATACACCACAAACTGTTATTAATTTAATACATAAATAAGAAATTCGATATATATTTGTAAAATAAATACAAATAAAGATACCACATAAGCAAATAAGTACCGTAAGCATGACATATACATACTTTTCATCTCAATATTTTACAAAACTTTAATTATAATAAATTGTTTTTTTTAAGCTGTTGATGTACACATGCAGTGTAATAATTAATTAATTTGCATACATACAATATATTATTTTCTCGTTGTTAGCCCTTGAGGTGATTTTTCACAAAAACGGCGCTATACAAATTAACAAAATATTATTATTATTAGGTTAGGTAATTTATTGTGAGCGCACTTGAGGTGAACTATCAGAAAATTGTACTATATAAATTCATTTTTATTGTTATTATTCTTTCTACTACGAGATTCTTTACAAATAAGTGTTTACAACACACATACGAAAATATTTTCGTGGTCATTATTTGTATCAGAAAAAAAACTTGCAGAATTTATAAGTCTTTATTCTTATTGGTTCTAAAAATCTATCTTTCAACTATTTTGATTTCCACAAAGCCCACGTGCCTTCTGCCAGGCTTCGTGTTTCGGCGTTGTTTTTATTATTTAGGGATCCGATTTTTTATATCGCATAGGAAGCTTAGGGACATGTGGTGCATGGGCGCTGTAGCCATACAGCCTGCGCCATACAGCCTGCGATGAATCTACCGGATCCAAAGGTAAACCCGGCCATGGCAGGTGTGGGAGCTGTGATCTCCTCAAATGGACATCAAACGAGGACAATGCTCGTAGTAAAAATAGTGTTGTGTTTTGCTACTGAAAAGAGAAGACGAGCTTTTTCGTATTTTAAGAATGCACGTGCATTTTGTTTGTGAGAATCTTAATTATATTTGACGGTCATATGATCATTTCGATTTTGGGAAGAATAAGAAGATTCTTAAACACAGCATCCAGCAAAAAGTGTGTGCAATGTAGTTAATTACTACAAAATAGAGCTATGATAATTATATTGAAGAAAAATAGATGTACCAAAGTCGAGGAAGTGTTGAAGGAATTAAATAAGTATTTACTTCAACACTAGTTTTTGATCTACAAAATAATTAATGGTAATACATCAACTGAATTTCTGTCAATCAAGAAAGGGACGCTTAGATGGTTTGGACATGTAGAGCGAATGAACGAAGAAAGGAGTGTGAAAAGAATATATGATGCGAAAGTGAATGGAAAGAAGAAGTCGAGGACGCCTGAGAAAGACATGGCACGATCAAGTAAATCAAATACTTGAATCGGGTCATGTGAAGAGTCAGAATAACAGAAGAGTATGTATGAGACGATGTATGAATGTAAATGAAGCAAGGAGTAAATCAAAGACAGAATCGGGGCGGTCCGTCCTCTCTGCCTACCCCTGCGGAGAAACGGCGGGATGGTTAGTTAGTTAGTTAGAATTTCTGTGAAAAATATAAACAAATTTTATGACTTACCAAACGAGAAAATATTAAAAAAAAAATTAAACAGAAGTTTAAAAAAAAAAATTGCTATTAAATATTAACTTAAGGGTTGTATTATTCTTTATGTATGTACTATTTTAAAATATATAAATAATAATCGATACTTATTTTTACTATAGGGAGCTTTACAAAGCTAGAAAATAACTTTAACTCTAGCTTTAATATACTAAATAATAACTTGGATTATGACTTTAATCGTGGCAAGCTGTGTAAAAAATTCGGACTTTAAAAATGATTGAGAAACACTTCAAATTTGCACAAAGTTCAAAAATAAATTTTTTTATTATTTAATCGAAGAACTACGCCACGGACTAGCTCTGTTCTATTTTTTTTATATTTCTTTCTGAAGATTTTTTAGTTTCGCCCAGCGACGCCCAAACGATAAATGTAATAGATTGCAATGTCACCCATTTCTGCCCCGATAGCAATTATTATTTTTATTTATAACAGCTTTTGCACTTATTTTATACCCATTGTAGTGTGAAGCCGGTTGCTTTAATGTGTGTTCATAAAGCTTGACGATTTGACGAAACGAGTTAATTATTGTACTCCTATTGCGAAAGCCTCCGGAAAGCTCGCCCAACGAGCGTGCTAAGCTTTACCTCTTCGTGAGTTTTCTGGTTAATTGCTATTATAAAAACTTACGAATAACGTAATGTATTCCTTCGGTAGACTTCATTTTATATCGTCTCCCCTCCGTCTGTCTTCGCCAAGTACAGCTGACCATCCCGTCCTTTATGCTTTATCTTGAACGAGTCTTGCGACATTTGTGTTTTCATTGAAACACATCAGATGGCCGTTCTTCAGCCTATCAGAGATGCCCTGCGTCGAAAAAACCTGCCCAGCTGTCGCTAACCAAACATTTGATTTTTGTGACGTATGGCCGCTGTCGCCGCTCTCCGTCATTTTCAAAACAAATTCATTCACCTTCAGAAGAATGAGATATCTACACACATTTAGTTACTTAGTATATATGTTAACTTGCACATGTCATCGTTAAGCATTTATGCTATCTATTTTTTTTATAATATCATAATATTCAAAACTATAGGCTTTAAAGACGTACTTTTCATGCAATTCGAGTGACGCCCCCAACTCTTTGTCTATATGCACATTGCGCAAGGGTTGTATTCTGTATTTTTCATCGTTTGGACCACAGCCTCGCATATGGCCCTAATAATTATTTTCAAATTACGGAAATCTGGATTGGCAGGGTGCCGAGACCATAAAAACTTCGGGATGAACAGATGTTAAAAACCTGTATGGACAACTCAGGCGTGTTTGTGATGAAAATGCTGCTTTTTGTTACGACTTTTTCACCCGATAAAGAGTTACTTCATCACACGAAATGTGACATTGTTACGGTGCGACAATGGACTGTGACATTGTTCGTTTTGGCATACTAACGACATGATGTTGGCTCAATTTCCGAAATAATTCCGATGTTGTACCAGTATTTTATTTTAAAGTAATCGAGTTGCCCATTCAATTTTGGCAAAGTTTGAATCTCGGAGTAAGAATATACATGAAGAGAGAGAGAGAGAGCCAAATATATTTACCCAACCAATACAACATTTGCGATAAATCACTTTCTCCGGGTTTTTGCGTCGTATACCATGAGAGAGAAAGAGACAAGAAAAGTCTTCACATAATATTGCAACACTTCTAAGTATGTAAGAATGTTCTTCGTCCGCGCTAACTTCACATCATCGAGTCGTATAACTTACGTCAACGGATTTTGAGGTTATTTCTATATTTTGTGTTGATTAAAAAAACTTGCGGTGGTTATACAAATAAATTAAACATGATGATGATATGTGCTACGCGTGAATGTTCAAATAAGACCAAACAAAGATTGTACAACATCACTTTTCAGAGTTATTTCAACAGTTTTAAATATTTTTGACCGAACTTTTCACATTTTCAATAATATAAAGACAAAAACCAACAAAAATCTTCCATCATTATTTAGGCAAACCTTCTGTTATTAGCATTTGTGTAATATGTTGATTTTATAAATCATTTTAATGGTGTATTTATATTGTTTTGTTTGAGTGTTCAAATATTTTTATTAAAAATCTACAAATTCCATGTGGGCGGTAACTAATAGGCTATCCAACACCCTTTAACATATCTTTGTCTCTTTCTATCGAGTCAGTATAAAGTCAACAATACTGACCACACTTTTTTCGCAAAGGTACCTCTCCACGTATATTCTTATTCCAAGGTTTGAATGGTGTCATTGCGCAAATATTCACATTAATTCTTGCCAAATTGGTAATCTAGTTGGGCCATCGTATTTTTTTTATTATAATGCGATCACCTGGTACGAGAAACAAGTTTACAGCCACGTGGTTACTGGTCAGGTAGAGCTGTGGAGGTAGAAGGTAGAATGCGTGTGGCTTTCGCTCGCCAATATACATTGCAGATCGTAACAGGTAACGGGCAAATTAGACCGAGCAGATGTTTCGAGTGCAGCGGGACTGGGGCCTATGGGGCAGGCAGAAAGGTCTTCGCACGCTGAATAAATAAAACCTTGATTTCTGCCAGACCTCTTTGTCAACTTTTTTTACGTGTGATAGATACATCTAAAAATACACGTACAATAGTGTGTTTATCGTATTTCGCCGTTTGTGTTTCACTCTTTGCAAGTAGTTTCACTGTCCCGAAGAAATAAAAAGGGGTTTATGCTTAGAGTATATTGAGTGGTATCTACCCAAGGCAGTGTAGTCAGTTTTTGATGATTTTTACCTGACTCGGCGGACCTGGGCGTGGCTAAGACAAAGGCTAGGGTATTTATACATCCATTCATATCACATATCGACATAGTGTTTTCGTTTATTCGTATAACCACTTTTTCACAGTATTGATATCAACAAAAATATAGCATCTAACCTAAAAAACCGTTTAGTTGTGTCAAGTTTAGGGGCATAATAAAAAATGTGGGCGGAGTCCCGCGGTGACCCAAGAGCCCAAGATCATTGTGACAGTACATAGAAGCGGAGTATTATATTTGTTCTCTTTCTCTCTCATGGTGTACGACGTAAAAACCCGGAGAATGTGATTTATCCCAAATTTGTATAGGTTGGGTTTAAAGAATTAGCTCTATCCACGTATTGTTACTTCAAGTTAGCTATAGTATTTTGCACATTGAATCGTTTTCCAAGGATTGTTGTTTTTGTACAAAATCTTCGTGATTTTTTTTCACCGGAATTCACTAGCCACATGTCTGTTTATAAGGAAGTTAAAGGGTTTATTATATCTGAATGTGAGTGAACCTTCGTTCCCTTCTGCTGCGGGTGGCGGTAGGTCCTCGGAGCCTCCGAGGCAGCGGAGAGCGGCGCAAGGTGCAACACACCTGTCCAGCATCTGTAGCGGCTTGCAACAGACACCTGATAATAACCCATCTCGACCAAAACAAAAGGTGCACTTTCAGAGGTCAAGCGAGTATACCCAAGATGTGTGCCGGCGCACGCATCTTTCACGAAACGTAAACATACCTAGTACCTTGGAGTAAGAATATACATGCGAAACAGTGTAGTCAGTATTGTTGACTTTATACTGACTTTATAGAACGAGACAAACAAATATTAAAAGGTGTTGGATAGCCTATTAGTTACCGCCCACATGGAATTCGGACATTTTTAATAAACATATTTGAACACATCAAACAAAACAACATCAATACGCCATTAAAATGATTTATAAAGACAAAATATCATATAAACACTAATAACAGAAGGTTTGACTAAATAATGATGGAAGCTTTTTGGTGATTTTATGTCTTTATACCATTAAAATTTTCATATTGCATTTTGTATTTACCACTGGTTTATATTTATTTTGATTTTTTCAAGAAGCATGTACTTTTTGTTTTATTTTTTAATGTATCATGTACTATCATATAATGCTTTACCTGTCAACATCAATACATTGTACAATTTTTTTGTAAAAGCCCACTAGGGCGTTAATAATAAATAAATAAATAAATAAAATAAATAAATAAATTAAAAATAAGAAAATTCTAAAGTTCGTCTCAAAAATATTTAAAACTGTTGAAATACCTTTGAAAAGTGATGTTTTATAATCTTTGTTTGGTCCTTAGAGTATACTAGAGGTAGCCCAAGCCAAGGCAGTGAAGTCAATTTGGACTTGTTTTTGATGATTTTAACATGACTCGGCGCAAATGGGCGTGGCTAAGACTAAGGCTACGGTATTTATACATCCATTCATATCACATATCGACACAATGTTTTTGTGTATTCGTATAGCCACTTTTTCACAGTATTTTTATCAACAAAAATATAGCATCTAACCTAAAAAACCGTTTAGTTGTGTCAAGTTTAGGGGCAAAATAAAAAATGTGGGCGGAGTCCCGCCGTTAACCAGCGAAGATAGCCAGCTTAAGATCATCGCGACAGTATATAGAAGCGGTCCAAGAAATTTGTTGTCTCTTTCTCTCTCATGGTGTACGATGCAAAAACTCGGAAAAGTGATTTATTACAATTTCGGATGGGTTGGGTAAAACAAATTAGCTATCCTTCCATATATTGTTACTTCAAAGTTTGGTCTTATTTGAACATTCACGCATAGCACATATATCACCATCATGTTTGATTTATTTGTAAAACCACTGCAAGTTTTTTAATCAACCCAAAATAGGAAATAACCTCAAAATCCATTGACGTAAGTTATACGACTCGATGATGTGAAGTTAGCGCGGACGGAGAACATTCTTACATACTTAGTGTTGCAATATTATGTGAAGACTTGTCTTGTCTCTTTCTCTCTCACGGTATACGACGTAAAAACCCGGAGAAAGTGATTTACCGCAAGGCTGTATTGGTTGGGTAAACATATTTAGCGCCTCTCCATGTATATTCTTACTCCAAGCCTAGTACCTACCTACCCTGATTCTTCTCAGTTTTTTAAATCGTTCTCTCCTAATTCTTTTTTTGAATCGTATTTGCTTCCGTTTGGGTTTTTGTTGTAGTTTTGTTTTGTAGTTTAATATTTTAACATTTTGAAACACTGGAAAATAAATCGTAATAACTAGATGTTTTGACATACGTTAGCGCCCCACACGGCGATAAATCGAATCATGAATAGAAGACTAGGTAACAGTTTAGTCTTGACACACGTCAAAAGGGAAACAGTGAGTAAATCGTGAAGTAGCGTAATTGTTAAAAGCTTTTTTTTTACGTATGAGCGCAAATTACCGTTTATAATTTTCCCCGTGTATTTTATCAGGTGACATATTTTTGCAAACGTTAGCGCCCCAGACGGCCATCTAACGAATCATGTACAGAACACGGCTTAGCGTATTAATACTATAAGATACAAAAAAAAACAGTTCACACTGAGGAACATCGATTGATTATTTTATTGTTAACTTTTCACATAAGGCCCTGGGGGAAATGGTTTCCCCCAGATCCTATATATTTGGGGATGCTGTGTGGACTGTGGAGGGTCACATCCTTCCTTTTGCCATGTCTACATCATAAACTTACGAGGATTTTTGTAATTGTTTCAGATACAGACTTCTTACACGTGCCGCCATCTCTGATCGCCACCGCTTGCCTCATAGCCGCTGCCCGAGGGCTGGGCGCCAGGGTGATCAGCGCCCCCAGCCCGAGCGGCGCCGCCCCGGGCGCCTCCAGCTCGGCGGGCAACCCCCTCACCGTGGACGGGCTCGCCTCCGTGTGCGCGCTCAGCGGCTCGTGCCCCATGGCGGCCGAGCGCGCCGTGCAGCACGTGGAGCGCCTCGTGGCCAGCGAGACCGCGCCCCCCAAGAGCACCTATCAGGCGGGCTCCGCCGACCCGCCGGGCACGCCGACCGACGTGCAAGATGTGCTCTTCTAAACGGAGCGACGGACAAACCTGCCTGTGGTCTTGGAATAGACCTGAGCATGCCCACCTCCCACCACCCACCACCTCTTCTGTAGAAGAGTAGACAATATAATTGATCTCACAGTTGCTGAATGAAACAAAAGACTCAAAGCGAGCTCTATTAGGGTTATTGAAATTAGTTTGTATTACTGTCACTTCAATGGCGATTTTTAAAAATTCTTTACCGACTTTACCCTTTTCGTCTGCCTCCTTTATAAAATAATCTAAAGCTATGTTTCAGCCACTTGCCACTTTATTTGTTTTAAATGTTGGATTCCTACTGTTTTACAATCAATTTAAAATTGCAGTTTCCCCATTGAAGTGCCTATTGTAAGTAATATTGTTGTTTTGTAGATTTCTCCGCCCGCCTACATCCAGACTTACTAGATTTACCAAAGCTCGATGTAGGCTTATTCTGTAGATAATTTACATCTCAGTTTTAGCCCCTAAGGATCTTGTAAATTCTCCTCTGCCGAGTGCTGTACAGTATTTTTATACCGTTAACACCATTATTACTTATTATTATTACCCACATATATGTTATAGATAATACCGTATTATTATGTTAGCAACTTAACCCACCCTGCTTTCAACCAAAGTTATATTTTAATAATGCTACGCATCACGACTGTATTCACCGCTGTTTGAAATATTTGACACAGTAATATAGCTTCTGGAACTTAGTTAAAAAATAGCAAAAGAATAGATTAAACTCAGCGCTTTTTCACAAGTTGTTGATCAGGGTGGCCACGAACCTGGAAAACCTGGAATTTTATTCAAACCAGGAAATTCTTATATACACACAGTAAGAATCCATCGAGTATAACATTATAAACCCAAACAACAACAAAAATTGCAATTTTAAATCTTTCAAAGTTGTTTTTTCTTCAGAAATTATCTTCTATAGGCTTATTCCACTCTTTTCTTGACTATTTTAGACCTCCACTCCAGAAAATGTATCAGTAATCAATAAAAGTCCCGTAATTATTGATAATTTTGAACCCTGCAATGATTAAATAGAATCTTGACAGGTAACAATTCCAGGATCGATATTAAAATATCAAGCAAAAAGATCAAAACTGCTAGGAAAAACCTGGAATCATTTTGAAATGTGTTTTCTGTGGCCACCTTGTTGCACCTTTCCGAATTGAAACTATGACGATTTGTATGTAGGAAGTGAACTATCGTGACGAGTTGCGTCCGTATGTTTCACCAATTTATTGTAAAATGATTTATCGCTGTTGCCAGTTGTTATCTGAGTTTAAGATTATGTTTTGTTAGTTCCAACACGCTGTATTATTAACAACTTGGATTCTCAGCATTGTGTGACAATGCGTATGTGCTGCATACTAGAACGGTTGTGAATTTGAGGAGAAATATTGCAAACTGTTGGATTTTGTTAGGGATAGGAAGTGTCTGATATTTCAGCAACACATTAGTTTCAATTTGTAGAAATGATATAATGTTAAGTAGGCCTAAATTTGTATTTTATTTATTAGTTTATTTGAGTTAAATTAATTTTTATTTCTATAATGGGAAGCCTTTGTTGTGAAACAATCTTACTCTAGTAAGTTCACAGATTTATTTTTTATTTCAACGCAAATTTGAAGATTGCTAATTTGAAGATTTGATCGAAAAGTTAGATTTTTTTTATCACAAGGTTTTGTGTTTCTTTTTAAATAGTTACATGATGTAGGTACTTACTTAACAACGCGATCTCAGAATGTAAAGCATTTGAAGGTTATATTATTTATTGTAATCAATTTGTAAAGTAAAATAAAATAATATAATAAAATATATTTAGTAAAGGTTATCATGACGGGGGGATATTGAATAATTTGTTTAAAAAAATGTTTTGCATTTCTCATCTTATGTAGGTACGTGTCATGTTTGGAGTAAAATTTTCATTGAATCGCTTTCGTTATGAATATCATTTTTACCAAAGACAATGCTCCAAATTGTATATATAATGTTGTAGTACTTTAACTTAGAAAAATGATAGTAAAAAAACTTTTATGCTTTTGATACTTGTATATTTAATTTTTTTTTTAAATAAATCTCTTTGGTGTTAATTAAAATTTTGCTCCAAAAATGTCATGTCTGTATACATTTCTGCACATTGTACATAAGTAGATGTTTACTAATATGTATATTGATTGATTTTCATCTAAATATTTGAAAAACGGCTATCTTAGTACTTTTACACAATTCCAAAGTAAACCACTCCTTTGAACGCCAAGGGAATACAATTTTTTTACCCCTCTGTTAGCATTTAAAAACTCACAATTATGTATTATTTGTTTTGAGTTGTAGTTATTTTACAATCCTTAGTGGATTCATTTTACATTACGACGATAACCAATATCATTTCATTCCTTTGAGTGATAATATTCAAATAAGGATGTAGCTGTAATACTTGGTAATATTACGAATTAGTAATCGGTTGTGCCTAGCTGTATTTACGTAGATACTTTTACGGTTAAATAAGATTTACATATTATGATCTCACGCACATCTAGAAAATGCTGCTGATAAAGTGCTTGTACCAACGTACTAAATATAAAATAAATGTTAGTACATAACTATTTTCAGCACTATAAATAAGTACTTAAATAATATTTTTACAATACGTGTCGAGGTTGGAATTACCACCAAACGCATTTCTTTGTATAATTTTTTAGATATTTTCGAACGAAGGTGCATAATTAATTTATCTTATGAAAATAATAATTCTCAACGGAGAATTATGTGAAGGTTGTGTTATATTTAAACCTTAGGTGCCTTCGCCCGAGTGGTGTGTTTAGAAAATTTGATTTCAAAGACAAAATCTTGTAAAATATTTTTTCTATGTTAATTTACACTTTTCAAACATTCCAAGTGTACATTGTAATGCACTTAGATATAATATCATTAGTACTATACATAACCGAGTGTATTGGCTAGATATTTTCCCCCAAATAGTTAAAAGACATTAAATTATGCTAATTTTAGTATTCACAATTTTCTCATGTCCATTGCGACATTTTATTTTCTAGTCTACGGCATTATTATTTATTATTGTATTTTGAAAACTTGCCACCAAATTTAACGACTAACTACTTCATTTTGTTTTCTTAACGTTTTTTTTTTCTTCTCCTTTTTTAATATTTTGTTATTTGTTTGTTTACCCACTGGTGAAACAAATTGATTTAAATTTTTCAAGACGTCGCTTTTCTGAATAACTCAAAAAATATTAATTCAAAATTTATACAGCCATTCTTATGTAGAATAGGCAAAAATGTGAAGTTTACTACTTAAACAATAAGTATTCTGTACTCTTTCAAAATGTTTATTTGGCAAGCTATAGGCCTTAAACTTTAACATTAAAAATGTGCCTTTTCCACTTCTTGTGTATCATGTTTCTACTTCTTTTTTGAACCATATTTTATAACCTTGATTGCCATATTTTGTAAACATTTAAATATTGTCATATTATATTATCATGTTAACCTTGTGTTGATATTCATCCATAAAATGTACAAATAAATACTTAAAAATAAAAAAGAAAACCAATCTCCAGATTTCTTATTGCCTCACGAGTAATGTGACCAGATTTTTTTTCACCCTAAAAGCTATGCCTAAAAGGGGACATTTCTGTGAGCGAAAAGAAGAGAGGAGTGAGTCAATAAACACAGATGTTCAGGAGAGCCAAAAAAAAATTGAGGAATTATGTGTTTTGCATGTAATATGTCACAAGCCCTTTTTCAAAAAATAATGGCACATTATTTTATTTTCTGACTCATCTAACTTTTCCTTGGTAGATATGTACGAGAAGGAACAACTCTGCATTCTTCTCAAAACTCGACTTTATTGACTCATCCCTCTCTTCCTTTCGCACACAGATTTGTAGAGAGTGTCAATATAAAATGTTTTGGATAAAATCATATTGATAAACCTTTCCATACCTGAAAGTAAAAATCAAATGTACCATCTGAAGGAGGGTGATGTAGTTGCCCCAATTGACATTGCTTATTAAAGCGTTTTCATGTCATAATCTTAGGTAATTTGTTTTTGGTAATACTTAGAGAAAAGTACATTCTTAATATTTCAGTCATCTTTACAATCATACAAAACTCTTGTTCGGGGTCAACCCCCCTTCGGAACTTAGATTTTTGAGGAAGAAAAAATCCACAACTGGGCCACTCACTATGTCTAAATATGCACGCAAATAATATATATGCCTAAACTATACGATAAAAACCGGAATCTTTCCAAAATAAGCATGTTTAATTTATTGAAAAAAAAAAATAAAAATCTGTTTTTAACATTTGTTTTTTCCATTTAAATTGCATAATATTTGCTGATTCAATGGTTCATTTAAAATAATATATTTATTTACATCGAAACCCAGCATGACTGCTTTTGTGATATTGAAGACTTTAGCTAATCATTTTTATTTGGTGATTTCTTTGGTTTAAATAAAAATGCATGTTTATATTATTACAATAACGGAATACCGCATGATAAAATGCATTTAAAGCTGCCATCTATGAATATTTTTTTGAACTAAAGAGAAATTATATGGCTAAATCTCCACTGTGTTTTTAGTTTCTTCGCATTGGATTTTGGTACCTTCAGCTTTTTGAGATATTTTTTTGAACTGGCAACACTTTTGTTTATAAAAATAACCATAGAAGCGAAACATCAGTTTTTATTATTTATCTATACAATTATTATTTGCTAAAAAATCTGAAAATGGCCGCTGATTGGGGTCCTGAAATATGGGACCAATGGGAAAAAACGGGAAAATCAGAGTTGTACGTGAATAAAACCAATATATTTCGCTTTAATAAAATATTTGTTTCATTAATTAACTCTCCGCTATCAATTCAGTATTTTGTGCCACCATAAGCGTATCGTGTATCTATCACGTGTATGTTTTGGTCATTTACATACAAAAACTTATTCCTGGTGTTGTGTTTTTTGCTTACAGTTTGAAGATTTTTAAGTCATACATTAAAGATGCGGACAGAACGCCTTTACTCAGTAAAACCGGGAAGCTAACCGGCATTTCAAGGGCTCTCTACGA
This sequence comes from Drusus annulatus, assembly GCA_022651775.1. Lineage (NCBI taxonomy): Eukaryota > Metazoa > Arthropoda > Insecta > Trichoptera > Limnephilidae > Drusus > Drusus annulatus. Next base: position 852,932 of record JAGWCC010000160.1, on the reverse strand, counting down.
GCTGTTTGTAAAAGGAGTTCGCGGCAATCTTAGAAAAGAAGCTGTTGTCAATATGCTCAGCGAATTAAGCGTGAGTTTTCACTTGATTGGTTATACTAATAAAAAAACTGTGTGCTGTGTATAATCTCATTTATTTTATCAAATCGATTTTTATTGTTTTTTTCAGAATCTGCATGCAGACTTGCCGTCTATCATATTGGATGTCGCGTGTATTATTGACTCAGAAACTTGTTCCGAGACTGCTACAGAAGAAAGGAGTAAATTCTGCTTCATTGTGCGAGAAACAGAGAAGTTCTTGTCTGATAAAATCCTGAAAGAAAGACTGGAAATTGACACTCTTCAAGATGTTGGAACCCTCAAAAACAAAAACTTCTACACTAAATTCATCAAGATCAAAACTAAACTATAGTGAGTGTGTGCAAATATGTGCGTTGTGAAAATTACATTCAAAATCACTTAAAGGTCTGCGTGAGCACAATGTCATAAACGCAATGTGTAAATATTATCAGCTGTAGCCATGTACTCGTAATGTGTTCATAGATACCAGCTGTGGATTATAATATTGTTATTGAATAAGCGGAATACACATATTCATATCATTTATCATTTCTTTCAGCTATAAGCAGAGAAAATTTAATCTCTTCCGCGAAGAGAGTGAAGGATACGCAAAACTAATTGTGGAACTCAACCAAGAAATATCAGGAAAGATTGATGCTAAAAGTATTTTGGAAATTATCAAGTCTTTAATTGGTAAGTTTCAATTCATTCTGATCCAATTAAAAAAGGCATTCTAAATAAAATATTATTTTTTCCTTCTATATTATTCTACAAAATATTTTTTGTCTCAAGGTTGTTTCAATTTGGATCCAAATCGTGTGCTGGATATAATTCTGGAGTCTTTCGAGTCCCGCCCGGAGCACGAAGACTTCTTCATCCCGCTGGTTAAGTCCTACATGGGAGACCCTCGCATCATCTGTGAAGTGCTGGGCTTCAAGTTTGCCAGTCACGCTGAGGATAATCCGGGAGTTCCCGAAGGTCTCTACACCATCACTGCTCTCCTGCTGCAGCATAGTATCATTCAGCTCGACGATATCTACCAATGGGTCAGACATTTTCAACTTTATTCCAAAAATATAGATGAATGTAAAGCGTACCGCTGATACCTTTGCTGTAACAGAAAGAGAGGTTACAATGAAGCTCTCAGCGGCAGTACTATATCGATGAGAAATTTCAAGGATTAATGTTAATGTGTTCTAGGTTAATGAAGTAATGTAATTTTCTCATGAAACATTCTAGAGCACCCAAAAACACATGTAACCTTTTCGACGGCCAGCAATTAAGTAAACATCCAATATGACTACCAATATCAAGATACATCAGGGAAAATTGTACCAACGCAACGGAAACAACAAAATATTGAGACAATTAGACTTAAAAAGCCCACAAAAAAAAAACCTGTAACTTTTTTTTTTTACAATAACTCCACACAGGAGGCCAGTGCCTAGTGTCATCTTTGGGGATGCTATGTGGAGGGTCTTTTTGAGGAAAGGAAGGAGTGAACTTGGGTCTTGAAGAGACCCATGTTTAAGGAGGGAGGAAACACAGAGGCCGGCAAATCGTTCCATAGCCGAGCTGTTAAACATAAGAACGAGTCGTAAACGCAACCCATTCTCATGTATTGAATGTCAACCGTGTACAAATGTTGGGTGCGCGTTTGGCGAGTTTCCCGACTATGCACCGGTGCCGAAGGGATCAATGACGCAAGTTCCTCAGAGCATCTTCCATTGAAATACCTGTAGAACAAGGACAGCATTCTCACCTGACGTCTGTGCTCCAAAGTTTGCAATCTGTTTGTTATATATACTATAGTTGTTATATTTACCATTTCCAATACTCTGAAGTAATACCCCCATTTTTTTTCTCTTTGATTATCTTAATTTAAAAAAAGATAATTTATAGGTGTTATAAAAATTGTGGAAAACAAATTTTTTATGATAACTTTCATTGATTCGTTCAAAATAATAGCGCCCACTTTACTGACTAACGGATAATGATTATTTTAGCTAAAACCAAATGATTCGGTGATCTGGAAGGAGTGTGAACGGGAGATGAAGGACGCCCAGGAGTACGTTAGGAAGCTCTCCATCATCTGCACCAATAAGCAGCCTGGCGACGAAGAAAAGGAACTCAAAGAGAGCCAGCAGGTTCAGGTATGTGAACTCGCCGTAATCATGATATTTCCAGAATGTAATATTTTTATAGATTTTTTCTTGTAAAAAAAAAACAATCTTTTGTACCACAATAAATCCTTGTCAATTTCGAATTGACGGGACTTCAAAAATTAGTACACCAACCTAACACACTTTGTTCTGAAAATGATCTCTGCATATCCCTGCTCTACTCGAGCAGTTCAATCATTGTTATTATATTATTATGTGCAATTTTTCTGTGTTGATTCAGTTCTTCTTGTTCATTGTTTGATATCATGGTTAAACAGGTGCTCTATAATAATAATAATACTTATTGATTGTTTCCATCTGATACAGTAAATACGTATGTACATACATATTAATAATTACATGCTGCATTCCATATTACTCTTTTGAAGATAAGTGAAACTGACTGAAATTCTAATCTTCAAATGCAAAACAATAATTGTAAACTTTTACCCTTCTTGATTTCTGTTTTTCTTGTTGGTTTTCCTCAAAGACTTTCTTGTGGTTTTGCTGCACCAAAAATGAATTTCGATTGAAAATCTCCTTCTGGTAAGAAAGTTGAAAACGTAATTAAATTTATTAGAAAATTATATACATTCAGTCTGCTGCGGTCGGAGCCTTTTCTAAAAAAATTATGTGAATACTGCACAAGAAACACGGCTAATACCATTTCAAGCAACGTTTCTATTCTGAATGTTGGTCTTTTATCAGAATGATACTGAGAGCATCTACCACTCGGGAAGGAGCAGCAAATATATAGTTATTTTGTATTAATTAAGTGTGAAAGAAAACAAATTAATTAGATGAAATTTATTTGCGCATGCCGGCATTAAAACTCGCAACTTCTGCGTTCGTAGTCAAGGATCTTAACTGCTCGACCAGGGAGATCGAGCCCTGAGAAAATTTGAGAACATAAAACAATCAGTAGATATGTTTGTTACTGAGAGATCCGTTTGAAAGAAAGACAATATCATTGGACTATCAGTGGTGAGCCTTTAGTCATGTTTACTAGTGTTGTGACCGCTCCGTAAGAACTACTTCTTTTGGCGGCAGTTCCCACTTCCTTCATTGTACATTGAACAAATAATAATAATAAATGGATAACTTTTATAGCGCCGTTTTTGTGGGAAAATCACCTCAAGGGCGCTTTACAAATTAATTTATCTAACCTATAATTTATCACTTAAGCTTATAACTAATAACTTACAGTTAAGATTTATTACTAATGGCTAACACCTAATATTTTCAACCAGTTCAATTGAAGTTGGTAGTTCCGCTCATATGTTCATTTTAGCGTTGTGACCGCTCCGTGTGAACTGCTTCATTTTGCGGCAGTTCAAACTTCAGTCATTTTTCATTGAACAAATACTTCAATTGAAGTTAGATTACAAAGAACTACTTTATTTTGCGGCAGTTCAGTTGTGAAGTTGAACTTCAAAGCCTACAAAGAAGTACTTCAATTGAAGTTTATTTCACTCCATTTTGCGGTAGCTGGTCACCGGTAACTGGAACCGCAACACACTCAATTCTGATATCGACCATCTCTAATTTCAAATCTCTCTTTGGCGAGTTCGAGTTCAATTGAAGTGTTCACTGGCGAAGGGTTCATTTTAAAGAACTAGCAGTTTGTGAAGCATTCACAAAACATTGAAGTTTTTCCCAACGCTAATGTTTACTTACAATATTAACACCCTGTCTCCCATGTTGTCCCCAGGAACGCAGTGTGATAGTGGACTACGGCAACCAGAAGCTGCAGCTGGGAGCCGCCCTGCTGAAGGTGGGCTGCTGGTCGGTGTTCAACTCTCTGGCGGGCCGCCTTCCGGACTACAAGGCCTCCTCGCACGCCCCGGCCACCAAGGCCCTGTGCAGGCTGCTGCATGCCACCATAGACCCGCTTTACAAAGAGTGAGTGGACAACTATTATTGAGAATTTCCAAGAAAGATATTCGGCTATGGAGGTAGTGGAATATTGATGATCTGTTGAGCCAACGGGTCAGTCGGAATTACCCAGTGCTTACCAAATTATTCAAACCTTTGCTAAGCAATGGGTAGGTTCCAGAGGAATGAAAGACATCGATTATTTTCCCAATCCCTTTAATTAAATAATATTGATTTTCGCATGCCCCAGAATATGAACCTGCAACCTTTGGATTCGTAGTCAAGGATCTTAACCACTCGATCACGAAGGTCGTCGGGACTAATCATTTTTTATTTTCACTTATTGTTTGAATAAGTAAATAGCAAAACAAAAAGATTACAATAATATGTTTTTCCGTTAGATTCTTTTTAGGTTGTCGCTTGCTTATTCAATTATTTATGAAAAAATAATTTTACCTTTATAATTTACTCATACAGGTATTGTCCCATAGCACCAAAGATAAAATCCAAGCCTGTACCACCTTTGAGTAACAAGCTGGCCGTGCCCAGGGCGCAGAAGCTAGAGGATCTGAAGGACGTGGTGGTTCCCGCGCTGGCTTCGCTGGGACCAGCTCTTCACACAGACCCTGTTCTTATGTACAAGGTATTCACATCTAAACCTATGTTTTAGGCCAAGCGCGCACGGGTGCCTTTTGTCACGGCAACAGTTTTGTCACTATCTCCAAATCTATCGGAGTGTAAGGAGGTCCGCGCACCCAGCGACGTGACATTAGGGTGACTTTTTAGTTCCACTGGCCGGCGACTTTTGAGTGACGAAACTGTCACCGTGTCTGTAGAGAATACTTTTGTATGGGCGCTCGCACACGGGTGACAAAATATCATTCGGTGACTCATCCGCCTGTTCGAAATCTATTGCCGGAATGAAAGGGTGACAGTTACTCACAGTGTGCTTGCTCGATTGGAAGACAGTGACGAAAATGTTGCCGTGACAAAAGTCACCCGTGCGCGCCTGGCCTTATTGTTCTTATTTAGAATTACTGTATTATTTATATTGCCACCCAAAAAGGGGGTAGCTCACTTAATGTTAGGTTATGTACCTTGAACCACCACATGTTGCACATGTAGGTACGTTTTACTATTTACTAATTATTCAGTGCAATCTTTGTACTGGAATCGTTAGTTTTCTGGCTTACTATTATGAATATTTACTAGTGTTGTTTGCTCCCCAGATTGTTCGTCTCTGCCGCTCGTCTCGCTTAGTCTCCGGAGACCCCCTCCGCTTTGAGGTCCTCTCAATCCTAGACAGTGCAGTTCTGCCGGCCCTCTCCTACATGGATTGCAATTGCTGCATGGCCGAGGAGGTCTATAGTCTGCTGAAGCTGTACTCTTATCAGTTCAGGTAAACAATCTTCATACACACTGTAATTGTGGGCATTCTGTCTCACAGGAGCATAGAACTGGCAGGGGAAGGATAAAAATAGACTGCATGCAGTAAAAATTAGATTAAATAGAATGCAAGGCTGCTGTAATACATAACATTCAGGAAGAGACACCAACTAGCCTACATTATTTCTATCTACAGCTGAGTGGTATTCTATACCAGACGTATCCGGTACACAAGAACTGTAAATTTAGGATGTGGTCCCGATCCACGGATGCTGGATTGAGTCGTTCCCTTTGCTAGGGGAAACGATTAGTTTGTTCAGTGATTTTGTGATGCTATAACTTTTGTGGTATGCGTTTCCTTTGTCGACACGGCAGTTTGTTCCAGACAGAGGTTGTCAGGCGGTCCAGGCAGTGGTTGAGTGAAAGACAGAAGTCAGAAATACAGGCGAAGCGAGAGAGACTGGAGTCAGACCAGCGATAGGTGTTGGCACGGCGGAGGTTAGTTGAGATCTGCCTGAGAAGGCGTTTGCGCGCTGTATTTCGTAGCCCAAAATTTACTTATAACTTTAGGGCCTGGCCCTGTTCGCCACGAATTTAGTAGGACAGGTGGAAAACATCTGACCGCTTCTTTGTTAAATCTTCTATCGCTTTGCAGTTTTATTTATTATTGTCGGTTAAATTCCAGATACTGCCTCTACGCTCGCTGGAAGAACAAAGCGCCAACGCGTCACCCAAACCTCTTGCGATGGCGCGCTGATGCGCAAAGGCAGATAAAAGCCATCATGAAGCGCGTCAGCAAAGAAAATGTCAAGCCGCAAGGAAGGCTCATAGGGAAACTCAGCCACGCTGCCCCTGCTTTCTTCTTCGACTATGTCCTACTCCAAATTCAGATTTACGATAATCTCATCGGTAAGTAATACAGTAATTATTTCAATATTTTTTATCAGTTTTCAATGTCATGATTTGTAACAATTGATCATGAAAGAAATTTTAACCTTTTCTACGCTGAATTTATCAACGCAATCTATCCCATCACGCTGTAGGTTTTGACAAAATGTTTGTTTATTGTTAAATATTTGATCAAAAAAATATTTATTACGACAAATGCGACAATGCATAAACAAAGATTGTTTTGCCCTTCTCCCAAAAAGCATAAACAGACTAAGAAATTATCTTATTCAAGTTCACTAAATATAAATAATTATCACTTTCATTGTTTACAACAGGGCACTTGAATCTCTAGGACTGCCTTAGAGATCTCAATGTCCATCTTTGAAAACAATAGAAAAAAGTTATCAGAGTCATCTAGAATATTACCCTGCTAAAACGTAACAAAATTTGATTGTAATTTTTTTAAATACAGGTCCTGTGGTGGAGTCCCTCAAGTACCTGACATCCCTGTCGTACGACATGCTGGGCTACTGCCTGGTGGAGGCGCTGGGGGGTGGCAAGCGCGACCGCGTCCAGCCTGACGGGTCCAGCGCCGCACCCTGGTTGCAGTGCCTCGCCGCCTTCTGCGGCGCCGCCTGCAAGAAGTACGCCATCGACCTGACCGCACTACTGCAGTTCGTAGTGAACCAGCTCAAGGACAAGAAGAGGTAATCATCTGTTATATTTAGGTATCTCTATACTCTACTTATCACTCTGGAGAGAGACTACCATTCAGAATGGTTAACCGTTCTCTTCCCATCTCATTCGCCTTCACCCCCCACCCACCATTAGTTCATACTGGGGATTGCAATCTAGTAGTCAATAAAAATACTTATATTTCTGTGATGTGATTTCCAGTCTTAACATCTCTTTCATGCGGCATCGTAATATATCTCCAATCACTCACCCATCTCTCCGAAGGGGTAGGGACCAGTAGATGAGAGTCAATAGATTGCCACCCATCTCTAAACATTATCTGGAGGAACTGGGCTACCATCGTCAGGGGAATTAGGTAAAACATGACAGGTGGACATAACAATGCACCTATGACCTGAGTGCTTATGGAAACTATGCTCATTGTTTCTTTATCGATGAATCTCTCTTGCACGTCAGACGTAACCTAACTTATTCAAATCCCTCGCAAGCAAATTGAGGATCGGTGGCTTCAAACTAACCTTACAATGCATGTTATTATTATTATTTCTTCCATCTCTTGTCAAAGATCTTGTTTTGTAATTTGTATTTCTCTTTGACAGTTTGGATCTGCTGATCCTAAAGGAGATAGTCCAGAAGATGGCTGGTATAGAGGCTGCTGAAGAAATGACTACAGAGCAGTTGGATGCCATGGCCGGTGGGGAACTCCTCAGGGGAGAGGTATGTTGGACATTTTTTATTGTTAAAATTCCAACCTGTCAAGGTCTAGCACTAACGCCATAAAATTGACATCATTGACCCAATAAAGGTTTTCATTAACAATAAATCAGTGATATTTCACGCAAAAATCTAATTGATTAGCTGCTTTTCAACGATCAGAGACAGATTTGAAGTTGTGGAAACAGAAATGATTATTTAAATGTGTTTTTCAAAAGTAGCTTATTTAAATTTTAATGCTAGGTCCCGTGATGCAGTTAAAGTGAAAATTCTAATTACAAAAGTTTGCTTAACCTAAAATAAATGTATTCAATAAGGCGGCCCTCTATGCATGCCCACTTTTAATGAAACCAATTCATAATCAACTTGTCAACAATCGATTTCTGCCTTCTCAGGCGGGCTATTTCTGCCAAGTCCGCAACACCAAGAAGTCCTCCCAGCGCCTTAAGGAAGCCCTGGTTTCCGGGGGCGAGGGCCTGGACTCCGCCCTCTGCCTGCTGGCAGCCCAGCAGCGCTACTGCTGCGTGTACCAGGACAAGGGGGCTGAGGGGGCCCCCCGCCCCCATCTCAAGCTGGTGGGCCGGCTCATTGATCAGTGCCAGGACACCCTGGTGCAGTTTGGAGCTTTCCTGGCGGCCACGCATACGCATGACGAGTATAACTCCAGGCTGCCACCCATAGAGGTAAGAACAACGAGAAGTAAACATCTGCCCAATCTTCAATTTTATATTTTTGTCGCTTTTTTACTCTGGTCTTTCCTCTGGATTTCAACACTCTTTTAAAAAATATTTTTTATTAGTGCCTATTTGAAAAATATGGGACAAACCATATTGTTAGTTAACAGCCAAATTATCTTAACCTTTAAACCGCTAGCGCATACATATATACGCGAACTAACCATGTCCCCGGCGCATTTATTTACTCGTTCCGACAAATCCATTGTGTACACCATAAACACGTCACGAAATAAATCGATAAGTGAACCAAAAAATACAATCCTTCTTACTGTCATCCTCTGGTGACAAGTGAAAACTTCTGATTTGTTTATATATATAGCGGATTGAAACTAAAGATGGTTCAAAATGCCGGTCCAGTCATTTGAATTTCGCGCCGCAGTACTGTTGTTCCTAGTTTGTGCGTCGATAAGTTCAATCTTAATCACTGTGTTGGTATGTGTAAGCAGCGCTGATATGCCGCCTGATTTCTTGTTATTTGATTGTATATTTATATATTTCACCGTGCTTAAGATGAAACTCTTTCTCAACTGGAGGCATGAGAGCAAATTTTCATGATGCATGAATCGTGGGTACTCACCGTGCATTCTCATACATAGATATTTTTTAAATCTATGTATTTTTGCTTGTATAGAGCCCATACAGCAGAAGCGTACTCTAATTCATGATGCAAACTTCGTGATGCCAGTGCCCACTGATTAAGAGTTTTTAGTGGGATGCCTAATAAGATTTTCTGGTTTACAGTTGATGCTCCAAGAGTACCACATCGGTGCAGATGTGGCCTTCTTCCTGGCCCGCCCGGCGTTGTCCTGGAGCATCAGCTCCCGCTATGAGAAACTGCGCCACGAGAGATCATCTTCCTCGAATACCAAGCAGCAGCGATATGCCGAGGCTGCTTCGGCCGCTATGGCCCCCATCGTCACAGCCGTCTCCTCCACTCTGCCTTCTAAGGTATGAAAAAAAATAGTTTAATTATATTGAATTTGGTGAATGAATATACATATAACACTTGAGGTGAAATATCACAAAACTGCGCTAAATAAGTTCACTGTTATTATTATTATAACGACTCGGTAAGGTAAGATCTAACAACTAAGTTTGTTGTGTTTCAAACTCTTATCACATTTGGTGACAATCAAATCGACGATCAGTGCCATTTTTTATTTCTCATATCTTAATGTTCCCCACTGTACACAAATACGTATGCAAGAAAATCAAAAAATATTGTTGACAATCATAATTTATTTTTTTAAATTTAATTTTGGAGAGAATAGAATAGAACAACTATTGTTTTTTTCCATACCTGTGTATCTTCTACCACATGCTTTTGCTTGAACAGCCTTTTCTGAGCCATCTAAAAATTATAACCCACAAAAAGGAAATTAGATTGTATGTTAGCAATAAACATTAATTTATGTACACATATTGAAAAAATAAAACTTCATTAACTCCACACGGGAGGCCCTGAAGGAAGTAATTTCCCTCAGGTCCTATGTCATCTTTGGGGATGCTGTGTAGAGGGTCTTTTTGAGGAAAAGAAGGAGTGAACCTGGATCTTGAAGAGGCCCATGTTGTAGGAGGGAGGACACACAGAGGCTGAGATATTGTTCCACGCCGAGTGACACATTCTCATGTATTGAATGTCAACCGTGTACAAATGTTAGGCGCCCATTTGGCGAGTTTCCCGACCATGCACCGGTGCCGAAGGGATCAATGATGCAAGTTCCTCGGAGTATCTTTCATTGAAATACCTGTAGAATAAGGACAGCATTCCCACCCGACGTCTGTGCTCCAAAGATTGCAATCTGTTTGAATTTATCAAAGCCTCTTTCTGAAATTTGTATATGAGAGCACAAATCGTCGGCATACAAGCAAAAGTGACCAACTGCAAAAACGCCGAAAATGAGAAAACCGACCGAGTGCTATTGAAAAAGCATTATGGTTTTAGGAAAAAATTGTAACCTTCATCCGACATTGTATAAAAAAGTTACACAGATGGTAAAAAGTGACTATTTACAAAAAACGAGCTTTTGTACAAGCAAAACTGACCAATGACAATAGTCAATTTTGCCTGTAGATCCGGGCTTTATAAATGGCAGTTGGTCAATTTTCGCTGCATGCTTTTACACGTGATTCTGAAGTTAGTCGCATTGTCATAGTCTGTTTAGGTTACTTAGTTCTGAAATTTGTTATTTCGAACCTTATTGAGTGTCAAGATGAATAGAAAAATAAATTAATTTGGTTGATTAACATTTCAAGACATCCACAAGTTTTTTTTTGTATGTTTTTTTTAAATATTCGATAACTTTTTATGGTGTTAAATAAACGTTTTTAAATTAGAGGTTTGACTTGCTAATTCAATTTCATTTAAACGCGTACAATTCTATTTGATAATTTTTAGTTATTTTAGATGCGGAAGTGACTTTGATGCACTCGGTGTCCCATCAACAATCATTTCAATCATCAGTTTAAATTTTCCACAGATGCAACACGATGGAAAAACCTATGCTAGTAATGTGGCAACCTAATGTTTTGAAGGAAAATAAAAATGCCTCATTGCCTTATTATACAACAAAACAAAATACGTCCTGCAAAATCCCAAAGATGATTGACTGCGGTAGATGCAAATTAAAATGCAATTTATTTTTTTCTGAGGAGCAGATAGTGATTATATGTAAATAATTCACTAGCCTTGAGTTATCAAGGCAAAAGGATTTTATAATAAAGTATATTAATCTAGAAATTCCATTCGTAAAAGTCGGATTCAACCCTATCCATTTCAAAAATGTATGTACTTAAAAAAGAAAAATGCATTAATAAAAATAAAATTAATCGCGTTTGTGAAATAATATTCAGAAGGATTTTCGGAAATGAATTCAACCTATCTTTTTATCCTACAAAGGATCAGTATTTAATGTGCAACGACGCTACTGCCGATGGCAAAAATAATCTTGACAGTTGATACAGGCAGCACATAAGGAGACGAGATGAGCCAATGTGGCAAAAGCTGCAGACAAACTTCATGTGCTTAATTTAAGTCTACCACTTTTGACCTGCAAAAAGTACTACAAATTCCGTCTTCAAAGGTCTCTCAAATGTATTGAGTATAGTCGTAAACTGTGCATTAATCATTTCTCAATTTATGAAGCTTTTTTGCTACGTTTCGACTGAAATCAATGAGCAATGTGGCAGTTCCGAGATCGGCTCAGCTCTTCAAATGTGGATACAATCCCCGATGAGACAGTGTCAGAGATATCAATATACTCAGATACTTGCTCAAGGCAAAACTGCAACCAGTATATTACTTCTCTTATTATATCTGAGAAGACATCAAACATTCAGGCAATCCAGCATAATTTCATGGAATCTGGACATTCTTACATGGAAGTAGACTCCGTGCATAGCGCTATTGAGTCATCTAAAAGTTTGTAAATATCTACTTTGTAAATGACTGCATAAATATTTTTTAAGCTGCAAGATCGCAAAAAAACGATTAAGAACTTTTTTTTTAAAGTTTGAAATATAAGGTTATAAAAATCGAACTTTAAATGAAAACAGAGAGAAAGTGTCATGGCTGCGTATGAAATGCACGAGGTACGGAAAGATCAACCTGGAATCGTTCTGTATAAGTATAATCACAGTGACGAACTAAAAAATATTCGCATTCGAGGTCAAAATGAAACGAAAAATTGTGTTACCATTCAAAATACATAATTATTATTATTTGGTTTATCAATTTATTATTAAAAGTGTATTAAAAAAATTTAAAACAACCTTTTATTTCAGCTTTGGGTACTAGAAATTTGATACACACAATTGCGTCCACACTTTGAGCGAATGACCATTTACGTAATTTGAATGTTTCTCTACAGGCAAATTGACTATTTTAAAAATAAATTCAAACGATTTGGAGTATTTATTTCAAAATTTTCTAATGCACATTTATTCAACAGTGTTAAATCTATTATGAGTAAAATAATTGGTTGATAGATTTGAATATCCGATTTTATAGGCGAAGAATAACACAAAAACTGCTCCCCTGTAAAGTTGCGTTTTTGCAGTTGGTCAATTTTGCTTGTATGACGACGAAATGTGATCTAACTCAGGCTTTCAGATTCAATCTATTTATTCAATTAAATAACTTTCCTTTTAGATTCAATGTTTAATTTGTCACAAAAACAACTTTGGGTTATTCTAGGTCTGGGAGGACATCTCCCCCGAGTTCTACGTGACGTTCTGGTCCCTGACCATGTCGGACCTGTACGTGCCGCTGGACAGCTACAACCGTGAGATGGAGCGCATCAAGGGGCTGGCGACGGCTGCCGGCTCAGAAGGCGGCGCCAACGCGGCCAAAGGGCGCAAGGAGCAGGAGAGATACCTGACGTTGGAGAACAAGTTGAAGGTAAATGGTCTCTCACACTGATGCATCATGCTGATGGACTGAGAATTATCATGTTAATAACATATACATCTTCATTTGGTATAACATTGCCATATACCCAAAACTGATTAACTAACGAATTATGCAGTACGGAGATTTCAAGATTTTACTTTTCTTTTAACTCCTCCTTTGGAACTAAACAATATTGTTAATTTTTGATTGATTTATTAAATTGCCATAAAAATGCTTTCAATCTAGTTTAATTATTTATGTCACATATTTAATGTTAGCGGTTAGGAGCTATGTGGACAAACCCGTTGGATTCCCACCTGGGCGTCGTGAGTTCAATTCCTCTGCTAGCTAAGTCCTCCATCATTACACAAGCAACATCTTCTGCTTATTATGATGGCAGTACGAGTTTTTCAAATGTAGTCATTCGTAACCTGGGAATGTTTTTCTTTCGGAAAAGCTATACTCTGGTATGTGTTTTTCTTAAAATATAAACATTGACGCAGGCTTCGATGATTTATCATGTCCCATTGATGTTTCAAATGTTTGTTTACATTTGGAAATGTTTTTGAGGACGTAAGTGATGGATTCTTCAAAACACCTTTTTAGTTCCATGCGTTATTGTTTAAAGTTAATAATTAGATTGCGGATAAAGATCTCTGCGTGTGACAGATGTGATAAATATTTTTGACGCATAGAAAAGGTTAAAGAATTTTAAAATATGTTTTCATAGCCAGCTTGAAAATCCAGTTTTTCAAAAATCTAGCCCGATATTAAAACAACTGTTCTATACAATCCATTGTCTATATATTTTATCTTTTTATACCTTAACAGGAGGAGTGTCGCAAGCAGCATGAATACGTAGAACGTGTAATGTACCGCCTCAAGCAAGAGAAGGACTCCTGGTTCCCATCTCGCTCCGCCAAGTCGGCCAAGAACGACACCATCACGCAGTTCATGCAGCTCTGTTTGTTCCCGCGCTGCATCTTCACCAGCATAGACGCACTCTACCGCGCGCACTTCTTGCAAACCATACACTCGCTGAAGACGGAGAACTTTTCCACGCTCTTATGTTATGATAGGGTAATTACATCACTTTTTTTTCTATTGGTAAAAGTAATGACTGATTGTGTCATAGTGATGCAAAATACCACTTTAAAAAAAGATTTTTCTTATTTAAAATGTGTTTCGTCTTAATTCTTGTATTTGTCACGGACATTGCACAGATAGTATAAATGATTTGAAAGAAAACTGATGTCGCCAATTTATTTAAGATCTTTTGACTCCTGGGTCCCAGATAGGCCAATGCTATTGATTATCTGTTAAAAAAAGAATTTCAATATTCAAAAAAAAAATTATCAATTCACCCGAAATGAGGGAAAAATAACCTTACTTTGGACACACGAGACATGCCCAAACACACTTCTATCAGTGGTCATCACCTATTTCATGGTTAGGCAATAATTTGGTTTATATTAATCTCAAGTCATGATATGCCAAATCTAATACACAATCATAAATAAAATACCTAATTTATGACTAGAGAAGTATTTTAAATATTTTTAGACGGTATAACCAGTTAAAATAACGCATGTTCGGTTCTCATAAACATTTACCTAACTTGAGTCGGTCTAGTTTAATTCTGCTTGCTTTTAAAACACGAAAACCAATGTTATTTAGCACATTCATCATCCATATGTATATAAAATAATCGTTGTACGAGACATACATTTGGATCAAAAACAAACACATGTTAAAACAATGTAGGCACGGATTACGCTCATAGCAGCAGATGGGTTAACCCTATTTCAACTGTATGCATTCTTACTAACATTGTTTCTATTATCAGCTTTTCTGCGACATAACCTACACGGTGACCTGCTTGACGGAGGGAGAGTCAGCTCGCTACGGGCGTTTCCTGTGCGCAGTGCTGGGAACGGCCATGCGCTGGCACGGCGAGAAGGCCGCCTTCCAGAAGGAGTGCGCTCACTCTCCCAGCTTTGTCACCAAGTTTCGGATGTCCAACCAGTTCAGGGAGGCCAATGACCACGCCGGATACGAAAACTTCAGGTGATTATTACTCTGGCTAGATCCTATTGCACTGTTTATAGTGTCATATAGTAAGTGTGAAATACAAATTTACATGAGATCTTTTGATTGGGTCAATACAGTCTTCATTACTATCAAATACATAACTAACACATATATGTAATTCTTTTACTACTAACCTTTTGGGTCCAGGTAAAGGAGCTTATCTTTCAGTCTCAGAGGTGGACAAATATCACAGATCTAATATGTATCATCCACATATCCCTTTTCCCTCCACGCCACTTCTAAGCTGCTTAGATCTCTCCAATGCCAGGAGATGAATGATTTGTTATGAATCCAAACAATTATACAGTGAAACTATCTTACAAGGTTTTCCAAGGAACCAGAAAAAATACTTCTTATGTGGGAAAGAGAACAAGTCTTCAAGGAACCGTAGTGTAAATTGATGGAATTGAGAAAATATTACCTAGTAATAGAAAATACCTGAATGATGATTGCTACCGAACCCTTTCCACTAATGCATTATTTATTTCAGGCACGTTTGTCACAAGTGGCACTACAAGATCACCAAGGCCATGGTTGTGTGCCTGGAATCCCGGGACTATGTGCAGATCCGCAACTCCCTCATAGTCCTCATCAGAATTCTGCCCCACTTCCCTGTGCTGGCCAAACTCAGTCAGATCATAGAGAGGAAGATTGAAAAGGTATGCATTGCACATCATGTCACTTAATTTCTCTCTCTTTCCCATAGTTTTTTTTTTATGACAGAAGCTGTATCTTTTATATTGACCCCTTTTTTTCAAAATTCTTTCATCCTCTTTTCGACAAGCTTCCAACTATGATAATCAAACATATAAATAGAACAATAGTTTTTTTTGTAACAAAAAAAAATTACTCTTGACACAAACTCCATAGGCGTAAATCAACAAAAACAAAATTTGACAGAGGACTTCGAAAAGACATTTAAAAAAGTATGTTTACAGTTACATATTTAAAACAACAATACTTTATTGTTGTTGTCAAAAAGTTTAGAATAACGCCTTTGATGAAAAATATAACTACATAACCCCACTGTCACCAATTTCATAGGTGCGTGATGAGGAGAAGAACCAGCGCCAGGACCTGTACATCCTGGCCACCAGCTACAGCGGCCAGCTCCGCGCCAGGGTGCCCAGCATGATGCGCGAGGCAGACTTCCACCACGTGGTCCCCGATGGGGGGGCACCTCCGCCCACCACGCTTGTCTCGCTGCCCAACGGGGCAGGTTAGTTCTCTTTATATTATCGTTCTGAGATTTCCATTCCTGCCAATGTTAATAATTGCAAATATTGATGTAGATTTTTTCTGTGAAGTAGCGTTG
This sequence comes from Drusus annulatus, assembly GCA_022651775.1. NCBI lineage: Eukaryota > Metazoa > Arthropoda > Insecta > Trichoptera > Limnephilidae > Drusus > Drusus annulatus. The sequence goes on along the minus strand of JAGWCC010000160.1, from coordinate 836,618 downwards.
TGACCTTCAAAGAACTACTTCTTTTGGCAACAGTTCTTACTTCATTAATTGTTTATTGAACAAATACTTCAATTGAAGTTGGTAGTACATTTTAGCGTTCATTCATTTCATTAACTTCATTTTATTGAACAAATACTTCAACGGAAGTTAGATTACAAAGAACTACTTCAATTTGCAGCAGTACAGTTGCGAAGGTGAACTTCAAAGCCTATAAAGAAGTACTTCATTACGAGTACTTCAATTGAAGTCCGACTTCAAAGTACTTCGTAAAGAAAGAACTAAAGGAACGTGATTTTTATTTTGGCGAGGAACCAGTTCCAGTTCTTTTTACTTTCAAATCTCTACTGACCAGTACGTGCTTTTTCGGCGAGGAACCGGTTCCAAAAAGAACTGAACAAATAACCAGATAAATTTAAATCTCTTTTTTGCGAGTTTGACTTTAATTGAAGTGTTCACTCGAAGGGTTCATTTTAAAGAACTAACAATTCGTGAAGCATTCACAAAACATTGAAGTTTTTCCCAACGCTACTGTGAAGGCAATTGAAATATGAATATAAACGATAATTAAATTACAATACTGGCATTTCTTATTATGATTCATTAATTTGCTGCTGGTGACTGCTTTCAGAAAAGGAAACAAAAAAGGATTCCAGCAGTAAGGATAGGAAGTCAAACAGTAAGACCGAGGAGACTTCTGGTAGGGAGTCCAAGAGAGATGCAAGCCAACCGTAAGTCAAATACATTCCTTATGTTATGTTGTTGAGTGTTTAGAGCACATATAAATTCCCTGACCCATAAACAATATTTACCTTTGGCGAAGTACCAACCTGTGTCAATATAAGTAATATTATTTATGTTAAGGTCCCGCAGTAGTGGAGGAGGAAGTACGGACAGAAGGACTGGAGCTGCAGCAACCGCTGGGGGGGCCGAGTGGGAAGAAAGGAGGAGTGTGGCCAAGGGAGGGACAGAGGCTCGTGGAGGTGGAGGAAGCGGATGGGGGGAAGAGGAACGCCGCAATGTCAAGGATCGCACACCCACCGAGAGGACTTCTTACAGGGTATGTTGTTTTCATTCGTCGGTTCCTATGCAACATCGTCATAAAAATTATGGACTCTGCCATGTCGGGATGTTGTGATGTTGATTGTTTAGTTTGATTTAACTTTAAAAATTGTTTAACAGCTGTGGTAAGGGACAATCAAGAAATAGTAGTATTGATTCCATTTTTGTATTTTTTTGTATGTTTTTGTTAAATAAAACATTTGCCTGTATTTTGAATGTTGCATTGTGAGTTGTCCTTTTATCATTAGCTAATTGTGTAGTTCCCATCTCTGAAGCCCCATTTACATGAGTCAATATCAGGGGCATGCAGTCCATAAAGACTGTAAAGATGTGCAAGTAAATAATTTCAGATATATTTTTTTCTCTTTGGCATGCACAGCACAGTGGACTGTACGCCCTCGGGCAGTATATGAACCAGTTTTACAAATGTGTCCTTTACATTCTTCTTTTGTATGATTGTTAGGATGAGGCCAGGTACCTGGAGGCAGTGAGCCCCCCTGGGGCAGGGGGAGTAGGGGTGGACCGGGCAGGGATCGGGGAGGAGATGTCTTCCCTCTCCAGCACCAACAGCAACGGATCGCATCGCGCAACGCACTCTCTAGACTCGCAAGAGAGAGGTAACAATAAAATCTCATTTACTTGCTTAAATTTGTGCCACTGACCTTTACCCTCCAAGCTGTTAATTAGCTCAAAATGATTGATGTCTATGTAATGAATTTGTGCCCATTACTTGCATTCCATTTTGATCTCGCCATAGTCTTGACAGAGAAAACTGTGTAGTGAATGTGTGACGTAGCGCTTCCCACCCAGCACTATCCTCCCTGTGCAACAAGTACTTTCATCGAATAATCACTCCTTATCTATTTATGAAAGAGATAATAACAGTAGAGTGAGGTGAATTTATTATTCGAAAGATTCAAGCTTTGTTTCTCCCTTTGCAGAGATGAAGCGTCGGAAGTTGGATGAGAGTTCGTCGCTGAAGGTTAGTATTCCCCGGGATGGTGAGAGCTTCCGGCACTTGGTGCGGAGATTGGGCTGAGATCAACCAACCAACCCAAACAAACTACCTTTCTTCCTCAAACAGTGACATAACTTCCACTCTCCGCTGGACCGGCAGTGAAGCAATCGGGCTGCAAAGTTAAAGAGACATTCTAATATCTAGATATATAAATTAAGTGCTATTTGATGTCTTGAAGAATGAACCTGAAGATAGACAACCCCAATTGATGAGGCAATGCGAGGAGATGATGATATTGTTGCTGTTTTGCTTTTGGAAAAGCTCTGATGATTTAATCAACTTGAAAAAGTGACACCATATACTGTGAAGAGGCAGAACAAGAAGAACAAAATGTAAATGAAGGACGTTACTTATGAAGAAAGATGGCTGAAATTTTCTAAATGGATCAATAAATAATAAAGTGAAAAGAAACTACAAGACAGGTGACCAATAAATGACTATGGGGACGTAGTAAAATAAATAATTTACAAATGGAAGATGTGAAATCCAGAAGACAGTTTGATAAGTGATCTAACCTGCTAAGTCAATCGAGAAGCAGCAGAGATAAACATTAATTAACTCACTAAGAAAAACATCCCCACTAGGTTGATCAATGGGGACTATCGAGAAGATCGCAAAGCTACTAAGGCGACCAAAGATGGAAATTAATTCTTATGTAGTGTCCAAAAAGATAAAAAAGAATGAAAGCAAAAAAATTATGAATGCCTTACACATGAAATACAACTGACTACAGAGATAACAATTTCAAACAATATAGCTTATACAAAAAGGCAGAAAAGTTGATGGTACTAAACTACGAAGAAATAAAAATATCCAGAAACGACAATAAGACTTCAAACATAATTTAAAAGGTGGGAAACTTGACGACAATAAGGCTGTTAAGATGATTAAATTGTGGAAGATATTACTACAATAAAATACTACAAACACATTTAAAAAGTAAAAAAACTTGATGGCTATGCAGAAAAGATGAAAAATGACACTAAGGCTATAAAGATAATCAAAACAGTGAGAAAGTTGATGACAATAAGGCTATATATAGAGACATTGAAAAGGGCAGAAAAGTTTATGCCTTTAAGGATACAAAGACGAAATAGTTGATGAAAATAAGACTACAAAGATAACGAAAAATGTGTCAAACCAAAGTAAAATGTGGAAAACTTAATGACAATAGATTATAAAGACGTTTAAAACGGCAGACTTGATGACAATAAGGCTACAAAAATAGTCAAAACGGCAGAAAAGATTGTGACGATAAGGCTACAAAAATGATTTATAAAATAAAAAGTTGGCAAAGACTACTAGGATTACCAAAAAGGATGCAGAGATTACCCCAAAACTAGTAAAAATATCCCTACAAACATAACAAATGTTTTTCTAAATAAACACCCACTGTATATGTACCAAAAGCCATGGTTATTTCTACAGATTATTGAAAATTGCACACCAAGAAGGAATAGGAGCCCAAGAACATCAAGTACAGCAGTGCAGACAGCCTCTAACAACCCACGAACCAACCAACCCAACCAGAACTGATGTGAAATACCCTCGTACCAAACCACCAATCATTATAAAAGGATAGAAGACGGTATTTTCTATTACAACACCTTGGATCAATCTTGACAAGAAAATATACCACAGTGGTGTTTGAACCTAATGGAGTGAGCAGATAAAAGTGGAAAAAAATATTTCCTTATTGATTCAAATTTGTGCTGTAAAAGATGAGTTATTTTCAAGATTTTTTCCGTGCTGCATTATAATGAAATCATTAAAGAATGACGAACTGAATATGATTTTCAAAGAAGGAAAACACTTTCACAAGTGATATTCAATAAACCGAATCAGCAGACAGCTTGAAAGTGGATATTTTAAGACCACGAGAAGATCTCCAATATTCATCACCGGAAACTTCAATTTACAAATAATTTTTCGATTAAACCATAAATAATAACTTACGTAAATCAATATTATGTAATTTTTCAAATATTTTGATTTAAATATAAAAATAATTTTACTTGAACCCAGAATTTTAAAAACAACTCTCAAATCCGTGACGAAGCGATAATATTGAAGAAACCATTGAACATTCTAATAATAATATACGTATTTAAAAGTGACGAACCAAATGCCAGTGATTTGATGGCCTAAAAGTAGTGAAATTGAACTGTTCTGTGCGAGAAGAATATATCAATTATTCTTGCTAAGGTGGATCAGTCAGCCCAATCTTCTCCCATACCGCCAATGATTTATTTTATTCTCAGTAAGTGAGTATCTCCATATTCTATTTAAATCATTTATTATAAATCCCTTCCCCTCACAAAATTACTCCTTCAAATGAGACTGTTTTCAACAGCCATCAAGTTCATTATCACTTAAATAGAACTCCTTTAATTCGAAATCCATGGCACCTCAAAAACCAATCTTAGGATTAACAAATTACCTAATAATATTCTAATAAATTCAAAAAAAAGTTACTGTTGTGGTCGGCACGTCAAATTCAGATATAGTAAAATATACCTACTCCTGCATAAATCGGAATTTCGCCACCGCTTGCAGGCGCTGCCAGTGTGTCAAATTCAGATGTTAAAAGTAAATTCGCAATAACCGTGACCCTTGAGCTGATTTTCTTTCACGAAAATGGCGCTGTAAAAATCAACCAATTATTATTATAACATTACGTATTCCAGAGAATCCTAATTTTGGCAACCCCTTACCAGCCAAATAAATTTCGAATTATGTTACAACAAATTTCGAATTAATAATCTTTTTTTTTTTTCATTCTAAACATTTTTCAACAAAAATTTCGAATTACGCATTTTTTTCTAATTATTGGGGTTCGAAGTAACGGAGTTCTGCGGGATTATTATTTTCTTATCCTTGAAATGGTAACATTCTCACAATGCTGTGTTGACAAGTGTTCAATCAAACCATTGCAGGTAGGTGACTTACCTTTTGCCTAGTTTGCAATACGATTTATTTTAGGAAATAATGCTTTAGTATTTCATGATAATTTAGTTATACATACTAAGATTTAGCTTCATATCATTAAATACATCATACATGTAGAAGTGGCGTATTCGGTTAACTAAAAAATAGTTATGATTAGGACGTGAAAATGTATTTCTTGTTGATTATGCACATTTAGATATTTTACTTAATCCCTTGCCAACTCATAAACTGTGATTAAAGTTAATATTAATGTCTATCTTCTGCTGGATGAAGACCTCACCAAGCTGCTTCCAATCTCCCTGATTCCATGTGTTTCTGCCTAGCTCACGCATCTCATTGATCCAGCAGATTTTAGGGCAACCTTGGGCCTTTTCGGGTACCACTGAATAATGAGACTTGTCAGCTGTAGACAAACATAGTTTTGTATAGGACCTAGCAGTAACTAGTTTGTGGGTTTAATATAACAAAATTAATTGCAATAGGCAGAGTACATAGAATCTAGGTTTTTAGTGGAATTTAGAATGATTTCCACAAAGATTGTAAACATTTGATTTCTCATCCGAATATAGTGAGTACCTTCACTTAGATTAGATGTGTAACTTAACTTTAACCGTTTTTGGAATGGCTTGTTTCAACTAACATAGCACTGTACCTGTTTTCATGACATACATGTATTATTTGACCACACCTCATTTTAAGTCTTGCACTCAACCTGAAATATGGATGTACGTTTTTTTTTAAAAACCTTTTCACTATACATCACTTGTTGTGAAAAAGAAGTAAGTTAGTACCCGCTGTGAGATTCAAACATGATCCGTCCGACTGTTACCAAGTGTCGTACCCACCGGACTGTCAACCACCTCTATGTGTAATAAAATTGGTTATTTTATTAAAAAAGAGGGTAACAAAACATTTTTCTTTATATTATCTCGAAATCTTAAATTAACATTGGCATCAACTGTTATTATTTTCACTCTGCATGTTTTACTAACATTCTCTAACTATTATAAAGCCCTTAAAATGCATACAGTGTCTACTCTGGGAATCAGTTTCACGTAACAAGCATGTTTATGTCTAAAACGATCTGGCAATCATAAATATAAAATTTTAAGAATGTGCAGAATTGTTCAACTTCATTGATAAAAACTGCTGCCAACCTCACATCTTTGCACTGATTTTTTATAACTGAATCGCTTTTACTTTGTCACCCACTTCTGGGTTTCTTTCCTCATGGTCAGCCCATCACGGCCATTGGGACATCCAGAACTGTACAATAGTTAAATGTAATATTAGATTATTGAATTCCTGGTTCATTTAAATTCTGTGTGATCCATTTCCTACTGTAGGTCCGATATTACCCATTTAGTGCGACTTTTTTCACAAATTGGAATGTAACTAACGTTGTTAATTTAATGGTTGGACCATGTGGTTGCGTGTGTTTTAGGGGGGCAAAGAGGGGTCCCCTACTGAGAGAAGGACCCGCAGCGGCAAGGGGGCCAGTGGGGGGGCTGCTGCAGTCGCCCGGGGGGCCAGAGGCACAGAAGAAAGGGAGGCTCGTAAGGAACGGAAACTTGGCAGGAAAAGAGTTAGTAACAATAAACAAATACAACATTTATAGTCATAATTAAAATGATAGATCTAAATCTTAATTAACACATTGTCGCCGGGACACGGCATTTGCCGTTTTTCGCGGACTGTCGGTAGATTGCGGGACACGGCATTTGCCGTTTTTCGCGGACTTTCGGTCGACCGCGGGACACAGCAAATGCCGTTTTTGTTGACTGCCGGTTTTTGGCGGGAAACGGCATTTCACGGGTTTGTTATCATCGTAAAATAAAACACCTTGAAGGGTAATTTGCTACCTGGGTGCTAAGCGTCAGTCTGTCGACGTTATTTGAGATGCCTTGTCCGGATTGGCTAGTGTGCAATGATTGTACTGTAATCCTTTGCAATACCAGTTTTTCGTAAGTACTTACCAATCATCCACTGCTTTTTACATGTATTTTTATTATTTGTTTACTCAATTGTCATTGTTGTTATATACAAGCATATACTTGGAGGAATTTATATGATACATGCACTTATAGTGTGTGATGGATTATCAACATATGAAGTGTACTGATTCCTTGAAAGAATAAATACTATGATTCATAAGTGGAATGGGCTCTTCAATTAGGCGAGGCAACCGCAAATGACCCTTTTTTGACAAGAAGCAATTAAACTCATGAGTTATTGAGTGTTCGCCTTCGGCCTTAGGCGACACTGTTTCTTAAATATTTACGCGATCAGATTTCACACATCCAACGATTGTAAAATTGCGGGCATGGCAAATATATATTATTATTTATTATATAACAATATGATATGTATAATCATGTTATCTTTTACATGGAATTTTCAAATATTGAATATTGAATTCTATTTACTAAATTAATATCAGGTTTTAATATTCAGCTTTAAAATGCGGTGAAATTATGATGTAATCAAAGCAATTATAATTTATTTATGATGATCAAATGTCATATATGATTTCTTTGAAAATTTCAATCGAAAATATTATTTGGTTTATAAATTGTGTCAATTTTAAGAAAGTGATATATTTTTTGCGCTAATCGCAAAAAACGCCCGCCATAGGCTAGAGTCTATTTTTCGAGGCGCCCGACTACAATGTGTTAATATTATGTTATGTAGATGTGTTGTGTTGCAGTCTGGTAGTGTAGGACATTATCGCCATCCATTCATAACTAATACCACCTTTCAAATGTTGTAAATCTGTGAGTGTTTTTATTATTGTTCATTGTTCGTTAACAGGACAGAGCGGACGAAGCATTATTAGAACAGAAAAGAAGAAGAGAGGAACAGAAAGGTAACAATTTTTAAGTATATTTTTCAAATTTATTTAGCCATTATTTAGTCATTAGGATTTAGCCGAAGAAGTTGTCTCAATCAGAGGGTGAAATATTATTTTATTTGTGTTGACATTATAATTTGTCACCCCGTGTACCAGGATAGAATGTACATTGTTACTTTAACCCTTTCCGGTCCTATGTCGAATGACATTCGACATCGACTTTATTCCAGTGAGTCCTATGTCGAATGTCATTCGACATTTTTCTTCTTCATCAGTTAAGTGTCATAATACAAGCAGTTTAGTGTCAAAATAAAAACCTGGATGTATTGTTTTACCCTGTAATTCTGTAAATCTATTGCGGACCTGATGGAACATTTTATTTATTTTTTGTGGACCGGAAAGGGTTAACTAACACCTTTTTTGTAATGTTCCTATTGGAAAATTGATAAAAAGTTGAATTTCACAAGAAAATTACATCTTGTCTTCTTTTTCGACAGTTAAATATATATTTTTATGAATCAGAACCTGTTGATTTTTTTTTTGATTTTATGGATTCTTTCGTAATCCTCTGCTAACTAGCTGGGGCTTATACAAATACCCCTCATAATGTCTATCTAACTAGTACTGCGGCTCATTAGGCCTTAATACTATCACCATCTGATGGTTTTATTTACTTGACTGAGTTTATTTTTACATTAGTGTTTTCTTAGGGAAAAGTTCTTTACTGGATAAAAAACCCTAAGCAATGACAGTCATAACCTGTTAGGGACATGAAGTTACAAGTAGAAAATAGCTGTGCAAATTTCATGGCGTCAGACATCAAGCCTCCATCACACAGATTTTCTGCTCTATAACCAGCTTCAATATGATTCATGTTTCTCACAGCCAATAGTTATTATGTTGGTTGTTTTTTTAAATTGTGGGCAGTCTTACAGTGTCTTTCATCCGCTTAACATCCCAAAAATAAACCTACATAGAATCATGTTTCAAAATGAAGTAGGTCAGCACGTTAATATTTTATAATTGAATGCAGGTCACCAAAATGGAGGGGACCAAGAAGAACATCACATTGAGAAACACCATCACAAGAGGGTAAATTGCCCGTTTACTTTTGATACTATCCGCTAGTACAACAACCTACTTGCACGTCAATATCCTGAAAACGTTATGCCTCATATACGTTTTTAGAGCCCAATCTTGATTGGTTTTCTAATTCATTTACCCCTCAAGATAAAATTTAATACATCTGAAGAAAGGTGTGAAAACTGCTCTGAATAACAACTGTTCCCCTTTTGCAGGAGAAGTCTCCAGCCTACAGAGATCGATCTCCCCACGAGAGGCAAGAAACACGTGATCAGAAACAATATCCTTTTCAACAAACATTATCAAAACGGTGAGATAAAGGTGGCAGCGGCATAAAAAAATTCCAACTGCCAAGAAAAAATTTTTTTTTGGCAGTTGGACAAATGGCACTTTTCCATAAAGTTTGTAGAGTACTGAAAAAATTAACTTCTTTCTAATGTTTTTTTTTCTTCATACAAACCCCCTTACTTAAAGACACAGTGTAAATGTTACACTTGGCGGCCTAATTTAACCTTTTAACCGCTAAATAAATATACCTAAACAGTCGTCCCTACGGGACACATTTTTTGTTTCCGCATTTTTGGTTGAATGTTATTTTTAAAACGATCCTATTAAGAAAATATATTTTTTTTAATGAATTATGAACTATCCTAAAATCATCCTCCAACACCAAAGTATCAATAAACATTCACTTGAGATAAACCCAAATTAAGATAACGCCATAATTGTGTTAGTGTAAACAAACACGGTAAATTTCGGGCCATCTATATGAACGCTCTATAGAATTCCCATCAAACGCGCGCGCGAGATTCAAAACTCTCGGTTTTATTATTTTATAAGATAAACGATGAAGTAGTTGATAAAGATTTTCAGAGATGTCAATCCACAAATGAATATTATTATTTTTAAAACAAAGTACCCGAGTAGTGTTCAGATCTAGTCACTAAACGCAACTAAAGTTATTTAGAAAAAACAAACTATTCTGCATGGCGTTATCTCACCAGGGTGACACCAAGAGTATCTTCCACTAAATATTGCTCTGGTGAAACATCACCATTCAGAATCAAAAGTTGTTTGAAATCGTTTTAGCCGTATTTGGTGACCAGATCTGAATAGCCAGGTACTTCCCAACCTTCTCCTTCCCCATCTTCTTCCCCTCTGTCCTCTACTTTCAGCCTCACAACATACTCCGATTGGGGATACCTTAGTCCCACTGGTTCCAGATGGTTGGGAGCAGTTGGGACCCTTGTGACAAACTGTATATTTTGAATGTTGAACTGCACATGAATTGGTTGAACTGATTGTTTAAATGAACAAACTATGTGATATTTTCCTTGATTCCCTCGCACTAGAAGGACCAATGACACTAAGCTAAGACGGTGATGGAGCAGTTTAGACTTAAGTTAGCGCTGATAAGTTGATCATAATAATTATTCATTAGAGGCCGGTGAATGCCTACTTAATATTTTCTGTATTATTTTGACTAAAAAAAAAATTCTACTTGTATTTCTACTTTCTATGCAAATATCTTACGGATATTTTCGAGTTTATATACAAATTTTGTTTACATTTTAATTCCCTCAATGAAATAATACCAATGTAAGATTGAAGATTTTTTGAACTTTGACAATTATAAAAAAAAAGTGTTTAACAGTTTTGTTTTTCTCATTTTATCAATGCATTATTTTATTTACCAAGTGGATGTCAAAAGAGTTATTGCATGCCTCTACCTATGTATTTATACTGAAAACATTTCATCCAATGCTTTCATTATGTGCACAGTATTAAAAGAGTTCATTATAATATAATGCCTTTGGATTATTAAATATCATCAGTGTTAAAAATGCCACTATACATAACAGTATTCTAACAGGAGCAAATCAGGGTGAAGGGAAGCGTCCAATATGGAAAACAGTCATGTTTTTTTTACATTTGTTCACAAATTACTCTTCGTGATGTTACAAAACATGGTATTTAATTAAGGTTTTCATAATATGTGGACGAAGAAGTGACATATACCTGAATGACTTTACCAGCCTCAGCATATCTTGATAACTTTGCAGCCGCTGGTGTAGAATTTGTTAACACAAACCTATGGATTTGAAAAATAGTCAGTAGATTCATTAGTTCCTTCTTTGGCCACCTGCAAAGATAACTGTCAAGCAATACTGTCACTACCCTACGTGCTATAATGGCCTGTGAATGAAAAGGTAAGACAAATGAATAAAAACCCTTATTCTGTTAAAATTTTCTGATGCATCAGAGCTGAGTCAGCAGCCCTTATGATGTAAAGGATTGGTTTAAGGTTACACAAATGTCACATTCAATGACATCAATGCATGGACAGTAAAGAAACTGATAATATAGATTGCCATTCTTTTTATTTAAATACCTTTATCGTCGCCGGTAAGGCAAAAGGGCTGAAGCGCCATTTTGGGATGATTACACCAGAGCAAGTTTTTTGTTTTTTACAATAAAATTCGTTGGTCTTCAGTACCTGGTTGGATTTTGAAAAAAAGTTAACTCGATGCTCTCACTGAGTTACCTGAAGCGACAAAAAGCTAAAAAAAAAGACCCAAATTTGTGTCGCTTGAGTCAAACTTTCTCCCAAAGCGTAAATATATTTTAGATGGCTGAAGGGCCACAAGTCTTCAGAATCAAATGAAAGTCAGGGCATTTGTTGGAGAAAAAAAAACTGCATATTTAACTCATTTTTGACCAGTGTCGCTTAAGCCCTTTTGCCTTTCCAGCAAGGACATGTCATTTTATATGATGTTATAAATTCACAAGAGCCTACTAGAAAAGATATATTATTTTGAAACTTGCAGGTTAGTTGGTAAGTAATAAATTTTGAAGTCACCTATTCTTTTCGAAGAATGTCGGTAACAGTACTGCCAGATCTATCAGTCCTATGCCAACTTAAATAAATCTTTCAATAGTACTTGTTCAAGGATGTTCCTCTGTCATACATTTTTGCTAGAATGCATTGAATAATTATTTATATATTAACTTTTGCAGTTTATATTATTCACTGAAGCTGTACTGTTTTGCCTGTAGGGTCTAGCAGAAATAACCTGTAGGAGCAGGTTTTTACCAGCTAGTTAAAGCAATATTTTGATAGTAATTTTTAATCAATCTCAATAATTTTCAACAAAATATGAAACAGAAAATAAATAGATTAGGTTGTGACCGAGTCATGAACTTCCTGCCAATTTATCATAAAAAGTGACTTCTAACTCTTGCTGTGACATTTATACGCGTGGCCCGACATACAGATCTGTAGAGTAATAACACCACACGCTTTTGCGTGGTAACAAAAAACTGGTATACTGTCCATTCGGATATATACGTATATCATTTAATCAGGCTGGTAAACTGACAAAACAGGATTTAAAGGCTTAAGTATTACACAATTAAACATCTTTTCAAAAAGGAGAAAGACATAAATGATGAAGACAGAGCCCAAGAAACTTCAGAAATCGCTAAATTTCTTAACCGTAGTGCAATAAAGATCATTAAACAGAATGACCATAACATGGTTGGAAGCCCCAAAGTTTACCAGCATTTAAGAGATAAACTTGGTTCAAACAACTATGGGCGGAATGAAAATACTGCTGGTCTGCTCAACCTTTATTTCTCGCTAAATTTCTTTTGAAAAAAAAAAAAATAAACGTGTTACTACCAATCTAAGACCCTTTAGAAAGGAACCGGGTGATTATCCAGACTTGCCAGACCACGTTTAGCTAGTCCTATAGTCCTACTAATTGAAAACATGGCATTTATTTATAAAATAGACTTATATTTTTTTTTGGGTGCTGCTACCATTTTACCAATGTTAAAATGATTCAACTCGCTTGGTGTAATTCAATTATTTCTCAGGACAACAATGCAAGGGATCCCAACATCATTATTTTACTTTGAATCGTATTCATCGCTTTGTAGTTAAAAAACAGGCGGGATTTGTGCTTTCTTTTTTTATTGCGCATAAAGTGAATAATCTTGTTGAAAAGTGAAAAGATGCCAGGGAGGTTGAAGAAGTCACTGCAGGTAGGCATGTCCCAAGATGACGTATCTGCTTATAAACTGATTGCCTGAAAAGAAAAAGTTGGAAGGAGCGTGTACAAGCTTTTTAAATAAATCAAGTATTCTGTATTTCATCTATTGTGTCAAAATTTCATCATGATGGGAAGAAGGCTCTGAAACCAAGAGAGCCACATTCTGAAACTAAGAGTCATCGCCAAACTCTCAATGACCACTTTGGTGAACTTCATTAAAGGGACTGAGTCAAAGAAATAAGGTGAAACATGGGGGAAAGTGTGATGGGCCTGTAACCTAAGTAAGTGAAATGTGAGTTGACAAAATAACCATGTGCCTGTCAATTATGTAATCCTTTCCGTTATATTCAAAGTCTCAGTAACTTTATTAAATAGTAAGTCATATAAATTTATGATTAAAAACCTTTATTACTTAGTTCCACATATTTATAGGTAGGTAATCATGTAAGTATTAATCAAGGAATAGATTAATTTTTACATATTTTTCTAAATCAGATAGTATTACAAGACAATGTGATATCTTTATTTTTTTAATTAGCAAAACATGTTATGTTTCTTCAACCCATAGAAGTATTATAAATAAAGTTGTCTGCTCATATATGCGTGACTTTAAACAGTGTTCCATTTCATTGTGGGGAGGCATATGGGGAGGTGCTTTGCACGGAGAGAGGAATATCAGATTCGGAACCAACACGAGGTTTGTGGATGCAGCCAATCATGCTGCTCTATTTTACGGTTGCATCATAATATCATTATAGTATTTGGGTTTGTGAACATAATATTTTGGGGTAAAACTTAATTACATAGAATCGTGCTTTTCTGAGGAAAGTTACAACGTCGGCTTTAAAAATACTATTCTTTGAGTAATATTTTCACAACCTAACTACTACTACTCTTACTCCCTACTACTACTCCTACCTACTCTCTCCCTCTCTTATTTTTCGGTAATGCAGATAGTATGAGAATCAGTTAATACATTGAGATCAATGACCTTAAAGTAGAAAAAATAATTCATTGTTTTGTACCACGGTAGTACATTCAAAAATGGTATAGATCAAGCAGTAACAAACTTCCATTCTAATACGCTTTTTTCTCCTTTCACACATCAATTCATCTCCTTATCAATACTTTTCTATTATATACCGGCATGGCTTGAAATATAATCAAATGAAACAATAACTTTGTATAAGGAGTTTACTAAAAACATTATGACCAACGGGTTTTGGCATAATATACAGACAGGCTTTAAAACAAAACTGTTTAGTTGTTGAAAAACAAAGTTTAATGTTGTACCCTGATAAAGCTTAAGCTAAGCGAAACAGGTCAGTCATAATATTTTTAATAAATTCCGTGGTCTTATAGAATGTTTTCGTTTCATTTCTATGTCAAACGACAAAGTGAAGTGGATCACTTATGTTATGTTACGTTAAGTAGGTAAGAATAATTATCAATTTAGATATATATTTGTTTCATTTCTTATTTTATCTCAATGAATTTAAAAAGTACCTAACCTAACTTACATCCGTCTTAAGGTTTTCAGATATTATTTTAGACACCTACTAAACATCAATCAAATTACCTAAGTAATTCATTCGGTTTTCAATACTTCTTACTTTGGATAAATGCTATTATGTAAAAAGTAGTAATATATAATTCGGTCGCTTTCATTTTTTTTAAATAAATCTAGTTCTTACGTACCGGTTCTTAAAAAAAATAAGTCTTATATTTTTTGCAATATTGTTTCTATATTATCTGCTTTATTAAAGTTCACAGAAGTTTCAAAGGTCTTCTTATAGCGACAGCTGTTTTGCCTGATACCTAAAATAATTTTCTATTTTTACTATTGTTGAGTTCTTGAGTGTATAAATAAATGTCTGACATTATTATTTCAGCGTTGATTTTGATTGAAGGTTTCACGATAATGGCAACCCTCAATTGGCGTATTTACGAAACACAGGAGAATACATAATTTCGTCCATTAATATTTTGAGTGCACCCATTTATACGTATTGATGTTTTTGTGTATGTTTAAAAATGAGTTGTGTTTGGTTTTAGGCCGTGAACTAATCATACGTTTTTGTTTTCTGCGTGTGATTTCATGGGACTTCAATAACAAAAAAATTAAAAGGTTCTTGCGTTTGGTATTTTCCATAGATAAATTTACACACGACAAAAGTCAGTTGAAAGTGTCCAGTACCATTGTAAATGAAACCGCGTGATACGAAGGGTATAATTTTTATATTTGAGTAAAGTGAACTGTCTATAAAAAAAATCATAAAAATACATTGAACTAAATATTCGTGAATTGTAGACTATCGTAAATTCGCACACAATGAATTTACGTCGGCCTTGGTCCCCCCATTTTAGCTAACGAAAGTAACTTCTATGGAATTTTTTGACAGCTGCAGTGTAGTGTTACCATGTGCTTTAGCGGATATCCGCCACCAACGACGCCATTTTGAATAGTACCTTTTTTTAATACCGGGACAACAGTATAACAGCATGACTACACGTTGCAGTGAACGCGGAAGGTATGATTTTTTTTAAATCTTATATTAGCATAATTTTTAAAGAACAAAAGATTTTTTAGTTTGTTTAAAAATCTTTTGTGTTAAGTCGTAGTATAATTATGTGTCTGGAAAGAAAAAAAAGAGTAGGAACTAGCAGTAGTATTTCCAATCGATTAAAAATCCACAGATAATATTTTTGTATGCAGTTATATAATTATTTCTTATTAATTTGGGTATTTTTTTTACCAATATTCATTTCCGAATAGTTCGATTGGAAGCCTTGTTTTTTTTTAAACTTTTGATTGAAAGCTTGCAATACTTGCACCACGAATGTGTAATTTATTCATTGTGTTTTGAGGTTATATTTATTAATAGACAAATGCTTGGTAAATATTTTCATTTTGTGCGCTCCGTAAACTACGTAGATCACGTTTGCAAGTATAAGATAATTCGTCGCCATTTTTATTTGCTGTGCCATGATGTTTCTAGGTAAGTAAATGACTTGCAAATTATTTTTTTTTGGCAATCCAATCATTATTATTACCGCCAAATAAATTATTGTCTAAATTGTGTTTAACACAGTCCTATTGTGTTATTATCGATTTTAGAATTGAAAGATTACCTGTTTTTTTCAGTTAGTATATATTATTTGTCCTAAATAGGGGTTGTTTGTGAATGTTATATTTTCAGGCAGGGATTGCGATTTTCCACAGAATTAACTTATAAGTATTAACAGTTGCTTTTTGATACAATTACTCAAACTACATAGTCCTTCATTAAGAAGTTATAGTTGCCGCGAAATTTAAAAAAATGTAATTATCATTTTGTTTATTAGGTCCCCCTTCAATAAGATTACGACTGAAACATCTGCCCTACTTGCACATTAGGTGATCCGCCACTGGACTATGGTTTATAGAAGTTTATTCTCACACAGACCAAGATAATAGGTAGGTTTTTGTTTTATTATTTTATTCGCTAATGGTAGATTACTGTCAAATCAATTTTTGACATTATGAACAATGATAAGTGTATTGTATTCATAAAGTAAATCTAAACCTCTTTTGAAATATTATGTTATGTATCTTGTATAGCTTGAGGATAAGTAAAAAGAATACTATCCAAAAATATCACTTTTAATTTCACCTAGACTCTGGAGGTCATCCGTGGTTACTTTGTTTTTGTAGCAGAGGTTGCTGGTTCGAATGACGAAATAGTTCTTGTGTAAATGTGTCTTGTTTATCACGGAATATACGTAGAACCTTGTATTTTTTCAACAGCAAGTTTATTTACGTAGATATTTTTGCAGGCCCTTTTACTTCAAAGATGGAGGAACACTTAAAAAATGTGTTTTTTTCTTCTGAAACTCCGCAATTGTATCATGAAATAATAAAGAACAGTGATTTAGAGAACCTGTTAGTGGAACAGCACGTGTATCAGGCAGCAAGATCTTCCAACACACCCAAAATAGAATCGAAAGCTTTCAAAGCTCCTACTATACCAAGAAAAATTCAAAAGAAAAACACTGTGGCTGTCAAAGTTAAATCTTTAGGTAAAATAAGAAAGACATTCGAGACGGACCAGACGGAAAAGTTGCCAGAAATACTCAAACAAAGTGAGAGTTTGATTAATTCGTGCTTGAAGTACAAACATGGTCGTGAGCGAATAATCAATAAGGCATTAATTCAAAGTATTCTTAACAAAGGGCTTCCTCTATCCCGCGCAAGCTTGAAAGGTCTCGCCCAATTTAATTTACACGATTTCAAGCACACCCAACAATATGTCCGAGTCAACGGAAAACCAATCACCCTCTCGGGAGGGTTGGGTGGAAATAACCCGGAGATTGAGTATGACGTGATTGGTCTTAATCCTAAAAGGGTAACTTCACGCAGATCTTCGGATAGTGCAAAAAGCCCAAACAAGGATCAAGCCGGCGCCCAGCCATCGCAAACAGGTAACACCAAACACAGGGGCATTCTGGCATGTTCTAGTATAACATTTAAGCCAGGTCCGCTTAGTAAGAAGCCAGTGCTAAGTCAGTCGGCCAGCCACACCATCCACGGGCCCCTAGAGCTGATCAGGGTCCCAGCGGTGGGCCTGGAGGTGTTTCCCAGGGTGGGCATGAAGCTGGACTCTGCTGCGTGCTTCCACCTCGGGAGCGTCCGCCGGCAAGACGGCCGCATAGACGCAGATTGGGCTCAGTTCGCCGCCAGCCTAGTGGAACAACCAACCACCACCGAATCGAAGCAATCCCATACCTTCGTTCTGCCCTACGTTAACAATCAGAGTCGTATTTTGATGCAGAAAGACTTGGATTTTACTGAAAATTTTATATCAAAATCGGGAAATTACAATCTCTCCCCTATACAAGATTTCAACTGCTCGGGTGAATTGACAAACCTAAATGCTCTACAAACATCCGGAGAAACTGACATTGCAGTTAAACGTGTTTTGTCAGATTTAATCAACACAGTTGCAATTGGCGAAGTTCAGGATAGAGTTTGGAAATATGATGACGATTATAAGCCCGTAGAAGTTCAAAACGCGGAGACAAAAACTGAAAAGAAGAAAACCACCAAAAGAAAGTATAATGAACTGAGACGGCTGGATGTCACAGTCATAGATGTTGACAATGGGGGGACCCAAGGCGAGGAGGAAGCTTGCACCAAACAATCCTGTCAACTCGGATGTGTGTGTTCCAGCCTTCGTGCTTGCTTTCTTATGAATGAACACTGCGGCAAAGCCGAGTGCATGTTCAAGTGCTCTTGCAAACTAGAAGTATCCAAATCTGCGGTTGTGAATTTACAAAACCAAATGAACCGACATCTTTGCAAGGAAGAACAGAAGTTCAAGCGCACGGTGATCCGCTCCAACGACGAAACTCTAGTACTGGGGGCGAGTCGAAGAGGTCTACGAGTTCCAAAAAAATTTGAAGATTTTTACTTTGAGAATCAACTGGATGCAAAATTAAATACAACATCCCAAAAAGAGGTGAAAATATTATGCACCAGACTTCCAATTGATTTACAGCTGGAGCCTTGGTGCATGGTTCACCAACTTTACAGATGTTTTTGTAAAGGTTTATTTACAGAGGGGTCTGAGTTCCAGTACTCATATGCACCAGCGATTGACGATAGCAGTACTGAAAACATCACGATTATTCATATCGACGATGACAACCCAGTCGACAACGTCTCGGGAGAAACACCCGACACTTTTTGCTCTCGCCGGACTACCTTCAACGAACATTTAGTTAAAAGAAGTAAAAAATGTACGCACAAATATTTAGAAAGAAATAGTAGAATAAGAAGGGCCGAAAGAGAAGACGTAGACAAAATGCGTTCATTGAACAGCCACATAGAACATGCCTTTAAAGTATTTAACGAAGGGAAGGATCGAATTGAGTTTGTTGTAGAAACTTCCTCGAAGCCCGAACGAAAGAATAACAAATCCGCCGGCACCGAGAACACTCCTCAAGCCTCTCTACCCAATACTTCTGATTTCTCCAATCCGACTTCAAATAATATCGTTCGTAATTGGAGCAAGTTAATTGAAGACTATTGTAACCGAAAAATGTTTGTATGGGCAACTAATCAACCCCCGTTAAAAATATATATAACCAGTACTTTTAATATATATTCAAAGTCGGTTTGCATTCCGATTCCGGTTGGTAAAGACATAGACGAGAATTTACTAAACAGCCACAATCCCATGCTCAGGGAAATTGTTAACAAGAAGCACTCTGCCCACAAACAGGTTCTCTTAACACGCAGAACTCACGCGTGGGAGCTTTGCGGAAGTGCGATAAAGGAAAGTAACACGAAACTTACCTCCACACACCCTTCGAAACCAACTGGATTAGTGAGTTCAACGAACTTGTTCACGTGGCCGAGAATCTCCCAAGAGCCAAAACGAATATCAGCCGATCTTCAAATAGAGAATACAAGCGCATCGAATGAAACAGATAAACAATCTGAAGAAACGCCTTCTGAGGATGTACCCGTTCAATTTGACAAAAAGGTTATTACTGCCAATACAAGTCGCGTAAAATCAATAACCTTAAAATCAAGGAGCAAATTAATTCGAAAAAAGAAGCTTATTTCGCAAGAATCAAACAGCATAAAGAGTAAACCTGCGTCAGTTTCGCCTAAAGCTTCTCGACATAAAGGCGAAGATAGTATTTTATCATCCGATACAACTGTTCCTCTTTCAGAGAATTCTTCATTGGCAAGTAATACAATTGAGCCACTGACAATGACGCATGAGATTAAAACTGCTTCCTTGGTACCCAAAAAGCTAAACCCTCCGCTGTCGTCTCTCAGGGAGGCGGATACCACTTCATTAATACCTGACCAGGCAGATGAAGGTTCCGTAAAGCCCGAGTCTGACAACTCGTGTTCCATCAAGTCTACGCCGAAACATGGGTCGCCACTGCCACGCGAGGTAAAGGACACGCCTTCGAAGCTTCCTGAAAAGTTAACAGTTGTGTCGAAAAAGACTCCGCTGAAATCTAAACCGAAAGAAAATTCTTCAGCGACACCTGACCAGAGAAAGACTTTATCAATGCCTGAGAAACGAAATCCTTCAGTGACACCTGACCAGAGAAAGAATTTATCAGTGCCTGAGAAACGAAATCCTTCAGCGACACCTGACCAGAGAAAGACTTTATCAGTACCTGAGAAACGAAATCATTCAGTGACACCTGACCAGAGAAATACTTTATCAGTGCCTGTAAAACGAAATCCTTTATTAATTCCTGATAAATGCGAGACTTCGTTGATTCCAAAGCAAGCGGAGAAAATTGATACAGCTTGCGAAACGAGTACAATTAATGATAAAGATGTTTCAGAAAACTCTAATAAACCACCATTGAAACATACCATTCCGACCCTTAAACTTTCAGCAAAACAGCTCATAAAACTGCCCACTACTGTCACGGGACCACTGGTAACAAATGATCCAAAGTACAGGTGGCTTCTATTGCACCTGGAAAACGACCTCACAGGGATGACAGTTTTATACAAGAAGTTCAGAATCACTCGACAGGAAGTAATAGAGGCCATGTCCCTAGCTGAAAAGAGCGGGAAAACTTGCAAGTTCCCGGTCAGCCAAGGGTCACCGCAGTCGTCTGTACCAGGATTTGGAATTTACGCTGTTCCCGGCAATCGAATGAAGGAAATTTTTCTAGGACCATACAGACATGATGAGAAAATGGGCTTAAAAATACTTGTAAAAAAAAACCATAACACGGATAAAAGAACATGGGGAAAGTGGACAAAAACCTTAAATAAAGCAAATGTAATTGTGTGCGATAGAGATAAAAATAATGTCGCAAATACAGCCAACTCCGTAAGTGACAGTGTCTCCAAACATTTTACGAATTCTTCAGATAATTCACACAAGGTAAACACAGTGGTGGTTATAGATCCATCTTCAACGCTCAACATTAGTAAGATTTCTATGGACCTTCCAGAAGGCAGATCTCTTCTAAGAAATGCTCAAACCTACGCTAAATGTTCGCCGAACCCCGATCTCCTAGTTAGAGACACGCAGAAAAACATATTCGGCAAAGAAACTACAGCCGTAAATCCAGTCAACCCGACCTCTGTGTTGAGCAAAGCCAATTTGGAAAACATTTCCAAAATATTCAAGAAAAAACTAACCACACTCAGATCATTAACGGTATCGCCGCCTAAAAGGGATTTTGCAAGCATTACTCCGGTGTTTTCTCTTGGAAATGGAGATAAAGCAACAGAAAGTAAAATTGCAAACACTCCACAACAAAAAGAATCAAAGAATCTCGCCGACAAAACTCCAAGTTGCTCTCCAAAAGAAGAGGACAAAGAATCGACGGACGATGACGAGGACGATGTTATATTTATGCCCACAAAGACAGAAATAGTGGAAATTTTGGATTCAGACGATGACGAACCTCCAAGTATTCCAAAACCAATCCAAGTTTGGTTTTTATGCACAAATATTCCAATGATTGGTTACATAGCTGCCACTCAAAAGCCGAATGGTACAATTGTATTGAAATTCGATAACCTAGGCCCCATTGAATGTTCAAATCCAACCACAGCAATGGTGAGCATTAACATGTAAGTAAACATTCTTATAAAACATATATAATACTTGGTTAATTTATATAGTGCCATTTTTGTGAAATATAACCTTAAAGGCGTATGGTTGGGTAAATGATCAATTTACGATTAATAATAATTAGTTATTAGTCATTATTGTGATATTAAGGCTGTATAAAATCGATGGCAATTAAACAATATATAAGTGTGCGCTGATATTATTTTATTTTTTTCAGGTTGTTAAATAATTACGTTGGTTTCGATCCAAAAACACTAACCTGTTCCTGGGATTTCGTAAAGTGTGCGGAAAAGGTACAAAATCAGAAGCCATTTGATGAGAGAAAATTAAATAAATATCACGTAGGTTTTATTTACATAAATTAAAAAACATGATTTCACTCAATATATTTTCATCACGAATTAAAATACATTATAATGTATTTCAGATCATTACCAAGGAAGGACTCGTGGCTACTGGACTGGGTTCAAAACAGCGGAGTTCTTTGACAAATAATCTCAAGAAACCACCGTAGAGCAAAACTTACAAAATCAACATTTATTAATTAGTTCGATTACTTTTATTTTTTTACTATACTATTAATTACAATCTCTGTTTCGTGACTCGGCTGTGATTATAAAATAAAGCTATTTGTTTAATTTGTCAAAACAAATCAAGGCTCTTTTGAATCTCCTGGAAGCCAGTTCAAAAAGTTTGTATAATTTTATGCAACTATTTAAGTAATGTTTTATATATTATAAGTATGTACTACACAAACATTATATTTTTTTAAATGTCAGATTAGGAATTATGTCAATGTTTGTCTGACGGTTTCGAGATTCTAATACGTCATATATTTACATTAACTGATTTTACTATGATAAATATGTCGGTGCATAAGAATACGACTTAGAAAAGTCAATTTATGTTTCTCCAAATATAAACGTTGGCATGATAATTAATAAAATGCATGGGAAACGTCAAGATAACGTAAAATTACAAAAAAATACTCGATACTGACTGAATTCGAAAAACTCTTTTTATGGTACGTAGTATAATTATTTAAGTGGATAAAGACAATGTTTTGTAGCATAAGAAAAAAAAAACAAATAATATTTGTTTTTATTGTACTGTTTACTGGCTTTTGAATCTATTATTGTTAGTATTATAAATATTACTTACTAGCTGTTAAGTTTATATGTACTAAGATAATTAATTACCCCTGAAATATGTTACTAATTAAAACAAAAATCATGTCATTTTGATTATTGTTAGTATAAATAAATGTTGAACTGTGTATTGGTGATATTTTTAGTCGTTTTTAACTACTTCTATAATGTATCTACATCCTTTACGATTTTTGAACACAAGATGTCCGTCACTAAACACGACTAAAGCCATTTCAAAAAAATTTTCGATTTTGTACGGTAGTCTTTCACCAGGGTGATATTCAGAATATCTACAACTTTGGTGAATACTCTTCTTGGTGACACCCCTCAAATATCTTCTACCCTTAGTTCACTTTGTGGAGACACCCTCATTATTCTCCGTAAAACCTGTTTTATTTAGACAATGTTTCGTGGACAAACATTGGAAATAAGATATTTTTTAAATATGTTGTATTTGGTGCTTAAATTAGTAAATGTTAGTTAAATAATTCCTACTCGCACTCCATGTTGTAATAACGAAACTAAAATATACTAGCATGTAAGTACCCGCTCGCAATTGTTTTTACAAATTTCTTCATCTTCACAATTGTTTTTTTTTTCCAACATAATATGTTTTTAAGAATATTTTTCGTTATTCATAATTTTCCTAGTTTCTTTCTGTTCAGATAGACCATCCGTCCCCTCGATTGTTGTACAGTTGCGACTGGTTGTACTGCGTATGATACGATATTATTTTGTGGGTGAGAGCTCCGTTGAAACTGTTATTTCTGTCACCAGTACAAAAATCGAGAACGGGTCGCGAGTGGGTCACGCGGCCTCTGTGCTTTGCCAATTTATTGATAATAATTACATTACTATGCGTAAGAGTTTAAATTAAGAACATAATTTAGTGATACCTTCTTTAACTGTGACATTTTTGTAAATAACTATGGTAGGTGTAAATATGTGTTTTTGTTCATAAAAAATTCTGAAAGCAAAAATTCGTGTTGTAATTTAACCTACTACCTACCCGAATTCTCTAGAGATTTGACTTGAACACAGGTTTGAAAAATATGGCGTCTTGTTTTGTTTTTGATACCTTACATAATTATTTCAGAACTCTTGGTGGAAATTACGATGTTAAGCGAACTGAAGATAGTTGCGTTAAACTTTTATTTACAAACGTAAAAAGGGTATTTAAATTTTACGACGCCAGATATCACCGCTCGAAAGTCTTTGGTGGAAGCGTAATTAATATGATTAAGAAAGGGACGCTTAGATGTTGTGGGCATGTAGAGCGGATGAACGTAGACAGGAGTTTAATGATAATATGTGACGTGAAAGTGAATGGCAGAAAAAATCGGTAATGCCCGTGAAAGACATGGCACGATCAAGTGAATCAAATCCGGTTAGTAGTTGAGTTTACAAACGCGTCGGATTTCCACCGGGGGTCGTGGGCTCAATTCCTTTGCTTGCTAAGTCCTCCATCATTGCACAAGTAACATTTTCCGCTTATTATGATAGCTGTAAGAGTTTTTCAAATATTATCAAGGTTATCCGTAACCCGGGAATGTTTGTCTTTCTTTTAAAAGTAAAAAATACTTGAGTCGGGCCATGCAAGAGTCAGAATAACAGAATAGTATGTATGAATCTGATTGAGGCAAGAAGTGTGTGCCAAGACAGAGTTGTATGACATAACATCTCCTCTGCATATGGTAGTTAGTTTAGAAAACGAGTTTATTTGTTTTTCACAACACCTCCATTATGTCTGTTTCCATATTTGGTGGATGGGTTTTTATAGGATTATATTTATTTTAGAAGGTTTAATAAATTAATTAGCTGTTAAATTTCTGCTTCATTGCGGGTCGAATTCAAATATTCGTGCGAAAACAATGAAGCAAAATGTAGAAATCCAATCCATAGAAGCGGTGACCATGAACAAGTATTTATTTATGGTTTTTAAAGTTTATTTTGTAGAACTCCATTTTAATTTTTAGGTTTTTTACTTTTATTTAAACAATAATTATTATTAATTTAAATTTTTAAAAAACAGTTTTTAGTTAAAAAGCTCTGCGATGTAATTATTTTTACGCGTGACAGCTGTTTCGCCTTCTGAGGGCATTATCAAACTGTGGAGAAGCCACATACAGACGAACTATTTATATCATGTTTAAAGTGATTTAATTTTCGGCCTTTGTTTTCTAAATGCAGAGGAGTTATCTTGTTATTATTTTTTAAGCGAATGATTTTCGTTTAAGAGATGTTTGGCAAATTGTGAAGCTATTTTATTTTTTGTTTTTAAATGCTCTTATATGTTCTTTATATCTTATCTTAAAGGACCGGCCGGTTTGTCCAATGTATACAGCATTGCATTCATCACAGTTAAGTTTATAAATGCCGCTATTTTTTTAATTTCGGTGACTTACTTTTTTGAATTTTTTTTGAGTGAAGATCCAATATTATTTTTTTTTTTGTGCGGAAGGCAATATCCAAGCCACATTTTTTGAGAACTTTAGCAATTTTTTGTAGATGTTGGTCCGACAAATTCCAAACATCCAAAATTATTATTTATTTTTTGTATTAGTCGTCGGGTAAATTAAGTTAAGGTTATTTTTATGTTTTTTACTATTTATTATTTTTTCAATGTCTCTATCCTTGAATCCGTTATTTTTAGCAATAGTTAAAATGATTTTTCTCTCCCTCTCATATGATGCTTTATCCAGTGGTAAATTAGTTAGTCTATGTACCATTGAATGGTACGCGGACAGTTTGTGTGACCATGGGTGTAACGAGTTATTATGGATTGTAGTATCTGTAAAAGTTTGTTATCCGTAATCAAAAAATGTGGCTTGGATATTGCCTTCCGCACAAAAAATAATATTGGATCTTCACTCAAAAATTCAAAAAGTAAGTCACCGAAATTAAAAAATAGCGGCATTTATAAACTTAACTGTGATGAATGCAATGCTGTATACATTGGACAAACCGGCCGGTCCTTTAAGATAAGATATAAAGAACATATAAGAGCATTTAAAAACAAAAATAAAATAGCTTCACAATTTGCCAACGTTACGGTATTCCAATAAAAAATTACCGGTTACTCCCAAATATTTTCATTTTTAATTTACAAAATTAGGAACCGGTTCCAAAAATAGCCCGCTCCTCGGTGAAAAAATATCAACGGTTCCAGTAACCGAAAAGTCACCGGGACCGGAATATCGTACATCTCTAGTAATACTATTTAACTTATTTGCGATCAGCTGTCAGTTTGACAGATGTTCACGTGTGTGTGAAATGAGAGCCGTTTTACTTTAAAATAACTAGTTTTCAGTGTTTTAACATATTTTACTGTAATTAAGTAGAATATTTCAATGTCGACAGTTAACGATAATGCTCCTTCAACTTCTACTGCCAAAGAACGAAAAATGTTTCGTAAACAAAAAAAGCTACAACACATGATTTTGACTGAAACAGGAATTACACCTTCCAACTCTCCAGAAACGGTATATTATCAACTAAATACTATTGTAATGTAATTAATCAACCTTTCTTAACTTTGAATGTCTACTAAATCTTGCTTTTACCTTCATTCCAATTAAATACACAGAAAATAGAATAGAAATATAAAATAGACTGAAGAAGAAAGAACATTGCACAATCATTTATTTAATTCTGTAATTCAATGAATTTAATTTCCAGAATATAGCGGTGTGCAATGCAGGCTTGGCCACTGAACTCAACGAGCAGCAGTTGCTTTGTGCCTGTGAGGAGTTTGGCGGTGTAGAGAGGACTGTAATGTTGCCAGGAAAGTCCTACTGCTTTATAGTTCTTGTGGATTTGGAATCATCGGTGAAGATTTATTCGGGAGTACATGGCAGCACTCAACTGGCTCAGGGAGGACATCCATTGTGCCTGACGTATGTACCATCAGGTTAGTTTCATCAGATATCATTTTCTTGAAGCTTTTAAAGAAGGATTTCATTTTTATCACATACCCGGCTTTGGCCAAGTTTCAGCATTTTTTTCTTATTTAACAATTGAACAATTTGAAACAAACAATATTGCATCTTGTCTTAGTTTTTGACGGTTAAATGGATATTTCCATAGATATAAAATAGAAGACACGTCATATTCATACAAATCTTACGAAAAATGTAGCACCACTAATGTGGCACCACTAAATGTTTCACCCGCGTATGAAAAGGATAGCCATTCATAGAATATGTGTGTGTGGAAGAGATAACTAGGTATATGAAGCGTGTTTCGAAGGTATGTCTCGTTGACTTGGTTTAGTGCAACCAGGCGCGTTGTCTCAGTAACGTGTCTACATTATTTAAATCGTCTAAGGATTTTTCAAAGGATTTTCTCATGGTGGAAACGGCATTGTAAACTGAAAGCAGTTACTTGAACTAGAAATCCTAAAAAATTGTACAATTTCGTAAAACCAACCGCTCCAGAAATTTTGCTTTGAAAAACAAACCGATTTGCTGTTTTATAGTTCAGATATTGGTAGTTTATTCATAACATAAAAATAATCTTATGTCTACAAATTTCAGTTGCCCTAGTAAAAAATTACAAACCCATAGCACACCTTTTGAGATTGTTTACTGTGCAACGAACAGATATTCTACTTTATAGTAAAGATGATATATATCGACCCCTCCTACGTAAACCATCATATCTTAAAAATACCGACTGTTCAGGAGAGTAATTTGAAGTTTATTTTGATTTCTGTAAATCCAAATATTAACCGATTAAATCCAAATTTTAAGCAAAGATTTTGATTTTAGATATTGTATTTGAAAATATTTGCTTAATACTTGGATTTACAGTGATCAAATCTTTCTTAAAATATTTAAAAAAAACCAATGACTTCTTATTGTACGAGTATACATTGTTTAATTGTTTCATTTCAGTTCCACATGTAGAAAACTTTGTAGGTATTACTCCCCCCGAGGGAATCAAAATATACAAAGACTTTGTGAATGAGGATGAAGAAACCCTTCTCCTATCTTCCCTTGACTGGGGCAGCCCAACAGCCACTGGCAGCATGAAGAATCGCAGAGTGAAACACTTTGGCTACGAGTTCATGTACAGTAATAACAACATTGATTTGAACAACCCCCTCGAGGAAAAGATACCACGACAGTGCGATATCTTGTGGGAACGCTTGAGGAATGTTGAAAACAACCTGGAAAGTGTTCCAGATCAGTTGACGGTGAATCAGTATAGCCCAGGACAAGGTTAGTTCAATTTAAGTATTATATTGTAATCTTTTAGATCATGGGTTCTCAACGTGGGCGATAACGCCCCCTTGTGGGCGTTTGAGACTTTCAGGGGGGCAGTAGAAGATACTAGATAATACTTCTCAATAAAATCAAGTATGCATTTTAATTGTTCTCAGTGAAATATTATTCTTTAAACTCAGTCATATCCTATCTTACGACTATATAATATTAAAGGGTAATTATACGTTTAAATATAATCGTGACAATAGCTGTTTCAGATTCGCCACAGGAATTGGGAAAATTGGGGGAGGGGCTCTAGAAAAAAAAATATTCTCAAAGTGGGCGGTGGACAAAATAAGCTTGAGAACCTAAGTTCTAGATGAATGTGTTCTTGAATTTCTTATTGAGTACTTACTGCAATAATAGCAAGTATTGTCAAACTAAACTTTAGATGAAAAAAGATCAGTAAGTCGGTTTTACTTGATATATACTATTATTTTTCACTCAGATATGATTTTTTACCTCTTTTTTGATCAGATAGATTCACAAGGCTATAAGTATAACATATTTTGATTGATTTTTGGGGTGTGTGCTGTGTTGCGTTTGCTGCTCCTTCTTGAGGTAATGTTTCGACAGCCTTGCTGTATCGATCATCAGGCCAGGTGAGGAACACTACAAGGCTGTCCAAAAACGTTAACTTAAGAAGGAGAAGGAAACGTAACATGTCTCATTACCCCAATATCTTTTTTTATGTTCAATTTACGAGTTAGAATTTTCATGTTTCTTGCAGGAATTCCGTCACACGTGGACACTCACAGTGCGTTCCTTAGTCCAATTCTATCGCTATCATTAGGGGCTGCCGTAGTGATGGAGTTTCGACTTGGTCAGGAGCGGTACAGCCTTCTTCTGCCACAGAGATCTTTACTGGTGATGGATGGGTCTGCTAGGTAAATTGATTATACTTAAATATTATAAGTATAACAGAATTGTTATTTTGTTGAATTTTGTGCTGCTGGCAGTGTCACATTATCACCTCCATGAGTCTATGTTTTGGACAGACTTACAGTGTCCATTATCAGGGCGAACATTGACCCCAAAGTCAACCACTGAAAACAGCACTGAAGAAAAATATCTTTGAAGAAATGGGCAGTGGAATCAAATAATATTTGGAATCTCTGATATTATATACGCTCATAATATTATTAGTACATCATATACACTGGACTATTCAAGTCATCATCAGCTTCTGCATTATTCTGTTTGTTTTTATAAAGTATCCATTTTTATTAACAATACATTTTCACATTTCAAATCTGACAGACAACCGACTGCTCAAATTACTATACTAATTTATTTGTCTGTGCAGATACGAGTGGTCTCACGGCATCACCCCTCGAGCCTATGATCTGATCAATGGTCGTACAATTCCTCGGGGCGAACGAACATCCTTCACATTCCGCTGGGTGCGAAAGGATGCCTCATGTCCGTGCAGTTATACAAAACAGTGCGACACCTTTGCACAGAGAAACATCAATAAGAATTCACATATGGATGACGACCTGGCAGCTCTCATTGAAAGACAGCATGTTCACCAGGTAAATTAAGATATATAACATTTTAACATCTGTTAACATTGTTTTTACCGAATGATTTTGCTCACAAATTCTGATTGAAATGGTTCCCAGGTTTATGACAAAATTGCTTTGCACTTCAATGAAACGAGATTGAAAATTTGGACAAGCGTAAGAAATTTCATTGAATCACGTATTGCTGGAAGCTTCTTGGTGGATATTGGCTGCGGAAATGGAAAGAATTTGAGGATACGCAAGGATATTATGCAAGTAAGCATTGTCTCTCATATTTCATGTTCTTTTTTTTTCATTTTATAGTTTGCGTTTGGCCCACCACCATGTCCAGGCTGCTAATATTTTGCCTTAAAAACTGCATGCCACATTGGGGAGGTGACAGATTCGTCCACTGTGCCTGAGTCAGATTAAAGAAACAATAATACATACATACATTTAAAAAAAAAAATTATAGTGAATACTGCACAAGAGTCCCAACTACTCCCAATTGTCTAGAGCCATTGAGACTTGGGCATCCCCGATTGGGGTATGTTTTGAGCCTGAAAGTAGTGGGGAGGGTAAGGAGATGGGGAAAAGGAAGGTTAGGAAGTACCTGGCTATTCAGATCTGCTCACCAAACACGACTAAAGCCATTTCAAGCAACGTTTCGATTCTGAATGGTGGTCTTTCACCAGGGCGATACTTTAGAGTATCCACCACTCTGGAACGTGCCGCAAATATACTTTTTATTATTTTATAAGAATTAAATGTGTTATGACACATATTAATTAAATAAAAGTTATTGGCGCACGCCGGGTTTGAACCCGCGACCTTTGGATTCGTAGTCGAGCGTCTTACCACTCGACCATGGAGGCCGTCAAGTAAACCGGTTGTAAAATTTTCAGGAGGTCATCTACGTATTGAAATAATGACTGTTTATTTTAGTTAGGTGTTGAATATAATGGCGCTTTAGCAGAGGTGGCAATGTATGGAGATGCACAAGGAGATGGAAAAGAGGATGAGATGACTGGGTCGGGAAGAATGCAGATAGCCCGAGCCAATTGCCTCTCACTGCCTCTGCGCTCCCGGTGTGCGGATGCCGTCATCAGTATTGCCGTGTTCCACCACTTGGCTACGAAGGTATTGCAGTTATTACTGATTATGTATTAATATGTTGTCTCTATTTTTATATATTGCGGTCACAGAAACGCTGACCAGAATCAGAGACTGTTTTATGTGATAAAACTAAGTTTGAAGATTGAACATTTTTGACTTCTATGATAATTTTTTACTATCACAATTTTCACATTTTTGACATAAAACTTATTTGCTTTTTGCAAATATATATTGTCTTATAACAAATGAGTACATATAAGATTTTTATATGAAATTTGGCAGTTTGAGAATGAGGATATATATATGTATGTACCACTTATAAACACTTTTCAGAAGGCCGAGAAGATGTTGATGACGATGAGCGTCCTGGAGTTGTGGAAAAACAAATCATGGATTTTATTTTTTGATCCATTATTTTCAAAAGTAAAAAATCGAAGAACACACAAAAACGTGAACGTAACCTTTCCAGTTGTCAAAAACAAACCACTAATCCAAAATGGCTGATAATGCTAACATATGATAAACATATATATATACCAACATAACAACAACAAAAAAATCGATAATCGAATGCACACAGCCCGCGAAAATTCTAAATTCACCTTTTCTTTTGAACAGGCCTCGTACATATATATATTTAAAAGAAACATTCCCGGGTCACGAATGACCTGACAATATTTGAAAAACTCCTACTGCCATCAATATAAGCGGAAGATGTTGCTTGTGCAACGATGGTGTACTTAGCTTGCAGTGGAATCAATATTTGTTGAATATAACTCAAATGAAGGTTTTTTTGCGCTTTCGCTATAAAAAAATAACTTATCCACATTGAAAGGTTTCACAGCTCAACAACGATAACTAACCTAAAAATTGTTTTATTCATCAGGAAAGAAGAATCCAAGCTATTTCCGAAGCAGTACGCATCCTCAAACCTGGAGGGCAGGCCTTAATAACAGTTTGGGCCAAGGACCAAGCCCGCGGCGAAAAAACCAGCTACTTGAAACAAAGTAGGAAGAATAGAAAAGAGAAAGATATTAACATATCTGACGTCAATGAGGTGGTAACAGAAGAAATCAAGGATGACGATGGAGTGTCTCTCAATCTGAATCTACCAGTTCATACAAACAGGACACAGTTTCAACATCAAGACGTTTTAGTACCATGGAAATTGAAAAATTTAAACAGCGACAAACCTGAAGTTAAAGAAGATACTTTTATGAGATACTACCATGTTTTCGAAGAGGGAGAATTAGAAACTCTATCTAAATTAGTGCCTCAAGCTAAAGTTGTGGATAGCTTCTATGAACAGGGTAATTGGTGCGTAATTTTAGAGAAAGCATTGTGATAATTGTTTGTAAATAAAATTGTGACAGTTCTAAGTAAAACTTTTATTGAAAAACAGCAACACTTCTTCTAAATCGTAGTTCTCCAGCAACATCTTCAGCTCAGGTAGTTTATTTTTTATGTTTATTCCCTTCAGACGATTCCGATCGACATATAGACTTGTTATTATATCTGAAAAATAATTAACAACTAAAAAATATAAAATTATCACAATAAGCAAACACTTTGTGGATTGGCATGATTAATTGAATAAAAACACACATTGTTTTAATCCACTTTTATTTTGGTATATGTCAACTAGTTTCGATTCAGCAGAATCTTCATCGGGACTTAAAATTATATGTTACGTTCCTTTTGTCCTATTGTTGTCTCCCTCCTAATATTATATCTCTCTTTTCCCCATTTTCACTTTTATATATGTAATGTAAATATATATATGCACATTCCTCTTATTTCATTAGTATATTTTTAAGTCCCGATGAAGATTCTGCTGAATCGAAACTAGTTGACATATACCAAAATAAAGGTGGATTAAAACAATGTGTGTTTTTATTTAATTAATAAATATCAACTCGTTGAATTCCAATCCCATCTCTCTGTTTGGGTCTGGCTAGCATTGCAGTAGTTTTAAAATATAAACATATTTGTGACATGTAAGAGACAAATTTATTCTTTGATAACTCTATGACATTTTTATTCTTGAAGTTGGCAAAGTAACCTCACTTTCTGAAAGAGGCAGATGTTACAAGTGAGTTTACAGCGGTATGTCTTTAGTGGCGGTTACAGCGGTATTGCTTTTCTGTGACAATATGTATTTAATTTACCGTGAAGTTGGCTAAGAGAAAGTAGTTTCTTGGATCCGATTGTAGAGGGCGGATTGCGGAGTAACTCTGTATAATCCTTGCAGAGCTGTTCTTCCAAGAACTCATCCGTACTGTTGACTTCCAGCTCCCCGCGATTAGAAACGGGTACTAGTTATATTGTTTTGCGTAAATTTATTGGTTATAAAAAAAAAAGTCATTTTTTACCTCAAAGCTTCTAATAATTTGTTATCTTTCATCCTCTGAAAGGATTCTGCCATCTTTGGGTGTAGTTTCAATAAGGTACTAATCAGAGTCTCGTCAACAACAACTAGAAAACCAAACGCACAAAGTTGTAACAAGTGTTGAGATCTATTTGTTTATTGCGATGTTTGAATCCAATATTTTTTCAGAAAATACTTAGAAGTTTGTTAGACACAATTGAAACTTACCGCACAAAATATCCAATCTAACTTTCTTCTTAGTAGCCTCAAGTGACAGGAAGTCTTTTATTATCGCTATGGTAGAAACATTTTCTGATTTAAAATCTGCTTCTCCTTTACTGAAAATAGTACAAGAGGTGTTTTTCAATGTACGAAAAACTGCAACAATAGTACATTTAGCGTTCCATTAATTCAATTAATCATTCTTCAAATATATCAATGGTTGAGCCTTTGGGATGGCAAAAAACTTGGTTTCCTACCGATAGGTGCAGTGTAGTGCCGTATCTGTGATGATGGAACGATAGGCCAGGGAGTCCACGGAGGGCGGGGGCCGGGCGGGCACATCGGGCAGCAGCCTCACCAGCCATGAGTGCAACTCTGCCTTGCTGAAGGCCCCGCTCACACTTAAGGTGTTGAATTCCCTATGACACAACATTCCCCTTTTTTCAAATCGTTCAGATTACAGTAAAACCCGCAAATATGGTTCCCACATAAGTTTTTATTTTTGCTTCCTTGAAAAGTGAATTTAAAAAAATGACTAAAATAAATTTGGGACCCACATAAAAAATTATCCCCCATAAGAAGCATTATTCTGTTTCACTGTGTTAAAAATACACATTTTTCAACCAGAACCGTTTAACTCTGCTTTGGTCATCTCCAGTGGCGCGCGTTGCTCTATGACCAAAGGTAGTTCTTGCAATTATTATTATTGAAAAAGATTGGTGGCCATCTTGGCTGTCAATGATTATACGTTTTTTATTAGATGGTTTAACCGAATGTTCGGTTAAAAACTACTGGCATTACTACTATTAAAGTTGAAGTGTTTCAAATTCCATCACATTCGCGATCAGTGTCATTTATAACTTTTATCATTAAACGGTTCCCGTTAAACACTGGCTCTTGACCTGTTTTAGATCAAACTATGATCAGCTGTCAAGCATAAGGGACATGCTATTATGCTTGTCGATGATCACTATGGCCTAGAATCGGTGTCTAACGGGGACTGTTCAAATGTCAAAAGAATATACAGAGTAAAAAAATTGTAAATAACAGCTCACCCGTCTTGGCTAACATCCTGACTGGGCACATGCCACGAGAGAGGGGGCACATTGTGCGTGAGCAGCTGGGTGCACTTGGGCTGCAGAAGGGGGGTGAGGTAGAGGCGCAGCACCCCCGCGGCCCCCGCCCCCTCTGTCGCCACCCCCAGCCGCATCTCCAGCCGCTGCGTGTTGGCCTGGCAGCGGTAAGTGGCCAGGAGCCCTGCACCATTCTAAGAGTATATTAGATTATTTATGTCCCGGTGTGGACAGATAAGTTTTATTTGATTAATATAAAATAATATATAATATATTTGCAGCACATTCTAGAGTGGTAGATACTCAGCATCGACCTTTTCAAAGACAACCATTCAAAATCAAAATGTTGCTTGAAATGGCTTTTGCCATGTTTGGTGATCAGATCTGAATACCCAGGTACTTCGCCACCTTCCTCTTCCATATCTTCTTTCCTTCTCCACTCTCTTCAGCCTCACAGAATTGCCCAATTGGGAAGTTGTATTTTCAATTTAAAAAATGACAATGTGAGTTTTGTAAAGTAACTAACTGACCATCCCGCCGTTTCTCCGCAGGGGTAGACAGAGAGGATGGATCGCCATATATCTCTGTCTTGGCACACACTCTTTGCTTCATTCACATTTATACATTGTCTCATACATATTAAAGTAACTAGGTTCTTTGTAATTATCTTGTAGAACATATTTTTTCAAAGTGGTTGAGTATCTTTTTTGCAAGAGTCAGTTTAGTGACTAAAAATATGTTTCAAAATGATAGATCACAAACTTATTTGTGAAGGTTGTAAAAGAGGAATCAACAAATCAATGGTGTAGCTAGCAAAGCAGGAATGAACAAACAACATATTTTTTGCACGGGTAACCACTATAGATACAGTAACGATACTCCTGACTGCACAGATATGTTTGTACTTTGTGTATGTTTTGCAATAAATTTCAAAAGGCACCTGAATTCTCTCCAAGGAGCAATATAGTATATTTTTTTATTATTAAAATGTGACAAACTGTCTGATAATAGAATGCGAAAAAATTATCACGTGTAAAAATCAATATGCCTAGTGAAACATAAAAAAATATTTATGCTTTTAATTATAATATGTTAAAAAAATTATAATGGAGTTCTCCACAATAAATATTACTTGGAAAGTAATTGGAATGAATGGTGCAAGATGCCTAAATGAGAATACGTAAATAGTATGTCCATACTTGAGGATCACAAGCTCTGGTCAGCAAGGCAGTATTCAGGGCTGCGTCATACAGCTTCAGGGGGGCAGAGCTCTGCAATAGGAGTGTGTCCAGGGGCGCGCCAAGAGATAGGCACAGTCTACGCGCCCCATCTCCCTCCACAGGGCCCCACTAAACATAATTACGTGTTTTTATTCAAAGGAATTTATAAAATTTATATACAGTCGAACTTGGTTATAACAATCACGGTAATAGTGAGGTCAGCGCTATAATGTGCAATTACTTAATGATATGTTAGTTCGGGCTTATTTTCAAACAATAGTATGGGGTTATAACGAAGTCGCTTCACGTTAAGGAGGGTTTATAATCCCTGATAGTTGATAAAACAACAAAAAAAGTGTTGCTTTATAAAATGCAAGCTTTCATACCCTGGCGTAAATATCGATATCATAGGTAGGTCCTTTTTTTACCTACCTACGTTTATAACGAGTAATGGCTATAAAGAGCAAATTTGGTTGGTCCCTTCGCACTTGGGATAACCAAGTTCAACTGTATTTATCTCTGCCATTTTATTTAATCCTACTTTTAATGCTACATTAACAACAATAAATAAACTGTACATAATTTTGGTTACCTCTTCTCCAATCTGCAGAGCTGGTATCGCAGACAGACCCTGGGATAAAGGCTGAGTGGACGTCCTGTAGCGATTCCTCTCTTTCTCAACCTTATTCTCCAATTCCTGGACTTCACTCCTGCAGATAATGGAAAAAATTGGAACACGTTGAAGAAGCGTAAATAAGGTGAATAAAAATTCATTAAGAATGTTTCTTTGTGAAGTAACCTCAGTGCGTTGAGCTTTGCGGTGGCATTATCAGGGTGCGTGGGGGCCCCCAGTCCTAAGACTCTGCCAGCCCGGGTGACTGCTATAATACCCATTGCGTTGCCCCATACTGATGTCACACTTTCTCCACAACACTAAAAAGTATTCAAGATAAAATAATAAGAGCGTCAAACAATGGCAAAATTAGAAAAAAGTCACTATGCTATTCTTCAATCATCATGTTCGTACTGAATTTTTTGGAAACGTACACCTACATTAATTAATCTTTATTTCAAAGTATTTACATATTATACGTATTTATGTATAAAATCATGCGGTTTGTTTTATTACTCTTGTACTGTACCATAGCTGACATTAGCCCTCATCTTTCTCAACATATTTACGTAAGCTTCAACAATAATATATTTAATTTCAAACTGCCATGCCAAATTCTTATTAAAATTTATAAATTAATTATTGCTACATATTGTAAAATCTTTAAAACAAATAAAAGCAAAAACAAATTATCACAGCAGTAAATCAGTTCATCGCCAAAGTGTTTTCTTTCACAAAAACTTCAACACCTCTAACCAGAATTCCCAAAGAGGAAGTCAGTACCAGTATTACAGTTAAATTTACTGGACACCTCTTTCATACAAAGTAGTTTATAGAGACAAGATAGCTTGATATTTTTTAGTTTTATTTATTTTATATTAGTTACCTTGTACATACAAGTTTACAAGTAGCTAATTATTTCATTTTCTTCTTAACTGTATAATATTTTAACTTATATACTACTTATTGTTTTGATTTATACACATTTTAAATATTTTTTACATGCTATTTTGAATTTATTGATAGGCATAATTTTGATGGTTTCCGGCAGAGCATTATAAGATTTCATCCCTTTATATAGTAAGCTATTTTGTGTGTGGGCTTTATTTTTTTCTGGTAGTCTAATTTCTTTGCATGCCCTTGTATTATATTTGTGAATATCAACATTGTAGAAAATTTTGTCAGAAAAATATTTTGGTAACAAGTTAGTGTTGTTATTCAAAGCTTTAAAGTTTAAAATTTATGTTACAGAAGATTCAATATATATAAAATAAAACCCAATTCTACTAACTAATCCCAGCATTCATCTCAACGGGCTATCAACCACCTCAAAGTAGTTAAAGCATGCAACCTTTGCATTCTGACACCACATTATTCAATAATATAACTTGCATGTGTAAATAGAAGCAGCGCCGATTGCTGTGGATCATCTGGGGATATGCGGTATATGTTTAGCGAGCCATCGGAGCGGGCCAGTAGCAAGAGGGGGTTGCTCCCCCCAGCGGTTCCCCCCTCCCACCACCCCATGGCGCACACCCCATCGCCGCTCTCCACCCCCTCAAACTGCTGCACGATTATTCCACCATGCTCTCTGAAAACATCATGGCAAAAGAACATAATACGACTAAACGACTATATATTGAAACGTCAGTCAAATCTCAGTACAAACCAGTAAACGTTGCAAATTCTAAACGAGGCAGGTAATTAATTACTCAATATGAATAGAAACTCACTGAGTGAGCTAGCATGACTATTAGCAGAACACAGTTACTTTATCTCAGGTGACACATACAGCTGTTAGGAGTGGAAAGAACCATAATTAAAGGAGATGTGAAGAGTATGAAGATTCCCAAATGACAAACATGGTGAACATCATTAAAGGGATTGAGCTACTGTCAAATTAATAAACATGAAAGTAACACAATGGATATATAACTTCAGGGTTGAGCAGCTATGTAAACCATCTCCGTGCCAGTAATAATTATAATCAACTGCTAATTATTATAAATGATTTTTGTACAAATATTAGGGTAGAACCCACATTAAAATGTTTTTGGTGTTTTAGATTGTAATAATTATTTTTATTATTGATAATAACTTACCTATCTAGCTGCAGAAGGTGAAGCGTTCCATCATCAGCCCCACAGAGTAGATGAGGAGATGGTCGGGGCCCCTGAGGCAGGGGACAGAGCACCCTCGGCCCCTGTGGCAAGCGAGCCCCCCCTAGGGCTCTGCCACGCTCGACTGCCCGCACAGCCCCACCACTGCAGGCTACCACTCCCACGATTCTAGTGCTCTATAATATAGAAATAAATTATGAATTGTTTAGGCACACACTAGATAGGAATGTACAAAATTATTTTGTTTAGAACTACCACTATTTTTCCATATCAAACCAAGACATAATATTATTTGAAATACACATAAAGTAAAATGCTTTTTTCAAGCGTTAAATTATATTCTGATGGAGAGCATACATTGGCTATATGAATGGCAGCTAGATCGACTATTGTGTCGCCACACAGATAGCTTCCTACTTCTTTACAATCTCTGTAGTGTGATAGACAATGGGCCCCCGCTACTAGCAAGTCTGCTTCTCGCACCCACCTGGAATAAAGTTATGAAACTACTTTGACAATCACAGAGATGTTATTATGTACATACTGTTAAATACAATACTCTAAAATACACAACATTGTACGCAAAAATATATACTTACATTGCAATAATAGGTTCAGATAAATTTGTTTCCAGTGCAAGAAATAGTTTACCCTTTTTTGTATAGCCTCGTATTTCAGCACCGCAAGAAATAAATATTTTATCAGCCGAACTTCCTGCAAACACAGGAAATAAAAAAATACACAGAATAGAAAATAATGAATTTGATAGCTATTCTGCTAATGTTTTTTCATTAATAATTTTTACTTAATCACCTATGGTATACAATGTACCTGGTGAGGAACCTCCGAGATGGACTGAGGTGATGGGCTCCCCTGGTAATGTTTTAAACGTGAGCTGAATCTCATCATTTTTTATAGAAAATACTTGCAGTACACCATCTTGATCCCCAACTGCAACCTAAAAAAAAAATTATCTCATTCCTAGGAGTTGATAATAATAAATGTTGTTTTTCCAAGACTGTCCAAATGACTATAGAAATATTCAATTGCACAAAATGTGGTTAATTACTTTTAATGAAGGTTTTGGTGCTAAATTGGGCAGTATTTTAAGGGTATTCGGCAGTGTTAGTCCAACTGCAGTATAATCTGAGTGAGATAATTCTAAATCCATTTTTGAAAAGAGGAATTTGAAGAATACAATTTAAAACGAAACTGTGCAATCAATATTACCATGGTGATATATATATTGTCAACAAAGGCAACAGCGATTAAAAATAGTGAGGCAACTGTTCCACAAAATCACGTTTTTTAGGGTTTTAAATTTAACGAAAACATCGACCAAGAGTGTTTATAACAATGTATTCAATAATATAAAAAAAAAAAAGACATTATTTTTAGTGCGTAAAGTGCATAAGTTTAAGCGCATTAATCAACTAAAACTAATCTGATGACTATAATCCTTAGCAGATTACTTTTAAAATAAGTTTTCTTAATTTTGCATTAAGAATATTAAACGTAAAAAAATAAATAATTTAATAACACTACTTAAAATTAATATATCGGTTTTATTTTGGACATCACTAAATCCAAAGATTTTGTAGTAAACCTAAAGGCGAGAAGAAGGGCAAATCCGCCATCAATGAAGTGGTGACCCGCGAATACACCGTCAACCTCCACAAGAGATTGCACGGAGTTGGTCTGAAGAAGAGGGCGCCAAGGGCCATCAAAGAGATCAGGAAGTTCGCAGAGAAGCAAATGGGAACTCCTGATGTCCGAGTTGACACACGCCTGAACAAATTCCTCTGGTCCAAGGGAATCAGGTACTAATTTGACTTTACCGGATTTAAAAATAATGACAACATGGTAGTGTCATTAGAACATAACCTTGTTTATTCCAGTTATTGGATCCAAATTGCGCAAATAGAGGCGAAACAAGTCAGGTTGATAAATTTTAACACCATGAAACATGAATATTGTCTAAGTGCACTCAAGATATTCATTATTTTTAACATACCTATTCGTTTTTCTTATGAAATAACCTTTTTTTTTATCCACTGCTTAAGAATTGTTAGTCGTATAGGGCATCTCTGTGTGCATTTTATGAATATCATTTCTTCCTTCTTGTATTGTGACATTCTATGTGAAATTTATATTTTAGTAGCATTTAGTATTACTTTCATATGGCTCTTGAGCAAGTGTTGATTGTTTTAAATATAGGTACATTTAACGATCCTCAAAAAAACAGTAATTCGGTGATAATAAATATGAAATAAAAGGAAAATCCCCCTTATGTATGTTTTTTTAAACTTTTCATGTGCTGGAAAACCTTGCAATACCTACTAGCAAATGTAAAAACTTTTTTTATCATTTAGAACGATTTAGTAATGTTTTTTTTTGTTAATGTGAATAATCAATAAACCTTCTTGCTGCCCTTCTCTTAGGCATCTGATAGTTGTATGATCTGCTCTATCTCGAAACATGTATTTTATGTTTCACCCTTAAGTGATTTGGTGCCAGTCAACTTAAATTAAATGTCTACCATGCATTCATCTTTTGGAACACCCACTTATTTATTTTTGTGTAACATTCCTTTTATATGGCTCTTTATGAAACACCCACCCCTAGTTAATTTTCCACACAATTAATAGCATTATATATTTGATTAGTTAGCAGCGAAGTGGACAAATTCATCTGGTTCCCACCCGGGTGTCGCGGGTTCAATCCTCTCCTAGCCAAGTGCATCACTTTACTATAACCTTTCAAGTCTGTGTGCGCAAAATATCAATGGGGAGATTGAAAACTTCCTTGAAAAATAATAATACAAAAAGTCTGTCATTTGTATGGTTCATCATAAGAATGAATAATATGTTAATATTATATTTTTCTCAAACAGACATGACGTCTTAACCTTTTCGCAACGTTCCCGATGTAAATATGTTAACGGATGTGTGCGGCACTTTTTGTGACATTCATATGATTTCTACAAAAATACATTTTTATAGTTAATACCGCACAAGAGTGTCAACTGCTCCCAACCGTCTAGAGCCAGTGAGACCATGAAATCCCCAATTGGGGTATGTTGTGAGGCTGAAGGGAAGGAGATAGGAAAGAGGAAAGTCGGAAAGTACCTGGCTATTCAGATCTGGTCACCAAATAATAATCATAATATTTGGATAATTTGTATAGTGCCATTTTTGTGAAAAATCACCTCAAGGGCGCTGTACAAATCTTAATTTCTACTTAATATTAATTCATAGTTTATATAAATATACAGCATCATACTTACCTGGCTGGTCACTTCTGCCAGGACACAATCACTATATAATAATAACTTAAAATTTAGCTGATTCTTACATATATAAATATATATTTTTTTTTATTATTATTTTTTCATTTTTAGGGCATGAGAGCAAATTTAAAATAAAGTATATGGGAGGTATTTTTCGTAGTGAGGAACAGATAATGGTGATAATCTTCTAATGAATTTAAGCAATGAAAGTCTGAAAAGTTTTCTTGATTTGAACGGAAATTCTATTGGGCTTGTTACATCTTGATTATGGTTATGATTTTCTGAAAAAATGGGTTTTGAGTTTGGCTCTGAACTCTGTCGAGTCTTTTATTACTCTCAGATGGTAGTCCATTCCAGGCTTTAGGACCTGACACTCCGAAGGCGCGCTCTCTGAACTTAGTGTCTGGCAAACATGGTTGAAGCCACTTCAAGCAACTTTTAGATTCTGAATGCTAGTTTTTCACCAGGGCGATACATTAAGTATCTACCAATCTGGAACGTGCTGCAAATATACCATATATAATTTTATAATAATTAAATGTGTTATGACACATATTAATCAGATAAAATTTATTGGGTCACGCCGGGCTTGAACTCGCAATCTCTGGATTCGTAGTCGAACGTCTTACCACTCGACTTCGGAGGCCGTCAGATATGCATGTGTGTAACATCAGAGGAACAGCTTATTCGCACATAGTGGCGTAAAGGTTAATAGTAAGGTGATTTCAACCGATTATTAATTTTTCCGATTATTCCCTCCAACGATTATTACATCAGGACTCTGGACACCTCAAACTGTCCCAGCACAGTGTAAATATATACATATCCTAAAAGAAAAAAAGGAATATTCTCATCCAGTATGCAGTGGCAGATACATTACTTGTAATTATGAAATGTTTTTATAACTTAGCTTTTTTGCGTTTCCCCCAGAAATGTCCCCTTCCGTGTTCGCGTGCGCCTGTCCCGCCGCCGCAACGACGACGAGGACTCCGCCAACAAGCTGTTCACCCTGGTGACCTACGTGGCCGTGCCCACGCTCAAGGGGCTGCAGACGGAGAACGTGGACGCCAGCGCTGAATGAATGTAACTAGGTTTTAATAAATAACTTCAAAAGCCCACACCCTCTTTTATTTTACATCTTCCGACACACGTTACGCGTTCGGCGCAGATCGATGATCTTCCATGGCACAATATCCCTTTCCTGCAGATTTTTCAAGAAGAAATGTGCTTTTATTTTAAAAAAGTGCAGCACATCCCAACTGCTTACAACCTTGTAGAGCCAGTGGGACTATGGCATCTCCATTTGGGGTATGTTGTGAGGTAGTGGGGAGGGGTAGGAGATAGGGAAGAGGAAGGTTGAGAAATATCTGGTCACCAAACATGACTAAAGCCATTTCGATTCTGAATGGTGGTCTTTCAACAGGGTGTACTGAGAGTATCTTCCACTCTGGAACGTGCTGCAAATATACTACATAAATATATATTAATTTATAAAAATTATTTGTCCATGCCGGTATTTGAATCCGGGACATCTGGATTCGTAGTTGAGCATCTTAACCACTCGACCACGGAGGCAGATGGGCTGTGCATCTTGAAGATAGTGACAAACGTACCCATTTAACCACTTATTTTTTTTTAATACTGTCCGATTCAGTGAGAATAGTCGAAAATTTTGTTAAGCGTGCGGGGAAGTGGAAAAGGGGAAGGTTGGGATGTCACGAAAAATCATTATTATTAATTATTTCAAACTAAAAAAGCTCTTGTCCTAACCCAGGATTTATACATGAAACTTCTGGGGTCATCACAAAGAATTGAAAATACATTTTCATATAAAACACTCCAGATATTTATTATGTATACTTAATAATAATATTTTACATAAGCATAGGTGGAATCATTTAACATAGACGAATTATGTTTACAGCTTAAATATTTAACATGGTTTGAAAACAATCATTTTTATATTCCACCACTGAATCAATCTGAACTTTGCTTATCCTAATTCAAAATTTCAGTTTCAAGGCAGTCTTCAAGAATATGAAGATAATTAATACCTTTATAATAAATTGAATTAAACAATGTTAGATGAGGGAGTAGTGTGCTAAAATTTCATAGTAATGACATGATGAGAGTAATTCCACGACCAAACAGAATAGCAACGAAACTTAACCTAACCTCATTAGATTGTATTGAACTTTTGTAAAAATAAGTGTTTTATTTTTCATTGTTCTGATTACAGAAAATAGTGTAAATTATAATTAAGATGAGATCTAGTATTTAACTAGATGAATTGCTGT
Organism: Drusus annulatus; assembly: GCA_022651775.1. Lineage (NCBI taxonomy): Eukaryota > Metazoa > Arthropoda > Insecta > Trichoptera > Limnephilidae > Drusus > Drusus annulatus. The sequence goes on along the minus strand of JAGWCC010000160.1, from coordinate 792,756 downwards.
ACTTTTTCATCAGAAATGAATGTTCTGAATTTTAAAGCTTGACTAACTATTGGTTCGGAATTTTGGAATGTCTTCATGGTATGCTTCTCTTCCGTACTGTGTTTTCTCAATTGGTGAATTGTTGTATATTTTTTCAGCAAATTGTGCCAGCGAGTTAAAATCTTCAGTATAGTCCTTGAAGTATGGTGTTATAGCCAGATGACTGTTATCTTCTTGGTTTATAAATGCATCAACGTGAACATTATTAGCAGAGATTTCATGCTCAAACACTTTAGGACTGGTGATAGTGGAAATTCTTCCGTCTTTCATTAGCTGAAAATTAATTGATCATAAAAGATGTTCGTAAAACTCTTCTAAAATGTTGATATAAACACAAGCAGAAGTTGGGTTGGGGAATGTTATCCGTTTAGAAGAGAGAATGTGGCTTGAAAAGTATTGAAGCGCCTGGTTATTCATTCAGATCAAATAGCTAAAAACATTGTTAATGGCATTAATGCATTTCAAACGTGTTAATGGCGACTTTATGGTCAAATATCCTCTCTGAAAAGAAAAACATTTGACTAAATATGACTTTCATACACCGAAACTCCTTAAATTCAAAATAATCAGCATTAAGAGGGGAGGCTTCGTTATGTTTTAAAAGAATTCTCTCTTAAATCTTGTCATTAATGGCTATAAAATTGAACTAAGCGAGAGTTATTACCAAATCATTGTTTTAAATCGTTTCTTAAACTCAAAACGCTCAAGTACTCGCTGTAATTTTAATATAAAATAGCTTAATGTTCGTATAAATATACAAACATGTTTTTCCTCATAAGATTATGTAGACATAGATTCTATTTTACACCCGTTGCATTTCAAACAGTTTCACGTCTGTGTCGTACCAGATCGGAAGCTCCACATTCCTGAGATAGATGACCCCCCCACATGTAGGTGCGGAACCAGGTGGTGGTGCCAGCGTTAGCCTGGTACTTCGAAGTTAACAATTGATGGTACATCACCATTCTATGAAGTCCGTAAAATATTAGTATAATATCTATCTTACCAAGGAATTAAAAGCGTCTGATACATTAATATTATTAATTCTTCCGTGCATATTAATTAAATGCCAATATATTGGTTTTTCTTTTGGCTTAAAGTCTATCCTTCCAGATATAATTTGGGCATTTTTGTTTGACAGAATTTTGTCCACTGGTAAAATTCTTTCGTTGATGTATCCTGAAATGCTGGAGAATAACATTTTCTAATTAAAGTTTTTAAAAAAATACTTTGTAGGAATTTAAAATGAAAATCGCCGTTGCTCTTTTCGGACATTCAAATTGACAGTTACTGTAAAATGATTCTTCACATTAATTAATTAATTACCTCAAATCTTTTACATTCAGTGATTTGAAATGCTTTGTTCCTCCAATAATGACATTTTGCAATGCATTTTTACTGACCACATCTTCTAACCATTTTTGTAAATCAACATTGTGCAAGGAATTGCCATTGCTTAATTTCAGATAATCTATTTCCATATTATTAAAATATTGCTGCTCCATATAATTTGGTGTGAAGATGTGAAATACATCCGTGGATAGATTTAGATTGTTTATGGTTCCCAATAAATTAAGATCATCTGAAATATAAAATACAATCAAATATTTTAGGTAATATATTCATGAATCAACAAGAATACCAATAATTTGATTAACATATAAAAAAATATTCAGCTTAACTTACCGTGCACTGATAAATGATCAAAATCTATTTGAGAAACTATGGATTGTTTACCCATCGTGTGTAGCGTGTTGTGATAAAACGTTTCCAAGTTGATACCATTTATATTTTCCGCAACAAATGTCTCATTCAAGACTTTAACAATATTTCCATAAATATTAGATATATCCAGCATGCCGGTGATATCCTGATCGAGACTCAAGCTGAGGTAATTTTCAGAAAGCCATTTTAAATCTATACCTCTGAGGGAAGCCTAAAAATAATGGTTGAGGAAAGGCTATATACAAGTTAATAGTGATATACAAAAGGTTTTTTATTAATGCGAAACACACTCACCCTATTCTCTTTTACATTAGAAGTGGTTACAATCTTTCTAAAATAATTATTACCATATAATTTTGTCGGTGTATCAGAGAACCAGATATTTTTCATCAGGTTTTCGATATGGACATTGTGCAACATATTGATCAGTGGTTCATTGTGAAAATACAAAGCTCCTAGAAAGAAAAGAAAATTGAAAAAAAAAAAAAAATTCATTATTCATAGTACACACATCTAATGGTAAAGAAATGATTCAAAGTTATAATTTTAAAAGTTCAATTATAATTGTTTTCACAACAGCAATTTTATTGTTACATGTATTCAAATAATTAATCTTACCATTTATATAAAGACTTGGTAAATTCTGTTCCTCGTTATTTTGTGTTATAAAACAGAGTTGCTTCACGTTTAGACCGTTAATGTAATCCGTCTTTATTTTTCCGTAACTCTGAATATTTTTCAGAGTTTTGTGCCCAAACATGTATTGCTCGTTAATAGAATTTTTTAACACCAGATCATTCGGAATATACAAATTATTAACTGAACCATTGATGATTACGTTACCATTGACTTTAAGACTGTTTTCAAAAATACCCTGTCTCAAAAATACATCTTCCGTTATCCACACAACGCTTTTGAATAATTCGGATATAATAATATTGTTCACTTTTCCGGATTCCACATAAACCTTATTACTACAAATTAAATAATCGAAATTTTGGTTTCCGTGAATTATTTGATCCCCTTCGGATAACAACCAACTGTATCCAAAATCAGCTTTGGAAATACCAGAGATGGATGTATCGAATATAATTCTTTCAACTTTGATTGGGTTGTTAATATTGAGTTCAGAAAAGAGCACTTCTCGATTCCAATTTTCTGACGAATACGTGTTGGGTGTTTCGACCCCCGATATCTCTTCCAAATTAAGATGTTGAATATGCAAAGGTTCTTTTATAACCACATCACCGTAGATTTCTATTTCAGGACTATTTCTGAAGACTGTGTCTTGAATCATTTCTTGTATATTGTGTCCGGAAATTTTTCCAGTGATGTTCAGTTTGTTTGCAATGAATATTTCATTTACTTTAGCTCCGAAGTTGATAATAGTTTCTCCAGGAATTTTGTGGTCGCCCGAAAATCTTAACACCGTTTCCATGGATCTTCCGGCAAAACTTATATTTTGGCAGCTCAAACTGGAGAAAAATAAGAGTGAAGAAGTAATTGGTAGTCAAAAATATTTTCAAAATACAAGTATATTCTTTAGATTACCTTCTGGTTGCCATACTGTTGAGAAATATTTTTCCACTTATAAGCTGATCTCCGTAGGTTTTCACAATGCTCTTGTCTAAAAGTCTCGGGTTTATGTTATTTATATTGTTGGCAATAGAGCAACTGCCTTGAATGCTTAAATTATTTGAGAACATTTTTTTTCCTGAAACCGTAATAATATCATCTCTTTGTGTAGAAATCCAAGACGTTGGTTTAAGTCCATTTATTTCGTCACAGCTGATATCATTTACCTGAAACAATTCAACGGAATCAAACAAACAAATATTTTTGTACATAAAAACCAGGGCTAGTAATAATGTTGAAGCGTAAAAATTTCAAAAATCGCTTACTTCGAGTGGTTGAGAAAACACTATTGGCATTGGAATATTCCTTTCAGACAATTTCAAAGCTTTTTGTTGCAACTCTTTGACGGTCAAATTACTGTCTTTTTTCTTTAAGTCGCCACAGCCCAAAAACCTTTCCACAGATACCTTTCCTTGTATGATATAATTTCCCATCAAGATTAGAGGTTCTTCTACCATAGTTACAGGATTCTTCCGATCTAGACTTGCACTGTTGATTTTGGCTTGAAGATTTATGGGTCCCATCAGTTCCACATTGCTAAATAACTTGTCACCCGTCACCCTTTGCATTTTAGGCGAATCCAATAGTAAAACAAGTAACTCATCATCCAGAACATTGATGTTATTGAGTCGTTCACCAATGATAATGCTTTTTAAATTTAAGTTATCAAATTGTACATCTTGGTTTATCTCGAATGAACCTTCGTCGATGGTGATCAATTGGTTCATAATATTTGAGGCAGTCGATGGAGAAGTAGATACGTCTACTGTTTCTAAGTTTGAAATTTGAAATGTTCCGCTAAAAGTTTGTTCTCCTGTTAACTTCAAAGTATCTGTTACAAGGGTATTCAAATTCATGTTGTTTATTGATCCCTCGATGAAAACATTCTCTGCTGCTACTTGCGATAATGTGTAAGAGGTATTTATTGTTTTATTTTCATACGTTACAATCTCTTTCAATTTTTCAAAAGTCAAATCATTGATTAGTTCTGCTTCTAGTAAAATGGTATTTATTTCAGGAATTTTGAAGCTTCCTTTAAGTAATTGGTCTTCAGTTTTAAGCAGGACAGTATCTGGAGATAATTTCACCTACAAAAGTAACGCAATTTATTTGTTAAAGTTTCTTTGAAATTTAAAAAATATTTTGTCACTTCAAAAATGTCAAAATAAAGAACTTACACTATCTAGAACTCCATTTACAGAAAGTCCTTCAGAGATGTAAACATTTCCATTCACTGATACACCGTTTGTTTTGGCTAACTGCTGCATTACTAAACCGATTCTTTCAGTTGATTTCTCATTAATACTTCCAATATTAAATTGGTGTTCAACAACCAAATCATCAAACTCCAAATGATCGTAGAACTCATTCACCACCTCGGTATATAAAACTTCTCGCTGATACTTGCCAATATCTCGGCTATTCAACATTGACATGTTTACATCATTGAGTTGGCATGGTCCATTATCACATTCAAATTCCATGTTCTTAACATGCATGGAATCCAAATATACCGTGGAATCATCAAACATAACTTTTGGCAACATATCTTCCAGTACTTTCAGCGATTCTATTTGAGCTTCGAAGAAACTAAATAAGTTATTCATATTTTGGATAACATTACTATCCAAACTTGTATCATCTGCATAGATCTAAAAAGAATTAACCCAAAATTAAGTTATATTTCTTTGTCAATCTAGTTAATAGTGACTGACATAATATGCATTTATATATTGCTTGAAATGCTAAAGGCTGATTCACACCAACGTCCGGATCCGCTCAGTGCCGATATTGTTCCGCATGAGAGCTTATTGATATGGTATGAATATCGATCAAGAAGTATGTGCCAAGACAAAGTTGTGTGGCAGTATATCCTTCTGCCCACCCTTGTGATATTTAACTACTTAGTTAAATAATTATTTTGAATTGTAAAAATACTAACACACTTAAAGCGGGAAGAGTAGTTCTACCCGCTCGGCCGACTGTCGCTTAACAGCGGGAAGGGTAGATCTACCTTTTCGGCCGCTTCGACTTCAACCCCAGAAAAAGTATTGCTTTCTCAATGTTTAGTATGAACATTATATACCAATCTGTTCGTAAAGGTTCAAAGTATAAGTAGAATATTTTTAAAAAATGTTATAAGTCTTTGTTATTCTTTAATCTTTACATCTTTTGCGTATATGGATATCTCAACACAAATCAACATACAGCTTTGTTTACTATTTCTAATTGAGGTAAACGAAATTGAAATGGGCTTTCGTTGAGGAATCATCACCGACTTCTCTGAAATATACCCTACAGGATTGTACTTTTACGAATTTTAATGGCCCATGTTTTGGAATAAGCTGATTAAATATTTCTGTCTCTGTTTGCCAGCGCAAGACTCTAACGTAAGCGAGTGAGAAAAATATAGATTTCCGAATGCGGCGCCATTGTATTCCTCCGCCTGTAAACAGACAGCGATAACCTAACGCAGGTAAACGGACTGCAATAAATATTTACAAATGAATTTCAGTTTAAAAAAAGTTTATTTGCAACAAGTTGTGTATATGAAACGGCTCGAGAATATTGAATGTGGTTTTGTCGAATATTTAAAAAGATTTTAACAATTTTAAAATGAATTCGGAAATAACGAAAGTGATGACGAAATATTCGCAGATAATTTATTCGAGTGATTATTTGCCTGAATTTGGTAGTGAAAGTGAAGATTCCAGTGATAGTATAGAATTTTCTTGTACGCGAAAATTGCCAGTAATACCATTAGAGTTCAGTGATTCGGAAGGAAGTGATTGGGAAGTAAAAGTGGTTGACTGGTGTGAAATGAACAATCCACCAAACATCGAACCATTTCTAGGTCATGCTGGTGTTTGTGTAACACCAATCCATTCTGAAAATATAATGGATGTTCTAGAATTGTTTATGGGAAATGATGGTAGAAGAAAGTAATCGTTACCACACCCAAAATGAATCAAGATATAGACAAACTAAGAAATCCCTTAAGTGGAAGCCCATGGACATTATAGATTTGAAAAAAAAATGTTAGGAATAATTTTGCTTATGGGACAAGTGAAAAATGATACGAGATGATAATCAAAACTGTTTAGGTGTACATTTAAATATTTATTCTAAAACTTTAATTATAAAATTTGCCAACGGAATTCCGTAGAAAAATATGAAAAGCATATTGCGGTAAGTGATTATCTTTAATTTCATTGAAAAATAACTTATACAGTTGTTTTGGACTTGTATTTGTTCTTTACCACGCTCCAATGGTTTTTGTCCCCTACCCTCCGCACTGGGTTTTATTGCTGTTTGTGTCGAGGTTCACTAAATACTCTGAAACTTATACTTTTTTATGCCACCGACGATGTAACACGTGGTTATTGGTTTTGTTATGACTTAGGCCAGTGTCAAATCATTATTATATTACATTCCATCGAATTCAAAGCTCTCTACACTTCAAACAACATAATATTATAGCAAAACATAGATTTTCACCTAAGTTTATTGCGTAACTTTACCAAATATGTATATAACTTCTTTGAGACTCTTATAGTCTAGGGTGTGAAGAGTATACAAATAAATTTTCTCTAAAAAATATTAATTTTTGTCGAAGATGTGGCCATTTCAAACCGAACCGATATTTTCACACCGGACCTTTGTTTTTGCCCGCTACAGGGAGCAGTTGGTTTCCGCCACTACCCGCTTTAAGTGTGCTAACATCACAGATTTTTTTTATTATCAAAAACCATTTTTTTATCACTAAATAATATTTTTATTAATTATTGATTATTAAAAATATTATTTAGTGATAAAAAAATGGTTTAAAAAAAAAAATCTGCGTATTAAGTATTTTTACACTTCAAAATAATTATTTAACTAAATAAGTAGTTAAATATCACAAGGGTGGGCAGAAGGATATACTGCCATACAACTTTGTCTTGGCACATACTCCTTGATTGATATTCATACCATATCAATAAGCTCTCTTGCGGAACAATATCGGCACTGAGCGGATCCGGACGTTGGTGTGAATCAGCCTTAATGCTTATTAGGGATATTCGAGTTTGAACAATTCATTATTTCTTAACAAGTCTTTTAAAAACTTTCAATCCAACTCAGATAATGGTGATTAGTTGCTTTTGGTTGAATCTTCGTAATACTCAACACAAAACGAATTTATTAAAAGTATGATTTTTTATCCTCATTCACGCATAATGATATCTGGTTGAATATCAAAATGAATGGATTCATGGCAAACGAGTTACATATGTTTATATCTACAAACGAATGAATCGAATCAAAGGAATTGATTCATATTGAAGTATCGAACTGCATATAACTAATAGTCAGAGACAGAGAAATTGTTGTAAATGCCAAATTACTTATTTGAATAAAAAATTTTCTTAAGTCTTACCACAGAGGTTTCAATTTTCTCAATTGAAGCATAATTTAAATGTAGCTCTTTATCCAAATGGACGCCCTTTCCATTTGAAATAGTATTCTGCTTCAGTGATGTTAGGAATTCATTAGCATATTCCTCGTAGTTATGTTGAGAGGGCTGTGAACAAGAAATGGAATGCCCAACTTCTTGACACCAAGAAAACAATTTAGATTTAAAGTCACTAATATCATTGCTGAACATAAATACCGGCTGATTAATTTTAATAATTTGTTTGCTCTCATCTGAAAAAGCTGTAAGAAAGATAAATACATAATTTTAACATTGTTCAATTAATAAAATCAGATATTAATGTGATTAATAAAATAATTGAATAACCTAAGATTGAAGAATGATCGAGCACACATCTTTTAAGAATGCTTTGAGAAGCTTCTATTCCTCTGGCCCACTCATAGTTTTGAATGGGAACATTTTCAAAATTCCAACCGTTGTATTGAAAAATATTGATTTTATTATATCCAGAAATACTCATTAAAATAAAGCTTTCTGCCTGCCCCTAGAATAAAAAATATTATATTACAAACAACATTTGAGTAATCATGTGAGCATAATCTCTACTTTACTTATTTTTGTACTGTTAAATGAATATTTAAGAACTCCATAGCTTATGATATAAATTACGTATCTAGCTGAAAATTCAAAGTGTCCGCCCAGGCCACAACACCCGGTTTCTGCTATCTAAGTCATCCATCATTGTGCAAACTGCATTTTCAACTTATGATTATGGTAGTAGGTGGAATTAAAATATTATCGGATTATTCGTAACCTTGAAGTTTTTGTCTTTCTCTTAAAAAAAAATTCTTGACAGAAAAGCTGCGCGTATTTCATGACATCAAAGACTTTTTGCAGCTTCAAAGAAACAAACCAATTTTTGGATTTCTAGATTAATCGTAGTTAACCTGTTAAATTAATTTATTTCAACTTACTTCGAGTTGAAACCATTTTACTCCACCCTCCGTAAAAATTTCCTGAAATGGTATGAAATAATCATCTTGTAGTTTGTAAATCACAGATTGCGTAGCTCCATCTTGTGGCCCGCCTCTGTTTCCTTCATTTGCAATAATAAGATAACTTTCTTGGTACGTTCCTTCGCGACACCTGAAGAAAATCAACTCTGTGGCTCCGTTTGATGCCAATTTTTGACTAGAAATAAATTGATTTTCATGAGGATCATATTTCAAGATTTCTGAGAGTATTTTCGTTTCACCTAAAATATAAAACATTGATTTGATTAATAAAGAAGTCAATTTACTTGGTAAGAGTTTTCATTTTAAATCTGTATAATGTAATGTAAATTTAAATTGATGCCAACTGATTTGCTAACTGCCACATTGTTTCTATGCAGAAGTGTGCACAGAGGATAAACTCCCCAAACCTGTGTCTTAGTATGCATTACTTACATCCACATCCACACATCTTCTCATAAATACTTTATTGTATTCAATGCACCACAAGTATTTGACTCATTCAACTCTTTCATGCCTTGCTGGGGCATCCCTGACTTCTTTTATCTTGATAATAATAATAATGGCTGATTTCTATAGCGCAGTTTTCGTGAAAGAAATATCACCTCAAGGGCGCTTTACAACATACTTAACATAACCTACAACTTAATCACTAAGACTAGCGGCGTATAAACTATAACTACGTACTTACAGCTAAAACTTATGATTAGTGACTTCAAATTTAGGCTCATAACTAAAACTTATAACTTTAGAATAGAACAGAGTTTAGACTAACAACTGAGACTTATTAATATTGACTTATGCCTAATACTTATAACTATTGACTTACAACTGACATATTTATATTTCTTCTTTCTTATTGTCTTCTTAATCTTATTTATTACATTTACATCCCACTCAGGGATATCATTTCACACATCCCTAAATATGATTCACGGGTCCTGAGGGAAATCTACGTCATCTCCTGTGTGGAGTTAATATTAAAATAAATTGAATTGTAAACATTAAAATTCACCATTATTATTCTGATGATTTGTAACTGCCATAAGCATGGATGAGCCAACGTGGAATGGGACAATCTTTTTAGCATTGGATGTGGCAATATATTGATGCAAATCAAAGTGGTTTCCTTTCCACAGATAAACAGGACTATCGCTTTCAACATTACTATAGTCACCATTTGCTATGTGATCACAGGCTAGAGCTAAGAATATGTTGTGGTCATCTTTCCTGGAAACAACCAAACATCCATTATCATATTTGAAATAAGCAAATCACCCCTGAATAGTATATTATAAATCACATCATCATCATTCATGCTGCAATCTTTGGAGAGTCCTGACCGCCTCTGGGTAGCGCCTTCACTTCTGCAAGTCTCCTGCTGACTCCAGTTCTTCTGTCCAACTTAGCCACCCCAGTTTTATAAATATTGTTATTGGGGTCCAGTGGGACTGTCATCCCCAATAGGGGTATGTTGTGAGGCTGGAGGTAGCGGGGAGTGGAATGAGATGGGAAAGAGGAAGGTGGGTAAGTATTTGGATATTCAGATCTGATTCACCAAACATGGCTTAAGTCATTTCAAGCAATGTTGCGATTCTGTATCTACCATTTTGGAATTAACACATTAATCAAATAAAATGTATTTGCGCATGCTGGGAATTGAACCTGCATCTCTAGATTCGTAGTAAAAGATTTTAATTGCTCGACCACGGAAGTCTTCACTGTTTCTATTATTTTTGCTAAATTAGAAATAGAGAATTCATGTGCATCTATGAACGATTATTATGTTTGTTTTTTACCATAGTGCGACATCTGCAATGGCAGCCGTATCTAAAGCTTGCACAAAATGTATTCTCATATTGTCATCAATAATAAATACAGTTATCCCTTCACTCGTGTCCGGTGTGGAAGATTCACTGTTTTTGTGCGTCAGAATCATAATGGTTCCTTCGGAATATGAAAGAGAAAATACTTTCGAAGGCTTGACCACATTCTCAATATGCACCGGTGTCCAAGCATTGACCTAAAAATAAAATTACTTATGATGTTAATTATTGAAATAATATTAATAGTTTCAATAATTAATATCACAGTGAAGCGTAAAGCTTTAATGAGTTAATTTAAATTTAAAAATAATATTACTTATAAATAAAACACATATACTTTGTTTATAAACACTTTATTATTTAATATTACGTCTACCGGTTTCGGAAACTTCCGATATAAATATGGCAAGCCACAAAGTAAATGCTTTTTACGAATATGTAATATTACTTAGTTTGCTAATAATAATAGAATAAGACATAGGCCCTTCGAACACGGTTGAACTAATAAAAACCAGTTTGCAATTCAAATTGCTCTCCTGTGTATTTCAATGGCAGTCTGCACACAACGCAACCAGTTTTCAACCCAGTCTCTTGCAACTCGCCCGCGCATTGCAGTATCCAGTTGCGCCATATTTGAGAGCTATTTTCGAGGAATTCGCAACATGTCCGATCAAGAAAAAATTAAATTTGTTCAGGAGTTTGAAAAATACCCTTGTATTAATGATTATGTATCCGCTTATAGGTATTTTTTTATGCAATGTGACAATGACACCTTGCACTGCGAGATTTCAACTAGAAGAGAGACAAACATTTCCGGGTTACTAATAACCTGACAATATTTGAAAAACTCCTACTAAGGTCGCCAACCAGTTTGCAATTGCTATTGCCAACCAGTTTTAGTTGGGTTTCGGTTGTGCGAAGGCCTTTAGGTTTTTTCTTTACCAGCATATTACAAAAATAATAAGTGCTTACATTTTTATCATGTCTTTGCAACGTGATTGTACCATGGTTTGTTTCATAATTTTCTTCCAGCACAGCTACATACCAATGAAATCCTCGCCCCGCTAAATGGTGGTAAAAAATAGTAATATCTTTTGCATTTGTTGCTGGTAGTGTACTGATTTCGACAAAGTCTTTGTAGCGATAAATATCTGTGAATAAATAGAAAGAAATGCAAATGAAAGAACTCTTCTGTAGAATCGTTATCAAAAGATCTGCTGTCCATTGAGGTGTGTAACAGCTTAATTCTGTGGCATTTAGGTAAAGAGGTATATCTTTGCCGGAAAGGCAAAAGGGCTGAAGATGATATGTCACGAAATATCCGAAAATGAGTAAAGTTTAATGAGTACTTTAAGGGTCTAAGTTATGTATTTAAAAAAAATCGAGAAAATCTACACCCTGTGATGGTGTTTTAACTCCCGTTACTACAAAACTTTTTTTTTTTTTAATTATGTAATTCTGAATAATGCTTCTGTAAATTGTTGCCTAAATTTTCAAACCAACTACCCCATCTTGGAAGAAAATGTCACTTTTTTCCCAACTAACTTTTCAAAATGAATACTTCGCCCAATTTTAACTGTCTGTACTGAAAAAAAATGTACTACGCTAGCTTGGCAAGTAACTTTAAAAGTTGGCGCATTTAATAAGGATTCCAAAATTGTATAACAATTACTAGTAATCTAGCAAGTTTCTTGGGTATATTTTTGTTTGTAAAGAAACCCAGTTTTTAACAAATTTTTCTTACTTAAAATGATTCTAGTGTACTCAAGGCTTTCCTCGAGGACGTAACTTTAAGATTTTAGTTGAATGAGACGAAGAGAGTAACTCTACGAAGTGTGAGCAAGACAGATAGTGACGCCACTGTTATTAACGTGGGAGACAGATAGATATTACACCATTCGACTGTGCGAGCGAGACAATGGTCGCTATTGTCCTGTTTCCAGGTAGTCCAAGGGAACCACAGGCCATCAATAACTCCTCCTTTTTTGATTTAAGTTTATTGAATTTTCTGTTTTGGAAAAGTTTTAAATTAAACATCATTTTTGAATTCTAAGATTTATTATATTACAAAAAATGTTCAAACTGCCTTCCTTCAGCCGCAATACATGCTCAACATCTTCTTGAAAAAGACCAGAGTATCAGACAGGCGAATTGTCCGTTATTTATAAAATCAACTGCTTCCATTATTCTTTGTCGCAGCTCAACTACATTTTCGATCGGTTTTAAATAAACTTTTTCCTTCACAGCTCCCCAGTAAAAAAAATCTAGTGGATTCAAGTCAGGAGAACGGGCTGGCCACGAGATAGTACCAGACCGCCCTATCCATCTGACCGGGTATTCCTCATGGAGATGTTCTTTAACTGAGCGGGCATAGTGCGCCGGGCAGCCGTCTTGCTGGAACCACATCTCTCTGTAGATGCTTAGTGGCACATCTTCCAATAAATTTGGTAAATAATTTTGTAAAAAATCCACATAAACTTCGCCATTCAAGACCTCTGGCAGCTCAAAAGGTCCAATGATTTTTCCATTTAAAATTCCGGTCCACATGATTACTTTGAAACGATACTGCGATCCATCTTGTCTCATCGAATGTGGATTTTCTACATGCCACTCGTGTAAGTTGTGTAGATTCATGTAACCATCTTTTTTAAATGTCGACTCATCAGACCATAAAATTTTCTCCAAGAATCGCGGATCTTCCCGGTGTCGTCCCTGTGCTTGCTTCGATTGCGCATAGTGGAGTACTTGCGTCTTCTTCGACTGCTTGTAGTACGACGTCCTCGTAAGGGAAGGAAATTCTTCCTCCACCACGTGCATGGTTTGGGAATCGGCCCTCTGAGAGTAAACGATGCAGATTTGTAAAAACTCGATGATCCGGATAACGAGCAGCATTTGGGTACCTCTCACGATAAAGTCTAGCTGCAGCACTAGCATTGCCTCTGCATTCCCCAAAAATGAGGTGCATGTTGGCATATTCCTGTGTGGTAGACACAGACATGGTGGCACTACACAATCACACAATCAACTATAGTCCAGGGGAAAGCATGGGTCGTCAGAAAGAGAAACTAAGTAATCCAAATCACAAGCAATCAAGTCTAATAAACAAAGCAAAAAGTGGTAAGTACGAAATAAACACAAACGAATACGGAAAGATGCGCAGTAAACGAAGCAGCGTAACATGCATAGCCTTACAGAGAACTTGCAAAAAGCAAATGTAGTACATGCAAAATTTCCAGTTTCTGTAAGAGCGATGTGAACGTCCTTCAGAGCTTGAGGTACAATTTGAATTTTTCTTACTATACACAGTTTGACAGTTTGGTTAGCAATAGGGTGAATATTGCGCAAATGACGATTCATATTAAAGGCATTGCCCCCTTTATGGATATAACTTTAGAACAAAGTTGCATTTGGCCTGGTAAACCCATTCATCTAAGGGTAAATCCTAACTTCCTTAAAATTTTTCTCGTTGAACGGCCAGCCATAATTTTAGGTAGAGATTGAAAGGTATGTATTGTAAGCTGAGATATTAAAAAAGTTCAACAGAATAATTTGTAAAAAAACACAATTCAAAATCACCAAAAAAACACTCGGAAAAACTAGTGTCATATAGACAAAACAAGCAAAGAAATCAAAAGCAACTGTCAGTACTGTCACGAGTACGTGCGAAGAACGGATAACTAAAAAGATACTTCATTCATACTACGAACTACAATCGAAGTAAAAGAACAATTGAACTGTGGATGATGCGACTTCAATTGTTCGAACAAATGAAAAACTAACATTGAAGTTTGATATTTCACAAAAATGGCGCTGTATAAATTACCCAAGAATTATTATATTATAATGCTGAAAGTGCATACATCAGATTTTGGTAACTTGATATACTTAGGAAGTATTCCTTACTTCAATGCTATAATTGCCTATTTTAGCCCCTCAAGAAATGTGAATTGCCTGTCGTCTAATGTAAATGTCAAAATAATGTTTCACCATTTTCCACCCCTAGAAATCAACAAACAATCGCCTTTCCTTATAATTTCGCATATTTGATATAGCGAAGACCTGGTTAGTGTAAACTGTTAGTTTATTTGAAGCGTTCACCCGTCACCGTGAAGCTTTCATATTAAAGAAGAATTGTGTTTCCCAAAACTTTGAAGTATTTACCATTGCTACTGCTACTGTCAAATAGAGATGGTCGATATTCCTGTCCGGTTACTTTGTCCCGGCGATTTGTGAGTCGCTGGAACCGTAGATATTATTTCTTCTAGGAACCGATTCCAAAAGTAGCCGGCTCCTCTTTTATTGTCTTTCAAAATCAAATCATTTGGGAGAATTTGTAAGCACTGGCCACTAAAGCGTTTTGTCCACGCGTGGCCAGTGCCTACTAATTCTACTAAATAATTTACTTGCCACTTGCTACTCGACTAAAAAATTGACATCGTGTGGACACGGCATTTCTAGATAAATAACCGGTTCCTCGCAGGTCTTAGATATCAACCATCTTTAAATTTTGACTTTTTGGTGATACGGTCTGAAATCTTAGGACAATATATTTTTTCTTATTTTATTTTAGTTCCACAATCAATGACAATCGTAAGTTTGTAAAAAACATGAAATAATTGAATTTAAATACCTGTTCAATTTACAAAGGTCTGATTTCTCCATTTATCGAAAAAAAAAAAATTATTTCAAAACTATGGATGTACTTCCTTATTTTAATATTGACGCATGCGTAGAAACCGGCGTAAACAACACTGAAGTTAAAAGCGCAGCCGTCAGCCGTGAGCCGAGTCATCTTCAGTTATCAATGCGCCGTCGCTTATAACAGTCAAATCAACATTTTGACAAAGTTGATCGAAGAATTATTGCAACGTTTTAATGCAATGCCGATTCGCCGTCGGGTAAAATTGCTAAATATGTCGATAAATTTCATTAAAGAATTATTGCAACGTTTTAAAGCAATGTCGATTCGCCATCGAATACATTTGCAGAATATGTCGAAAAAGTTGATTAAAGAATTATTGCAACATTTTAATGCAATATCGTTTCACCGTTGGGTAAAATTGCAAAATATGTCGAAATAGTAAAAAGTAATCAAAGTTCAGTGATGTGTTTTCATTTAAATCGAAAATTGTGTAATGTAAATCTTAAAAAATATATATTTATATATATGTGTAAATTTTTACGGAGTGAATTATTTTAATAAATTGTATTATCCACTATGTCAAAGTTTGGCGATTTCTTTTACTATTATAAGTGTTTTGATTTAAATCTAAAATTGTGTATTAAATAAAAGTGATCTTAAGAGTCTTGAATCTTAGTTTTTAAACAAATCGTTTTTTAATAAAATAATTATGAAAGTGTACCCGTTTTTTTATTAATAAGAACCACTTATGAAACATTACATTAAGTGATGAAGTTCAAGTGAGTTATTTTAATAATTTTGATTTTCCACTATCTCAAACTTCGGCGATTTCTTTTACTTGTACAAGTGTTTTGATTTAAATTTAAATTGTGTATAAAATAAAAGTGATCTTAAATCTTGGTGAAGTAGTTTTTTTTTTAATAATAATAAGATTCGGTTCTAAGTGATAATTGTACAACGAAGTGAGTTATTTGAATGGGATTATCAGTGCTTCATCTTCGGTCACAATACATCTTCAAAAGGTAGGTCGTTGGAGTCGGGGAGGATCAATAAGTAGTAAGTGCTTTTTTCTATAATTAAAAAGTTTTCAGGATTCAACAGCGCTTTGTAATTATATTCACAAGCCTCACCATTGGGTTTGAAGGTAAAGGTATTTATTTATTATTTACCTTTGGGTGGTTTTTAACATTTACAAAATAATTTAAAGAAAAAGGGAACTTGTATATTAATTTGTGCAATTATTTTGGTAGGTTTTAATAAAACGAAAAATACGTGCAAACGTAGAAGTAAAGAACTTTTAACATTCTATCACCTCTATTTAAGTTTGTTTTTTTAACATAGTATTAAATTGAATATTATGAAAATAAGTATTGGAATGAGTATTGGTATTGCACCATATACTTTTGGTTCAAATGTGAACATCTTTTTAATTTCTGTTTCTGATCACACGTAGCGTGATAATAAGGTTTTTGAATAATTTGTAGAGTACTTTTTGACTCGCCATGCTAGGTATATTTCTGCTTTATGGCGGACGAATATGTAATATAATATTTTTCACCGACACCAAATCCACATAATATTGTTTCATGACTCGGGCAGATTTTAATATTAAGCAGGGAGTTCAATCGGCCCCGGGCGAAAACAAAACTACTATGGATAGAAATATTATCTGGACGAAAGAAATTTTATGTATTTTAAAGGCTTAGCTTGTCAAATTTTCGTGGCGGATGTGGAATATTAAATTTTGTCTTTATAATATAACAACCATAGCTTGTCCGTTTTGCTAATAAAGATTATTTTCGTGGAAGTTCGCTTCATTTAGATCGCTTGCTGGTCAGAACTTGAGAAAAGGGAAATAGTTCATTCTTATTAGGGATGGTGATATTTGAAATGGTGTCACTGTGGTTTCGGCTACCGGAGACCGGTGAGGAACCGGCTATTTATCAAGTTACTTTTGGAATCGGTTTGCAGTACCGGGAAGGCTCATCGGCAAGCTATATTTTTATAAAGAATAAGGTACCGGTTCCTCTAAATCTTGGTGAGTGAAGGGCACCGCTCACCTTTAACTTGAAGAGCACCGGTTCTTCTCTACTTGTTATGATTTCATGGGAGGGGTGGGTTTTCCGAAGTTCTGGTGAATAAAAAACGGGTTCGCTTTTCATCACGGTGTTCCGACGAAATAACACCGGTTAGCATTACATTTTAACGGCATTTTCATTTTACAAAAATAGGAACCGGAGAGAAATAATATCGACGGATGCAGAGCTCGCCAAGTCACAGAGACAGGAATATCGACCATCTCTAGTCTCTACTCTCTAGTCTCTACTGAGCAACACTGATCCACATGTCACATGTGACGTGCGTGGAAAACAAGTTCAATTCAAAATATTATGAAAACAGTTGTGTTAAGATTAAATCGCTTTTCGAGTAAAAACATATCATGGCATTTGAAGTTGGTGACATAGGTGATGACTTTCTAGATTTTAGAGATCTGGAAGATCAACTTTCGCAGATTTGCGATCGAAGTGAAGTAGAAGAATGCCTCAAACAACAGCTGTTAGAAGTGGAAATGCTACAATCGATGTTTTCGAATCCAGGGGAATTTGTCATGGACGAACCGGGACAGTTACTGGATGTTAACGATTACACCATCGGAAACGCTTTGAAGATTCCCGCAAGGTTGGATTTTTCCATTAATCTTTCCTTTGAAAAAATGAAAGTAGAAGTTTGCATTAACTTGCCCTTGGACTATCCAGTTAGCGAACCGGATATTTTCGTACGCAATAACATGTACAACAGGGATCAGCAACATATGCTCAACGAAGACATGACTCTTTTCATAGATTCTTTAGAGCGCGGAGAGACCTGCTTGTGTTCCATCATCTACTGGATTCAAGAAAATGTGGACAAGTATGTTGACAAAGAGATTAGTGTGCCCAAATCTTTGACAAAGAAAGATGAGAAATCTTTCATGCGGCTTTGGATATATTCCCACCACATTTACAGTAAGAACAAACGCAAAGATATTTTGTCGCTAGCGGAAGATTTGTCAGTGACGGGGTTCATGCTGCCCGGGAAACCGGGGATCATCTGTGTAGAGGGGGACAGTCCTGACTGCGAGGAGTGGTGGGCGAGGGTCCGCTCCATGAACTGGAAGAAGATCATGATTCGGAAGAATGAGACCTTCGCTCTGGATCCAAAGCAGTCCCTTAAGCGATTCGCCACTTTCGAAGAGATCTCCTTCAAGAACAACCGAGGAACAGAACACCACATGGACATGGGTGAATTCTACAAATACTTGGAGCAGCATCAATGCGGCTACGTCTTTATGGATTACTTTGGAGTTAGTGGACGGACTACTAATTGATCTTGACTTCTTTGGCAGCGCCTGTTCTATGTGATCTTTTATATTAGGATAATATATTTTTATACTAACTCTACCCTTTATGAATCTTTATTGTAATGTTACGTGCCATGTGTTTTAGAGATGAAATTTAACTTCATTTTCCAACAGTATTTTTAAATGCGTGTTGACAGTGGAATTCAAAAATCATCATTCTCAGTGACGTTGCATTCGGATATAGTCATCTATATTCTGTTTAGAACTAAACAACGCTTTACTACGGATCCGTTTTCTTCTATCTCACACATAGAGAACCGTGTGAACTCTTGTGACGAAACATTTGTAATTTTAGAGAAAGTGTGATTGTATTTTTAAACTAGAATAGTTATTTACGAAGTGCCTTGTATAATTCTTCTGGAAAAAATATTTTTTTCAAGTAATATACTATTTTACATTTTTGTTCAAATGCATAGAGTTGTTAATAATAATGAAACATGAGACAGGATAAACGATTCCCACAAGCAGAGTGTCACATTTTTGCAACTTTATGGTCTCTATCTCCGTTATGTTTCTGTGTGTACAATAATTAGTGATGTGGGTTATGTTCTACACTGTTGTTTTTTAGTATTCAAATACAACATAAAGTGGTGATAAAATATTATACACATTATTTCTTGTTTGTTGTCAAAATTTTATGATTTTATCAAATACTTTACTATGTACTATGGTGTCGCTTGGAAATTTTTTTTTTCTGAGTAAATTCGAACACCCTTTTCTAGAAATCTTATTTATTTTGAGCAATTGAAAAATATGTACACACAGTTCAGTCTCTTTTATCTGTCAGTCAAACTTGTCAGTAACAATAATGCTTGGAATTTCACAACTCATTGTTAAATCGAATAAAAAGTCTGTTTATTGCTCAACTTATTGTCCTAATGCATTATTACGTAGTGTAAAAGTTATCATTGTTTATAGTTTGTAGACTTAGCAATATTTTGCCAATTTCATATTTAAGGTTATGGTGATAAAACTTGAACTAAATTTTGAATCTTGATCTTATCTTCCTAAAGTTATTTTTTTGTAAATGCCCCATAAGATTTCTAACTGTACAGAGCTATGCTAACTATGGCATCATTAAGTGAGGCTTAAGGGAGTGGGGTATAAGAAGGTTGAAAAGTAACTGGCTATTCAGATCTGCTCACCAAACACGGCTAAAGTAATTTTAAGCAACGTTCGATTCTGAATAATGGTCTTTCATCGGGGCGATACTGAGAGTATCTACTACTCAATATGCCGCAAATATACCATATATTATTTTGTAATAATTAAATGTGAAATGACACATTAATTAAATCAAATTTATTTGTGCACACGGGGATTCAAACCTGTAACCTATAGATTCCTAGTCGAGCAACTTAACCACCCGACACTACAAATATATCCAGTGAAGTCATCCCACGAAACTACCACTTTTTAAACAAGATTGGACATGTAAATACATATTTTTACAATAGAAATTAATAAAAAAATGATCATAATTAAATTTTAAATTAAAGTTTCCTAAGTCAAAATTTATAGACATGAAAATGTATAAAAATTCTTGCTCTTGAGTGAAGAAATCCTAACAAAAAAAAACAGTTGAGGAACCTTCGCAAGAATATCCTTGAATTAAAGTACTAGTCGTTTAGCTAGTCTAACTCCCTATGAAGCTTAGGTATTAATATTATATAATTAATAGATAAACATTTTTACCTACATCCATTAATAAACACATGTTCCTCATTTTGAGACTTACCCACCAATGGCAATTTGGGGCACTATTTGACAAGATGGCAATGTAACTTCTTCATGAGGCTTTTGGCTTTCAATTTTTCCCAATCTAATTCTGAATCTAGTTCGCCAGCCCATCTCATATCTACGTGTTACCTCTGTGTCTTTTTTTCCGACAAAGGATGCCATCCCAATGATATTGGAATTCTAACGGTCATCGTCCGTCATAGTTCCAGCGAATGTGGAGATTCTGACGGCAACTTTTGTCCACTAATTATATTAGTCAAATTTGTATTATTTAATACTAACCTGAGTTAGTTGACTGCATCAGATCCATGTTAAGTTCCGCAGTGTGGTACCAATCATCCCTTTTCTTCCTGAGTAACTTTGACTCCATTTTTCTTTTAAAAGATGTAATCTCTTCCAATAAAATATCATTGTTGTGTTCTTTATAATCTAATTAGTAAATAAAATATATTTTGTTGTAATTATTAACAATGGTGCCATATTTTTAGTGGGAATGTGTTATTTGATCTGATGTTTTGAAGGTGTTGATACTATGCAATTATTATGTGCATGCATTTTGTCTATTCTTTGAATATCTAGATAATACATATATTCTAAATAATTATTTGTGTTAAGTTTATACATATTTTAACTACACTGGAATGTAAGTTATTTAAATCTTGAGAGGTAAAGATTTAACTTTTTATTTTATTATGAGTTAAGATTAGGTACATTTCGATACTTAATACTTGAGAGATACAGATTTAAATTTACATTTCTAATAATTAAATTAAGATTACATTATACTCGTACATACTACTAAAACCCATTATTATTTCAAGTAATGAGTTTGTACATGAGAGATACAGATTTTTAATTGAATTTATGTCAAATGATTTTGCCAATATTTTGAAATAACCATACATTTAAGATACTAACTTTTTATTTTATAGAAATATATATTTGCAATATCAAACTACTCACTCACCACTATTTGATAATTTACTTTCAAGATTGATGTAAAAGTTTAATATGGTCCATTCTGTATTTGGGTCCAACTTAGCGGATACTCTCAGAATCACGGCTAATAAAATGATGATCCGATAGATGCAAGATTTTTGCATTTTTGTGCTCAACTTTGTCCTTAACAGTTATTGACGAACATATATTTTTAATAAAACATGAAACCCTAATCAACCAAACTTTTATTGACAACCACCCAAATGACATTAAAATAACCCACTTGTATACGAGGTGACATTACTACCTAAATTAAATCACAATATTTTACGAATATCTTGAGAATTGAATATAGCTTTATAACTACATGTAATATGTAGGTATTGTGGAAATTTTACTTTTTATCAAATGTTATATATATTATAGAAAAAAATATTTCACTTAAATAATATGTATATTTTTTTATCAGGTGGAAAAAGGAAACAAAAATCATATGTTTGTAATGCTTTTTTGTCATATCTTCTTTACATAATATTTGTAACAACCACAAACCTTCCTCCCTTGTTGTCCTTTAATCACAAAGCTTACAATGTTAATATTCATACCTTTGGAATAACAATTAAATTGATAATTGTGTATAATATAATCCGACCAAGAATAAATGTACATTAATCAATACTGATTATTGATTGTACTACCATTATTGCTTAAATCTCATAATGTTAACATACAGATTAATAGAAAATTCATATGCACGACCATTGAGAGAATGTCTGTACATGTATGATTGAAAATATTTTTAATATGGTTGTACGTCACCACATGCTGACTTCTTTGCAAATACATACTGAGCATTTTCTACTGTCTGGCAAATATCACTCGAGTTGCACTGTCCTAACCCAAGGTACTGCAACTAGAAGAATACAGGCAGGGTACACATATGTAGATATCCCCTCCTGTAGACGCAGTACGTATGTTGTATTTATTTATATGCAAGTTGTAAAAGTGTGTAAACACAGTGTCATAACACAACAATAAAATGGTATTAAGAGCTGAGACCAGTTTAAAAAATCATGATCCAATATTTAGCACGAATTAACATGTTATGGGAAAATTGGCAACATATATTTGATATACACGCTTATAACTACCACTATTATTAAATAACAAATTTTGTTAGGTTCTTTACATAATCTTAATCTAAATATAAAAAAAACTTATAAGTTCTAAAAAGGAGAGCTTCATTTCACAGTATAGTACAGAGATTAGTTTGTTGGTTCTTGAAATGAGGAGAGCTGCACTTTGCAGTATAGCACAGAGAGTATTGCGTGGTTGTTAAAATTAGAAAAGTTATCGTTCAGTGTACTACAGATATTATTGTGTGATTCTTGAAATAAGTAGAGTTAGGCGTTGTGCACACGGAGATACTCAAAAGAAACTGAACTGGTTTGTAATTTAAATTACTAGCCGATTACTAACACTTTAGTGACGCAGCTCCCCACGCGCGGGCACTCAGAAGTGAATAAAATCGGTAATTTTATGTGAAGTTATATAAAACTGGATATTTTTCTACTTCTCCCACTTATTTTGTATTCACTTGTTGATCTTTCATTTCCGTAAATAAAAATGAAATTATCATAAAATTAAATATGTACATGAAATGATATAAAAATAAAATGATGTAACAAGAAACGTTGATGTATGCAATCGGACGAAAAACTGGGTGACTCAAAACTCAAGTCAAAAACGAGTCGACAAGGTCGAGTTTCCTATCAACTGGTCACTAAAGCGTTAGTGACTGTTTAGAGATGGAAGCGCTGTGTGCGGTGTTTCGTTTAATTGCAAAGGTTCAAACTCACCGCGGACTGGTTAGTAATTTGCGTCCGTGATCAGTTTCTTTTCAGTATCTCCGTGTGCAGAGGGCCTTACCGTTCACAGTATATTACAAAGATTGTGTTGGTTCTTTAAATAGGTATAGCTATCATTTACAGTAAGGTACGGAGGTTATTTTGTTGGTTTTTGAAGTGATATGATATCCTGCTTAGCGTATGGTACTATACTGTTGGAACTCAACTGTGCTGAAGGTGCCGAAGTGGTCCAAGGCTAGTCCTCGACCTTCGCACGGAGAATGGATCTTGATTTGCCTCATGTGCGTATCTCTTCCATTCTGATGGTTGCTAACCACGGCTATTTGTATCATGAATGTTCTCAAAGGTCGGTCGTTAATGTGGTCCTTTATTGGCACGAGCACCCAACCTGGAAAAAAATAAGATTTGACGAGATGGTAGATATTATTATTATTATTTATTTATAATAATATTTATATACCTGTGGGTTCACTTAATTCTATCACCTCCACCTCCTGCAGATCATTGAAGTGTGTTCCAGCCCTAATGGATATCCTACTCGGAGTATAGCTCTCGTCCAACTTGTAGTCCGTGTAGATATAAATGTGGCTGATGAGAGTTTTCTTCTGGAACTGTATGTTGACCAGGTGCGGCAACTGGCCGTCAGACTGCCAGTAAGTGTCCATGCAGTCATCACGGAGCTGGTCAATGCCGAACCCTGGAATGATTAAGACATTAGGAACCTTGTAGTGGCGACAATTTATCCCTTATTTATGTAAATAAGAACTGGCTACCATCAACAGAATCGCCCTGATCTGGGTGTCGGAATATAAAGCCATTGAATGCAACAAGTAGGATGGCAAAGAAAGGGGTGGTAGCACCACTTGTATTGTTGTTTGTTAGTAAAAATAATTTAATAATAGATATATTATGATAAAAAAGGGGCATTTTTAGACCAGCGGACCAATAGTCCGAACCCAAATAAATAAGTGGAACAATGTTATAAAGTTTTTTGACCATACCAAAATACCATACAAATGAAATTCCACAAATAAAAAGTAGATTTTGACCTGGTTTACAAGACGACAGGCTCCATATGGCATGGTTTCCAACTTCTCGAACCACTCCAGCTCTCTCCCCAATGAGAGGGTCTTTGTCTGCACACATTATTTTGTAGAACTAGAAAAATAACATTTCGTTACACATAATATTATTTTTTGACAGCAAAATCGTTCTTCATATTGATTTGCTGTCGTGAATCTAGCTTTCGTTAATAATTCCAAAGATTTTAAAATCGTCTGCAAAAACTAGAATTGAAAAATAATCAAATATTTTGGTTGTGTCTTTTAAGAAGAGAATATAGAATATTGGACCGAGAAGGAAGTATGGTGATACACCATTTTTTTGTGGTGATTTTCGCCTAGATAGGTGTTTATTTTAACAATTTGCTGTCTACCAATCAAATAGCCAACAAGCCAGCATTTAAATTGCCGTGAATACCAAGATATAACAGACCTAGATAACAATATAAATGTGAATTATTACATCCTTATTTTGCACCTTTATCCGGATATTTAGAAATTAATAATGAGTTTACAATCAAAACAATATATATCGTGTAATATATTTGTGCAAATTGATATACTACGTAAGAAGTATTATTGTTCAATGTAGTTATATTATGATGTGTGCTCACCTAAAAAAGTTCAAATATAAGCATAAATATACCGATGTAAATATAAAGCTCGTAATAAATCATAAAAAAATATATTTGATTTAAATTATTCACCGAGCACTAAAACGTCACTAAAGCCAAAACAACCTATTTTCAAAATAATGAAAGTCATAGATATTATAGATTCAACTCACAGACAACCCATAATTATTGCTTATGGTTTGTAAGTATTTAATTTTTATTTTATTTATCAAACATAAAAATAGGGAATGATAAAACATTATATTATTACAAAGCGTTATACTAATATAAAATATCTAATTGTTCAATATAAAGAAGTACCCTCAAAAAAAAAACCTGTGCTTGTGTGTGTGAGGAAGGTGTTATTTATTTAGTAACTCGTGTAATAATATTTTTATTCTTTTTAAGTTTTAAATGTATTTTTGAAATTGTGTTTTTAATTTTTGAGATCATCACCAATCATTTTTTTTTCAGGTAATCTATAAAATAATTTTATTCCTAGATATTTGTAATTTTGCTTACGCATTGTTTTTTTTTTACACCCCCCCCCCCCCTCCCTCCGCGCCACTTGCCGTTTCTAAATCTTAAAAATATATGATAATACGCTGTAAAAAATGGTAGGTTTTCAGTAAGTAGGTGAATATTGTTAATATATTATATACATATTTATATTTAATTTTAAAACATGTTTTCTATGAAAACATTTCAGACTGGAACTCTTTATTACGTGTGCATAGTTTTGAATTTTTTTTTAGATTATCGTTCGGAGGCCTTTAATCAAAATTTGGATTAATTAGCAAATTTAACCATTGAAAATATAACGACGTAAACATAATAGATACTTTTCCTTTCTACCTTCATGGCATCAGAGCAATAATAACACATACATGTACATTGTATATTATGTAGTATCGTAGTATGTATGGAAAAGTTTTGTAAACCGCGCAGACGCGTAACGATTGAATTTTCTTCAGTCTGGACAAGTCTGGAAGTCTAGACGGAACGAATTGTTTCTACTGATTGACAGTATTTCATTTCATATTTGATTTCGATATTAATTAATATTAGCGTTTACCAATAACAACATGAGTCAAATACGCCAAAATTTTGACGCAGTCTGTGAAGATGCGATCAATAAACAGATAAACATGGAACTTTATGCAAGCTATGTGTATTTATCAATGGTAAGGAATTTTATGTGATTAAATATTGAATAATAAAGTGCTTTAAATAAAGATAACTAAAAAATAATTATCACTTAGAGTATTAAAAATAAATTATTACTCAATCTCACATTGCATTGCCATATGCATTTTAATTTGCTTGCTTTTGCAATAAATAGGGTACATATTTCATCTTGTTTTTTTTGTACATATATGTCTATTATTCTATTTGTTTATTTTCAAATTTTAATATTATGTTGACATATATTGCATTGCACCACCCACGCATATGTTTTGAAATAAATTAAATTACAAATTATATTTAATAACTTTATTAGCTCTACAATAACTTGTCACGAATGCATATTTCACCCATTTTATTTTTCAAAAATGGGATCAACACGTGAACTTAAAACTTTGTAGTTAGTATTTTCCAGTTCACAACCCCCCCTCCCATGATAATAGATTCGAAAAATTCCGGAGCTTTCAGTTGTTAACCAAAACAATACGGTAGCGAGTTTTATTGTTCAACACCCCCCCCCCCCACTGAAATCAAAATTAAAATTTTATTAATTTTTAGTTTTAACGAAATAAATTTTTGTCATTTTTTTGTTGCTTTTGGTAAATCTTTTGAAATATTTGTGGACATTTTGGCATTGTCAGTGCATATTTTTTCATTATTAGTGTGTATTTTGACATTTTTCAGGCATATAATCCTATGTCTGATATTAGAAAAATACTTACCCAGCTCATGGTCGCTAATATCATGTTGTTAATAAATTATCGATAGCAATGTCACAAAAACCTAAAATCGTTTTCAAAACATTATTAAAGATATAATAACAAAGGTGTATTTCGTTTTCCAGGCTTATTACATGGACAGGACTGATGTTGCTTTGCACGGATTTCATAAGTACTTTAAAAAGGCTTCGGATGAGGAAAGGGAACATGCCATGAAACTAATGAAATATCAAAACAAAAGGGGTGGACGCATTGTACTGACTGACATCATTGCGCCGGAAAAGAAAGAGTGGGGTAATACCAAAGACGCCATGAATGCTGCATTAGACCTAGAAAAAAAAGTTAACGAGGTAATTCATATTCACCATAGTGATCTTGGAAACAAATTAAAAAAATGATTTTTTTGTCATTTGGTAAAATTATTGAATAAGGGAAAAAAATCCCTCAGGGCCTGTCATCTTTGGGGATGCTGTGTGGAGTGTATTTTTTATGAAAGGAAGGAGTGAACCTGGGTCTTGAAGAGGCTCATGATGTAAGAAGGAGGAAATACAGCCGATTATAGAAGCGACCCGTTCTCATGTATTGAATGTCAATTGTGTACAAAAGTTGGGCACGCGTTTGGCGAGTTTACCGACTATGCACCGGTGCTGAAGGGATTCATGACGCAAGTTCCTCGGAGAAATACTGGTAGAGCAAATATAGCATTCCCATCTGACGTCTGTGCTCCAAAGATTACAATCTGTTTGTTAAGATAGGAGAATCTATCAAACGAACTGTTCGTTTCTGTAGAGTCAAGTGTTTTGTTTTCAAACTTCTCGGGAAATTTGTAACCTGAAGAATTAATAAGTAAATCTTTAAAATAGGTAAAGCATTCAGTGAGGCCCACACCATTATTGATTAAGTATTCTTATCATGGGAAAAATTACATCAGTGATTTTTCTTCTGGGTTTCCAATCTTTTTCTAACAAAGTATGGTAACATAAAAAATAGAATACTTAAAAAACTCTTTTTTATTTCAGAGTTTGCTCGAAATCCATAGAATTGCATCAGACAAGGGTGATGCCCATCTTTGCGATTATTTGGAGTCCGATTTCCTCCAGGAGCAGGTTGAATCTATAAAAGAGATATCTGATCATCTCACCAATTTGGAAAGGGTTGGAGAAGGCTTGGGTGTTTACATGTTTGATCAAAACATTGAAAAAGATTAAAAATAAACCAAACAATGATAAAAGATTAATTTTGTCAATTTCAATCGCAATAAATATAAAACAACAAATAATAGCTTCGCATAAATTATATCAGAAACTGAATAAATAAATGGTGCTTTGTCAATTTTGGAAAAAAAAATACTTACACTATGTTTTGGTAGTATTTAGAAGATTTGGTGTGTAAAATAGTGCATTCATAGCAATATTCAGTAAATGTGAATGTAGTATTTAAATAAAACTACAAAAAATTAAAACAAAACATTGAATATATAATATGAGGGTTATATTTTTGTCAAACTATGATTGTGTTTGATGATAATTTTTTAAATTTTCAAATAAATCTTATAAATTAGTTTTGCCATATTTTTTTTCGAGTGTTAAGTCAAATATATAAATGTTGTTTTCATTAGTCCCTATTTTTTTTATATTCGTTATCAAATTAGCCAACATATTGATTGAAATTATTTGTTCTTTCATGAACTCTGCAGTAATGTAGTCTGCACAGTGATAATCCTTGTGTTTCTCTGCCAATGCAATCAAATTTTCCAATTTCTGAAAGAAAAAAATAACAAAAAATAGATATATATATATTGATTTTTGTAATTGTTTTACCGGATGAAACTAAACTTACTGTCGAAATGTCAAGTTCCATTTGCAAGGCTTTTTCAAAATATTGAAGGATCGTGGTCTCTTGCAAACAAGGTGCTTCTAATTTGTTTAACAGAACTTGCCCTCCTCTGAGAAGTTGATATTTAATCAAACTACTGGCATGCTCGGTTTCTTCTTTATGCATTTCAACGAAAAAATGATAACAACCTCTGCGAGCAACATTCACATTTCCAAAATAGCCGGCAATAGCCAAATACATTTGACTAGCATCTTGTTCGTGATTGATTTGTTTGTTAATTTGACTCTCAACTTCAGAGTGGAATTTAAATTTTCCAAATAAAAGTTCATTTTTTGATGAGCTACAGCTTTTTGCCCTCGGTAGTGCTTCAAACGGAAAACTATTTTGTACAATTGGGATCCGACAAAATGCGTGATTATATAGAGGAAAGTTTAAAAAAATTTTGCACCTAGACATAGATCTAAAAACTGACACTTTCATTGCAATTAAAATGTCAAATACCACAATACATTTTAAATCAAAAAGAATAAAATCCGATTGTTTTTTTATTGTTATCAATGACGAGTGCTTAGACAATAATATTGTTCGAGCTTTTATCATCAATCAAATAAATAATAGATTTATTGTATTATATTATCGATACATGGCTGAAAATATGGGTATATTAAACGCAATTAAATTATTGAAATTAAGTGAAATGGAACAAAATACCATCATTATCTGTATTCAAAATATTTAAATAAGTAAGTACTTGCATAAATATAAGTTTAAAAAAAGGAATATTTGCACACCAAAACCAAAGAATGAAATATTTTTGAGTGTTGGCATCACTGGTTGTCATTGTGTTACTTTGCGATTGACATGTTTGTGCGTATTGAAGATGAGAAATACTGTTTATATTCTTTTTGTATTTGATCGAAATTAAAATGTTGGGGCACTGAAACTCAACCAAAATTTCTAAGTATCAATGGATTAAGGAAAAGTTAGCAAAATATCATTTAATTTAAAAAATAAATTATCACAATGGACGTGGATGGTGGTGGTGGTGCCCTCAGTTCCCAGCAGACTGATTTAGAGCAGAGCTTACTGCAGGAATTCAGTCGCATGGGAACGACAGATAAAGAAGATCTAATCAATCAAATGCAAAAACTCTTAGGACCAAGTCTAAATTATAACACTGCCAGTTTCTTCCTGGACATGAATAACTGGTAGGTACCCTGTTTATTTTTATGATTTTGTCGTCACAATACACTCTTATTATTGATTTCATCATTCCCTATCACTTATTTACTGACCTTAATCCTATCAATCTATTTTATTTTTTTGTAACCTAAACCTTGAAAATTCAAGGTTCTAAATTATTACAAAAAACGTAATTTTAATCGTTTCACTGCATAGAAATGTTACGTATTCTTTATTCAACAGTTTTTATAAATATATTAGTTACCAATTTCGAACAAAAGTTATCACATTTTTATTTATTTGCTCACTAAGTAATGGTTGTGATTAATGTAGGTACTTACATATATAATATTATAAATAGATTCTTTGTTTATTATTTCCAGTTTGTCATCATTGCCTTTATATATATAAATATATAACTTATTATATAAATAATTATTTCTATTTGAACTAACAAAAACTGTTTTGTCAATAGTGAAAATCTGATTCTTTATCCAATGGTGGATGACTCATTTATCATTCCAATAAATATATTGTTTATAATAATGATTTGATAACATTATTAATTCATTCACATTGCATGTAGTCGTCCTGACGTTCTCCTGATAAATTAACTAAATCATTAATAATTTTCCTTGCTCCATAAATATATGTGTAAATTAAGTGTAAAATTACTCAATCTGACAATATTATTTATCTAAAAATCATATGAATATTATGTGATTCTTTCAAATTAAATTTCTTGTTTTTCACTAAATGTTAAACAAATATTCCAATGTAGAATCATTTATGCAAAAATTAGATTAAAGTATGCAAAATTGTTCAATATCAAGATAACTGTCATTGTTATTTACATTATAAAAGTATTGAAATATGCAGATTTGTTCTAGTTTACTAACATCTGTCATTGGTTAGGTTAGGATAGTAGACTTGAAATCGGTAAATGTTGTGCACAAAATCCTAGTTATTTAATATTAAATACTTATCTTATAGCTCTTTATCTTAACTGTCTTGTCATGTATTTTGTCCGTCATAACAGGGACATCCCTAGGCAAAAAATACTCCAAAGAGGTTCAAAGATCTCTATTTAATTTAATAAAAGTAGTATTAATGGCCTATCTGCATCTTCTGTCTCGTTACCCGCGTAAAAACGATCACGCGTTTTGTGGTTAGGTTTTATGACTATTATGTTTAAACTAGAGTTATAATTACGTTAAATGTGTACGAATATTGTGGTATTGAATTATCCTCGACCTCGTGATTCCAGGAATATCCAGGAGGCAACATGCTGCTATCTGGACTTCCAGCCCTCGGTGATGGCGGCACCCCCGCTGGTGTGTGCGCTGCCCGCGCCCGCCCCCTCTGCTTCCCCCCCCCCCTATCTGATGACTCTCATCGCGGCCAAACCCCCAGACGCTGACCCTAACCAACCTGGTTTCGAGTAAGTTCATTAATTTACAATAAACTTAAACCAGTCGTTGTCTAAGCAATATTCACATCATAAAACATTTCATCTTGAGGTAACAATATTGCCTACAATTGATTGCACAATGCTGATGTACTGATATCCTATAGACTCTATTTAAACAGCATTGCATATTTATATAAAAGCATATAAGTAGTAAACTAATACATCATGGAGAATAGTGGTTTTTAATTAAAAAGTTTGTATTGGTTTTATTTTTTCTTTTCTTTCTCTATCTTACATGTTTATTTTTCTTATTTTATAGTTTTTTCTCCTAGTGATAAATACATCTATTTTTCATACACGCTGTGAACATTTTTAACTGGATTGTTAACACTGACGCGCATCCCAATACTATTTTTATATATCTAATCATGTTTAACACTTTAAATATTTCCACATTATAAATAAAAATAACTTAACCACTGTATTTGAATGTTAAGTATGCTACTTTTGATATTGAAACTTGAAATTATCTTTAACCATTTGAACGTGGCTATAACTACAGTTTATACTAAATGATGCTGTCATAACCGTAACATAAGTTTTTATAAACATTTTACTAGCTTTGACTGCGGTAGATTTGGTTCCATATTCTACATCACAATCATTTCTCTCTATTTAGTGCTCAATGTGCTATATATTTGTGATGAATTACGTATGTGGGCGGTAAAAAATCAGTTTCGCACATGGGAATTGAAAAAACCTTAGTGAATTATCGCGATCAAAAGTTAATAATGTCCAGCTAAAACGATTTTTTAACTTTATTTTTGCTATCTTGTGAAATTGTGTCAAAGGCAGATTTAACCTATTGTCATCTCGTCAATTTCTATAGTTGTAGTTGACAATAGGGAATGTGTTGAATTTGTGATAATTCTTGACTTATGCTGTGCTATTCAGTGGGACGTGGAGCTGGATGGTGCGCAACACGGGCCCGGACACATGGCCCGAGGGCTGCTACGTGCGGCCCGTGGACTCCGCAGGCCTCGTGGCGGACGTGCCCGCGGCTGTGCAGCCTGGCGAGCTGCACGCCCTTAGCTTCCGTCCGCCCGCCCTCCACTCGGGCGCCCCGCTGAGCAAGCTGTACCGCCTTTACACGCCGCAGGGACAACCCTTTGGCGGTAAGAATTCACTTGAAATTTGAATCTCAACGAAGGGTACTTTTAAAAAAGCCTAAATAATAAATTTCAGTCCTGAAATATCAGCATTTACTAATGACCCTTCACACTAGCGAACGAATGCTTTTAAAATT
Organism: Drusus annulatus; assembly: GCA_022651775.1. NCBI lineage: Eukaryota > Metazoa > Arthropoda > Insecta > Trichoptera > Limnephilidae > Drusus > Drusus annulatus. Next base: position 760,201 of record JAGWCC010000160.1, on the reverse strand, counting down.
ATTACGAATTCTAAGATACAATCAAGGATATAGGCTTCCCTAACATTAATACATTTTCTTATCGATTTCAGTGTAAGGTTCAGGCTAAGGTTTTTTTCCACAATTATATAATGGTGTTTTTTTTTTGAACACATTGTTGTCGGGACACGGCATTTGCCGTTTTTCGCGGACTGTCGGTAGACTGCGGGACACGGCATTTGCCGTTTTTCGCGGACTGTCGGTAGACTGCGGGACACGGCATTTGACGTTATTCGCGGACTTTCGGTCGACTGCGAGACACGGCAAATGCCATTTTTGTTGACTGTCGGTTTGTTATCAGCGTAAAATAAAACACTTTGAAGGGTAATTTGCTACCTGGGTGCTAGGCGTCAGTCTGTCGACGTTATTTGAGATGCCTTGTCCGGATTGGCTAGTGTGCAATGATTGTACTGTAATCCTTTGCAATACCAGTTTTTCGTAAGTACTTACCAATCATCCACTGCTTTTTACATGTATTTTTATTATTCGTTTACTCAATTGTCATTGTTGTTATATACAAGCATATACTTGGAGGAATTTATGTGATACATGCACTTATAGTGTGTGATGGATTATCAACATATGAAGTGTACTGATTCCTTGAAAGAATAAATACTATGATTCATAAGTGGAATGGGCTCTTCAATTAGGCGAGGCAACAGCAAAAGACCCTTTTTTGACAACAAGCAATTAAACTCATGAGTTATTGAGTGTTCGCCTTCGGCCTTAGGCGACACTGTTTCTTAAATATTTACGCGATCAGATTTCACACATCCAGCGATTGTAAAATTGCGGGCATGGCAAATATATATTATTATTTATTATATAACAATATGATATGTATAATCATGTTATCTTTTACATGGAATTTTCAAATATTGAATATTGAATGCTATTTACTAAATTAATATCAGGTTTTTATATTCAGCTTTAAAATGTGGTGAAATTATGATGTAATCAAAGCAATTATAATTTATTTTTGATGATCAAATGTCATATATGATTTCTTTGAAAATTTCAACCGAAAATATTATTTGGTTTATAAATTGTGTCAATTTTAAGGAAGTGATATATTTTTTGCGCTAATCGCAAAAAACGTCCGCTATAGACTAGTCTATTTTTCGAGGCGCCTGACTACAATGTGTTAATATGAATACCGCACAAGAGTCTCAACTGCTCCCAACCGTCTAGAGCCAGTTAGACTATGGCATCCTCAAATAGGGTGTGTTGTGAGGCTGAAGGTAGTGGGGAGGGAAGGAGATTAGGAAGAGGAAGGTTGGGAAGTACCTGGCTATTCAGATCTGGTCACCAAACACGGGTCAAGCTATTTCAAGCAACGTTTCGATTCTGAATGGTTGGCCTTTCACCAGGGCGATACTTAGAGTATCTACCACTCTGGAACGTGCCGCAAATATACTTTTTATTATGTTTATATGAATTGAATGTGTTATGACACATATTAATTAAATAAAAGTTATTAGGCACACCGGGTTTGAACCCGCGACTTTTGGATTCGTAGTCGAGCGTCTTACCACTCGACCATGGAGGCCGTCAGAAATGGGTTGACAAAAATTGTATTTTAGATTGAAATTATATGTCTTTGGGTGACACTAGTCCTAGGACTATTTTTAGTCCTACCCATATTAGTTCCGCACAGGGCCTATGTCACCTTTGATGATGCTGTGTGGAGGGTATTTTTAAGGAAAGGAAGGAGTAAACTAGAGTTTTAAGGAAACACAAAGGTCGGCAAATCATTTCATAACCAAGCTGTAGCTGAGCACAGGAATGAATTGTAAAAATAACCCATTTTCACGTTGGAAATGTCAACTCTGTATAAATGTTAGGTATGTATTTGGCGTATCTCCTGGCTGGGCGTCGGTCCTGATGGGATAATGACACTACTTCTTTGGAGTAGCTTTCCTTAATTTATTGGTAGAAACTCGAGAATATATATGGAGAGAGAGCTAAACATTTTTACCCAACCTATACAATTTTATGATAAATCACTTTCTCCTGGTTTTTATGTCGTAAACCGTGAGAGAAAGAGATAAGACAAGTTTTCACACAATATAGCTCCACTTTTAGGTATGTAAGCATTGTTCTCCGTCTCCGGCGACTCCGCCCACTGCGTTTTGTTATGCAACATAAAAGGACAGAACTCGAAAGGTTTTTTAGGTTATATTCTACATTTTTGTTTAATACAATACTGGAAATATAATAAAATAAATATATATAATACTGAATGCTGTGTAACACCATGTATGACCGTATTAAAAATGTGGATATCCGGAAAGAATGCATGGCTGATGTGAGCGTAATGAATAGGATCAAGAAAGGGACGCTTAGATGGTTTGGGCATGTAGAGCGAATGAACGAAGAAAGGAGTGTGAAAAGAATATATGATGCGAAAGTGAATGGAAGAAGTCAAGGATGCCCGAGAAAGACATGGCACGATCAAGTAAATCAAATACTTGAATCGGGTCATGTGAAGAGTATGAATGTAAATGAAGCAAGGAGTGTGTGCCAAGACAGATTTATATGGCGGTCCGTCCTCTCTGCCTACCCCTGCGGAGAAATGGCTTGATGGTTAGTTAGTTAGTTTTTTTTTACAATACTGTGAAAAAGTGGCTGTACAAATAAACAAAAACATTATGTCGACATGTGCTATGAATGGATGTATAAATACCCTAGCCCTAGCCCAGTCCCTCCCTCCTGATATATTATTGCTCTGAGGGTAGGAATAACAGCATTCTTACATGGTGTCAATCTTGGTTGCATGGATCAAGTATCAGTTCAAATCGGTTTCTAACTGTCAAGTTCTACAATTAATACAGTAGAGAAATTACAGAAAGTACGGGAACTGATAATTCTCTGTGTAAAGACGCATAAATTTATTATAAAATTATTTGTTACCTACACTTTGACAGGTTTTAATTAAACCCACAACTTCTAGGCCGGAGTTTAGAGTCTTACCACTCTGCCACAAAGGTTGTTATCATCTGGTCGAAGGCAGTTCTTGCACAAGCGATTTCAAAGTCCCTGTCACAATAATTTGTTGTAACCCCACACTTACGTCATTTGTAATTTGATCAATTGTTTATACCAATAGTTTTCCCTTAATGTTATTATCTTATCTTGTGTTATACAATCTGATTATTTATGTGCAAGCAAAACTAGATGCATTTTATCAGTAGTATAAGTATGCTTTCTTGATAAGTAAAAAGTGCATTTTAAATTTCAATACAATTTTTTTTTCACACCTGTAATTTTTTAATATAAAACACATTGATTATATGTATTAAATAAGCTTATATATGATTTTATTTATTTTACAGATGACTTATGGGTATTATATGAGATTGGCAGTCAAGAACCTGTGCAGGTACGTTGAAATTATGTACCAATATTGAAAACAAAGTTTACACCTCACATTAACTTCACACAGGAGTGTCATCTTTGAGGATGCTGTGTGGAGGGTTTTCTTTAAGAAAAGGAGTGAATCTGGGTCTTGAAGGGGCCCATGTTGTAAGAGGGAGGAAACACAGAGGCCAGCAAACGGTTCCACAGCCGATAGGGAATGTTTTTTCAGGTTTTTACTGCGCATTAATTTTTTGTATTATATTCATACGTTATGTTAATGTGGATATTTTTAAATTAAGTAATAATAAAAAAGTGCCCCTGGGGCTAGAAGTTTGTCACTACATCACTGCACTTTGGTGATTGTGCTTCCTTATATCAGGGGTTAGAAAGATTCATAATACTTGACTTGTGTGAAATACAGTTCTAGTTCGTTGTGCGGACTTCAGCCACTAAATGACTCAGCTGTGGTTATTTTTAAGTGCCTTTCTTGCCTGCTATTTGTTACTATCATTCTAATATTATGTTTACTTTCAAATAAGATTTTAACAACAGTTATTCCTTTGTCGAAAATGGAGACCAAAATTCCCGAAAAAATAATTTGACTATTGTTTCTTTAATTTTTTTTTCAGAGTATGGATCAACCAGCAGATGAAAACATGTGTTGACAAAAGTGCTGGAATATTATTTATATCAAAAGATAACTATTTTATTTTCTGTACAATATCTATTTTGAAAATTTTATAATTTCATGTAAATTTTTTTATTTATATAACTTTTTTGAATATCTTATTAGAACCGAAGGAATTATAACGTACTATTGTATTTTGTCAATGTCTTTTTTGTGAATTCTGTCGAGAATTATAAAATGTGAGCAAATCAACGATTTTTGTACATAGACATTCATAAATATAGCCAATATTTGTGGTCATTGCTTAATTTTAAGAATTGTTATGTCGCAAATATTATCTGGGTAGTTTTTTTTATACGGCAATGCAGTACAATAGACTTCCCTTGTATTTTATCTGCTGAATTTTCACCGTTGAATTGTACGGCTATTGTCATATCCAGGGTTTATACAAACCCAAGTTTATTGAAATGAATTCGTTCTACAGCGCCCTTGAAGTGATTTTTTCACAAAAATGACGCTACCCAAATTATCCAAATATTATTATTCTAGCAGCCTGTCTGATGATATGTACGACAGTCTATCTTATGAACCCCACGGCCGCCATGTCCACCTGTTTATGTCCGCTATTGTCGCTTACACCATGTACGCGCAAACTTTTACAAATACAGAAACAGCCCGGCATGCGACTGTGGGCCAATGTCTCAAAGGCTTGGCGGTTATTAGTTCCAGTGTAAGTAATGCGAACTGCAATGTTTATTTTCGCTTTTATATTATAGCATGTCTTGTCAATTTTTACACAAATTTTGAGTTGGTTTTCACTTTTCACTTGGAGAAAATGACGCGTGTAATGTAACTTAATTATTTGATATAAAGACTCTAGAAAGGTAAGAAATGTCTAAATTTTTTTAGCGTAATAATTGGTAATAATAATATGGTAACCTGACAGGGCGTTGGAATGAAATGTGTTATTAATAAAGTAGAGCTAATAATATGAGTACTTTATATGTTATAGACTGAGAGTCAATCTTATTCGTCAAATATATTATTTCAATACTAAAATAAATTGTTAAATTGACTTGTCTTTTAAATAATTTACTCAACCTTAAACCTCAGGATATTTTTTAGAAAACAGTACATATTCTTTTGTATGGGATACACAAAAAATAGAGCCAGTAATGGAGCATCCAAAGATAGCCTTTTTCATGGTCGGAAGATATATTTTTTTTATGAGATTATTTTTCCGCAATTTTTCTCTTATCAGGCACACAAAAAATTATGAGCGAGTGCAATCTTAGTTCTCGTTAAGAAAGTTTCTCAAGAAATTAACTAATTTATCAGAAATCCAAGATTTTAGTTCAACTTAACAGGTATAATTTTTATTTTTATTAGTTTACCAAAAAAAAAGAGTTTTTAAAATCCATAATTTTATGCCACTTGATATCATAAATTATTTCCAGCACAATTACGAAATGGTCTTTGTTCTGGAGGAAAACTTCAATCTATTAAAGTGAATGTTTATAAAATCAAACAAGGTGGATATTTTTGATTGCTACTTCAGGAGGTCAAAAGTAAGAAAAAGGAAATAGAGGATTTATGAATAAAATCAGGTAATTATTTTTTAATTATTGATAAATTTAATACAGCTAATATATAGCTATAAAGCAAAATTTATGACATTACAAAAATAGCAAATAAATTCTGAGTAAATACTACGAAAAACACGAAAAACAAATTTATCATAGATATTTTAACAGAAAAACTACTGAGGTAATTATTTTGATAATAATATAACATAGCGTAACTTAAATATTAATTCCCGGCATAAGCATAGTTTTGATATGTAAAAATTAGGTAAATGAACACTATTTTTAAATCAGTGTATTGTTGTAAATGACCATCATGTTGGGACGCTTTCTGCATAACTACGTCCATTTTATACTGCCATCTCCATAGCAATCTTAGGATGGGGTTTGTAATCATTGATGATGAAATGTTCAAACTTGAAGGCGGTGATATCATCCTTGGGTGCGTCATCCCTGAAGGTAAGCGTGGGGAAGGGCAGAGGTTCCCGTTTCAACTGTTCCTTCAGCGCATCGACATGGTTCAGGTAGACGTGGGCATCTCCCAACGAGTGGATAAAGTCTCCAACCTGGAGAAGAATTGAATAATGAGTCGTAACAATTTTAGAGATCGGGGCCCAGTGGAGTTCTCAAAACGGTCCTATAAAGTCCTACCGTAGCAAAAGGCAGTCCGCTCGGATCACGAGGAGGGATAAATACAAGATTACCCGATAGATAATAATCAAGAGGAAGATTGATGGAGAAGTAGGAGCAGAAAATTCCACAAGGGTAGTTCCGCTACATTGTTCCAGGCTGCAACCTGGAGGGTGATGATAGCCAAGAGTACATATTGTGAATAATTACCTCAAGTCTAGTGACTCGTGCAATCATATGCGTCAGCACCGAGTAGGAGGCGATGTTGAAGGGCACGCCTAGCCCCATGTCGGCGCTGCGCTGGTAGAGCTGGCAGGACAGGGCGCCCCCTCGGCCACGTAGAACTGCACCAGGCAGTGACACGGGGGCAGCGCCATGAGGGGCATGGCTTCTGCGTCCCAGGAACATATCACCATACGGCGGTCTTCGGGATTTGTTCTGGAACAAGTAAAATAACATGTCGATTGATTATAAGGGTAATGCAAAAAATATTGATTTCAAAATTGATCATTAAAATTACTCCTTGAGTCAACTGCAAAGATAACTTTGCCCAGCTTTAACAATTCTTTTCTAGTGGTTTCATGCCCAAATCTGGTGAATGGAGCATAATATTTATTTCACTATGTCAGAGCTAGGGTTTTATCTCAGATAAATGATACCTGAGGGTATTGATGACGTTCATCAGCTGGTCCACACCTTGTCCGGTGTAGTCTGTGTCCATGTCCTGGTACTTGGCTCCAAAGTGCCTCCACTGAAACCCGTAGACTGGGCCCAAGTCACCTGGAACATTATATTTGCATGAGCCAACAAGTTTGTTTAATTGACAATAACACAACATAATTTCTTAACATTAAAACAGTTTCAAATGGCAACGAAGAAGATATTTACGTTCCAGATCTTCAATTTATCCAAATTCAATACCTCATTGTACTTAGTATGGCCGTATACAGATTGACACACTTAGCTTTCGGCAGTCTGCCAAAATAACTACTTTTTAAATCCATACATTTATCATATTGACAGAATTTACACTAGCGACGCCACTAAGTGCAAAGTTAACAATGTCGTCCTTTTTTATGCAGGGGTACGCATAGAGAATGTATTGCGAAACCGCTACATTCGCACTTATACATTGTATCATAGATGCTCTTCTGTTATGCCAACTCTTGACAGTACACGGCGCAGTTAAGTGTGAAGTATTCTATTCACCATTGTGACTTCTTTAGCCGGGTACTCACTAGCGAACTGTAACCGTAACGCATTACTGTTACCAAAAATCATAGTGTGGATGTGGTTCGCGAGCCTGCCGTAAGCGACTCGTGCTACGCTCGCAGCGAGCTGACGCCTGTCGTTTTTTGCTGCGGATCAAAGGGCGCTCGCTGATGGCTCGTGGACGACAAACAGGAGTGTCGTGGCACGCTGCTAGCCATTACATATTTTTCGTCTTTAATTTGTGTGTGACGTCAAAAATAGTGATAGTAAATGGTTGGAAGGAAGATACTTGTCAGCGGTTAATAGATGAATTGAAAGAAAACCAAGTTCCATGGAACCCCCGAGGATAAAAATTATAATAAAAAGCATTTGAAGGAAGACGCACGGGCAAAAATTGGTGTTGACATAAACGAAAGCAGTGCGGTCTGCGAAAAGAAAGTGATTCGACACATTGGCGGTGTATAGAAAGGAGCGAATAAAAGTTTAAAAATCTGCAAGTAGGACAGACACCTCGCCAGACATGCTGAAGCTCGAAACGAACACTGCGGATAAGCTGATCGCCGTTATGGTAACCGTGGTCGTGGACATTGTGTACACACCTGAACCTCATCACCGTGTCTGTAACCGTTACAGCTCGCTAGTGAGTACCAGGCTTTACATTCACCCTTCTCACAGCCACTCCTTTGTCCGTCCATCCACTCTACATGTCAAAACCATCTAAATGTGTGTTCAGTGGTAGAATTGGGTTACCTTCTTTTCTGTGCATGAATCCAACGCTGTCCAGGAATTTCCTGCAGCTGTTTCCATCCCAAATGTGAATACCCTTATCTTTCAGAATGTTGGCGTCGGTGCTGCCGCTGATGATCCACAGCAACTCCTCGATGACGGCTCGTACGAAAACCCTCTTGGTGGTCAGCAAAGGGAGGACTCTATCCCTCAGGGTCCATCGGCTCTGAGCACCAAACACGGAGACGGTACCCACCCCGGTGCGATCACCCCTCTTGATTCCTGGAAAAGGGAGACGAGTTAGACTTGATTAATACAACGAGGGATTTTCCCGACAATACAATAATAACCCCAATCAAATCCAAATCGTATCGAGCATGGCGAAAATATTTGAATAGGTTAAGTCGCAATTAACTGAGTACATCTCGTCAAATAAAATTATTAGTGATAACTAATTCGACTTCCGAGAAAAGCTAGGCACCCAGAATGCAATTGCGAAGTTTACCTTGATAATAAATCGACGGTGGAAAATCCAAAGGGCTTATGCGACACTTTGGTCAAGAATGAGTTGAATATGCAGTTTTAATCAGTTTTTTCTGCATCGAGATGCTCCGACTCTTCTGATTCTGAAGACTTTTGTGGCGGCACAGATATCTAAAATATATTTATCATTTGGGAGAAGGCTTGACTCAAGCGACACAAGTTTGGGACTTTTTTTAAGCTTTTTAAATTAGAGGTAACGCAACCAGAGTTGAAACAAACTATACATGCTTAGCGTTGGGTGTATTGTGTATCGGTATTCGCTCCAGTGGCGATGTATTTACGATGCGTCATAAAGAAAGAGCCCTTTGTCTTGTTCACGTCTACTTATTGTCACTAGTGGAAAAGGGACAGCAAGTGTTTACAACGATTCTTCTAGTATATTGAAAGTGCACTTACAGCGTGTCTTATTCATGCAGTTCGACCGGGTGTTGTTGAAAATTATATTATAATCTGTTTTGAATAAACAGTAATTAGCATCCATGCTCGTGCTCGAGAATGTCCCAAATTGGGGAATACTACGAATTACCGGATATCTTGCATTCATTTTTTTATTACTCCTTTAAATTTAGTCCTTTATTGAGAACTGTATTTTAAGAACATTCAGTATTTTAATAATAATGAAATAAAACAACATACATATCAAAAAACTTTTATATAACTGACTTCGACACTCTTTGGCTTCGATCTCTGGAGTGATAAATAAACAGTAATTGTTTAAAAAAAATTAAGTTTCAAACCAAACAAAAAGTTATCGTATATTTGAAATGCCCATTTATTTGAATGGACGCAACAGATATCTGGGTCGACTGAATAATATATAAGTGAGTTTATAAGTTATGTTTATGAAAAGTAAAGGTATATAGCTACTTGGAAATAAACCTGTAATTTTTTCAAAGTCATGTTCGAATATGAGACAAAAAAAGAATCAGTAGTTTTACAGCTAAAAATAAGTTTTGTGCCTAAATATAACTTTTTTTAACACGAGATTCTTTTCATGACACATTTCACGATGTTTTCTGTTATGTGTCCGCATAATTTAGAAAACAAAGTTGGAATTGAAATAAGCAAGCATGCAATACTTTTTGCCAAATCTTAGTATTTGTTTAACCCATCAACCGGAAGGATCCTCCTAAGAGCATGTTTAACCTATAATGTCATTATCATAACGTAGGTGGCTGAAGGAGCATGTTAAACCTATAATGTCATTATTATGGCGTAGGTGGCTGAAGGAGCATGTTAAACCTATAATGTCATTATCATGACGTAGGTAGCTGAAGTACGAAGGAATTAGTAAATGAATTAAACCTTTATGGATGATGTGTTTTATTGTATCCAAATATTGGTATTCTTCGTGCTTTATTTCTTGGCCATTGGATGATTCATCGTTTGTCAAATCCATTTGTATAGGAAGGGGAATGAACAGGAAGCATTTTTCACTTTAAAAACTTATTACTCTCGTAATGAACGACCGTTAGATTTCACGAAATTTATAAAACCTCACTAATCGGAATGATTGAGCGGGAAAAATTCGGCGGGAATTCAGCAAAACGTCAGTTCGTGTGGTTTCTGGTTTCACTTTATTTACATAATTTTAGAATTTACTTTTAGCTTTCTTTTAGTAAAGGCCAATGGCCGTTGGAACGTTTGAATATTCAAAAGTTGTTTGTTGTTTACTTAAAGTTGGTAACTTGACCAACTCAATTGAGTAGGGTTGTCAATCATTTCAAGGGTGGTTGCTTACTCAGAGAGGTTTAGGCTTGAAGGAACAATATATGGAGGGATAGCTAGTTTGTTTTACGCAACCCATCCGAAATTGTAATAAATCACTTTTTTCCGAGTTTTTACATCGTACACCATGAGAGAGAAAGAGACAACAAATTTCTTGGACGGCTTCTATACACTGTCGTAATGATCTTAAGCTGGTTATTTTCGCTGGTTAACGGCGGGACTCCGCCCACATTTTTTATTTTGCCACTTAACTTGACACAACTAAACGGTTTTTTAGGTTAGATGCTATATTTTTGTTGATAAAAATACTGTGAAAAAGTGGCTATACGAATACACAAAAACATTATGTCGATATGTGATATGAATGGATGTATAAATACCGTAGCCTTAGTCTTAGCCACGCCCATTTGCGCCGAGTCATGTTAAAATCATCAAAAACAAGTCCAAAACTGACTTCACTGGCTTTGGCTTGGGCTACCTCTTGTATACTCTAAGGGTTTAGGGGAGATTGATATAACTAACTAACTAACTAACCATCACGCCGTTGCCCCGCAAATGTAGGCAGAGAAGGCAGACCGCCATATAACTCTGTCTTGGCACACACCCCTCGCTTCATTTACATTCATACATCGTCTCATACATACTCTTCTGTTATTCTGACTCTTCACATGACCCGATTCAAGTATTTGATTTACTTGATCGTGCCATGTCTTTCTCGAGCGTCCTCGACTTCTTCTTCCATTCACTTTTGCATTATATATTCTTTTCACGCTCCTTTTTTCACCGGAACCGTCGATATTATTTCTGTGGGGAACCGTTTCCTTTTTCGGAAAATAAAAATCAATATCATTTGTCCGTGGAACCGTTTTTCTTGTTGATTTGCTAGTACTTTTTTGGGGAGGAACTTTTGTCGATTTGCTGGTACTTTTTTATTTCAAATCTACCGACTAGTTCTTTTTTGAGGATTTTTTTGTTGATTTGCTAGTTCTTTTTGATTTCAAATCTCTACCGATTAGTACTTTTTTTTGGGAGGAACTTTTGTTGATTTGCTAGTACTTTTCGATTTGAATATAAAAATCTCTTTGGTGAAACTTTTCTGGCACCAGGAACTGGTTCCAAAAGAAATTGGATAAATAACCGGTTCCTCACCGGTCACCGGTAACTGGAACCGCAGTTACACCCAATTCTAATATCGACCATCTCTAGTCGCCATTGGCTATCCATGGGTCAAGTTAGCGTTGGGAAAAACTTCAAAGTTATGTGACGTTTCAGAAAATGTTAGTTCTTTTAAACGAACCCTTCACGGTGAATCTTCAATTGAAGTGCCACAGAAATTCTGATTTCAAGTCAGCCCAAGCTTTATATATACTAGCGTTGGGAAAAACTTCAATGTTTTGTGAATGCTTCACGAATTGTTAGTTCTTTAAAATGAACCCTTCGAAGTGAACACTTCAATTGAAGTCGAACTCGCAAAAAAGATATTTAAATTTATCCGGTTATTTGTTCAGTTCTTTTTGGAACCGGTTCCTCGCCAAAAAGTGTACTGCTGCAAATTGAAGTAGTTCTTTCAATGAAATGAATGAACGCTAAAATGAACTACCAACTTCAATTGAAGTTTTTTTCAATGAATTGAAGTTAATGGAATGAAGGCTAAAATGAACTACCAACTTCAATTGAAATATTTATTCAATGAAATGAACTGAATGGACGCTAAAAAGAACTACCAACTTCAATTGAAGTACTTGTTCAATAAAATGAAATTATTGAAATGAATGAACGCTAAAATGGACTACGGTCTCAATTGAAGTATTTGTTCAATGAACAATTAATGAAGTAGGAACTGTTGCCAAAAGAAGTAGTTCTTTAACGCTAATATAGTATACCCATTAGAAGCGGCCGTATGAGATTTGCAAACTATAATAGCGCCATCTAAGAGGGAAATGAAAAGGTATAACAATTATTATTTATAAATAATTTTATTATTGTTTTAAAAGTTCAAAAATAAAAAAAATGGACAGTTATTTTTAAAAACAAAAATAAAATTAAATATTGTGATCAAAACAACACTCGGAAAAAAACTAGTGTCCCACGCCAGACAAAAACAAGCAAAGAAATCAAATATTGTTATTATTTTAGAAAATTAAAAAGCACCTGTCACCAAAATCCAACAAAAAATATCACAACAATAGCCCCGTATAAAATCATGAACAAATAAAACACACCACAACACGTTGAACTGTAGATTGTGCGAGCGTGCGAACGAATAACTACTTTCAAGTTTCAATCTTAAACTTGTAAATTATTTCTCTCAGGTCTAGCTCTCAGATCGACCTCAGATGAAAGAAGGAAGGAAGTCTACGTGCTTAGCGATAAGTGCTGTTTTCTGGTTTAGCAAGCCTGGCTCCGCTAAACAAGGAAAACACGAGGTCGAAAAGGTGAATCTGTGCGTTAGCAGAGTGAGGCCTACGCGTACCAGAGGTGCGAGGTTTGTCGCTGCCGGCAACCAGCCCGCCGATAATCCACATCGCAAAAACTGCCTTTCTCAAGGCAAGCTAACCGTTTCTTTCAGATTCTCGCCCCCCGACCGCTGCAGACCATCACGCCATGCCATCCCCCTACGAATGAGACTACCGAGACTGAAGGGCACCAAGAACGCGTTCCCTTCAGACAGCGTCATCCATTTCCCGCCGGGGAGTCACTCTCGGTAAGAATAGACCCGCACCAACAAGCCCGTATTTACCTACCAACTAGCTGCCCCCAGGAAGTAGCGGTTAGACCTGAACGTCCAACAAGACGGTGCCCATGGAGGCTGAGTGGCAGAGAGTTCCGGCATCGAAACGTCCGCACTCCCACCAACACCGACCTTCGAGCTTGTTCAGAGGAACAAATTGAAGTCCTCCCGGAGGTAGGCAACGACAATTCCGTCGCGCTCCACCGCCTCTCAAGCGCCCGGCACCCACTTCACGTCCCGTGCCATCAACTTCCAAAGCTGCGCCCAAGACACGGCCCGCTCCTACAGCACCGCGCAGAGATCCCAGAAACACAGCGGCCGTTGAGAGAGGCAAACCAAGCACCAGGGTGCCGCACAGGATGACCCACAACGAGATCACCGCCGAGGTGAAGCGCCGCATCGGCACCGCACTCCTTCACCCCCGGTACAACCGGGAGGGACCATCAGCGTGATGGTGCGTGCGCTCGGTCGAGGCGCACCGTGCGCTCACTACCGCGCTCCGAGGTGAGGGAAAAGTCCTTCCCACATCTACACCACAGAGGCAGAAAAGATCAAAAAGACCGTCATCAGAGGGCTGCCGAAGATGCCCACTGCTACCATCCTCGAAGATCTCGAGGCCCAAGGCTTCCCGGCAAACGTCGTGGTCGAAATGACCACACCGGGCACTGAGTACCCGCTACACCTCGCTCACTTTGGTCAGCAGACCAACATGGGCCACCTCAAGGCTGTCGTCAGATACTTTTGCTACTGCAAGGTATCGATGACGAAATACCGCAGCAACCACATGCAGCACGGAACTCAGTGCCACCGGTGCCAGAACTTCGGGCACGGGTCCAGAACTGCGCACACGTCGCTCGCTGCGTCAAGTGCGAGGGAGCACACCACGGCTGACTGCACCAAGATCGACCGCGAAGCGCCCGCCAAGTGCTGCAATTGTGGAGGCGCTCACCCCGCTAACTTCGGCGGGTACCCAAAAGAGTGGCTTACGTAGCCGCTCTTCAGCGCAGAGCGAGGCCCAGCAGCGCCCGCAACGCAGAGCGCCAGAGGCGCGCGAGCCAGCCCCGACATCCAGGGTAGACGGCAGATCCTGGGTGAATGTGGCCAGCGGCGGCGCATCAAGCCCCCCAACGACCGGAGCAGCGACGTGAGCCGCTACCTGAGAGAGACGCGGGCAGGAACCCTCGAACGCCACTGATGACGAGGACATAATGTCTCCTGCAGGGGCCTCATCAGGGTCCGCGGGAGGCTCGCCACCTGCAAGTCCAAGGCTGAAAAGCTGGTCATCCTAATGGAGCTCCTGACCGACACCATCAACGGATAGTGCGGCGTCGGAGGTTGAATTCACAACATTTGATTCAATTCAAACATCTGAACACCTACAACATCAGAATACGACCTCCCACGAAGATGACCAGAGCGAAGCCGAGGACTTGGAGACGGCCGAGCACTTCAACTTGCGGCACCGCGGCTGAGAACTTTTTCAGGTGGGAGCTGCCAAATGAAAAAGGATGCAGCCAAAGGATGAAAAAATATGAAATATTTAACTTCAGTCAAGTAAATTTTTTCCATCAGTAACAAGTTCAGAACTTTTGTACACTTTTTTATCTTGTCATTGCTTAGGGTTTTTTATCCAGTAAAGAACTTTTCCTTAAGAAAACACTAATGTAAAAATAAACTCAGTTAAGTAAATAAAACCATCAGATGGTGATAGTAATAAGGCCTAATGAACCGCAGTACTAGTTAGATAGACATTATGAGGGGTATTTGTATAAGTCCCAGCTAGTTAGCAGAGGATTACGAAAGAATCCATAAAATCAAAAAAAAAATCATCGACCTCAGATACCGCCAACTTTATTTTCAAGTAGGCATAGACATAAAATTATTTAATTCATCTAAGGGTGTAGGAAATGCGAAGAGTTAAAGATACCTATTTTCGGACTTCGTTCGACCGTTCTATTCCATGCGAATGAATAATACTATTTATTTAATATTTTTTTATAACGTTTCTGTAATATATTTATTCCATTTTGTGAAAAATACGTTGACGGTGATGTAAAAATATCAAGGTAAGATATTTTGAATATATTCACGATTATAACAAAAGTTTTTTCGTAATCGACGATACAACGCCGTGTTGTTGTTATATCTAATTATAATTAGAAATTGTGCTATGTACTGTATAATATAATCTACATAATTGTACGTATGTAATAATATTATAGCTTAGTATTAGTATCTTTGTATTTTTTTTTTTATCTTTCCATGTATTATATGGAACTCATGGGATTGCACCACTCTCCCTGAGATCTGGAATAAATAAAAAAATAAAAAAAAATTAATATAAATTCTAGGTTGGATTTAGAATATTATAACAGTTGTGTATAATTGGAAATAAGTAATAATTTAAGGATTAAATGCCTTATCATTTTGGGACCCTCACTTCTATTCTTTGTTTTGTGTATTGATGTAATAAAATATCTACTTTCACAAATGAGAGGTTTCGAAGCCAACGCAACAAACTACAAAAACGGTTCTGAAGCATTGTCAACTTTTTAATGATTATTATAAAGAAACAGAGAATTTTGTGTATCAATATGTTTTTGCACATGGTATAAACAAATTAAAACAATAATCTCTAAATGTATCAACATATTCATGAAATAAAAGTATATAAATCGCTAAATAAAAATTTTCAAAAATAATTTAGAATGAAAAAAGATTGCTGCCTTTGCTTCTACGCCCCTCGAATTATGATCTTTGATTTATCTATATAAAATGAAGGTACGTACATATTTATTAATATGAAACGAACTCCTAAATGATATGATTGGAGGTTTTACATTTGCCCTGATGATGGACACTGTAATGCTGTCGGAAACGTTAGCCAAAGGAGGAGGAAGCGCAACCCGGCATATAATGCTCTTATATTATTATTATTATTATTATCATTTTATGTTATTTTATCTATTTATTTTACTTTTATTACTATCATTATTTTGTTTTTTTTTTTATGTTATCTTCATTGTTTTAAGTTTCTGATATGTATTTTTACTTATATGGCAGACAGAGTATTGTACCCACCGCTCTGTTCCGCTGAAATAAAAACCTATTATTATTATATCCCAAAAATCAATGGAGATAAAAAATCTTTAATATCTTTTATTTGCATATAATAAGAAAGTATTTATAATTACGAAATGACACAATATTTTGGATAAATTAAAAACACAAAAATTAGACTACTTTGGAACCAGTATAAAATATTTATTTATGTGTTATATAGTACATAGAAAAATAAAATAATAACTGACATGCCGTTAATTAAATTCGCCAATATTTAATATTGAAATCGATGCAGGAATATCGTTTTTGCTTCTTGGGTAAGCAGGTCTCTTTATTTTGAAATTCTAGTTCCTGTCAAGTCGGCTTGATAATAAAGTCAGTTGTGCCTCAGAACAATATTATACTATTACTCTAGCCTATAAATAAGTACTTCAATTGAAGTACTTGAACCAGTTCCAGTTCTTTTCACTTTCAAATGTCTACCGACTAGTATGTTTGTTTTTTGTTGGCGAGGAACCGGTTCCAGTTCTTTTCGTTTTCAAATCTCTACCGACTAGGACGTGCTTTTTTTGACGAGGAACCGGTTCCAAAAATAACCGGATAAATTCAAATCTCATTTTTGCGAGTTCGACTTCAATTGAAGTGTTCACTGTGAAGGGTTCATTTAAAGAACTAGCAATTCGTGAAGCATTCACAAACTATTGAAGTTTTTCCCAACGCTAGTCTCGACAATATTAGATAACTTTTTGTCGCGTTTCTGCGAAGCAGTGACATCTAGCGGTTATTTTGATCATGATACAAATGAAGGTTAAAATTCGTCACGAATATCTTTAGTTTGCAGTCGCTGGTCGTCGCTAGTGTAGATTTTTGTGAACACAAAACGATATATTTATGAATCTATTTATTTTTTCGTTAGTTCCTCATTTGGGCGCCTGTAAAGTTATCTTGTCAAGCTGTATGTTATTCGATTCACTGGGGATGTTTAAAGTAAAACCCAGTGCTGGAGAACAGGGGCGGCTCGTGACTTAAGTGTGCTATAAAAATCATTTTCGGCTTCAACAACATCAATAACGTCCAATTTTTTCAATCTTAGCACTCTAGCACCCTATAAAATCACGAGTCGCCCCTGCTGAAGAATATCGTTTGACAAAAAAAAGGTTTTAGTCCCGGCCCTGAGCCAAACGGCGAATGGCGCAGATACAAAATTTTGCGCCGCCGTTAAAACCTAAATTTGATACCATAGTTCTGTGGCACTTAGGTGAAGAGGTATATGTCACGGAATATCGGAAAATGAGTCAAGTATGCAGTTCTACTTTAAGAGGTGTAAGGAAGGTCGGGTAAGGAGGTTCAAGTCGAGTATATATATTTTTGCATTTATAATTTATACATACAAAGTACGTAAAGCCTTATTTTCTGTTCTGATTTTTTAAAATTTATGCTTCTTATTTTTTTGTTGCATTTATTTTTAATTTTATATTAATATCTTGTTTGATTTTAAAAATTAGATTCTAACCAACTATCACGCCGTTTTCCCGCAGGGGTAGGCAGAGAGGACGGACCGCCATATAACTCTGTCTTGGCACACACTCCTTGCTTCATTCACATTCAAACATCGTCTTATACATACTCTACACATGACCCGATACAAGTATTTAATTAATTTGATCGTGCCATATCTTTCTCGGGCGTCCTGGACTTCTTCTTCCATTCAATTTCGCATCATATATTATTTTCACACTCCATTTTTTGTTCATTCGCTCCACATGCCCAAACCATCTAAACGTCCCTTTCTTGATTCTATTCATCACGCTCACATCAGCCTTTGCATTCTTTCCGGATATCCACATTTTTAATACGGTCATACATGGTTTTGCCGCACATTCGTCTCAAGGATCTCATTTCCACAGCATTCAGTCTACTTTCATCCTTCCTCTGCCGGTTCCATGCCTCACTGCCATACATCAGGGTTGGTATAAGCACTCTATTGCGAACTGATAGCTTCGTCTTCTTTTGATAATTTCTTATTTGCGCCAACAGCGTTCAGTCCTCCATTATTAGAGTTTCCTGCATTCACCCTTCTTTCAATATCTTTGTCAGCCTTTCCGTCTCTCGTAAACATACTTCCTAAATACACAAACTCATCCAAATTGCGCCAAGTATTCATCATCCACAACTATATTGCACGCTGTTCTCGTACTCTCTCTTTCAAACACCATGACTTTGGACTTACTTAAATTCATCATCAACTCATTCTGCATACATATTTGGTTCATCCTAGACCCGAAAAACTGTAGATCTTTCATACTGTACAGCAGTCGTATAACACCGCGATAGGTAACATACTCTTATCTTATTAATAATCTTATTAATAACATATTATTCACGCTAATAAAGGAAAAACTATTTACTCTGCAAAACCAATTTGGATTCAACAGGGTTGGTATAAGCACTCTATTGTGGACTGCTAGCTTCGCTTCCTTGGACAATTTCTTATTTGCGCCAACATCGTTCAGTCCTGCATTAATGAAGTTTCCTGCATTCACCTTTCTTTCAATATGCTTATCAGCTTATTAGATTATTAAATTCACTTATTTATAAATAACTACCTAAGTGGAAACCTATAAATGGTCATATTCATACTACCCATGTAAGATTCTTCCTAATTTATATGTAAACTCTTGGTCTCCCAAATAAATAAATAAAAAAATAAAATGTAATAAAATTAAATTAAGAAACATAGGTTGTGTGAAAATAACTTAGCATCTCCTGAACAATTAGAGAATTGTGACATAGACTTCTTTACCTAAATGGCACAGAATATTCGAAAGGAAAAAAATTACGTCTGACGAAGTGCCAAAAACGCGATATGGGGCACTATCCAGTTTTTTTATTCCTCTCCGAGATGAGTGTCTGTAACTTGGAACATGGATCTTGCTAACGTTATTTTGTCGCATCGTTCGTTGTATTCACATTACGGCAGATTTGAGTGTTAAATTATATAATTCGACCCCTTGGAATAACAAGGTTCAATCTGACACGGTCATGTCATGCGATAGTGGTCTCTATGGAAATCCAGCTTAGAGTTTATTATCGCATAGCAGTGCGGTGTCAGGTGGAACCTTGTTATTCCAAGGGTCGAATTAGCAAAATTGCGGACGTTTGTTTCATCTTTCCTGCCTTCTCTACCTACAATCTATTACCTATCTAACCCGAATTCGGAATAAATAATTAAATGTAATAAACATTTTTACCCAACCTATACAAATTTACGATAAATCACCGCGAGAGAAAGAGATTAGACAAGTTCTCACAAAGTATAGCTCCACTTTTAGCAATGTAAACATGTTCTTCGTCTCCAGCGACTCCGCCCACTACTTTTTGCTATACGACATAACAGGACAGAACTCGACGGTTTTTTAGGTTATATCCTATATTTTTGTTTATGACAATACTGTGAAAAAGTGGATGTACAAATAAACAAAAACATTATGTCGACATGTGCTATGAATTGATGCATAAATACCCTAGCCCTAGCCACGCCTCAGTCAGGCAAAAATTCATCAATACTGACTACACTAGCGCTCCCTCCTGATATATTATTGCTCTGAGTATTTACCCAACCAAACATTTAAAATGGTAAAAACGAGTAAAACATTTAAAAAAATATATTCCCATGCGGATACACTGTTCATAGTTGCCATAATAAATAAATAAAACTTTTTATTTGCTGTTTTCTGTTTAATATAATAATTATATATTCTAACTATTTAACAAGCGCCTTTGAGGTGATTTTCCCACAAAAACGGTCCTATAAAAGTTATCCATTTATTATTATAAAAAAGTGTAATGTAATTTTAGTCCGAAATTTAAGCCAAATACTGAATTTAAGCCAAATAACGATAATCCGTCAAATCGCTATCTGTCGCATCTCTAGTTGCGAATTTGCTAAATTCCCTGCCTGATAATATTAAAGTAGGTAAGCACTTCTATAGTACTTGACACTGAGTTGGTTTTATAGGTTCCTAGCTAGTTCAGTAGGTACCTTCCCTACCGCGATATCTATTCGGATTTTGTCATTTTTATGCTCGTGTATAGCGGTTTATTGCGCAAGTAAATTCGGATATCGTGTCTGCAACCTGTCGGCGGGTCAGGTGCGGGGTGGCGGGCGGCGGGCGGCAGCGGGGGTGGGGCGGACACAGGATGGTACGAGCATCTCCGCGGAGGGACTGCGACTGGAACAGTAGCCAACCACCGGATCTGGGGTGGGTACAATGGCCACTGTGGCCCGCGGCTAATTTAGTTACAGTTTACCACCCAGCCGATTAGTTTAGTCCTATCAACAAAGATCTATCAAATAAGTATCTTAGTGACCGTATAAATAAAATCGGCACGTGGTGTTATTGTTTATTATTATTTATTTACATCCCGCCATTTTTAACAATTCACAACATTTTGATGCGCAAATCTTTCGGCGTTTTTAAACTTCGGAATAAAACAAAATACAACCGCTTTTATGTCATTGACAATCTAGCAAGTGACAACTGACAACTGACATGCTCAAGTTCGAATCAAACGACTTCGGGAATAGCGTGATGCGAGATTCAGATTTAGCGCTGTGCAAATATGAAAAGTCTCCCGAATCGTTCGACGGGCAGGAAGAGCCGAAAGAGAAGTTTTTCCACTTCGACCTCACACCGGTGGACGAAGTGGACATAGAGAACGGCTGGTACGATATAGTGATAGTCGAGGGGTGGAAGCCGGAGCAGGTCATCGACCAGGACCAGGCGCAAGCCTGGGAGGGGGAGGGGGAGCTTCTGGCGGAGATCAGCGTGGACCCCATCGGCGAACCCCTCGTGCCGGAGTACCCCGAGAGACCTCCTACGCCGGAATACTCCGAGGACTGCGCCAACTTGTCTTGGCTTCTGAACTTCAAGATAGATGAGCTGATCAATTCATACTGCGAGGAGCCTCCCTCCGGGAAGTTTGGAGGAGGCGGGGGAGGTTCTAAAAGTCCGAAGCGTCACCAGGAAACGATCCCTAACAGTCCTTCGACGGTACCGGACAAGAAGCCTCCGTATACTTACACGGAGCTGATTGAGTTGGCTCTACGAGAGAAGGGGCAGCTGACTGTCTCTGGTATATATAACTGGATATCGTAAGTTATGTTTATCAAATTGTTCATTTTATCAAAAAGGGCTTTAATGTTAACAAATAAATCTTCTGAAGCTATTTTCATAATCCTTGTTGCCTCTAAAACGATTCAAAGAGGAAGAATTCTATTTTATAGACATAACGACATGTTCCAACAACAAAGAAGCAATATTATGTATTGAATATTTCTCGGGCATATTTTGCATCGCTTAAAATTATTTCAGTAGGGTAGCGTTATTTTCAAATTCTTCTTTTAGTTTTGTTTTGTAAAGCGTGAACTAATTTCAAACATTTATCAATATTGGATTATTCAATTTTTGTATACGAGTTTGTTCTCACTATCATCACAAATAATTTCATAACAATTCAAACAATTTTTTGTTAATCTTCCTGGAATTCTCTGAAGTCTAGGTCAATATTTTCAAAACACAATTTAAGAAGGATTTGTAAATTATGTTTATACTTTGAAAGGTTCATAATTATGTTGCAATCAATGTCGCATTTGGTATGAACAAATTGTTATTTATGCAGTGACGAAGAATTTTCTTACCTTTCTACAAATATATCATTCCAATCAGTCTATCATCCGTTATACAATTTCTATAGACAATAATTTATTCACCAGCGTTTCCTTGAGAGCCTTTTCCTTTTCTATTTATGCTTTAAGGCACTAAACATTATTATATACTTGCTTTAGCTTTGTCAATGGCTAATATTCCTGAATATACTTTGTGTGCCATAAGAATCTGTTCTAAAATAGTTTTATTTCAAGAATGTGCATTCAAAATTTTATATACTGTACTTTAATACTATTAATTATCCCATAAATCTGAACCTTGCCATGATGGTCTTTGAAATCTGAACATATAAAGAGTTTTTGTTTAATATTTTATTTTATTGAGTGGCTGCTGAGTTTTTTTTTTGCGTTATATCTAAAGTGTTAAGTACTTTATTTCCAGCTCTTTCAGTTTATTTTCAGCGTTAGTGATATTTAAAAACAATGCTTTGCAGAAATTATACGTTAATTATTACCAACACTCGGTCAAATTCAAAGATAACCCCAAAAATATTGACATGTAATAATGGCTAATTTGTAAATTACGCATATATTTTTTAACCTCTATCGAAAATGGGAAAGCGTTTTTCCAGTCAATTTTTAAAATACTCTTCCGCAAAGAAAGTAAACACGTAGATGTCGCATGGCATGACTTATGATGAAATAAATTAACAATCTCAGTAAAGGGGGGTTGCGAGGTTACCGGGAACGGGGCAGTCAATAAACAGTGCCGCCCGTACCAGGCAACACCACCACCACCACCAGCAGCAGCCCACACCAATACCACTCACACCACTCACACCACCAATACCACCACGCACCACTGCACGATACCTAAACTGTATGTCTCTTTACCCCGCTCGTAATAAACCAGAAGCGAGCTTCTAGAAAGCAATATTGTTGTAAGTGCGAATTTTCCGATGTTAAGTATCAAATGAATTCGTTAATATCCCAAAAAATGCACAAAATTCATAGATAAACACATTTTTATTTTTTTATATGAATACTGCACAAGAGTCTCAACTGCTCCCAACCGTCTTGAGCCAGTGAGACTATGGCATCCCCAAATAGGGCATGTTGTTTATTTTAATTTTATTTACGAAACAAACAGTCATACATTCAAGTGTAAATGTAGTAACAATTAGCATATTCTCGATCAATTAAGATTCATTCAAGAATAAAGGTAGATACTCATATAGTATTACAGATTATAAATAATAAAATAAAATAAACATTAGAAATACATACAATTTAAGTAAGCAAAGTAACAAGTGAGCTATAATGATTATAAGAAAGAAAAAGTTTAAGGTATACGCATAATATATACTATTAAATACAATAGATAACAGTAGAATTTTTACAAAACGTAAAGTATCAATTTAGTTAGTTTCATTTTATGTGATTTCAAGTTACAGTTGAAATGTCTACATCTCGTAGGGTATTGGGAGTTTTGCAGATGCGTCCTATTGTAGTTTTGTGCGTATGTGGCTGATGTGAGTGTAATGAATAGGACCAAGAAAGGGACGCTTAGATGGTTTGGGCATGTAGAGCGAATGAACGAAGAGAGGAGTGTGAAAAGAATATATGATGCGAAAGTGAATGGAAGAAGAAGTCGAGGACGCCCGAGAAAGACATGGCACGATCAAGTAAACCAAATACTTGAATCAGGTCATGTGAAGAGTCAGAATAACAGAAGAGTATGTATGAGACGATGTACTAGTATGAATTATATAGCGGTCCGTCCTCTCTGCCTACCTCTGCGGAGAAACGGCGTGATGGTTAGTGAGTTAGTTAGTTAGTATTTGGACTTCCAGTGTGGTATTCTAAATAAATCGTTCGATCTTGTGTTGCGTTCAGGGGAATGAAATGCAATCCTTTCTACCAGATATGATGAATCAACAAGACAGTTTACAATTTTGTATAAGAATAAAGCATCCAAGATTTTTTTGCGTTTATATGGAGCTGACATTTATAAAGATGCTAAAGGTATGCCACTGTTGTATTTCATTTTTCTAACGATGAAAATAATCGAAAGAGATGTCACAAGGGAGCTTTCTGCTTTCACATCCACCACATTGAAAAAAGAAAAACAGACATTACATTCACAGCCATACACAGACATTGTATTTAGTCATGGGTCAAAAATACGCAAAAATCACATAGAACATAATAAAACCAAATCAAACATAACAGTTTAAAACATGCTATTTTTCTCTCCAAAGCGCATAACTTCCGACAAGAATACAAGTTATTTTACAACAACGTAAATACAAAGATATTATTTGTAATTCAGTCACACGCTTACCTCACACCCCATTATTATACTTTTGCAGCAGAAGTAAGCGGTGCCTTGTTTTAACCTTTTCGATTATAAAAATATAAACCAAACGTACTATCCGAAAGGATTATATTAACTTGATCTTGCTTGTTAAAACTTTTTATGACATAATCTTAAGTGATTTGTTTTTGGTAATACTTAGAGAGAAGTATGTTCATAATAATTCAGTTTTTTTATAGTGAATACCGCACAAGAGTCCCAACTGTCTAGAGCCAGTGGGACTATGGCATCCCCAATCGGGGTATGTTGTGAGACAGAAGGTAGTGGAAAGGGGAAAGAGATGAGAAAGAAGAAGGTTGGGAAGTACCTAGCTAAACCCATTTCAAGCAACGTTTCAATTCGGAATGGTGGTCGTTCAACAGGACGATACTCAGAGTATCTACCATAAAGTAATCTTTATTTAAGATATGGCACAAAACTCTCGTTCGGGGTTACATTAAAACCTCCGTTCAGAACGGGTTTGTTAATGTTACCATGTCTATAGAATTAAATTATCATTACAAAAAAATCAGTACAACGCCACTAAGCAATTCAATTCTCTGCCTAGCACCACCAGAAGCATACCAACCAAAAGCTCCTTTAAAAGCAATATCATTAATCACCTTAAAAACCAAGTTTCATTTAGTTCTTATTATGTAGATTCTATATTCTCAAATTTGTCCTTTACTTATATTATTTTTACTTTTTTTATGTATGTACTATATTTTCGATATTAACATGTTACTGTGTAGCTAAAAAAAACACTTTTGCAAATTGCCACCCCAACACAGGCTTATGCCTAGTGGGATGGGCAATATACCAACCAACAAAAAATGTATGTTCAAGTAAAATAATAAATAAAAATTATGCTTAATAAGAAAAAGGAAGGTACGATTTAAAAAAAAAGTTTTGAAGCTCGGGCGACGCCGGTTAGTTAACTAACTAACCACCACGCCATTTCCCCACAGGGGTAGGCAGAGAGGGCGGACCGTCATACAACTCTGTCTTGGCACACACTCCTTGCTTCGTTCTCATTCATACATCGTCTCATACATACTCTTTTGTTATTCTGACTCTGCACGTGGGCCGATTCAAGTATTTGATTCACTCGATCGTGCCATGTCTTTCTCGGCCGCCTTCAACTTCTTCTTTCATTCACTTTCGCATCATATATTCTTTTCACACTCCTTTCTTCGTTCATCCGCTCTCTACGTGCTCAAACGATCTAAGCGTGCCGGGTAGTTATCACTAGTAATGCTATTATCGTGATTCGTTCGATGTTTTTAGGTAAGTATCAAAAATTAATGGTGTGTGCTTTTCGACAAGTTTAGCGTTAGACGTGTTTACTGAAATACTTCTCGATAGCGTAGGCACTTTCAAGTTTTAATTTGTAATTAGCGCGGAGTACTAAATTGGAAGGAATTTTAATTATTGTAAACTTGGTATTCTTAACACGGTATACACGTGATGCAGTCCAACCATTGATTAGTCCGATGCCTTCATACCAAAGCTAGGAGGATAAAATACAAGCACTAATACGGTGTCTATTGACGGTCTCTGTGGTCGAGTGGTAAGACGCTCGACTACGAATCAAAGGTCGCGGACGCAAACCCGACGTGCGCATGTAAATTTTATTTAATTAATATGTGTCATATGACACGTTTAATACATATAAAATAATATATTTGCCGCACGTTCTAGAGTGGTAGATACTCCAAGTATCGCCCTGGTGAAAGACAACCATTCGGAATCAAAAAGTTTCTTTTAATAACTTTAGCCGTGTTTGGTGACCTGATCTGAATAGCCAGGTACTTTCCGACCTTTCTCTTCCCTATCTCCTTCCTCTCACCATTACATTTAGCCGCACAACATACCCCGATTGGGGATGTCATAGTCTCACTGGTTCTAGACGGTTAAGAGCAGCTGGGACTCTTGTGCGGTATTAACTATAAATATCAATATCAACCGTGTACAAATGTTGGCAACGTGTTTGGCTTGTCTCTCGGCCATTTATCAGTACCGAAGAGACTAACGACGATAGTTATTCGAAGCACCTTTTTATTGAAATACTGGTAGAACAGACACAGATTTCCCAACTGGCGACTGTGTTTTAAAGATTTTAATCCGCCCGTAAGCGTAGGGGGATATGTAAACAGCTGTTTTAATATCCAAAGGCATAGACGTCAACCAACTAACCATCATGCCGTTTCCCCGCAGCGGTAGGCAAATAGGACGGACAGCTATACAACTCTGTCTTGGCAAACACTCCTTGCTTCATTTACATTCATACAGCGTCTCCTACATATTCTTCTGTTATTCTGACTCTTCACATGGCCCAACTCAAGTATTTGATCGTGCCGTGTCTTCCTCGGGCGTTCCCGACTTCTTCTTCCATTCACTTTCGCATCATATAATGTTTTCACACTTCGTTCTTTGTTCATTCGCTCTACATGCCCAAACCATCTAAGCGTCTTTTTCTTGATATTTTAACATGTTATTTAATGATTTAATAAAACAAATTTATAACTTTATTCCACTTTTATTTTATGACTGGACCGGTTTCAGCCTATGACGGCCATCTTCAGACTAGTACAAGTGTTTGTTAACCTACGGCTTATATACTATTTTTGGGGATGTCAGGGGTAGTAAACAATGATTTTACTTTAATTATATTCATCAGTATTGTTGCATGATTTTAATAGTTTTTAAGTGCATAGCACTTAAAAATTCCTTGATACCGAGAAATTATATAATAATAGAAGTAATCTACTCTAACAGTGCATAATGAATAGAATCATAAAACTAATTATACCATAATGCTGGGAGTAACCCAATAATTAGAAAATTATGTTGTACATCTGGACATCACAATTAAGATGGGAAAATCTAAAGTAAACTCATTAACAATCAGTATTCACCAACCTTTCATTATATAAATACATTGTCAGTTCATATTTATAGAAATGCAACTGTAACCCATCTTAAACATTAAATAAAATAAACAAATATTCCAGATAGATATATAAAATAGTAATACCAATAAATTGAAAGTAACTTTTACCCTGTAACTATTAAAATCATGCAACAATACTGATGAATATAATTAAAGTAAAATCATTGTTTACTACCCCTAACATCCCCAAAAATAGTATATAAGCCGTAGGTTAACAAACACTTGTACTAGTCTGAAGATGGCCGTCATAGGCTGAAGCCGGTCCAGTCATAAAAAAAAAGTGGAATAAAGTTAAAAATTTGTTTTATTAAATCATTAAAATGGAATTCCACCACGAATTAAGAGTTTCAAAGTTTGTTTAATCATTAATTACACTTTTCATTATTATTACTTACCACTAAAGATTATGCAATTCACTAGCTATAGTTCAACTTATGGAGAGTTAAATGAATATACAAATAATCTGATAGTACCAATATCCCGAAAAACCTGTGGTAGATTACTCGATTTATCACCACGTAGGGCGCTAACATCTGCCAAAACATCTATTATAAAATGTATCTTTGTTTTTAATTATATGGAAATAAATAAATGTTATGTGCCCTGGTTCTAATGTAAATCGTTTACGATTACGAGCAAGTTTAAGAGGACCATTGCAAGGGTTTACAAGCCTCCAGTGTAGAAGCGTCGGCGTCGTTTCGTAGCTTTGTAACGTCGTAGTGCCGTAGCAGCGTTCAACGTAGACAATTACGTAGTATTGTAAGTAGGCAATATTGAGGTTTTGCGCACATCGGTACAGAGTTTTGCAGCTAAGCTATAATTTGGTTTATGTAAACCGCCGAGCTGCTTCAGGATAAACGAAGAACACAAAGAAATATGTGAGAAGCCTCCCGCCCCTGTGGGCAAACCGTTATTTACAAAGGGTGGGCATTGCCATATTTATGGGGGTAAGAAATTCAATAAATAGAACCGACATTAACGCCAAAAAGTTTTATTTAAAACTATTAGTTAGATAAAACACAACCTCAAAATGGATTTGGGTTGTACATTTTGGAAAAAAATAATATTATGGCGTCTAGTGTTATTTTTTATAGGAACATGGATCATTTGAAGATCCATACGGTAATATTGCTGAAAGCTAAAATTGTGCAATTTTCATGAAGTTACAGCTTATAGTGCTACAGTGTGTTTGTTGCTTCAGCGTACCGCTGACTTTGTATGAATCGCAAGTGCGCCCCACTGTTGAATTTGGCAGCCACCTCTAGCCCTCGAGCCCCAAAATACCTGAAACAAAACTCCTAGAACCTGTGGAGAAACGGATGGTCCGTTTGATATACGCTTACTCCTACGCTTTCCTTTCACTAAAATACCTCTCACACAGCATCTCCAAAGATGAAAGAGGCTGTGTGGAGTTAATGTAAAAAAATAACATATCTGCTTTACTGTTGCTCTTCTAGGTTCAAACAAATAAGACATTTTGGTTTTTGTACTATGAAACAAAACGCGGCGTAGGAACATGCGTTTCACCGAAATGTGCGGAAAACTGACGTTAAACGAAACATGAATACCCCATAAAAATGGTTCTATGATGCTTTCCACCAAATGATTGTCAGTGGAGCAGGAAAGTCTTTTTAACGCGGTGCACTTTTCTCCATCCTGATTTCGTATGGAACCTGAGTTGACACGGTAGATCTCATACATTGATCGAATGATCACATCAGGGAAACAAATACTCCGATGGTGTTGATATATTTAGTACGTCAATATCACAATATATGTATACCTTAGTAAAGTTTTTTTTTCATCTAGTAGAGCAAAATTATTTGATGAAACTGATTAACTCTGGATGGACCTGTTATTCAATATTATTTATTCTTTCTTGTACATTTTTTTTGCACTGTTTATGTTAATATTTGTGTAAAAAGCCTTTGACGGGCGTAAATAAATTAATAAATGCTTCACTTAAGTATTGATAGCTGTTTCGTTTGCTTATAGCATGCTTCGACTGTAATTAAATTCGGCCGGTATACTCGTAGTTAATACTCGGCGAAAATCGGACATAAAACTATAGCAACTCTATGATTATGACATCTCCAATTGGGGTATGTTTTGAGGCTGAAAGTAGTGGAGAGGTGAGGGAGACAAGGAAGAGGAAGGTTAGGAGGTACCTGGCTGTTTAGATCTGGTCATCAAACGCGGCTGAAGCCATTTCAAGCAACGTTTCAATTCTGAATGGTGGTCTTTCATCAGGGCGATACTTTAGCATATTTACTACTTTGGAACGTGCCGCAAATAAACAATATACCATTCAACATATATTATTTTATTGATGTGTAATACATGTTAATTAAATAACATTTGTTTGAGCACGCCGAGATTTGAACACGTGACCTCTGGACTCGCAGTCAAGCGTCTTAACCGCTCGACCACGGAGACCGTCTATCTAACTATCGAAGGTGTCAAATTGCAAGGAACGAAACATACGAGAACCCATGTGTGATGTGTGGAAGAGTGATGGGAAATAGGTCGGCGCATGCGCGGACGGGAGTATGCGAATTGCAATAGGCAGTCTGCGATTTATAACTTCAATACAAACCCATTTAAATTGTTCGATAAAGGGAGTTTACCCTAGTTAACAGGTATTATAAATTAGTGAGTGGTAGATACTCTAAGTATCGCCCTGGTAAAAGACTCCCGTTCAGAATCGGAAAATTACTTGAAATGGCTTTCGCTGTGTTTGGTGACCATATCTGATACTTCCAGGTACTTCCTAACCTTCCTTTTCCCCATCTCCTCCCCGTCAACGCCTCGGGAGCGGTCGGGACTCTTGTGCGGTATTAACAGACTGTAGCCATCACCAATATGTATTCCTTTAATCAAAACATTACTAAATGGCTAATGAGTAAGGACCGCAAGGAAATTGAAGACCTCCTAAAATAGCACTTGAAATTCTTCACCATGACAAACTAGAACATTGTGTAACAAATATCATCATTTTGAAAAAAATATTCTACTTGTACTCACTGTCACTTTCCTCAGAACAGGTTCTTATGACCTAGTGAGGTAGGTAATGTAAAACAATAATGTAAGAAACAAAAAGTTAAGCCGAGAGATTGATATCTGTCCTGAAAGTAAATATGTTTGTGACGTTTGATTCCAGCGAGAGGTTTCCATTCTTCAAGCCCTCGGACGACCGCTGGAAGAACTCCGTGCGGCACAACCTGTCCATCAACCCGCACTTCCGCAAGGGGGGCAAGGCGGCGCGCGGCGCGGGGCACCTCTGGACCATCGCGGCCTCCAGCGCGACCCTGGACCGGGTGCTAGCGAACTGCGAAGCGGTAGGGACCACAACTATCACGGACGTGCCGCTGATAGAACCGTTTTAACTTCTCCCTTCTTCTCATAATTGGCGCGTGGACCAGAATGAGAGGCTATAACGGAGCCCCCAGTGGCAGGACCGTATTTTCTTCACATTATTCTTATTTCTCGGTTAAAGCTTAGAGTAACAATGTATGGAGAGAGAGTTAATTATTTTTACCCAACCTACACAAACTTGTGATAAATCAATTTCTCCGGGTTTTTACGTCATGCACCATGAGAGAGAAAGAGACAACAAATATAATACACCGCTTCTATGTACTGTCAGGATGATCTTGGGCTCCTGGGTCACCGCTGGACTCCGCCCACATTTTTTATTATGCCACTAAACTTGACACAACTAAATGGTTTTTTAGGTTATATGCTAGATTTTTGTTGATAACAATACTGTGAAAAAGTGGTAATACGAATAAACAATAACATTATGTCGATATGTGATATGAATGAATGTATAAATACTCTAGTTTAGTCTTAGCCCCGCCCAGGTCCGCCGAGTCAGGTAAAAATCGTCAAAAACTGACTACACTCTCTTTCCATACATTGTTTTTCCAAGCGTCAAATGTAACCTAGCCCCGCTATTTCAAGAAGTAGAGTGTCATCTCGATCATATTTTAGGGAGAACGATCCTGGTCGCCTTGTTGTCCCTGGCAGTATCGCCGGGCTAGAAGGAGAACCTTGGCGCACTTGCGATTTTTCAGCCGTCCGTTTTTACAAGAGAATACACTTCTCTTTGCTCAGACTTACTTCAGGATGTTTCGATCTACTGTTTTTTGGTTTTTGTACTATGAAATAAAACGCGGCGCAGGAACATGCGTTTGACCAAAACGTGCGGAAGAACTGTCGTTAAACGAAACAAGAATACCCCATAAAGTTTTAATGCTTCTGTGGTGGTTTTTTTATTATTTTTTATTTACTTAACTTTATGTTTATTTACAATATTGTACATACATTGGCCTTCACGCTAGGAGTTCACATGTGATGTGGAGGATACCTTTGGATTAATTAGGATTGTCAGTAGAGTCAAAATCGAGGAAAAGTCTTTTTAGCTTTTAGCCTGACGCACTTTTCCCCATCCTGATTTTGTATGGAATCTGAGCTGACACGGTAGATCTCACTCATTGATCAAATGCTACACTTAAATATTTACAGTTGGACGCTTCGTCTGTAACTACCTTCCGGCCGATAGTGTTGTAAGAAGCCAGCTTGACGAAAATCGGACAATAACTTGGAGGACATGGAGAGGTACCTTTGCGCAACAGTGTAGTCAGGACGGTTGATTTTTTTACTGACTCGATAGAAACAGACAAAGATACGTTAAAGGATGTCGGATAGCCTATTCGTTATCGCCCAAACAGTTTAATTAGCCATTAGAATTCAAACATTTAAATAAACATTTTTGAACACATTAAACAAAACAATATCGATACACCATTAAAATGATTTATAAAGTCAAAATATCGCACAAACACTAATAACAGAAAGTTATTGTTGATTTCATGTCTTTATATCTTTCAAAATGTAAAAATTCTATAGTTCGGTCAAAAATATTTACCACTGTTGAAATACCTCTGAAAAGTAATATTTTATAATCTTTGTTTGGTCTTATTTGAAAATTCACGCATAGCACATTTCACCGTCATGTTTGATTAATTTGTACAACCACTGCAAGTTTTTTAATCAACACAAATATAGGAAATAACCTTCAAATCCGCTGATGTAAGTTATGCGACTCGATGATGTGAAGTTAGCGCGGATGGAGAACATCCTCACACACTTAGAAGTGCTGCAATATTATGTGACGACTTTGCATCTTTCTCTCTCACGGTATACGACGTAAAAAGCCGGAGAAAGTGATTTATCGTAAATTTGTATAGGTTGGATAAAAATATTTAACTCTCTCTCCATATATATTCTTACTCCAAGGTTTGAACCCCCTTATACGAATAATTGAATACGCTTCTCAACCAACTAAACATGCGTGTCGTTTCGTGTATAGAATCATTTGACTTTATGTCAGGGGTTGTCAATTAATCTAAATGAGTGGCCTTTGTTCTGTCCGGATCGTTCAAATCCTTCCTTTTGAGTTTTATGTCAGCTGTTATATCAGTTCCTGTGCGGTCAGACCTCTTCTACCTCGCACTAACTAACTAGCGCAGG
This sequence comes from Drusus annulatus, assembly GCA_022651775.1. NCBI lineage: Eukaryota > Metazoa > Arthropoda > Insecta > Trichoptera > Limnephilidae > Drusus > Drusus annulatus. The sequence goes on along the minus strand of JAGWCC010000160.1, from coordinate 727,467 downwards.
CTTCGTCGGGCTGATGTAATCGAATCAAAGGCTTCACTTGTACGGTCGATTACAGGTTTTATAGTTTGCCAATTTGGACTAAGTAGTTGGGGGACCAAGCAGATTGTCAAACTGTACGACTGGAATTTGAAGGGGCAAAGGCCTTCAACCTTTTGAAAACAATGCCTTATTAAATATTCTTTGCGGAAAGGAGTATTTTAGCAATATATTATACTAATTTGCTGCCCGTGAAAAATCACGGGGTGTAACTTGACTTGTCAAGAAAAAATATAAGTTGCTTTAATCCACCCATTTCAAATATGAAATAATGTCTGCTAAAATACTATTTAATAATAATAATAATGGGTAGGTACTCTATTAGGTAGGTAGGGATTTTAATTAATTATTTTATAGATTTGATAATTTCAATTAACATCAGTTTCAAATTTGTAAACTTCACACTCGCACGGTCGTAAGTATTTACAAAGGAAATTATCAGTTAATGAGTTTTCTCAATTATTATTTATGACTCTCATCCATCTGCAGACGGCAGCTATTTTTGGGTCGTCAGCCCGTTTTATATGTCGGCTACCTCTGTTTATTTTTGATTAGGCGATGACGCCATCCGATCATTTTGAATAATAACGTTGAAAGTTGCCTTGAAGTAGTGTGTTTTCGGCACGTTCCAGAGTGGTACTCTAAGTATCACCCTGGTGAAAGACCACCATTCGGAATCGAAACGTTGCTTGATATGGCTTTAGCCGTGTTTGGTGACCTGAATATACAGGTACTTCCCGACCTTCCTCTCTTCCGTCTCTTTCCCTTTTCCACTACCTTCAACCTCACAGCATACCCCAATGGGGGATGCCTTAGTCTCACTGGTTATAGAAGGTTGGGGGCAGTTAGGACTCTTCTGCGGTATTCACTAATAAAATTTTTTAAAAAAGGTTCTCTTATTCTTCTTGATGTGATAATAATACCGTCAAACATTATTGAGACAAACAGAAAAGTGACTCAATTTTAGACAAACACATTAAAAACGAAAACGGTTTGTGAGATTAAATAAAAAAAAGTAATTTAAAATGTTTACCGGTAAAATTAATATTGAAACTGAACAATTATTCTAGTAGCTAATTACTTTTTCTAATTCAATATAAATATCTTTAATGTAAAACACTTCAGTGAATTATATTCGTCGCATAAATAGTGTCACTTCAAAAGTATTATATTTCAAATGAAACACAGAAAAACATTTAAACGAGCTTCTTCAAAATCAACAAAAAGACTAAAATAATGTTTTCTCTTCTAACAAGATACCGAATCTGATGTCTGAAAAATTGTTTTTAGCATTTTTCTTTTCTTTACGTGAATTTGAAAAAAATGAAAGCGTAACAAATATGTACATTTTTATTGCCCATTTGTGCGCACGACGGTGAATATCAGACATTGTTAATAAACACACACATCATTCGGCTCCGCCATGTTTGTGTTATTCATAGAGGTCTGTCGGTAAAGTAGTTTTCTTCTCCCTATACCGTCTGCGCTTATTTTATTATTAAACTTTTTGTATAGCAAAGCCACCTGGCACATACTACTTTTTTTTTCTAGCTTTGTAAGTTATTCGATAAGGCCTTTTCAAAATGTAGCACCTTAACCAGTTGCCATCCTTTTTTAGTTTTTTTTTTATGGTGAATATATCGCACAAGAGTCCCAACTGCTCTCAAGCGTCTAGAGCCAGTGTAACTATGGCATCCCCAGTTGGGGTATGCTGTGAGGCTAAAGGTAGTGGGGACGGGAAGGCGATGGGAAAGAGGAAAGTTGGTAAGTACCTGCCTATTCAGATCTGGTCACCAAACACGGCTAAAGCCATTTCAAGCAATGTTTCGATTCTGAATGGTGGTCTTTCACCAGGGTGATACTTACAGTATCTAACACTCTAGAACGTGCCGCAAATATACTTTATTAATATTTTATTTGCATTAAATGTGTAATGACAAATATTAATTAAATAAAAGTTATTGGCGCACGCCGGGCTCGAACCCGCGACCTTGGATTCGTAGTCGAGCGTCTTACCACCCGACCTTGGATGCCGTCGAATGCATCGCATCCCCTAATAATATTAAACTAATTAACTAACTAACCATCACGCCGTTCCCCCGCAGGGGTAGGCAGAGAGGACGGATCACCATACAACTATTTCTTGGCTCACACTCCTTGCTTCATTCACATTCATACATCGTTTCACACATAATCTTCTGTTATTCTGACTCTTCACGTGGCCCGATTCAAGTATTTGATTCACTTGATCGTGCCATGTCTTCCTCGGGCGACCCCGACTTGTTCTTGTATTCACTTTCGCGTCGTATATTCTTTTCACACTCTTTTCTTCGTTCATTTGCTCTACATGCTCAAACCATTCTTCCTTCCCTTTCTTGATCGTATTCATTACGCTTACATCAGCCTTGCATTCTTCCCGGATATCCACATTTACCGCACGTACGTCTCAGGGATCTCATTTCCAGAGCATACTGTTTACTTTCATCCTTCCTCTGCCAGTTCCATGCCTCACTGCCATACGTCAGGATTTTACCTATCGCTAGTCAAAGCATTTACGGTTTATTATTTCTAATTTTGAAACTGTTAATTCTTGGTGGAACTCCATTTAAATGATTTTAAAAAATACCAATTTTTTAATCATGTAATCTGGAATTTTTGTCGCAGACATCTAAAGGAAAATCTACAAAATATAATAACCCGATATGTACCTATTAAGATATTTTAACAAATCATTAATGCAAATATACCTTCTACAAAATACATTAGCGAAACACAGATGGGAAAATCAAAGAGTAAATTCAAAAATAGCCAATTGTTAAAAATAAAGCTGACAACAATAGTTATTTACGAGTATATATATATTTTTAAAACCGCAAACGCATCCCATGGAACCCATCTCTCAGAAAATAATAAAACTACCCGAATGTTTTTTTAATGTTGTTGTAAAGCCGCCTCTGTCAGCAATAAAACAAAACCTAAAGTCACAGATGTTCATTATGAGACTCAAAAAGCGTCCATTTTGGACCTAATAGTATATATATACCAAAGACTAACTTAAAATTGTACCAGTCTGAAGATGCCCGTCATAAGGTGAAACCAGCCATATCTTAAAAAAATTGTGGAATAAAGTAAAAAAATCGGTATTATTAAAGTCACTAACGGTTTAATAATGTCACAGTAAACAGCACAGAAACACTCACTTAGAACGTAAGATGTATGTAGTATTAAGTGGTGTGTGTTGATCAATTAGAGTTGACGCGAACAAGACGCACTTAGGATTGTGTGTATTGGTGTATAATGTATTCACCTCCGACAGCAATGTTCTTGCCAAACGTTACTGAGAAACTAATTCTGTCTTGATTACGCCAGCTAATTGTTTGTAGCGAGTAAGTGACAGCAAGAGTGAACGCCTGAAAATATAATTTTCGTAATATTTTTACATTCTAAAGAAAAGTTTTCCAGTGTGCTCTTTCAATTGTATAAAAATGTTTTCACTAGAATTTGTTTTTGTGAAGTTGAATAACAAGTATGAAGCATGTTGTATGCAAGCCACGCATCTGCGAGAGTATTGCGTTCCGGTAAAATCTGGTTGCGATACCTACAATGCGATGGTGACAGATTTAAAAATGCGAGAAAGCGTCCCACCACAAAAAGATGAAACTGATAAAAAGGCGTTTGAAAATATGTCGATAAAAAAGCATTAATACAGGTATGCGTAATCGGCATTTGTAAAGTGAATATAAGTGTTTTATTTTTATTTATGAGCATTATTACAAATAGGTAATTTATAATCAATCAATGTGTTTATTTAAAAAAAGGATTTCTTATATTATCCTACAATTTATAATGTTTTAAAACTTCAATTTAAGTCAAATATCTGCGATGTGCGTTAGTAAAAAAATGGCCTACCAAAAATCTATTGCATTTGGAGTTTGGATGTTTTCAGCAGTTATAAATTTCGTATTTATCTATAGGAAAACATATACAACTGTGGGTTGAACGCTTTCTGCATAAATACGTCTAATTATTACTTCATATTTAAGCTTTGTACGATTGATGATATTTGTATTTATATATCCACGTTCATTTCAAAACACCACTCTTCCCGAAATGCGCCATCTGTAAGTTGTTGCCGTATCTTCATTAATTTGATGAGATCAAGTCCCAAGAAAAAGTCGAGGCTTAATTGGGAATGCTTAAAATTTACACGAAGGCTTTTATTCCTGGCCTTTACGGATTTCCTTTTCGCTGGGAGAGATTTGTGCCGCACTTCGGAACGGCTAATCCGATAGGAGTCGGCCTGACCTTAATTTATTTCAATTAGCAAGCCGACATGGCTTTTCGGTTAATCTTGGCTCTTTCGAGTACCTACGCCCTACACGTTGTGTTATATTAAACTCACTTCAAGTGGAAATTTTATCTGTAATCAATATTATTAGCTGCCGGTTAGTCCCAATCGAAAATTAATCTAAGATAATCATGTAGGTATCGCAAAATACAGGAGTGAACAAGGATCATTTTGCAATCTCCTTTTTTAAATAAGCGAATGCCGCACAAGAGTCCCAACTGTCTAGATCCAGTGGGACTATGGCATCTCCAATTGGGGTATGTTGTGAGGCTGAAGGTAGTGGGGAGGGGAAGATGAAGGCGGAGAAGTACCTGATTATTCCAGACCTGGTCACCAAACACGGATAAATCCATTTTAAGCAAAGTTTCGATTCTGAATGGTGGTCTTTCACCAGGGCGATACTTAGAGTGTCTACCACTCTGGAACGTACCGCAAATATACTATATCGTCGCCAGAAAGGCAAAAGGGCTGAAGCGCCATTTTGGGAAGTACACACCAGAGCACCTAAAGGTTTATTTTTGTTTTACAATAAAATTCCCAAGTCTTCAGCACCTGGTTGGATTTTGAAAAAACAAGTTGACTCAGGTAACTCAATACTCTCACTGAGTTACTTGAAGGGACAAAAAGCTAAAAAAGTCCAAACTTTTGTCACTTGAGTCGAGTTTTCTCCCAAATGGTAAATATATTTTAGATGGCTGTTGGGCCACAAAAAGCTTCAGAATCAAACGAGAGTCAGAGCATTCGGTGCAGAAAAAAAAAACTGATCAAAACTGCATATTCAACTCATTTTTTACTTTTAAATATTAATTCAATAATTTATTTCAACAGATTTTTTTTCAAATGTTGTAACTGTTTTTTATATTAATAATACTTACAGATGTATGTATTCTGTAATATTTTCACGTTTTCTTTTTAGAATAATGCGTTGGCTAAAGTCTTTCGGAAAATTCGACGTGTTTTATTACACCGCGTCGGTTTACGTTGCCTCCAGGTGTAAAAACCTTTAAGGCAAGAACATTTTAGTATTAAAGCAGAGTGAAAGCCTTTCTAGCTCGGTGATCTGAATTTCTAGACAGCTCCTAGTAATACGAGCCCACATTTAAATCTAACACTAAAACAATTACTACATACATTATGCACGCCTGCAATAAAATTAAATCAAAAGAACAAAGATTAGTATTTCAATTCAGTTCTTCCCTAATTTCTAACATAATAAATGTTTTCTTTTCACAATACTTCAACACTTCTCAACGAGGTTCCAGTCTGTTTCTTTGTTTTTTTAATTTTTTAGTTTAATAGAACATACTTAACATATTTTACTCAATACTATCTGTAGGTACATATAAATTAAATAAATGTTATCCTTATAATTAAATATATTATACTATTTTGTGATTTTTTTCCAAGTTAGTTTAATACACTCTTCCCACTGGCAGTTTAGTTTCGTAAATGTTCCATGACAAACAAAGGTAGGCAGTTCACTTTCTCTCCCTTCACCCTTCAATTACATTCTTCCTATAAACGGATCTAGATTCCGCAGGCCCGGCCCTGAGTCAAACGGTGCCTGGTGCAGGTAACATTTTTGTACGGACAAAAAAATGGTACCAACTCGTATCAAGTATAAGACGAGAGGCGATAGTTTTCATTCCGCCCCGTCTGGCCGGGAGCTTACGAGTTCAATTGCCGTCCATGAATGGTATGGTTTTTTTACAATTTATATCATATCGTTGCCGGAAAGGTAAAAGGGCCGAAGCTCCATTTTGGGAAGCTTACACCAGAGCACTTTACAATAAAATTCATAAGTCTTTAGTACATGGTTTGATTTGAAAAAAAGTGAACTCAGATAAATCAAAGCTCACATTGAGTTAGTTACCTGAAGCGACAAAAAGCTAAAACAGTCCCAAACTTGTGTCGCTTGAGTCGAGCCTTCTCCCAAATGGTAGATATATTTTAGATGGCTGGTCTTCAGAATCAAACGAGAGTCAGAATACTCGATGCAGAAAATAAAACTGATCAAAACTGCATATTCAACTCATTTTTGACCAAAGTGTCGCTTAAGCATTTTTGACTTTCCAGCGAAGAGTGATTAGGTACTATCTATGACTCTCTGTGATTATCTTAGACCAATAATATACCAGGAGAGAGCGCTAGTCAGTATTGATGATTTTTGCCTGACTGGGGCGTGGCTAGCGCGAGACCTCAAGGTATTTATATATCCATTCATAGCACATGTCGACATTATGTTTTTATTTATTTTTATAACCACTTTTTCACAGTTTTGTTATAAACAAAAATGTAAGACATAACCTAAAAAACCGTTGAGTACTGTCCTGTTATGTCGCGTAACAAAACGCAGTGGGCGGAGTCGCCGGAGACGCGAGAGACGGAGAACATGCTAAAATACCTAAAAGCGTTGCTGTATTGTGTGAGAACTTGTCTTATCTCTTTTCTCTCACGATTTACGACGTGAAAACCCGGAGAAAGTGATTTATCGTAAATTTGTATAGATTGGGTAAACGTGTTTAGCTCTCTCCATATATATTCTTGCTCTGAGGTGATATTGTACCATCAGCACCTTGAAGTAACAATATATGGAGGGAGAGCTAATTATTTTTACCCTACCTACACAAACTTGCGATAAATCACTTTCTCCGGGTTTTCACGTCGTACACCATGAGAGAAAAAGAGACAGCAAAAATAATACACCTCTTCTATGTACTGTAACGATGATCTTGGTCTCCTGGGTCATCGCGGGACTCCGCCCACATTTTTTATTATGCCACTAAAACTCGATACAACTAAACGGTTTTTTAGGTTATATTCTATATTTTTGTTGGTAACAAACAATACTGTGAAAAAGTGGTTATACGAATAAACAAAAACATTGTGTCGATATGTGCTATGAATGGATTTATAAATACCCTAGCCTTAGTCTTAGCCACGCCCAGGTCCACCGAGTCAGGTAAAAATAATCAAAAACTGACTACACTGCCTTGGATAGATACCACTCTATGTACTCTAAGATCAGCACCTAGGCGATTCGCCGTCTGGAGCGGACTGGTCCAATTGCGCCTATACCTGCACAGGGCCGGCCCTGATTGCCCCTAATGTAATAATGAAATGTGACACATTACCTGTAATCTCCGATGATCGATTTGGCCGGTGAAGCGAGCCGTTCACGCCCCGATAGGTCTACCTATCGTCGCCATCGCCCCAAACGACTTGTTCACTGGCCCGCCGCGTGCCATGCAGAATCTAAATTATTATTCCTATTATCGCTCACCTGCCCCATTATGACGGTACGGATAAGTCGAACTCGGCCACGATCTATTTTATGGCGAGGGCGTAAATCAAGCGGAAATTATTTTATTAAATTGCAGGTTAAAAAGCTGTGGGAATATATCTTTGTATAATATATTTTTTTTTTGGTAAACTAAATGTGTGGATGGTGACAGAACTACCAAGGAGATTTTTCTCAAACATGCCTTCGGACAAACAGAACCAAACAGAACCTAGCAGAGTTCAAACGGGTCTTATAAACGTTTAAAAATCCAACATACTGATTTTTGACGGCCTGCATTGTCGAGTGGTTAGACGCTCGACTACGAATCCAGAGGTCGCGGGTTCGAACCCGGCGTGCCCAAATGACTTTTATTTAATTAACCTCATGGTATATTATTGTTCTAAGATAATCACAGAGTATCCTAGATAGTACCTAATCACTCTTTGCTGGAAAGTCAAAAGGACTTAAGTGACACTTTGGTCAAAAAAGAGTTGAATAAACAGTTTTGATCAGTTTTTTTTCTGCACGTGGTCTTCTGTGGTCCTACAGCCATCTAAAATATATTAAGCATTCATAAAACATTTAATTGATATAAAATAAAATATAGTATATTTTCGGCACGTTTCAGAGTGGTAGATACTCTAAGTATCGCCCTGGTGATAGACCACCATTCAGAATCGAAACGTTGCTTGAAATAGCTTTAGCCGTGTTTGGTGACCAGATCTGAATAGCCAGGTAATTTACAACCTTCCCCTTCCTCATCTTCTTCCACTCCCCACTACCTTCAGCCTCACAACAAACCCCTTTTTGGGGATGCCATAGTCTCACTGGCTCTAGACCGTTGGGAGCAGTTGAGACTCTTGTGCGGTATTCACGTAAAAAAAAAGAAAAAAAAATGCACAAAACGTAACTTATTAAAATTTAATTTCTTTAAAAACGTCCCTAATTTGCTTTGTTTCGGTTTTCTCCTTACTTCTATCATTACCTCACTATTTACTGAAAACCACATACTCATTGTGATGAAATATTTGTTGTTCTTTTGTTACTTGTTATATTTACACTGTTTACATTTTTAGAATCGTTTACTTATAATACTTGAATATTAATCTTTTAAGTACCAACATATTAAACTGTTCCATATTTAATTTCCTTTTTTTTTTATTTAACATATATATTAATATGAATTCATACGTTTCATCTCGGATTTTTATACCCTTAGCTTCTGGTAAATTATTTTTTTAATATGTTGATATACACGTGCACTGTTATACCCATATCTGAACCTTTTTCTCTCATGATTTATGACAACGATCATGATTTTAGATAATTTTATTTTGCATACATATCATTTATTATTTTCTCCTTGTTAGTTAGTCTTGTTGTTATAATTAATTTAGTATAAAGCGCACTTGATGTGAAATATCACAAAACTGCGCTATATAAGTTCACTGTTATTAATATTCAGTACGAAGGAGCGTTGCCTAAAAGTAGATTGTAGGTTTTCTTTTTGTAAGTGAATTTTGCAAAAAAGTTCTAACTTCTTCCAACCGTTTAGAGCCAGTTGGACTATGGCATCCCCAATTAAGGTGTGTGGCGAGGCTTAAGGTAGTGGGAAGGGGAAGGAAATAGGGAAAATTATTTATTTATTTATGAACTAACGGACTATTGTCCAATTAGAAAATAAACATTAAGAAACTGAGAAAGAACAGCACATATCAAAGTCTTTTAGACTGGTACCAAAAATTTCAAGACATGGCTTGAGTTAACAATTTAATCATTAATTTTTATTGTTAATTATTGTTGGGAAGTACCTGGCTATTCAGATCTAGTCACCAAACACGGCTAAAGCCATTTTTAGTAACGTTTCGATTCTAAGTGGTGGTCTTCCACCAAAGCGATAATAATAATAATAATATTCGGATAATTTGTATAGCGCCGTTTTTGTAAAAATCTCCTTAATGGCGCTGCACAAATCTTAATTTCTACCTAGTATTATTTCTTAGATCTGTTGTGGAGGCGTTTCTTTGAGGAGTCCAGAAATTTTCAAGGGCTGTAGCACCAATGATGATGATCATTTTGGAATGATCAAATGTTTGAAATAAAACTAAGATATAGGCTGTCACTACTAAACGGTAACATATTAATCTATTCCGTATTTCAGAGGAAAACGACTCTTTGCTCCAATTCAATGAAACTGTTTGTTTATTTAAATTTTCCAGAAAGCGGTACAAACTTCGATTTTCTACTGAGATCTTCAAATGAATACATCCTTTCTCCTATTTCTCTTTCTCTAATAAATTTCCAACTGTTAGTACAATAGTAATGTGATTAAATTCGATCCACACAAATCTCAGTTCGAAAATCTATTTTATTTGCTGCCGGAAACTCAAGGGACTTTTAAAAAGTAATAAAATTTGACGTTACCCACCTCACTAGACAATGTCTGCTCTGAGATGGGAATAAAAAAACGTATAATCAATAATTTTTTAAGACCAATTAACGATGGCAACGATGCCGGAAAAGCAAAAGGGCTGAAGTGTTAATTTGTGAAGCTAGCAGTCCACAATGGAATGCTTAAACCAACGCTGATGTATGGCAGTGAGGCATGGAACTGGCAGAGGAAGGATGAAAGTGTACTGAATGCTGTGGAAATGAGATCCCTAGACGTATTTGCTGTAAAACCATGTATATGACCGTATTAAAAATGTGGATATCCGGAAAGAATGCAAGACTGATGAAAGCGTAATGAAAGGGATCGAGAAAGGGACGCTTAGATGGTTTGGGCATGTAGAGCGAATGAGCGAAGAAAGGAGTATGAAAAGAATATATGATGCGAAAGTGAATAGAAGAAGAAATCGAGGACGCCCAAGGAAGACATGGCGCGATCAAGTAGATCAAATACTTGAATCAGGTCATATGAAGAGTCAGAATAACAGAAGAGTATGTATGATGTGTGAAAGAAGCAAGGAGTGTGTTTCAAGACAGAGTTGTATGGCAGTCCGTCCTCTCTGCCTACCCCTTCGGGGAAACGGCCTTACACCAGAGCACTTCAAAAATTTTTCTTTCCTAAGTCTTCAGTACCTGGTTGGATTTTCAAAAAAAAGTCTACTCAGGTAACTCAATGCTCTCACTGAGTTACCTGAAGCGACAAAAAGCTAAAAAAGTCCCAAGCTCGTGTCGCTTGAGTTAAGTCTTCTCCCAAATGGTTTTTTTTAGATGGCTGAAGGGCCACAAAAGTCTTCAGAATCCAACGAGAGTCAGAGCAGTCCATGCAAGAAAAAAAAAACTGATCAAAAACTGGATGTTTAACTCATTTTTGACCAAAGAATCTCTTAAGCTCTTTTGCCTTTGCAGGAACTATATGATTTTCACACACTTTTCTTAATAAATTGTCAGAACTCAAAGGTAGCATTATAAATGTTTTCTAATCTTAGAATCTTCCTCTCCAATAACGTGTATCAGTTTCATTTTGAAAATTTGACTACAAAGAAAGCAGAAAATGCGTAAAATGCCAAGATTGGAAATAACATTATTTAAATTAACAGTAAAATAATATGTTTAAGAGCAATAAAGGTTACATCATTTGTATCAAATTAATTAATGTTTCGGAGAGAATCGACGTTTATTACAGTTTCCATTTTCCATTTTCAATTACACCTATAAACGAAATTACGTTACCTTTGACAAAAGCTGTTATTTATGGGACTGTACAGGAGATAGTTTCGGTAGGTAATCGATACGGACTATAACAGGACGAAGGTACTAATCTTAGAGTACATAGAGTGGTACCTATCCAAGGCAGTGTAGTCAGTTTTTGATGATTTTTGTCGGACTCGGCAGACCTGGGCGTAGCTAGGACTAGGGATAGGGTATTTATATTTACATTCACGTTCATAGCACATGTCGACACAATGTTTTTGTTTATTCGTATAACCACTTTTTCACAGTATTGTTATCAACAAAAAAAACATGTAACATACAACCTAAAAAACAGTTCAGTGGTGTCAAGTTTAGTGGCATAATAAAAAACGTGAGCGGAGTCCCGCGGTGACCCAGGTGACCCAGGTGACCAAGGTCATCATTACAGTACACAAAAGCGGTGTGATATTTTTGTTGTCTCTTTCTCTCTCATGGTGTACGACGTAAAAACCCGGAGAAATTGATATATCGCAAGTTTGTAAAGGTCGGGTAAAACTATTTAGCTCTCTCTCTATGTAATTTCTTACACCAAGGCTCTAACACACACGGTAAGTTGTACCAATACACAATACATTGACAACGTGTAAACAAATGACCCGTACCTGTTAATTAAGATCAAAACAACAAATTCATTATTATAATTAGCAACGTTCAGATTCGGGGTGGTGGTAGTCAACAGGACGTTTTCATTTCACTTCGCTGGAGTTCAAAGGTACGGCTCCCGAAAGCTAGACTTAAATTGTCGGAGTGGCTTCACAAAGGAAGGATAAGATCACCAACAAAGTAATTACATCAAAAATTAATGATTCAATCAACTCCCGGAACTTTGCCAGCGCACATTGGCCCCACATTAGTTTGTCACATGGGGGATATATGATTATTGTTTCGGGTGCTATTTTGGCAACTTGTCGGTCAATGACCGCTGGTGTAAGGAAACGGATTTACTGACCTGGAAATACTAATGAAATGGTTGTCGAGTTCTTTGCGTGACCCATGGAAGCAATTTGATCGTTTATCAACCTTTTATTTTGGTCACTACATCCAAAACTAAATGAACGCAATATACGAGGCCTGTTCAAAAGAAAAGGTGAATTTTGAATTTTCGCGGGCTGTGTACATTCGATTATCGATTTTTTTGTTTGTCATGTTGGTACACATATGTTTATCATATGTTAGCATTATCAGCCATTTTGGATTAGTGGTTTGTTTTTGACAACTGAAAAGGTTAGTCCCGTTTTTGTGTGTTCTTCGATTTTTTACTTTTGAAAAAATCGAAGAATCTTCCCCATATTCTTCTCCTCATTACTACCTTCAGCCTCACAACATACCCCAATTGGGGATTCCATAGTCTCACTGGCTCCAGACGGTTGATAGCAGTTGGCACTTTTGTGCGGTATTCACAATAAAAAATAAAAAAGGAACCTTTTATTATAAATCTTAGGTTTTATGTCATTTTTATACTACCTCCATAAAACTAACGGTTTTCCGAGTGGGATATAATTTTTCTTATCAGATTTTAATTTGTGTAATGCCAGTATCATGCGCTAAGTGTATCTCATTAGCTCGGTGATTATATTATTTGCTACCGTATATCCCCACACAGAGTCCTTAAGCCCTCCTTCAGAATAAGAGCCTCGACATTATCCTTCGTTAACTAGTGCCGTAGAACCATTACACCGGAGGCGGTGTGGGAATCCCCGTGTCCTATTATCCGAATCCCCTGATTCAATAACTTTATCTCTGACGATCCGTGAAACGCTCTCCTGAGGTACACACTTCCCCGAAAATCGAAAAAAGAGGTTCCCAAACTTGTTTTACCCACCGCCCCCTATGAAATTTCTAAGCGCCCCCCTCCCTCCTTCCTAGAAACACCGCCTTTTCAACCAGTCTTAGCCAGCTTAAAAAAAAATAAATATTTAGTTATATCATTAATTTTGGGGAGGGATACGGAATTCAACCAACGTCATTGTCGCGGCTGCATCTGAATGGCTCAGCTCTCCTCTCAACGAGCGCTGGATGCAGATGATGCGGAGACCACCTGGAAGCTTTTGTTTGGATGGATTAAGTTTGAATCCCACAGCGGGATCCGTACCCTTTTTAGCACGTGGAAAGTAAGATGTTGGTCCCATCAATCTTAAAGCTGCCAGGATGGACTCCCTCTTGATGGCGTTTTGCAGAAATGAGACCTAATATCCTCCATTAATATTTCAATCTCATTTTTCAATCTTTTATTTTTATAAATTTATATTTATTTGTCCTTATTATTATATTATTGTGTGTATGACAACTTTTTAAAAATAATAATTATTACTACGTATTATTATCAATTATGGAAGGTATTGCATTGCACTACTCCTGCATACCTTCTGGAATAAAACTTTATTATTATTAGTTAATACGTCCAATAAAAGAGAATAAAAAAAAAACTAACTAACCGTCACGCCGTTTCCCCGCAGGCAGAGAAGACGGACCGCCATACAACTCCGTCTTGGCACACACTCCTTACTTCATTCACATTCATACATCGTTTCGTACAATCTGTTATTCTGACTCTCGACATGGCCTGATTCAAGTATTTGATTTACTTAATCGTACCATGTCTTCCTCTTTTCTTCTTCTTCCATTCAATTTCGCATCATATATTATTTTCTCACTTCTTTCTTCGTTCATTCGCTCTTCATGTCCAAACCATCTAGCGTCCCTTTCTTGGTCCTATTCATTACGCTTACATCAGCCTTGCATTATTTCTGGATATCCACATTTTTTACCCGGTCACACATGTTTTTTTCCGCCCATACGCCTAAGGGATCTTATTTTCACAGCAGTCAGTCTACTTTCATCCTTCCTCTGCCATGCTTCACTGCCTTACATCAGGGTTGGTATAAGCACTCCATTGTGGACTGCTTGCTTCGATTCTTTGTTTTTTTTTTACTAGCGGCAACAGCGTTTAGTCCTCCATTAATGGAGCTTCCTGCATTCACTTTTCTTTAAATATCCTTATCGGCCTTTCCATCTCTCTAGAACATACTTCCTAAATACACAAACTCATCCACTTGCTCCATTATTATAAAAAATACAGAGAGTGAAATTATAAAATCAATATAAAGCATGAAAAGCGGTTCGTCTCCGGGCTTCGACAAAATTACGATACAATCTCTAAAATCCATTAACTCTACCCGATAAAACCTCTAGCGTATTTGCTTAATCTTAGTTTGCGAAAAAGATTGTTGAATTGAAAATCTCTAATTAACGACCAATATCTTTAATAACCAACAAGATGTACACTCCGCTTATCTAAACAAGCATTTGCTCAAAATACAAGCGTATTATTGTAATTACAACATCTGTGTCTACTAGTATTTTAAATTCAATAAAAAATTACAAAAGTGATAATTAAAGGTAAAAATAAAGAAAACAGTTAACAATGTACATTTAGAACGGTTTTATTGAAGAGGAGCTTGACAAAGTTACCTTTGAATTTTGCTTTGAAATTGTGTTCCAGTCGTTTCTGTAATCGATACATTTCTCACTAATCTAGGAACGTATATTGTGAACCAGGGTCCACTTTGATATAATTGGTGCAGTAATACTTGCAGGTGTTTGTGAATGCATTTCGTGTAACAAAGTTTCATGCATTTTGCTCGGTGATATGCAGCTGCTGCCGTTGTGGAAGTGGAAACTCTTGTGTTAATGTTCTAACAATTATGATAAACACAAATGCATTTGACGGAATAGTTTGTATTTTCTGGGCAATATTATTTCGGTTGTGATGTGAGCACGTAACATTCTAAAATAAATAATTCTTATCAAAGAACTTTTGATGCCGTTTTGACAATGGTTAGTGGGGTAGTGGTCAGCATAGTTGTCTTCCGTGCCGTTGATCGGAAGATTCTTAGCCGTAGCAATTAAAAAAATAACGATGTCGTCGCTGGAATGGCAAAAAGGCTTAAGCGACACTTTGGTAAAAAATAAGTTTAACGTGCAGTTTTGATCAGTTTTGATTTCTGCATCGAATGCTCTGACTCTGTGGTTTGATTCTGTGGCCTTTTAGCCATCTAAAATATATTTACCATTTTAGCTTTTTTGTCGGTTTAGGTAACTCAGTGAAAGTATTGAGTTACCTGAGTCAACTTTAAAAAAAATCAACCAGGTACTAAAGGCTTATGAATTTTATTGTAAAACAAAAAAAAACTTTAAAGTGCTGTGGTGTTAAATTTTCGAATTGGCGTTTCAGCCTTTTTGCCTTTCCGGCGACGATATACCCATATAGTATATACATTTGAAATATATGTATTTAAATTAATTTTTTAAAAATCTATCTGTAAAGAAGAGGGCAAACAGTCAGCACCACAGATCCTACAATTATAATATCCTGTGATTTTTAGTGGATCTGCTTTGTATTAAATAAGAAAAGTTGATCAACAAAATAATATAAGTATTTCTATTGGGTCAAGATTCGAAATGATAAATAAATCAATGCTGACGAGGAATATAAACTTTTAAGCACATCAATTGAATTACAACAAATTAACTGTAACCATTAATAAACTAATCAACATTGATGCAGAACAGGTATGATTAATAATAATTATGATTGTGTACTTGAGTGTTAAACAGACGTAAAATCTTATTGTAAATAAAACTGTAGATTTTGAGGTGCTTGTATAGACATGCTTACGATCGTATTGTGCAAGTCCCTTTTAACGTGACCTAACCCAAAAGTGTTTTTCTTCTGTTTAAACACGCCCTCTCTGTTGGGTTAAGTTAGGTTAGGTTATATATTAAGAGAGGCATGTACAATATGATAATGGGCGTGTCGATACAGGCACTCACAAACTTGCAGTTTTGTTTAGACGGTATTTTGCGTCTGCATAACATTCATGCACCAAAAGACTTTTAAAAATATATTAGTTGACCTTTTTTTTTTAGCGTTTTGTCGTCGCCTTTAACTGCCCTCCATTCCCTCCTGAAACTATCGCCAACCTCCGTAATTGAGCGGTTAAGATCTTCGACTACGAATCTAGAGGCCGCGAGTTTTAAGTTCTAATCCCAGCGGGCACAATTGATTTAATTTAATTAATTTGTGTTAAAATAACATAATATGTGGTAGGTGTATTTGAAGCACGTTCCAAAGCGGTAGATACTAGTGGTATAAGTCCTGGTGAAAGAAACGCTTTCTGATTCAAAAAGTTGCTTGAAATGGCTTTAGCTGTGTTTGGTTAACCTTCCTCTTCCTCATATTATTTTCTTACCTCACTCTCTTCAGCCTCGCAACATACCCCAATTAGAAATGCTATAGTCCTACTGGCTCCAAACAGTTGGAAGTCATTCGCACAAAAAAGATTTATCGCCTCCCTTGGATCCTACTTTGAGAATCACTGGTCTCGAGGTTTGCTTTGTTTCTGTTTCAACGTATCTCAATCTAAGGCTGTGTTTCCTTAATCATCGTTTGAATGGTCCACAGAGGTCTATGGCGTCCATACACGTTCCCCTAAATGACAAAAGCCTCAAGTCATTGAGTAGACAGCTTACGATTTTCATCGGATCTATTAGGAAATTATGGGTTTTTCGCACCGCGGTGCTGATTGGAATTTTTTGTTCTCAGAGACGACTTCAGGCTTCTCGCAGCTTAGAGCAGGAGGTTGCTGCGGCGGCTGCCAGCATTCTACAGCACCATTCCACGGGTTTGTTCATTATTGATTAATTTAATTCCATACGTCCAAGTGGGCTTTTACATAAAAATGCACACTTAACAATGAATGAAGTGAAAATTATTTTCTCATACGAAAAGTAAACATAAGTATTACTTTGTATTTCTTTGATGTCATTAAATTAATATTGGCTGAAGATATATGATATTATAGCATTCTTGTATCTACATCCCGTGCAGTTAAATACATCAGCCACCTCTGCTTACGTATTACCAACTGCATGCAATCTAGGTACAAGTGAGTATCTGAAAGACTTAGTCCTGATGAATGTTTGACAATTTTTAAATTTTTTTAACTTCTTGGGAATAAATATACCAAGAAATGTATTTTTTTGTATATATTATCATTTTAATAAATAAATTCTTTTAACTAAATATAATTTGGATCGAGTAGTTCTCGTTGGTATATGAAAAGCAAAATAATCGATTTGAAAATAATTCTTCGATCTGAAGGTTTTAATAAGTTTAATTATTTTATTAAGTAGTTATAATTTATTTTTTCATTGGGTGGATTAAGTTTATAGTTTATATATCAAAGAAACTTGTGTTAAATTTTATCGATGGAAACGTAGTCGAGTTTGTAGTTAGATGACCAGATGGAAGAATTATATTCAACTTGACTACGAACGAAAGACGATTCCAATATGTTGAATGTTGAAATTGTCCCTGGCATTTCTAAAAATGAAGTCTTGCATTTTTAATTCTTTAGTTGTAACTGAGTTGATGTGTGAAAAAAGTTAAATTTAATGTCTAAATTTATGCCTAGATCATTAATTTCATCGACAGTGGTAAGGGAAGTATTATTAAGATTATATTAGTAAGTAACACACTTAAACTTGATGCTCATAGCATTTAAATATTGAAGATTTTTATGCGAGGATCCTTTGAGCATGGATTGGTCCAGCGCTCAATGTAGGATAAAACAGGTCGTTTTGAACTGATAACGATACATTTATATTAATGTTGAGTTGTGACGATTCGATACACTGCCCTTGTAAATACATGTATTTTATCAAACGTACTAATAATGTTTAAAATATTAACTTAATTTTTATTTCCAGAATTCCTCAACCCAGTCTCTGCAGAGCAGGTGGCAGCAGAGTGTGGTCTTCTGGATGCTGATTTTTACTGATTCAACCTGATTTTTCTTCCTTGGAAGCAATCATATAATGTCTACTCCTTAAAGTCCTGTTCACATGAGAAGCGAAATATCACAACGCGGTGATTTTTTGGCGTGGGTTTGTCACTTGGGTTATGTCACTCTATACGTTATCGCATAGACACTGAGAACAGACATTGAAATTGTCAAGGGAACAGTCGAAGGATTGGTGCCGGACATAATTTAATTCTAGATATTTAAATACATGTTCCAATTCAGTCGCACACTTTTGTATGAAAATAACCTCTTTTAAAAATTGATCAAAGAAACTCGTTGACACTGAAGACAGTTGCAAACTCGGGTCTGCAGTAAACAAAGCTAAGCACACAAAGCTACTCAAAAGAAACTGAATTGGTTGGTGATCGAAATTACCAACCGATTACTAAGTCATTAGTGACGCAGTTCCGCACACGCGGGCTACTCGGAAATGATTAAAATCGGTAGTTTTCTGCCTGGTCATGCAAGGACGGCCCCCGTGAGCGAGTGGTTAAGACGCTCGACTACGAATCCAGGGTTGCGGGTTGACATTCCGTCGAGTGGTAAATACTCTAAGTCTCGCCCTGGTGAAAGACCACCATTCAGAATCGAGATGTTGCTTGAAATAGCTTTAGACGTGTTTGGTAATTGGACACTTCCCAACCATTATCTTCACCTTCTCTTTCCCCTCCCTACCTTCAAACTCACAACTTGCTCCAATTAGGGGATACCATAGTCCCACTAGATCTAGACAGTTGGAATTAGTTTTGAATTTAGTGCGGTATTCACTATGAAAAAAGGTGGATCATCACAATCATCATGGATTAAATAATTATGAAATAATGATAATCTCAAGAAACGTTGATATCTTCGATCGGACAAAAAAATAGAATACTCAAGTCAAAAATGAGTCGACAGGTCGAGTTGCCTCTGGTTACTAACGCGTTACTGAGTGGTTAGTGACAACTAGCGTCATCTGCGGTGTCTCGTTCAATTGCAAAGGTTTTGACTCATCGCGGATTGGTTAGTGATTTCCGTCGGTGATCAGTTGCTTTTGAGTTGCTCCGTGTTCACACGGCCTTTGACGTATTTGGTCGGTTGGGGACTTAGAGTAACAATATATAGAGACCTAACTTTGCGAAATTTTGACGCTACTTTTTGACCAAGCATTGACCAAAGGAGGTATGACGTAAATGCTTCCAGCCAATCGGATGCGAAGAAAACCGTAAAGATAAACATTATTCCGTCTTTATCTGTTCGCGAACAATTTTGAGTTGCTACACGAGAAAGAAAGAGACATGGATACGTTCAGATGTTGGACTAATCAGGGAATCCCCATTCATACAAATTTACGTCAGAATCTCGTATATCTATCGAAGTAAAACATATAAGGAATGCATTCAAACTCATTATAACGGGAGTTTATTATATCGAAACAAATAATGTAAAGAATGACTAAATATTGGTGTAGGTAACAAGTTGTTATGAAGGTTAGCATGTAAAATATTTGAGGGCAAACTAAAAAATACGAATTCTTGGATAAATACCTGTGGAAACTGATTTTTTTGGTCCTTTGTTACTTCAGTTGAAACAACCAACAACTGCACATATAGCAAGATCGTTTTTTTTAATGTTGCACTAAATTCACCTAAGTAATTCTATATATTAAGCTTTTTGTCTGTCAATTTGACTGACAAGTAAACTACTGTGAAGTTAGTAATATATTGAAAAAATGGTTACACGGCTTTTAGCACGCCCCAAATCATATGTTCTTAATAACAATTGTTTGTCTCTTTTTCTCATATGTCTATAGAAACGAGCATAAAGAGAGAGCTATATTTTGCGAGTATGAACGATTTGACTCATAATTAGGACGGTCTCTCTATATTGTTACTCTAAGGTTGGGGAATATACTGCCCATAACACTGTCGTCAGATTCCACACATTCTCAAGTCGTGATGACGAAAAAGGCTTCGCGTGAACAATCACGCAATGTGAATAGGGCCTTGAATAGCTAATAATGAGATGTTTCGACGTGTGTGTATAATGTATAGCTAGATTAGTCTTAATGATATTTTTTCTTCATCTACATAACGCAAAATTACAGAAAGTGGCGATGAAGTCATACAAAATAATATGTTTATTCAATGAAAATGAAACAATTACTTTTTATAAGACCACATATTTAATTTAATTTTTTTATGACCGACCGGTTTCGGTTAGCCTAAGAATCATCAGGGTACCCAATTAAACTGTACAATACAAAGTGTGTGGTCAGAGGAAGAACACAATATAAAATAAAATAAGAGAACAGTGAGAAAAAAAGATTTTAAAAATTTATTTTATTTATTAAAATATTAACATACAAAATACACTTGGTATATTAATCCCAAGGAGTTAAAAAAAACTCATTCTGGGAAGGGCAACATTATAAAACAAAAAGAAATAATATTTTTACAAAGACTTACAAATTCCAAATAGGAAGCACAAAAGAAGAGGCAACAAGCGAAAAAAATTATCAAGAAGAGACTCATAGGAGTAGAGACTAACTAGATAAAAATTACAAATACAATAAGAAAGACATTCACACACACAGAGGTCTCACAGATAGGACACATCATTGATTTATAAAATTTTCGAGAAAAAAAGTGCTTTTGCCAATATTTTTTTGTTCGCAACTGGGAGTTTTAATTCTTTGGGTAATGCGTTGTAATGTGTATATGCTATGTATTGTAAGGAGTTAATTCCAAATTTAGTTATGTGAGTAGATTACGATAAGTGTATTTGATTTTGTGATCGTGTTTTGTGCTGATGTATCTCTGAATTAAAAGCTGGTTTATTGTTAGTGTGTGATGAGTTATGAATTGGCAGAATCGTAAAAGGAAGAATTTGTGTATGTGAGTATATATCTTTGACATGAGTATCCCATGGTAAATGAAATATATTCCTTATGGCTCTATTTTGGATTACTTGTATATCTGATATGTGATATTATTACAAAGGAACAGAGATAAAAAAAACAGATAATATGAAATGAAAAAGGCAAAACGTCAACTGAGAAGGAGATTAAAGATTTTTTTATTTTTTATTAGTTTACAGGAAATATTCCTAATATTGGAACTACTGGACTAATTTAACTAATTACTAAGAATATGGCTATATTTTTAATGGCTTTCTTTATTTCTAGTGATTATTAAATTATTTAATCTGTTGCCGTGACCATTTTTGTGAAGAGTACAAGTATAATAATAATATTTCATAATAATATTTAATTTTGTACCCTGATGATGCTTAGGCTAAGCGAAACTGGTCGTTCGTAAAAATTAAAATAAAATCTGCGGTCTTACACTAAGTTTTTATTTATTTTCATTAAATATATGAAACCACAAAGTGATTGCTTTTCACGAAAACAAAATAATATTTTTGTCTTCGCCTACATTACGCAGAGTGTGGCGAGGAAATCATCATAAATAGTATGTTTATCATTTGGTGGTTACCCCTTATTATGAACATTTATTTGGAAACCCAGAGATCAAAGGGGCTGGTCAACACATATTTATTATGTTAATTATTGTTTATTTATAAAATATTTAGTGATTTTGTATTGATGTTGATTGATTCCAACATGCGTTTGTCAAAAAGCTTGGAATAAAGAAAAATTGAATAGGTAAATTAAGTAGAATAAAATATTTTTTCATTATCACTTGCCTTGTGAAATATTATATGTGATTTGTAGGTTGAATCGCTTTCTTACACGAACAATGTGATCTTTAAAAAAATAAAATATAAGCAAGCAATTTAATTTATTTATAAAAAGCGTTCAGCACGGTTACCGGGATACATCACGCTGCAGGCATGCGTGGTCGAGTGGTTAAGATGCTCGATTACGTATCCGGAGGTCGCGGGTTCGAAACCCGGCGTGTGGAAATAAATTAAATTTAATTAAAATGTGAAAACCACACGTCAAGAACCTGTTAACTAACTTTCGATTAATTCTGAGATATTTCATTTTTTGCATTTTGTTAAAAAAAAAAAAGTGTACCATCACAAAACCACCAACAATTTTTCATTAATATTATAGCTAACATACTAAATTTAATATATAATTTAGCATTTCTGCAATATAATGTTATGATTGCAGATAACATGTTCTGGCCATTAAAATATATTTCAGTTATAACAAAATTTGCAACTTGTTCAACTCTTTGGTTTTCCATGTTGGTTCCATTTTCATAATATAAAAGTGTGTTTTTTGGATAGATCGTACCAAAATTAGTTGAGTTAGAATACTAACTCATTTTTGTAAAAAATGTTGACAAATTGTTTGACAGGTTCTTACCGCGGGGTCTTCATGTGTTGTTTCACATTTGATTAATATAAAATAATATATAGCAGGTATATTTGCGGCACGTTCCAGTATTGATACTACAAGTATCGCCCTGGTGAAAAATCACCATTCAGAAACAAAACGTTGCTTGGAATGGCTTAAGCTGTTTTTATGCTTTAGGTGATCAGATCTGAATAATCAGATACTTCGCAATCTTCCTCTTCCCCAGCTCATTCCCAACTTCACAACATACCCCAATTAGGGATGCCATAGTCCCACTGGATTCAGACAGTTGGGACTTTAGTGTGGCATGCTTTATAAAAACATACCGTTGATAGATCCATCGTTACTCCTCTGCCTCCTACAAAACCAATTATGTTTACAATAAAAGGAGAGGTTACAACGCAGCTCTCAATGGCAGAATTTTACCCTCTTTGTTTAGATTTGATACACGAAATCTTGTGTATGTATATACTATATAACTGATATCGTAATGTTCCAATGAAAAAAATAAATTATTTGTATGTGTATATTTGCGACACGTTAAAGAATGGTAGAAACTCTCAGTATCACCCTGGTGACAATGGCTTGAGCCGCGCTGAGTGACCAGGTCCTAATAAGCAAGTACTTCCTAACCTTTATTGTCTCTTTCCCTCCCCACTCTTTTTAGCCAATCTCCTCACTCGAAAAGCCAACAATGTGCTTACACAATACGTGAAACTATTTGAATGAAAATGAGATTATTTTTGCAGCGGTTTGAACATTTTGATGAAAGTAAAATTAAAAGAATATCTGTACCATTTGTACTAATTTGTTTTAGTGCAAAAAAGATAAGATTAAAAACAAAATCTAACGCTAAAAAGCTACAAATTGCATAGTTTTAATTAAATAAATATTCTTATCGTTGATTTTGAGTCGAGAATTTATTATTATTATTGTTTATTTCACTATAATATTTTTCTGTATTATTAATAGGTGACATAATAACATATGAAACACCTCTAACTAGGCATACGCGTATAATATGTTGGTCTCAATTCTATCTGATGGTATTATTACGCGAAGCCGTCTTCTGTACATGATTCGTTAGATCGCCGTAAGGTATACAAAAACAATACTGGTAATTTTCGCTCATTTGTAAAAAAGTTTGAGATTTTGTTCCGATTACGCTACTTCACGATTTGCTCACTATGCCCCTTTTGACGTGTCTATCAGGACAGAAGTATTTGACGAAACATAATACTACACAATAACAAGATGAAAACAACAACACAAAACGTCACAAACAAGTCAGTCCGGGGATGTGGTGATGGACCAAAGCGTACACATCTGACTGCCTCCATGGTCGAGTGGCAAGACGCTCAACTACGAATCCAGAGGTCGCGGGTTCGAGCACGGCGTGCGCAAATTAATTTTATTTGATAATATGTGTCAAAACACATTTGATTCATATAAAATAATATAAAGTATATTTGCGGCACGTTCCAGAGTAGTAGTTACTCCAAGTATCACCCTGGTGAAAGTCCACCATTCAGAATTGAAACATTGCATGAAATGGCTCTAGCCGTGCTTGGTGACCAGATCTTAGGAGCCAGATACTTTCCAACCTTCCTCTTCCCCATTTCTTTCCCCTTCCCACTAGCTTCAGCCTCACAACATACCCCAATTGGGGATGCCATAGTCTTACTGGCTCTAGACACTTTGTGTGGTATTCACCATATACTCGTATTGGGAACAGTTGGGAATCTTGTGTGGTATTCACCATATACTCGTATATATTTTTAAAGTCAGATCGTGGATGTGATGATGAACCAAAACGGAGACAGCATGAAAGTAAAATCCAAGTAATCCGCTTATCTAAGAGAAATCTTCTTCGCACCAGCATTTTTGAAGATCTCAATTATCCGCTTTCAGTAGTTGTATTTTTTATCAGTTAGACAATGATTTTAGAAACCTAGTAAAATGTCGGTAAAAATCGCAGTTTGAAAACCAGCAAAGGCATTTTTGAACGTTTTACCTTATATTTTAGTATGCACTTTATGGAGAATTTAAACATTATCGTTTAAAAATTGTATTCGCAGGAAACCTTAGACATTTTGAAAACCACCCGTATAGAATTAACAGATAAATAATTTGTGGTTTTGCTCGTACTAAAAAGCCAAAAACGTGTATTAAAAAAAACACGAAAATTTTTATTTGCCTCTTTTTTCCTTCATTCTTTGAAATGATAGCCAAAAACACTTCCGGCGAAAACCAATAATGTAAAATCGTGTAAGAAATCTCGTTATGTCAAGGTTGTCAACAGTTTGTTTACATTCGATGAGAATTTCGCAAACATATTTAGCCGTAATATTTCCAGGTTTCGGCGGATCAACTCGGATTTCCAATTCGGATTTGGGCCCGAGGCAAGTGCCGAGGTTGATTATCTTCCAGGTTACCAGACAAATCATTTCAGCGCCTGTCGTTTTGCGTCGTGTTCGCCACGTTCATGTTTACGCTTCGGTAAATTATGTACATACTAAAGAATTACGCCGAGATTGTGTAGAGTCGCCGTGTGCTCTTAATGGAAAAGCTCCCTTACGCTAGGACCGGATCGGGGCAAAAATATGCCTAAGAAGAGAAGTATATATCGATTTGTAGAAATTTGAACAGTGCCAGGGAATATTTCTCCCTCTTTCTGTGTCAACTGTGGTTAGAGATGCATTCGTGAGGAGATAATCTTTTCTACCCAGTGACCAGACTGCCTTTTGCTACTGTAAGGATTTAAAAAAATGTACATTGTAGAACTAAGGAATTATAATAAATAAATGTAGTAGGTAATTGTCAAATGATAGTCTTTAAGGTTAGGTAGATCACATTTATTTACGAATTAAAACACGCTGACGTAAGTAATCTCAAAACAAGAGGTGTTTTCCGCGCGAAGGGTGAACTGAAATGACAGCGAGAAAATTCCTCCTTTCCCGCCGGAAACACTTTTTCCGCCGAAAACACCTTCCTTTGCTATGCTGTTAGGTGCGCCTCGTTGCTGGTCATGTAAAAACATATTATAATAGTCTAAATAAGCGTTAAAATAGGTTTATTAATTTAACAAAGATCTCATAAAAACAGTAGTTCACCAAATACATTAAGAGATGAATGATGTAAATATATTGTAGATACATGCGCAGTGTAATAAAATAAATCAAGCATTTATTTACACCCCACATGCCTCCGACGGTCGAGTGGTAAGACGCTCGACTGCTAATCCAAATGTCGCGGGTTCAAACCCAGCGTGCGCCAATAACTATTATTTAACTAATATGTGTCATAACACATTTAACTCATGTAAAATAATAAAAAAAGTATGTTTGCGATACGTTCCAGAGTGGTAGATACTCTTATTATCGCCCTGGTGAAAGACTACCATTCAGAATTAAAAAGTTGTTTGAAATGGCTTTGGCCGTGTTTGGTGACCAGGTCTGAATAGGCAGGTACTTACCAACCTTCCTTTTCCCCATATCTTTCCCCTCCCAACTACCTTCAGCTTCACAACATACCGCAATTGGGGATGCCATAGTCCCACTGGTTCTAGACGGTTGGGAGCAGTTGGGACTCTTGGGCGGTATTCACTTTAAAAAAAAAAAACAAATGGACAAGGTATTATTTATCCGAAGGAATTACATGAGTACAAACTGACGTAGTGTGACGCACTATTATTGATATAATAACGAAAATAATGTGAGCAATGAAAAAAAAAGATAAGATACAAGAGAGGTTCACTCTTATACACATGCTTTGAGGTAATCATTGCATTGGCAAGTGTAAAATTGTGTGTGAAAATATATATTTTATTTGAAAGTATGTACATAGTCATGTACCTAACGGTCACTCTTGTACGTACATCAAGATATAGTGACAGAGCTCTATATATGCGCATCTAAATATGTCAAAGGTAGATGCCTCACACGAATGAACTAACTTGGGGCAAACATGTTGATCTCCTTTAGAAATCAACATAAAAATATGTTTACCCAAAAACATCTTCCGGCGGGCTTGCAGGGTGTGGAAATCTAGCATTCCGCATAAAAATAACGAAGGAAAATAAAATGGATAATATGTGTACTCCCTCATGTACAAGTAACGCAAAAACCTCTTTTGCACTCTTTCTATTTCGAGAATATGGTTCCGTTCTGAAAGTGAATATACAAGTACTCAAAGTGAAATTTTGTAGACTGTGTTTTGTGTGCTTAAAGCAATATTTTATTAGCCCACTCACTAAGGTTAGGGAGGGAATAAGATGGAATAGAAAAAGTATTAAGGAAAGATAAACAAACGGTAGAGGAATCTCGTACGCGTGCAGCGACTACAGCGACTACAAAAGGGAAAATGGTGAAAGAGATAATCCAGAATATATTTATTTTAAAATGACACATAAACTTGTGAAATCTTCTTTAGAATATGGCATTATCAGTTCAGGTAGTACCACCAACAATTGCCCGAAGCTTTTTAAGGAGCTAGACAAATAAAAACATCTACACTTGCACAATACAATAAACATGTTTGGAACTGGTTAAAATCCTCCTAATTTTTAATTATACACTATTATATTAATAGTGCTACTAGGAAATTTATTTATTTGTGATTTTTTGTCTTAAAGTGGCTTTATTTTATTTTATTTTATTTTTATCTTCTTTTATTTTATTTATTTTTTCTCTTGTATTTTCTTTTATATTTTAAATTGTTTTAACACGCAATTAGCGTGGAGGACAATGTATGTACTTTTTTGTAAATAAACATGTAGTTAAGAAATAATAACAAAAAAAGACGTCCTAAACTTGAAACAATTATACTCTAAAAATATCCCATTGCACCAATTTAATAATGTCCATGTGTTTGAAGAAAGGCAAATTTCGAAACCTTAAGGCAGTCACACATAAAATTCTTTAATATCCCAGCCTATAAAATCGCTTACGGACAATTTTTTTTAAGTACAACGCCACTAAGCAATTCAACTCTCTGCCCAGCACCATCAAAAACATACCAACCAAAAGCTCCTTTAAAAGCAATATCATTACTCACCTTAAAAACCAAGTTTAATTTAGTTCTTAATATGTAGATTCTATATCTTCAAATTTGTAATTTACTTATTTTTTAAATTTATGTATGTACTATATTTTCGATATTAACATGTTACTATGTAGCTAAAAAAACCACTTTTGCAAATTGCCACCCCAACACAGGCTTATGCCTACTGGGATGGGCAATTTACCAATCAATAAAAAAATGTATGTTCAAGTGAAATAATAAATAAATAAATAAAATAACATCTTAGTCAGTGGACAGGTGTTATGGTAGCTAGTTAGACAAAGGTTGGGTTGAGAGTAAAAAAAAAAGTTTTGCAGGATGGTAACTAACATTTGAAGAATAGGGCAAGTCAAAGAAAAGGAAGATTTTGGTAATTTTTTCGATAGGAATGAGTGAATAGCGAATAATTATATTACAAACTTTTTATTATTTCTATGTTTAAAACTGTTTATTCGTCGTGGAACTCCATTTTAATGATTCTAATAATACCAATTCTATTTTATTTTATTTCACTATTAATAAAATAGTGGAATAAAGTAAAAAAAATGGTATTATTAAAATCATTATATTACAAACGTTAAACATTCAAATATAGGTTAGCTAAACAACAAATAATACTTGACTAATTTATACATCGCATTTTTGTGAAATATTGCCTCCATTTTGCTAGTATTAATGACATGAAAGTGAATCGTGTGTGTAAAAGATCTTGCCTTATCTTAATATTTTGACTATTTGTATGTGTTCACTAACTCGTTGACACCTCGATTTACATTGGAGCATTCTGTCAGTATTGTCCTTGTGAGAGACAACCATTCCGAATCGAAACGTTGCGGTACTTTAATCGACTTTACCTATGATTTAATAATACCATTTCTTAAACTTTATTCCACTAATATTTTGACGGCCTCCATGGTCGAGTGGTAAGACGCTCGACTACGAATCCAAAGGTCGCGGGTTCGAACCCGGCGTGCGTCAATAGCTTTTATTTAATTAATATGTGTCATAACACATTTAATTCATATAAAACATAATAAAAAGTATATTTGCGGCACGTTCCAGAGTGGTAGATACTTTAAGTATCGCCCTGGTGAAAGACCACCATTCAGAATTGAAACGTTGCTTGAAATGGCTTTAGCCGTGTTTGGTGACCAGATCTGAATATCCAGGTACTTCCCAACCTTCCTCTTCCCAATATCCTTCCCCTCCCCACTACCTTCAGCCTCACAAGATACCCTATTTGGGGATGCCATAGTCTCACAGGCTCTAGACGGTTGGGATCAGTTGAGACTCTTGTGCGGTATTCATATAAAAAAAATATATATATATTGTTAGCAATAAAACAGAACGCTAAGTCACAGATGCTCAATATCATGTAGAGCCAATAAGCCTCCCCTCCGGACATAAATAGTATTTATACCACAAATTCACTTCAAATTGTACCAGTCTGAAAATGCCTTAGTAAAAAATAGTGGAAGAAAGTAAAAAAATAGTATTATTAAATTATTAAAATGGAATTCCACTACGGATTAACAGTTTCAAAATTAGAAAGGTTTAACTATGATTGGTGGCCGGATTGGCTACATATTTCTCTTTGACCGTGCCAATGCGGACCTGAACTCCTTCCTCCGCTTTATCTACCAAACTTACGCCTTCTCTTACGTTCCGACATTCTGTATAAATAACAGCTCTTCCTTGTTTTTGCTGAACTAGTGGTTGGAGATTGTCTTGATTGAGTAAATGCTGAAAGAAATCTCCAGATTTCAGTTAATGAGTATTTTATTACATTTATTTCCTTGAAAACGTATAATATTATTTTTTCCCGATTTCTTCTGATATAAACAGATATTTTGTAATGGTGTGAAAAGCTCTACCCGAGCACAGTTGTAAACTTAGATAACGTTTTGGAAAAACGCTTAATAAGACGCTCGGCTAACAATCCAGAGGTCGCGGATTCAAGCCCGGCGTGCGCAAAAAAAATAATACATTGTATATGTGTTATAACACATTTAATTCATATACAATAATATATGATATATTTGCCGCACGTTCCAGAGTGGTAGATACTCTAAGTATCGCCTTGGAAAATACCACTATTCAGAATTGAAACGTTGTTAAAATCGCTTTTAGCCGTGTTTGGTGACCAGATTCCTCTTCTCCATCTCACGCCTCACAACGTATCCCTAGTGGGGGTGCCATAGTCCCACTGGCTCCAGACGGTTGGTAGCAGTGGGGACTGTTTTGCTTGTTTTAGATCAATGCAACTAATTTCAACTTGTTATCGTATCATTCCCATGATGTGACATAGACTTATTAATGTGAAAAAAAAGTCACAATATTTTTTCTTTAAGATATACTTTCAACATCAATATCAAGTTGATAGTATAATGAGTTTGTAATAACTTGGCAAATCTGAAATTTCCGATTAAAGTTAGGGCAAAGAAAACGGTAAATAAATAATTTCGTTTATTATTCAATAAGAAAAATGTTAATGAAAAAGTTTGTCGAAGCTCGGGAAAAGACGTGTAGCGAAGCTGCTAAAATATTCACTTTTAAAATATGAAAAACAATAAAAATAAAGTTCTGAGAAAAAATGTTTAAAAACATATTTTATGCTATTGTTTCTCCCACAAACTCTGTTTAGTACTTTTTATTTGTCAGTAAAAACGTTGAGTCAAACAAAAAAGAAAACTCTCATTTTCTTCAAATTACGGGAAGAAAAACTTTCTAATCAAACTTTTTTACTCCCGATGGAACGGGATGAAATATTATTTTGTGGAAGTTTCGAACCCAAATAGCGGGTTCCGCAAGCCTCGAGGGATAGATTTGACATCAAACATAAATTAGCAAAAATACTTAAGTACTGCTAATAAAACGGTGCTTGAAATGGCTTTAACTGTGTTTAGTGACCAGATCTGAATGGCTAAGTACTTTCCAAGCTTCCTCTTTGCTTCCTCATTTCTTCTGGTCACCAAAAATACCCGACATTACTAATAACCCTACCGGTTTTGGGCAGTTGGCACTTTTGTGCAGTATTCCCACAAAAAAAAACATATTATTGAAAATTTACACATTTATTGTATTTATTTTGCAAAAAAAGTTTTATTCCAATTACATTGCAAAAGCGATAAAAAACACGTAAAATGTTAATCATAATTATAAAATTATAATAGTACATAATAAAGTTAAAACTGAATAGTTAGTTCATGCTTAAGCTTGTAGCTCATGTGAAAAATATATTCAAATTTCCTACGAGGCAGTTTATTAACCAAGTCTTCTCAGGGGCATCACCACTGGTAAGTAAGTTCTGTACCTGGGAAGAAACAGAAGCCTGCGTTGGCGACCTCGCGTGAAATTATCAGGGACATAAAATCCAATTTCCGCCAGGACGTTAAGTATCAATAATACACCGTTCAAGAGTTTATGAGCTAAAAGCAGTAATGCTATATCCCTCCTCGAACTAATAAATAACCGAAATGTTAGTTGTTGACAAAAACTCTCGAGCGGTGAGCCATGGCGTCAAAAAATTTGCATAGCATTTTAGTTATGAAATATCAAAGTTATCGTAACTATTTTCAGTTCAATCATTAGATATATTTTGTTATTTATTTTTGCTATAATATAAAAAATACATGGGTTTGGTTCATGTCTGTCTCACTAAAAGATTCCTGTGTCGATATACGAGTACATAATATAATAATTCCCTGGAAAAATTTACGACCAGGTGTTCCTCCCGATTGTTACCATTTCTATGATAGCCTTTCCCTTGATTAGAAGCTAAGATAAAAATACATTCGAAATAAAGACGCACATTTTTTTAAAACTGTTAAATTTAATTATGTGGTATATAAATTTGTAATAAGATTAAAAAAAATATATTTGAAGTCAGTTTCTTGTGTCCCCTATAAACTTTTTAATAAGTGGGATACAAGGCATTATTTTGTCATGAGAGATATATTATTTCGAAATAATATATAATTTAACCATGGATAAGAAAGACCTGAAGTCGTATAATTTGTTAGATATTTGTATACTTGTTTTTAGTTTAGGCGAGGAGTTGAGTCCGCTAGAGCTATTCCCAGCAGTTGTACTGCTTACAAAAAGGACGCCATTGTACTGCCTAGGTATATTAGAAAATTGTACAGTACTGAAGGCCTCGATTGAGAGGTCAACAGAGGTCAATCTATATCTGTCCCATTCTTCTGATCTTGCTTCATCAGACCTTTTTGTTTCCCGCTCTCTATTCAGAAATCTCCTTTGGTGAGGGAGCTACTTTTCAAAAGTGGACAGACTTTTTCTTCATATCCAAACTAATGAATTTCTTCCAGCGTGGAATCAAAAAGCCGTCAGAACTTTCGTCAGGAGTTAATCGTAAATAATTCAGAGAGTTTTATATCAAAAACATATATCGAACGCCTTACGAACTCGTATGCATCAACTTAATACTTTTCACTTTCGTCTTAATTCATCGTGGCTTCAGGTTAAACGTAAATATTTATTAAACTGAAAACTTCCCCGAAGGCTTTTTGTTTGGCGTATTGGAAATCTGTCATTATCAATTCGGCAGGAAACTAGTTTATACCAACATTTCCAACTCCGTCTCGTTATATTTTATTATTAGAGGCCTAGTAAGTTTTTCGCGAATCGAAGATTTTAAATATGAGAGGTGAACATTTCAACGATGAACTTTTTTCAAAAGATTAGTAACGGCAAAATAAGATTTTTGAATGTAGATATGTAGTACATTAATTTAATTACGTTTATTAGTACAAAATGAAGCTCAAATTTTTGACTTCAGAATTAATTTTCTTTTTAATTCACAACGGCATTTCCATTTGAAACATCCATTTGACTTTTTGTTCTTCCCTATTCAGAATCGAAACGTTGCTTGAAATGGCTTTCGCCGTTTTCGGTGACCAGATCTGATATTTTCCAACCTTTCTCTTCCCCATCTTCTTCTCCTCCCGCTTCCTTCAACCTAACAACATACTCCAATGGGGGATGCCATAGCCCTACTGGCTCCAGACAATTGAACGCAGTTGGGAGTCCCGACTTGAAAATCACTTTAAAACAAAAAAAGTGACTAACTAACTAACTAACTAACCATTACGGCATTTCTCCATAGGGGTAGGCAGAACGGACTGACTACTATACAAATCTGTTTTGTCATATTTTCTTCTCACAGTACTTTCTTCGTTCATCTGCTCTACAGGCCCAAGTCATCTAAGCATCCTTTTATTGACTCTATTCATTACGTTTACATCAGCCTTGCATTCCTTTCGGATATCCACATTTTTAACACGGTCATACGTGGTTTTACCGCACATGCGCCTCAACGATCTCATTTCCACAGCATTCAGTCTACTTTCATCCTTCCTCTGCCAGTTCCATGCCTCACTGCCATACATCAGGGTCGGTAAAAGCACTTCATTGTGGACTGCTAGCTTCGCTCCTTTGGACATTTTTTTATTTGTGCCAACAGCGTTCAATCCTCCATTAATGGAGTTTCCTGAATACACCCTTCAAATAAAAGTATTATTTTTGAAGACTGGCCGTAGAGCTGTTTTTAAATACATACGGCAGTGCAAATGTCTTCCGATGTTTCTTTTGTTGGCACAAAATAATCATTATATAAAAAAGCAGTTATAAGCAAAATATGCTTTTTCATTTAAATGAGCTAGTTTTTCTAAAACGGGGCTGTGAGTCTTGACCGCCTGCAAGAAACACCCCCACCCCTGATTGCCTTTTGTTTTACTTAAAGAGGTGGTTGGTTTAACGAACAATCCTCCGTTTTAAAGGCTTATTATTAAGAAACTTTCCACCCTAGCTACCCCCTGTCCAGCCGCCGAAGTTTAGCCTCTCCACACTTCTTGTTCTGAAGGATTAGTATAGAAAGCCTCTTTAGTGGTCAGATGCCTGATAATCTCACCTTAGCTATCGAATCTTTTCAAATTGAATGCATATTTTTACTGACGACCGACTCCTCAAGCACTTGGTAGAACTCATGGAATGCACCTTATCCATCATTTTCTTCTATGTATATATATTCTTCTTTTCTCTAAGCGAAGATCAGGAAGATACGACGAAACCTTCTAGAATAACATGTCTACCTGCGGCCAATGATGACATGAATGTCGCACCCGAGATGGTTGCAGTCGCGATTAAGCAAACTGGTCAAGGTAAGACTCCAGGGTACGACGCCATAAGTATCGAGCATATAAAGTACGCAGGAGATCAGCTCTGTACTATTCTGGCCGCCCTATACTCCAGCCTCCTGAGACACACTCACTTGTCGATGGACATGAGCCAAACCGTTATCACACCAATCTTAAACTGGATGCATCGATATCAAGGAATTACCGACGGATCTTCTTGGCGACAATGGTTTCAATACTTTTTGAAAAAATCTAATTCACGTTAGTAAAGGAAAAAAAATATTTACTCTGGATTACCAATTTCGATTCAACAGGGCTTCACCAACCGACATAGCCATTTATGGAGTTGAGCAAATAATAGCTTACTACAAAAAAGAAAAACCACCATTTATGGATATTTGCAAAGTCAGAATAACAGAAGAGTACGCATGAGACGATGAATGAATGTGAATAAAGCAAGGAATGTGTGCCAAGACAGAGTTGTGTGACGGTCCATCTTTTCTGCCTGCCCCTGAAAAACGCCCATGGGAAACGGTGTGATGGTTAGTTAGTTAGTTAGGTTTCGCGTAAAATATTCTTCTTTAAGCGTCCTTTTCTTAATCCTTTTAATTACGCTTACATCAGTTTTGTATTTTTTAAGGATATCCACATTTTTAACATAGTTTTACAACATATACGACCTGTTCAAAAGAAAAGGTGAATTTTGAATTTTCGCAGGCTGTGTACGAGTACATTCGATTTTCGATTTTTTTGTTTTGTTATGTTGGTAGACATATGTTTATCATATGTTAGCATTATCAGCCATTTTGGATTAGTGGTTTGTTTTTGACAACTGGAAAGGTTAGTCACGTTTTTGTGTGTTCTTCGATTTTTTGCTTTTGAAAAAAAATGGATTAAAGAATAAAATCCATGATTTGTTTTTCCACAACTCCAGGACGCTCATCGTCATTAACATATTCTCGGCCTTCTGTAAAGCGTTTGTACCACTTATAAACACTTTTTTAAGACAGAGTAGACTAGCAGAATGCCACAGTCAACATTTTAAGTGCGTTGGAGCACTTTATTCCATTTTTAACGCAAAATTTAATACATATTCTTTGATTCATTTTTTTCAAAAGTTAAAATCGAAGAACACACAAAAACGTGACTAACCTTTCCAGTTGTCAAAAACAAACTACAAATCCAAAATGGCTGATAATGCTAACATATGATAAACATGTGTACCAACCTAACAAAAAAAAAAAATCGATAATCGAATGTACACAGCCCGCGAAAATTCAAAATTCACCTTTTCTTTTGAACAGGCCTCGTATACGCCTCAGGGATCTCATTAATACAGTATTTCATTAGCATTTCTACAGCACTTCTTCTGAAGAATTTTCCAACGAGAAATTGAATATCCATAACAATTATTTGTCAAGATGTTGTACCACGATCCGTATTTTAGCACTTGTCGGGTGAGTGTTTTAGTTTCTAATTGAGATTGGATTTGCTCCTTCGCAAGAGAAGTTTCGATTTGTGCCTCCGGAGGCTGTAATGGCATCTGTTAGCCAGGTTTAATGTTCCGTTAATTTCCTGGGCTATGTCACTTTGCGGCGTGATAAGAGTTCCTGGTAAATAAATTCACTCATTCAATCAAATGCAAATTCATTACGTTAGAGTTTGTTAAACAGAAATGTATCTTGATTTGGCTCGGAAGCAAAACGTATCTCGAATTAACTGATAAATCCACGTCTTAAGATAATAATACGCGTAATAAAATAAAAACAAATTTATTAATACTATATTAATACTATATATCGAGTGGTAAGACGCTCGACTACGAATCCAAAGGTCGCGGGTTCAAACCGGGCGTGCGCCAATAAGTTTTATTTAATTAATATGTGTCATAACACATTTAATTCATATAAAAATAATAAAAAGTATATTTGCGGCACGTTTTAGAGTGGTAGATACTCTAAGTATCGCCTTGGTGAAAGACCACCATTCAGAATCGAAACGTTGCTTGAAATGGCTTTTAGCCATGTTTAGTGATCAGATCTGAATAGCCAGGTACTTCCCAACCTTCCTCTACCCCGTCTTCTTCCCCTCCCCACTACCTTCCGTCTTACAACATACCCCGATTGGGGATGCCATAGTCTCACTGGCTCTAGACGGTTGGGAGCAGTTGAGACTCTTGTGCGGTATTCATATAAAAAAATATATAGAATCTTATAATAATTTACTCAACGGTTTCTCAACTAAGAATTTTTTTCTGTAGTTTTGTATGTTTGTTTGTAATTCAAGAATTGATGACTTCCGTGGTTGAGTGGTGAGACACTCAACTTTGAATCCAGAGGTCACGGGTTCAATCCCGGCGTGCTCAAATAAGCTTCATTTGATTAATATCTGTCAAATTACATTTAATTCATATAAAAATAATTTAAAGCCTATTTGCGGCACGTTCCAGAGTGGTAGACACTGAAATACAACCATTCAGATAGAATCTAAACGTTGCTTAAATGGCTTTAGCCGTGTTTGGTGACCAGATCTGAAAAGGCAAGTATTTCTTAACCTCCCTCTTCCCCATCTACTTCCCTTCCCCACTATTCTCAGCCCCACAACATAACCCAATTGGGACGCCGTAGTCTCACTGCCTCTAGACGGCTGGGAGCAGTTGGGACTCTTGTGCGCTATTCACTATAACAAAATAAAAAAAAATGAGAAAATTCTAGATTTGTTTTTCTGCCGGATGATATTGATACAAATATTATCATTGATCACGGTCAAAGTAGAAAGATTTCCTGAAACGTGTTTTTTTGTCATTTAAGATGACACGCGAGATCTTATAGACACGTGGCAATATGATAAGGGTTTAGATTTTATTATGGATGGGCTCTCGAGAGCGTGAGTTTATACAAGGAAAAAAACATAAGTATTTACGATGATACCTATGGTATTACTGTTCTAAGGTAATTACATTGATTAATCACCGGTCGGTAGCTGAGTGGACAAACGCGTTGGATTCCCACCCGGGCATCGTGCCTTCAATTCCTCTGCTGGCTAAGTCCTCCACCATTGCACAAGCAACATCTTCCACTTCTTATGATGGCAGTTTTTCAAATATTGTCAGGTTATTCGTAACCCGGGAATGTTTGTCTTTCTTAAAAAAAAAGAAGTTAAAAAGAAGAAAAAGATGGTCTCTATTTTGACATTTAAAAAAGTAAATTATGAAATACTATTCAAGAGACACATTGCGTAAAAACAATATAATATAACATTTTTAAATATAAGTATATTGCATTAGGTGTTCAATTCTGCTTCCGCAGATTTTTTTCAAAATATATTCTAGGTTTTATTGCAAAAAATAGTTTTAAATTTATGATTCAATGTATTGTCCATTCCTGGCCACTATTTTTTCCCATCTTTCGGGCAGCGTTGAAAAAAGTGGTCATTTTTTGAAGCGATCTACGAATCGATCCATTTTTTTAACTTCTTCATAAGACCGGAAGTGCTGGTCAGCCAGGACGTGTGCCATTAATCGAAACAAGTAATAGACAAAAAAAGCAACGTCTAGAAAATACAACTTCGCATTTCAATGTTTTCAAGTATGTCTTGACCACTTTCGCAACATGAGGTCGAGCATTGTCATGCTGCAAAATCACTGTCGTGTCTCTCGTTGTATTGCGGCCGTTTATCTTTCAGTGCTCGGCTCAAACGCATTAATGGCGTTTGATAACAATTGCTTGCGATTGTTTTAGTCAGTTTTAATAGCTCACAATACACTAGGCCGATCTGATCCCACCAAATACAGAGTCCAGGGACCTTGGAGTCGTGAATATTCGGTTTGGCCATCGACGTGGAAGCATAGCCGAGAAGTCTCCATGATTTTCTGCGCTTTCCCCAGTCACAATGCAATGAAGAAATTCCTTCCATCTTGGCCATTAAAGTAACTGTTCACAAGAAAACAAACGTCCTTCAACATCTCTCGGTTTCAACTCGCATGACACCCAATTTCTTTGGTTCTGAATCGTTCCCATGGCTTTGAGGCGTTTTTAAATTGCTTGTTGAGTCACTCCCAACGATCGTGATAATTTTTCTTGACTTTGACACGAGTCGTGATCAAGTAATGCCTCCAGTTCAGGACGGCGAAAGCTTGAACACCAATATTTAAATTTAATTCACAGTCCTCCTCACTAGGGATTTCTGTTCCAAGGCGGACTGTAGGTTGTTGTGCTGGTAAAAATGTATTAAAAAAATATTTATAATTATGCTTATAACCACCACAGTCGAATTATTTTTAAGATGACGTAACCTCTACTGTTATTTCGCAGCTGGAATTTAAACACACCGACAGGAAAATAATGAATAATTCTAAATACTGAAAATAAATTACCGAAGCACGAAAGATTATTGGCTTTTAAAACTTTTGGCTGGCAGTAATGTTGGTCTGTGAAAACCCATTATTCACCATCTGACAGAGAGCATTTTGATAAACACGAAAGAGTGAATTAAATAAAAAATAACTTGTTGGGTAGGTCTCGTAAAATAAAAACAATTCATTTAAAAGAATGAGCACTTGATTATTATCTATGGGTTTTTCTAAATTTGATTTCCTACATAACTAACTAACCTAACCTAACCATCACGCCGTTTCCCCACAGGGATATGCAGAGAAGATGGATTGCCATACAACTCTGTAGATAGTTGTATGGCGAACAATATGTCTCACACATACCCTTCTGTCATTCTGATTCTTGACATGGCCCGACTTAAGTATTTGATTAACGTGATCGTGCCATGTCTTCCTCGGGCGTTCCCGACTTCTTTCATTCACTTTCGCGTCATATATTCTTCTCAAACTCCTTTCTTATTTCATCCGCTCTACAGGCCCAAGTCATATAAGCGTACTTTTCATTAATCCTATTCATTGTGATTACATCAGCTTTGCTTTCTTTACATAGTTTTACCGCACATACGCCTCAGGAATCTCATTTTTGGCATTCAATTTACATTCATCCTTCCTCTACCAGGTCCATGCCTCACAACTATAACATCAGGGTTAGTAAAAGCACTCCATTTTGGACTGCTAGCTTCGCATTTTTGGTATTTTTTTTATTTGCACCCATAGCGCCCTTGAGGTGATTTTTCACAAAAACGGCGCTATACAAACCGTCCAAATATTATTATTATTATTTGCCCCAACATATATTATTTGAAGATATTTGAGAAGAATTTGAGTGAAAATTACTTCACTGGTTTTAGAATTTTGTGGCCCTTCAGCCATCTAAAATATATTTACCATTTTCGAGAAGGTTTGAATCAAACGACACAAGTTTGGGACTTTCTAGCGTTTTGTCGCTTCAGGTAACTCAGTGAGAGCATGATGTTACCTGAATTAACAGTTTTTTTCAAAATCCAATCAGGTACTGAATACTTTTTAATTTTATTGTAAAACAAAAAAACTTTTAAAGTGCTCTGGTGTATACTTCTAAAAATGGCACTTTGACCCTTTTGCCTTTCATTAATTTTGATATGTACACATTATTGTATCCACACATGTATAGACATATGTCTAGTTTGCATTGCTACGATTGTATTATACTATTTCAATTCAATACGGTAATATCATTGCAGAAGCATATTCCTTAACACGTTCATTGCAGACACCGCGCGTTGACAGACATGTGATCGGTATGCGCACAACGCGCCACGCGCGTTTTGCCACCTCTTCGCTTTGAACCGATCTAAAACAGACGCAGCCATGTGGTTTCAAGTCGACAGGGCACAGGGAAACTTGTCACTGTTCGTCAGTTTGAATTGATTCGTCATTCATATAGCTTTAATAAATACGAATTTTAGTTAGCGATGAACGTGTTAAACAATATATTACTTTTATCAGGAGCAAAATCCTCGTTTAAGAACATCGTGATTTCAGAAGCATATTCCTTGTTTAATTCTCGTAATAACGTGTTATCAGAAGCACGTTTTTGTTATAATAATAACATGATATCAGAAGCATGCTGTTTATTTAACAACAAGTACTTCTCCAGTGACAATCTCCAGTCATTTAAACAAGGTATTGCCGTGTAATTTTTGTAAACCGTTATCTTTAATTATTATAATTACACGTTTCCCCTTTCAGCTCCGCCATAATAATGAAACTCGGATATAATTAGCGAAGCAATTTGTGTGAAGAGAAGCCCTTTCTTCATCAAATTAATGACCCCTTAGTTCAACTTGGAGCGAAATTTTCCTTTTCGGGCAAACTTTGTAAATAGATGTTTTACATTGAAATTGACGACGGACGACGGAAATATCAAATAATCGTGATTGGAATTAGAACACTTAAATAGCTTCAGAGCTTAAATGTAATGTTGCCATTGAGCGAATGAAATTAACACAAGCATATTGCAAAGATTGGTGATTTTAATTAGTATTTATGCCGCTTTGGTTGTAATTGCTGTAAAGTTCGGCTTCAATAGTTAATTATCTGTTTGATAAGGGTTAAACTCGCCTAACATTAGTGAAACTAAGGTAATTAAACTATTTCTTTATTAATTCGTTACAAAATGTTTCACGCAATCCCTATTTATATTGCCAATATATCTACGGATTATAAAAAAAATATTTAAACTGCTGCTCTAAGATTTAATATACGAAGTCAAGAAGTAAAACGGAAATTTAATACCTGGCCCACTTCGGGCTAGTGTGGTACTACATTACTTGTTGTCATTGTTTATTAAAGGATGTGTTCCAGGTTTGTCAACTTCATAAAATGCAGTATCGCCAACTTCAGGAAATAGATAACCAAGAGGAAAACACAGTTTCTTCAAGATGTGATTATCGCTGATGCAACCGACAGAATGCTTATTGAGTAAGGCGCGCTTTTGTTCGGGGATGTTGAATAAAAAATCGGTTTTTCTTAAATACTTTTATTGGAAGAATTTATATAGTATTACAATTAAACCTTTAATTGAACATGTTTATCACTGCGCAGGAGTGCGATAATAATAGTAGTGGTTTTACAGAACAGCTCTGGTTTTATACCGCATATGGGTATGGTCAAACTAAACGTATCAGAGTCCAAACATGTGATCTGTGGAATAATACATGTTATTAGGAATTTTAGAAAGCGATGTTAAGATATAATTAATTAAACAGAGAGAAATTAAGGGATGCAATTACGATACAATATGAGATTGGTAAGAATGTTTAGTGCCATGGGTAAGATGCACATGTGCTAGACTGATTGAGCCATTACAAAGATAGAAAGAGTAATAGATAAGATAGATTGTACTAATGTGGACATTTTTGTCGATAAACAGTTTAATAAAATAATGTTCTGCTATTGCTTAAAAATATGTAACAATGGTTGGGCTAATTATATTATGTTTGCCTTCTATCTCTCTTTATGTATCTTGTTTTTATTCATATTATTTATCATTGATTGAGTTTTTGTAATTTTTTTGGATTGGTTTCAAGTAAGTGAAATCAATAAATAGAGAGGTAAATAATATATAATGTGAAAGTGAATAGAAGAAGTAGTCGAGGATGTCAGAGTAAGACATGGCACGATCAATTAAAGCAAATACTTGAATCGGGTCATGTGGAGAGTCAGAATAACAGAAGAGTATATATGAGACGGTGTATGAATGTAAATGAAGCAAGGAGTGTGTGCCAAGACAGAGCTGTTGGCAGTATGTCTTCTCTGCCTACCCCTGCGGGGAAACGACGTGATGGTCAGTTAGTTAAGAAGAAAACAATTTGAACATTCTCATCTTCAAGGAACGTAGCCGAGTTACGAGTACACATTGTTAATTATTTTTATCAATTGTTTTATTTTATTTCAGATACATTACGTTCATTTAAATTTACTAACCTTGCGCTTAAAATATAAGTAGCTTTCCTACCTGGTTTCCCTAGAGATTTCTTCTCTTCGAAACTCTTTTTCGGTGTCTCGTTTCTAAGATAAAAAAAGTTGTTGAATCTGGAGTGATAAAGTATGATTAAAAGTTTCAGAAGAACGAAGTTTTTTTTTCAATTAAAGCCGCCCTATGCAAAGTTACAGAAGTAGTACTGAGTGTGTATTTGATTGTAGTAAGTAAGTACCTCTAGTCAACACATTTCTTTAATAAATTTAACCAATTTCAAAGTTTTTTTTTGAGGTTGCGTATTCATTACAGATGTTAGAAGGGGGTGGAAGAATGTACGGCATATTCTTTTAATTTTTTATGGTATTATTTTTGATATGATACTACCCAAAACAATATATTAACCCAAGAACAAGAATTATTATACCATATATCTATTGGTAGGATAATGTCAAATAATAAAACAATATAATTTCGGTTGTGATGTGAGCACGTAACATTATAATTTTTTTTTTTCAGTAAAGATAATGAATTTATGTCACCGTTCTCGCGATGGTTGGAGGTGCAATTGTCAGCATAGTTGTCTTCTAAAAAGTTGATGTTTTTTAAATGGATTTATTTTTATTGAATAAATGAACGCTTTGTTTTAAACTACGAATTTATTATGTTGAACGCCAACCGATTTCGCTTAGATCAAGATTCGTCAAGGAACATAACAATTAACACAGCACAAACATAATACATTCGTAGGTTAAAACAAAGTGTTAATTTATTTAATAAAATGTCGAAATATTAAGTGATTTCTTCATACGATTTTTTAATTATTAAAATATATATTTTTTTAATATTCTATAGGGTCCGCCAAATACCTTTTTTTTTTTCAACTAGTGCTTATTTCGTGAATGGTAACACTTAGCTCATGTCTGATTTGACAGATAATTAGTTTTATCCTTCCGCTGAGCGAATATGGTTGTGTATACGCTTGAACAACGCTGGGAAATATTGCGACATTACTTTGAAAATCATGGTAATGTTGCAGAATGTGTGCGAAAATTGCGTACGGTTTTTGGAAGAAGAGAAGCACCGTCAGCTCCGTATGTTCGTTATCTTGTGAAAAAGTGAAAGAAACTGGCATCCTCATCGATAAACCAAAGCGTGAAAAGCCAAAAACAGTGCGTACACCCGAGAATATCGATGCTGTGGCAGAAAGTGTGCGTGAAGCGCCATCAACATCAATTCACCGTCGTTCTCAACAATTGAACATTTCGGAGACATCATTGAGACGAATTTTGCATAAAGACCTTGGTATGACGCCATACAAAGTCCAATTGGTTCAGGAGTTGAAGCCAACTGACCATCCAATGCGTTTTCGCTTCGCTGAGTGGGCCTGCGATCGACTTACAGAAGATGCCGATTTTGCCAAAAAATCATCTTTTCGGATGAAGCTCATTTTGATCTTGGCGGGTATGTAAACAAGCAAAATTGTCGTATTTGGGGCACAGAAAACCCGCACGCATACATTGAAAAGCCGGTACACCCAAAACGAGTCACTGTTTGGTGCGGATTTTGGTCCAGAGGCATAATTGGGCCATTTTTCTTTGAAAATGAGCAAGGAGTGGCCGTTACAGTCAATGGCGATCGTTATCGGGCCATGTTGAACGAATTTTTGTTCACAAAAATTGAAGAGGAGGATATTGGCAACATTTGGTTTCAACAGGACGGCGCTACGTGCCACACAGCCGAAGCTACACTCGATGTTTTGCGCCCTTTTTTCAAAAAAAAAAAGTTATTTGGCGGA
The DNA here is from genome assembly GCA_022651775.1 of Drusus annulatus. Classification (NCBI taxonomy): domain Eukaryota; kingdom Metazoa; phylum Arthropoda; class Insecta; order Trichoptera; family Limnephilidae; genus Drusus; species Drusus annulatus. Next base: position 684,059 of record JAGWCC010000160.1, on the reverse strand, counting down.
CCCTATATAACCTCCAATTAAAATATCCCATGCTTGAAAAGTGGCTAAAATGGGGTAGGTACTGAATTGCAACACTATTTTATTCATACTAGAATGTGTTACATTTTAAAAGTATTCTAAACAAAAGTGTATTTAAATGGTTTCTGTCGGGAAAATACAGTTTAGGAGGGAAAACCAGTAGAGAAAATAGATAGGCGAGATTAACGCGGTGTGGTAAATACGTTTGTGTAATTGTTGGATCCGAAGCTGCGATAAAACACTGAATGTGTTTTCAGCTTCAGATGAATTTGGAAAATAGTGGACTGTAAAAAGATAAACTATACTACTTGATGGAAGTATCTAATTATGGATGTGTAGAGATTATGGAATGAAGAAAGTAAGGAAACCAATTCACTCACCGATAAAGTTGATGTTTAAGTTCTTGATTATTCTTAAACATTGTATTATTAACAAACACCACCACAAGAACACACTTAGTTTAATATAATTTGAAAGAAACAACAAAACGAACGACCAAACGAGACACCAACGAACGAAGACGTTTTTTCACATAAATCTCTTCTGTTTCTTGATTGTCACTTGTTTTCAAACTCGGTGTTGTTGAATACGGAAATCCAATATGGTGAAATGGTTGGATAAGGTAGGAACTGGATGAAAAACAAGAATGTAAGAACCAAACAAATTATCTCTTTGAAATCCAACAGTAATAAAAAGCAACAAAAATATCTTCAAGAAAAATTTAGTAGAATTCCACAACTGTTTTGATAATCTGTTACATGTAATCTCCGTGCTATCAAAGAAGCGTGCTTTTCATAATTTCAAAAAGACAATTTTAATATTCATGGCGAAGCTCGTATCAAGAGCATTTTGGAAATATTCAAATTTATCCAAAGTAGTGGCGGGAACCCATCAGACATCAAGTCATCAAAATCGAATTATCAAATTGGCGAAATTTTCACCACACAAAAAACACCGTTGGGCAATGAATCCGTTTATCGTTAATTTCTATTTGATTAAGAATTTTTTAAGGTTATCTAACATCGAATACTAATAATACGCTAACCGTCTAGCCGCCTACTGTCAACACGTCGAAACAATACTCTGGAAAAATTGCTGATACGTACAAAAGTTTGAAATTTTCTTCCGATAACGGCCCTTTATGATTTACTCACTTTGTCCCTTTTGACGTGTGTGTGTGAGATTAAACCAGCAACCAGCGTCCTCTGTCTAAGATCCCGTTCGAAAACAAACGATACACGGGGAAAAATGCTCATACATAGAAAAATCTGAAGTTTTATTACGATTACGCTACTTTACGCTTTAGTAACTATGTCCCTTTTGATGTGTGTCGAGACTTAACCTAGGTTCAAAATTGCTATCAGAGATGGCGTTACTCAAAATGCTTTTATTACTGCCATGATCAATATTGATCGTAAAATCGTTTACACACAACACACCCTTTGTTTATATTATTTTACAAAGAATCAAGCGCGCGATGTACGGAACTTGTCGATTGTTTAAATTTGTAGCGTTTCCGATTTAAGATTTCCAATGACAAAACAAATAAGTTCAATACAACTCCCAAGATGGCTGCTATGACCGTGATAGTATAATGTTCTGAGATTTTCGACAAAATTTACTTCGAAATCTATAGCGTTTATTTTATTTGTAATAACATGACATGAAGTAAGGCGCGATGCAATAAAAATAAAACATTTTAGAACTTGTAATTCGTAACCTCGCAGATAGGTACTTTACATAACATACGAGTAGTGTTATAGAAAGCTGACATTGACTATGATTGCGAATTGAATACAACTTGATGTTAAAAATCATGAAAACTGGTTTAGTGCTTACTTTGCCCATTGGTCTGGAATATTTTTTATCAAAGTAATATCTTACTAAAATTTATTATTTTCTTAGTTTAAAGCTGGAGTATTACATCTACAAAAAAGTGAACTCATATAAACGTAAGCGTTTTTTATTAAGTAGGTACCTAATTGTGTTTTCTATTTTGGAAATATTCCACCCGAACAAACCTTCTTCCTTTGAATATTTAATCTGTGTCTAACCAGAGTGGTATGTCTATGGGCAAACCTTAATACGACATGGCGGGTTCAATTATTTTTTATACTAATTTTATAACGTTAAAGCAACAGTTTTACATATTGGATTTTATTCAAACTACTCTGAAAACAAACTTTGTTATTTTCAGCGAAAACGGTTTGAGTAATTTTTGAGAAAATCGAAGACAAACTTTTATTTTTATTAATAGAATACATAATTAATATAATTAAAGTATGTCGCCTTCCATTTGCAAGTCTGCACAACTCTATGGTTGAAGTCTATAGTATAGCAATTAATAACTTTAGAAAAAATGACGCCTTTTAGAAAATAATATTTCATGCTCTAGTAAAAAGCATGACCCCGGAAAAAAATATGCTAAAAGAAATAAAATAAAATATGTATTAAAAACGAAAAAAGGCCACTTTAATAATCACGCAATAATTAAAGCAAAAAAAGTTTAAGCAATTTGTGTAACTATTTAGTTTAATTATTGTATCGGGGTATGTTCCCAATTTAAAAAAAACCTTTCGACTGTTTTTATATATTTCAACTAAAAAAATATATTTTCATTTTAATATATTAAGAGGCCATTATTATATTGCTTAATGATTTCCATATTTTATTTGTTATTTTATATAATAATGTTGAACTAAGCTCCTACTAAAAATCTACTTGTAGTAACTCAGTGGATACAAATCCCCATTTTACGAAAATAACATTGTTCAATAAAATAAATAATTATGTTAAAAAAATATAAGAATCAATGTTTATGCATAAAAAAGTAGTGAAAAATATAATCTAATTATCATATTGGATGTTAAACCTTGACTCACTTTTATATTTAAAAGAAAAAGGTTTGTTAATATTCCTTACGACAGCAGACAAGCAATTGTTATGAGTTTTTGTTATCTTTATATGATTTCATTCCTTTAGAGATGTTAAAATTATTTTTATGAATGATTTTCACGAAAAAATTTAATTGACTTATCAACAACTCTTTGTTCAGTTTTTTTTGGCTTTAATATGGTTTTTGTATTTTTAAATTACGTTTTCTGTTTGTTTTCCATTTTTTTTTTGTAATGTTGTTAGAGTTCTAAGGTTCTTTTGTAAAATTAAATTTAATCCCCAACCACGTATTTTTTTGCAGTGCTCAGGAGATGTTTAAAAACAAAGTTATAAAATCACTTATTTCGTTGTAGACTTGTTTGATCTCTCTATATATTAAAATTTACTCGAATACTTAAGTAACCAAACCCCTTTTTAAAAGCAAGTAATTTAATTACTTACCAACATATTACTTGCATCTACAATATCCAATAATTAGTAGTTAAAAAAAAATAGTTATATATGTTTTTTTAATTATTTTTTATATTTTCACAGTGAATAGCGCACAAGTCTCCAACTGCTCTCAACCGTCTAGAGCCAGTAAGACTATGACATCCTCAATTGGTGTATTTTGTAAAGCTGAAAGCAGTGGAGAGGGGAAAGATATGAAGAAGATCTGGTCACCAAACACGGCTAAAGCCATTTCAAACAAAGTTTCAATTCTAAATGGTGGTCTTTCACCAGGGGGATACTTAGAGTATCTATCACTCTGGAACGTGCCGAAAATATAATATATGTTATTTTATATCAATAAAATGTGTTATGACACATATTAATAAAATAAAATTTTATTTGCGCACGTCGGGTTCGAACCCGCGACTTCTGGATTCGTAGTCGAGCGTCTTACCACTCGACCATGCAGACCGTCAAAAGTATACCAACAATGTTATTAAAACTTATATTCAAACCTCTTTTAAAAATATATCGTCGCCGGAAAGGCAAAAGGGCTGAAGCGCCATTTGGGAGGCTTACACCAGAGAAATTTTAAGTTTTTTGGTTTTAAAATAAAATTCATAAGTCTTCAGTGCCTATTTGGATTTAAAAAAAAAAGTTAACTCAGTTAGCTCGATGCTCTTATTGAGTTACGTGAAGCGACCAAAAGTCAAAAAAGTCGCTTGAGTCAAGCCTTCTCCCAAACGGTAAATATATTTTAGGTGGCTGAAGGGCCACAAAAGTCTTCAGAATCAAACGAGAGTCAGAGCATTCGATGCAGAAAGAAAAATAATCAGTGCTTATTTTACTCATATTTTTACCAAAATGTCGCTTAAGCCCTTTTTCCTTTCTAGCGACGACATGTTTTTTATGCCTTGATCAATCTATCGAATATTTTAGTTGATTGTTACTGGATACATAGGAACATGGTTTTTTGAAAGACGTAAAACTAGCAAAGGTAAAACATGTTTAAAAAAGAGCAACACGCAAAATATCAACGCTTAAGGGAAATGAAGTATAGAGATGTGATTAAAAGAGGTACCAATTACTGAAAAGTTATATAAAATAGCACACTCAGAAAATAATATTAAAATACAGTACAAACAACTCTCAAAGTTCGCTCAGTTGCGTTTTTCTCAAAAAATGATTACAAATTAATGTCAACTAACAAGAACTCACATTGATGTTTACACCATGGTATCTAGAATGTAATTGCGAGGCTTTGTTTTGTAGTATGCGTACGACGTATTATGTCGTACAAAAGAGAGTAAGATTCAGGGGTAAATCGCTCTCCCAATTTTGTGTATTCTGAAGCTAAAAAATAAAAGGATTAATGCTGGTATATCAAGGTAATGTTACTAGATCAAGTTTAGGAAATAAAAACATCATATTCTGGGAAAAAGCCTTTCGGCATAAAAAACCCAATTTATTAATATAAGTACAAAGAAAAATGTATTATGAGTATCTACTATGTATGGGTGTGTGTGTAAATAGTATAGTGCGAGCCGAGTATACTCGGCTTCCGGGATATTGATATTCCCCGGGTCGGGGATATGGTGCCCCGGGTGAGGCTACTGATTGTCCCCCCGGGTCAGGGATACTGATTGTCCCCACGGGTCAGTTGGCCAAACTGCCCGCGTTCCTCGTCGCCACGAGTAATGTTTCTTGAGCTCGTAGCCACGAACAAGAAATACATGGCACGATGTGCCTGGCCCGGCCGAACTGGCATGCTAATAGATGCACACCAAGCTGGCTCACAGAGGCTACGTGTGTGGCACGATGTGCCTGGCCCGGCCGAACTGGCATGCTAATAGATGCACACCAAGCTGGCTCACAGAGGCTACGTGTAAGATCCTAACGAATCGTGATGTCCCGTGTATGTAACCATGGACGAGAAAAGGACGTGATATGTGCCCGCACGTGTGATGACGCGGTAAAGAAGGCCTAGAGGCGACTTCATGGTAATATCATGTTTATGAATTTATTCCACTAATCCAAAAACGATGTGATTTAATAAGAATGACGATACTAAATAAAATATTATGCAATACGGAACGCTGTGGCGTAATGAAAAGTGTAGCACCCGAACAGGTCGTAATAAAAGAATTATCACGTTAAACTAAATAGTTAGCAAATCAATACGGTTCAAAATGAATGACAACACGAAACAAAATATTATGCAATAAGGTAAGTATCACGTTAAACTGAATAATTAGTAAGCTAATACGATTCAAAAGGAATGACAATATGATACAAATATTATGTAATACAGTACGCTGTGGCGTAATGAAATGTAGCACCTGAACAGTAGAGCCGTCGGAAAAGAATTATCACGTTAAATTGAATAGTTAGCAAACTAATACGGTTCAAAAGGAATGACAATATGATACAAATATTATGTAATACAGTACGCTGTGGCGTAATGAAATGTAGCGCCTGAACAGTAGGGCCGTCGGAAAAGAATTATCACGTTAAATTGAATAGTTAGCAAACTAATACGGTTCAAACGGAATGACAACACGATATAAAATGTTATGCAATACGGAACCACTTTGGAGTGATGAAATGTCGATCAGCTGGAGAGGTCTGGCCAGTAGGCCCGTCGGATGGTAACTGTTACGTTAAATTGAATAATTATCAAATCAATACGGTTCAAAAGGAATAACAACACGATATAAAATGTTATGTAATACGGAACCGATGCAGATTGGGGAGATATAGCTCCGCCGGAGACGTCCGGTCCGTCTGCGAGTCGAATGGTAAGTGTCGCTACGATGCGGAGTTACGAGATGTATAGCGTCTGAACCGTATGGCCGTCGAAAGGGAAGTGTGATACGATGCGCATAAGGCCGTACGAAATACTCAGGCTGCCGAATTGGCACCCCTGAATCCAGATATTCAGAACTCAGGTTAAGAAACCCGAGCGCAGAAGCGTGACGTTAGCAACATATTCCCACGCGATTAATTAAATACTTTTGTTATTTCCTATTATAATGTGTTGAATCTTTGAACGTTATTCTAGACATAAAACATATCTTCTTGGGTGTTAAAGAATCAAGGTAACTACGTAACAGGCTTTATAACATATTTTTTTGCAAAGCTCCAATGTGATCGAAGACCTTAAAAATATTGATTTAGAAGTAGGTACCAACTACTAAGATATTTGACTATAACGTGCTTTCGTCGTGTGGAAGCTTTTTTTGTTTTTATTTTTATTTTTTTAGTGGTGAATACCCATATGAGTCCCAACTGCTCCATATTAAGCCAGTGGGATGACGGCATCCTTAATTAAGGTATGTTGTGAGGCTGAAAGTAGTGGGGAAGGGAAAAATATCTGAAAGAGAAAGGTTGGGAAGTATCTGGTTATTCAGATCTGGTCACTAAACACGGCTAAAGCCATTTTAAGCAAAGTTTCGATTCTGAATGGTGGTCTTTTACCATTACATTGCTACTGCTTATTGTGTGAGCTGATGTCTGAACCTCAGAGCAAGGATATATAGGGAGAGAGAGCTACATACTTTTACCAAACTTATATAAATTAACGATATATCACTTTATCCGGCTTTTTACGTCGTAAACCGTGAGAGAGAAAGAGACAAGACAAGTGTCACATAATATCGCACCACTTTTATAGAAATGTAAGCATGTTTACCGTCTCCCGCGTCTCCGGCGACTCCACCCACTACCTTTTGTTATGCGACGTAAAACTCAACGGTTTTTTAGGTTTTATCCTATATTTTTGTTTATAACAATACTGTGAAATATTGGTTATACAATGGTGTCTGAACGTTGTTTGAATTGGACTGAAGCTTCAAACCTGCGGTGTGTGCTCAGATAATAGTAAATTAATTACGTTAATTGGGAAAATCTTCACGGGATTTTCAGGAAACTATGCAGAGAAGACTCCTATGGCAGATGCATTCATTAGTTCAGTCTCTTCTCAGACGAATTTCAACAGTTTTGTTTTTCTCTTGTCTACTCGCCTTTCCCGTCCATACAGTGAACACCGGCTGCTTCGCCAGAGTCATTTATCTCGGGCGGATATTGAATTTTCTTGTTTGCAGCGCCGTTGCAAACGAGTCTACATTGTGTTTCACAGGGTGCCAGATTTAAACCAAGCGCTAAAATCATTTGAAATTTCCGATAAATTGAAGGTAACATAATAAAAAAATGCTAACTAACCATCACGCCGTTTCTCCACAGGGATAGAGAGAGTGGATAGACAACCAATTCTGTCTTGACACACACTCCTTGCTTCATCTCATTCATACATCGTCTTATACTCGTACATACTGTTGGATCTAAAGCTGCGATAAAACACTGAATGAGTTTTCAGCTTCAGATGCATTTTTAAAATAGTAAACTGTTAAACTATAAAATTAAACTACTTAAGGAAACCAATTCACTCACCGATGAAGTTGATGCTTAAGCTCTTAATTATTCTTGCACAACGAATCGCAACACTTTTTTACTTGAAGAACAACCAACTAAACGACGATCAAGCGAGACACCAACTGAACGAAAAACACGTTTTTCACATAACTCTTCTGTTTCTTGATTGTCGATTGTTTTCAAACACGGTGTTGTTGAGTAAGGAAATCGAATAGCAAAATGGTGGGATAAGTAGGAACTGGGTGAAAAACACGAAGGTAAGAACATATCAAATTATCATTTTGAAATCTAACACATCTTATGTTATTCTGACTCTTGACATAGTCTGACTCAAGTATTTGATACACTTGATTGTTCCATGTCTTTCTCATACGTCTCCGATTTATTCTACCTGTCACTTTTGCATCATATTCTTCTATCAATTTTTTTTTCGTTCATCCACTTTACATTCCCAAACCATCGAAGCGTCCCTTTCTTAATCCTATTCATAGAAGAAACCATTGAAATTTATTAGGTTACTAATAATAAAACCGGTTTTCGACAACTTCGGTGGCAGAAAGGTTAGGACCTTACAGATGAATTCTCAAACTCTGCTTTCAGAGATTACTGAATGACCTCGATTCATTATCAAAACGTTGTCTGAAAAGTATTACCTTTAGATCCGATTCTAAAATATTCCCTGCCCATGACATTATGTAAATATAATCTATATAATTCAACGTCTGAGAAACAAATACTCCAACGTTGTTGATATATTTAGTACGTCAATATCACAATATAAGCACACCTTGGTATGATTTTTTTCATCAATACCATACAAGAGCTCCAACTACTCTCAACCGTCTGGAGCCAGTAAGAATATGACATTACCAATTGGAGTATGTTGTGAGGCTGGATGTAATGGGGAGGGGAAAGAGATGAAGAAGGGAAAGTTTGGAAAGTGTCTGGCTATTCAGATCTGGTCACCAAACACGGCTAAAGTCATTTTAAGTAACGTTTCGATTCTAAATGGTGGTCTTCTATTGGGCCACTCATGAGCTGATTTTTTTGATGAAACTGTTTATCTCTGGATGTATCTGTTATTCAATACTGTTTTTTCTTTTTTGCACATTATTTTTGCACTGTTTATAAGTATATTGTTTTAAAATATTAATATTCCGTAAAAGCCTTTAACGGGCGTAAATAAATAAATATTTGTGCCAGAGGCCCACGGGGTGGTTCTAGGAAGCATTTTTAATTCAAACTTATCACGCCAAATAACTTTAAAAAAAAAATACCGCTTATTTCAGCTGTACCCTCTGTCAGCTTTGAATTTGGTCCGTTCGACTGCTATTCGAGTGTCATACTTAACGGCCAATAAGGCAGCAAACTATTTTTTATACGATTGAATAGAATACCTAATACTGCAAATATCGTTGACATCAACTATTTAAAAAAAAAAAAATAATGTATTAAGAATTTAATATTTATACAATTTATATGTTTTACTAGCAGAATCATCTTCAAAAATCACGCTCATTCGAAGATGCGAGAAAGACTGGAATTAATAGAATAACATCATTTTATGGATTTCCAATACTAACCTTTAGTAAAGTTTGACAATCTAGTCATAACTTTTCAATAAATCTGAAACTTAATATGAAAAAAAGAAGTATTTTTTCACACGCTTTGCTTTGTTTATCTTTTATTAAATTATTTTCTTTTAGTCTTGTATAATAAAAAAATATAAAATCGGGAACCCGTCAGATAAAAAGATACACCGTAAAGCCCTAAAAATATCTAACGATAAGTTTTGGAATAAAGTAAGACAAATTTTAAATTTTTCTGCAAGAATAAATGAGAAGTAATTTTGTCTATCGCACTTCTTTAGGGGTCTATAAAATACGTATTGCGATAAATGGAGACCCCGAGGCGTGTGTGAGATCGAACTACGAAAAGGGAGATTCAAAAATAGAAAAAAGGATCTATTTAAGCGTAAAATACGTTTACGAGAGGGATGATTTAGTGTTATGGAGAGAAGATCCACTGAAAAAAAATGCCAGAAGGGTGAGTTTAGGAATTGCAATGAGTTTATAAGTGCCGTTTGATTGAATTTACAAGTGGTTTTACAGCTGATGTAAAGAATACTTACAAATTAAATAAATTTGAAAAAATCACAAGAAACATTCGTGTTCAATTTATCGGTTTAAATTTAAGGTGTTTCAAAAGGAGATTTAAGACCTAGTCTGGACATATTTGCAGCATTTTGATATTAGAAAAGTTCATTTTCGAAACATAATCATGATGAAATGATGTTTCGACCAAAATTTCGATTTGGACCTCAAAAAAGATGAAGTCAGCTACATGAAAAGATATATTTTTGTGCATATTTCTCAAATATTTAGTTCTTTTTTGCTGCACATATTTGCTTCATATTTTTTAATTAAATGTTGGTATTTCTTCCACAAGAGTGATTCTAAGACTTGCATTCCTGAATATTGACCATAAAATATTTTAGAGTTAAGCAATTTACTTCGGAAGTAAGAAACATTTACTTATGTAATTTAACTTGTAAGTAAAAGCTGCATTTTACTTTAAATCTGTGTTTATGACACTTGACACTTCCGTGACTTGAATTGTAGAGCAAAACTCTCCCGCATTTTGTGAAATAAAGCACAACCCAAGAAAATAGGACTGAATCACCAATGCAACAGATTTTGTTTATTTGTTCGAGGTTGAATATCTTATCAAAGCGAGATCTCACCACGTATTTTGTCTCGTTTTATTATTAACGATAAATAGAAAGCTTAATTTAAGTAATATAAATTTTACCTTAAAATTTTTTAGGACCCTTGGTCTGTGCGGGGCTCGATTTAAATGATCAGTAAATGCATTGTTGACCTACAGGGACTCTTAAATTATTTTGATAACAATTAAACATGCATGTTAAACATATAATCATAATCATTTGTATGATTTGTATGATTTGTATGATGCATGACTAATTTGAACTAAGGAAGAAAATAAAAAAGATATATTTTTTACGCTCCCCCCCTATTTCCTTTTCACCGCTCCCTTGTAGCCATTTACCGCCCCCCCATTAGTCCCCGAGGTCACTACCGCTCCCTTGAATCGCTCCAACGCCCCTCCACCTAAGAGGGGCTACCGCCTACTTTGGAATCACTAATCTAAGCGAATGATTCATTAAATCAACCATTTGGTTGAGCTAGTTTCGGTTTTTTACACGGTTGAAATTCAGTATATGAGAATGTGTCGCTTTAACGACTCATTCTTATGTCCTACAGCTAGGCTATGGAACGATTTGCCAGCCTCTGTGTTTCCTCCCTCCTTCAACATGGGTCTCTTCAAGACCCAGGTTCACTCCTTCCTTTCCTCGAAAACACCCTCCACACAGCATCTCCAAACATGACATAGGCCCTGAGGGAAATTATTTCCCTCAAAGCCTCCTGTGTGGAGTTATTGTAAAAAAAAACGACTATATTACTATTTCTAATTTTGAAACTGTTAATTCGTGGTGGAATTCCATTTTAATGATTTAATAAAACAAATTTGTAACTTTATTCCACTTTTATTATTTTGACTGGACCCCTACCATCCCTTACTACCCCTAACATCCCCAAAAATAGTATATAAGCCGTAGGTTAACAAAAATTTGTACTAGTCTGAAGATGGCCGTCATAGGCTGAAACCGGTCCAGTCAAAATAATAAAAGTGGAATAAAGTTACAAATTTGTTTTATTAAATCATTAGACTATATTACTATTTCTTCCGGAAGGATAGGTTCGATGACTCTGTTCACCCAATCTTGTGGATAGTTTAGTGTAATACTTATTATTATTATTTAAGAAACATTTTCCAACTGATAATACTTTTTGAACTTAGACTAACTTTTCCGCAAAGCTGAAAACTTTAAAACTGAATCAATTACCATCGATCGAGCGGAGGAAAGCTTGTTATATCCTCTTTTAGATTGTGAGTTGAGAAATTCAATAAAACCTTTACAAAAAATTCCTAAGAGTTTGATAACATCACAATTCTAGGATTTTCCTGGAAAACCGAAAGAAATCCGCTTAGTTAATGGTGTGTTATAATAATAATAATAATACTTGCCCAATTTATGTAACGCAATTTTTCTATCACCTAAAGCGCGCTTTACAAAACTTGAAAGCTTTGGCTAAATTTACTATTAACCCATCTAAATACCTAAAGCTAAAGGTCAAATTACATTATTGTATTAACATACTAGTTATTTACATTTGTCGCGGGCTGTGAAAAATTGACGAACTTTTTGTTTAGCAGTAGATCGAGGATTGAGGATCGTGGATCATTGCATGAACATTTATTTTTATATTATGTTGATGTTATTATACTGTTATATTTTTCGATAAGTCTCACTTAATGGTTAGAATGATAACGTTGGAAAAATACTATAAAACTAATATTCAATGAACAGTTTTCTCAAAAAACCAATAAAATATATAAGTTAATATTAGTAATATTCGTAATGACACATTTGAAGCTTATGACTGGTAGAACCATTTGCCACCGTAATGCGGTCCAATGTTGTAGATACTCTCAGTATCGCCCTGGTAAAATACCACCATTCAGAAACGAAACTTTGCTTCAATTATTTTTTATAGTAAATACCGTATGAGTCCCAACTGCTCCCAACCGTCTAGAGCCAGTGGGACTATGGCATCACTAATTTGGGCACGTTATGAGGTTAAAGGTAATGAAAAAGGAAAGAGAAGGGAAATAGGAAGGTTGGAAAGTACCTTGCTATTTAGATCAGGTCACCAAACACGGCTAAAGCCGTTTCAAGCAACGTTTCAATTCTGAATGGTGGTCTTTCACCAAGGCGATACCTAGAGTATCTACCACTTGCCTGAAATGGCTTTAGCCGTGTTTGGTGACCAAATCTAAATTACCAAGTACATCTTCTTCTCTTCTTAACTCCTTTCAGCCACACAATATACCCTTTTTGGGAATGCCATACTCTCACTAGCTCCAGATAGTTGGGACTATTGTGCGGTATTAACAAAAAATAAAAATTCAAATGTGATCGAAAAAAATAATTTTTACGAATGTACCGGTAAAAATCGATTTCATATGAATTAGTAGCGGAGTTCAAAACAAGGTATTAAAACCACCTTGCATGTGCATTCAGAACAATTAAATACATCCGTTCCCTTTGGTTTTCGTTCAATTTGTGCAGGTATCCGAGTGAATCGTTCCTGATACTGTAGTTAAACGAAGCCAAACTTTAGCTGGAAAACTTTTCGTCGGAATATGGAATGCAATTAACTTTAGCAAATTAGGGCTGTCGACACTGAATAGAAAATCAACAGAAGCGTGATCTGGTCGATTACTTCGAGAGATTCTTCTCTTGGGGTAAGAATAACCTCATACAATGTAATATTTCAATGATCCAATCATGTCTGATTACGACTAAAAAGGATCGTTATGACAATTTAATCTCCTTCAACGGAAGTAATCTTCCCGATAAACCTTCCATTGACATTCTTGGTGTAAACTTAAGTGACCAGCTGAGGCAACGGGGCTCCATCGAAGCCAGAGTAAAGTTAGCCTCTCAGAAGTTGGTCGTGTTGTACCGGGTCCGCAGATACTTCAATAGTACACAACTGCTGACCTTGTACACATGGTAAGTGCGCCCCACTGTTGAATTTTGTAGCTACTTCTGGTCTACAGCCTCAAAATATCTGAAAAAATACTAGGCTCTGTGCAGAAACGAGCGGTCTGTTTGATACATTCATATCTTGACAAACAGATTGCAATCTTTGGAGCACAGACATCAGGCGGGAATGCTGTCTTTGTTCTACCGGTATTTCATTGGAATATGCCCCGAAGAACTCTGGTAATTGGTTTTTTTAAAACTCGCCATACGTGTCCAACATTTGTACACGGTTGACAGTCGATACATGAGAACGGGACGCTCTTACGGCTCGTTCTTGTATTCTGCGTTCTCAGCTGTGGAATGATTTGCCGGCTTCTGTGTTTCCTCCCTCCTACAATATAGGTTTCTTAAAGGCCCAGGTTCACTCCTTCCTTTCCTAAAAAAGACCCATCACTCAGCATCCCCAAAGGTGACATAAGTCTTGAGGGAAATAATATCCCTGGGGACCTCCTGTGTTCAGTTTGTCGATTTGAAAGGAAACTGTTGTCAACAATTTACTTAAGAACTTTCAACTCCTCCCCAGACAGGCCAATGAAACTAATTATTTGTACAAGAAATTATTTCGGTGTTTAAAAAGGTTTGATTAATTTCAGCCAAAGTTAGTTAAAATTTATATTACTTCGGGGACACGGACACACTTTTAATATACTTCTATCGGATTATCGCTTCAGTGGCTGTTGATAATAATACCTGACATTAATTTACACTTACCACTTCATAAATATCAATTCTAATACGCATTTACTTAATTCATCTCGAATTAATTAACGTATCTTCAATTTAATTTGGCTTTATTCCTTATATTAGATTTTTTTTTAAAAACAGAAAGTGTTCACATCGTGCTTTCTGAAATGTGCCATCGATGGTGTGAGTCAAAGAATTCGGAATTCGATATTAAACATTATATATTTGTTGCTAATATCGTTTGCACAGCATTTGTTTTATGTGAAGTATGGACCTGCCGCTGACAGCTCCGTTGTAACTTCTCTTTTCTTACACGTTTCGTTAAACAGAAAATGAAAGAAGGTACAAAAAATAAAATACACAGATTCTGAGAGGGAAATCCCTTGGTTGTCGCCCCAATGAGAGATCACAATTTATTTATTTTTATACTAACGGACCATTGTCCAATTACAAAAAATACATTAGACGAAATGGGAAAAAAAGAGCAACAGAGAAAAAACAGCACATACACAAAAAAACAATGACAAAAATAGGACACAAATACATACTCAAAAGAACATCTAAGTCAAAGCCCGAAAAAGGCTTTGGTAGAGTCGTAAGGAATAACAAAAATCATTTAAACTGGTACCAAATATTTCAAGACCATGATTTGAGTTAATAAGTCTCGATATTCTGGACAGTGGAGAATTAGTAGAGTAATTAGTAGAGTGATGATTGAGGAACAGCTAATCTTTGTATCTGAGTCTACGGCAAGGAGTTTTGAACTGGACGAGTTGCAACAAAGAAGGTTAAAAAAGCGAAACGTTCTTGAATTGGTTTTATCCGCGTTTAGTAACCATATTTAAATAGCCAGGTACTTCTAAACTTTCCTTTTTTTAAACTTCTTTGCCTCCTCACTTTAATTTCCAAGAATAGATAAAAAATAGGTCTTTTTTAAAGTCTGGCCTTGAATTTGTTACCATATATTTAATTATTTCTTTCAAACATTGCTGCTTCAGATTTTTATTTTCAAAATGATTTTTAATAGTAATAACCACAAAAAAATGAAAGATAAATAATCAGAAAGGTTATTTATTTCCAAAATCTTGTGATTAACGTTTACTAGGAAATAAATCAAGATAAATCTTGTTTATCACACACAGCGAAAAATAATTCTTTTCTTTTGATAAAATATCATCTTGACCGTTAACATGCCTAATTTTTTGTTTTCTTTGGTACACAATCGGAAAGAGATAATGTGATATTAATAGCGCGGAGGGTGCGTCGCCAAAAAACCTCATATAATTGAAGGTTTATAAAGGGGTGGGAAATACACAGAGTGACTGGTACTTGATACTACATGTTTTTGAACTTAATACCAAACAGACATAATTTATATTTTCGTAAAAAGCAATTACTTTGTGGTTTGACATATTTAAAGAAATGGAAAAATAACTTTGTATTAGACTACGGATAAAAGTTTATTTTTTTATTCTTCACAAAAATGGTCATGGCAACAGATTAAATAATTTAGAAGAACTAGAAATAAAGAAAGGCATTACGATTAATAGGCACATTCTAAATAATCAGGAAAACTTGTCCAGTAGTCCAATATTAGGTATATTTCCTGTTAACTCATAAAATTTCTCACTATTCTTTAATCACCTCCTCATTCGACGTATTGTCTCTTTCAATTCATATTATCTGTGTCTTTGTCTCTGTTCCTTTGTTATAATTTACGTATTTTCAAATTGTTTTCTAATTGTTTTGTTATTTTTTTTATATATGGTTCTCCTTCTGTATGTATATATAATCGCACACTTTGTATTTTTTTGTTTAGTTTAATTGTGTACCCTGATGATGCTAAGGCGAAACCGGTCAGTCATAAAATAATAAGTAATATCCGTGGTCAGAAACAATGTTAGTTTTTCATTTATTTAGATATAATTTAATTAAAATAAAGTAAAATGTAAAACGTAAAAAATAAAAACAAAATCGGCTAGACAACCGAATAATCTACGGGTATCGCTGCTGAAGAAGCGATGTCGGGGACGGAAATTTTAATAATTTTAGTATGTCACGCAAATCGAAAGTGTTTTTCGTATCGTATCTATAACTCAAAGTATCTGGCTTCACCAAAAATTTATACAAGAATTATTTTTTTTCTTTCAGTTATTTTTTTGTGTGGATGAATACCGCACAAGAGTTTCAACTGACAGCCGGAAAGACAGTTAAATAACGTTTTGATTTATTAAACTTTATTTAAATGGTATGTGCACAACCAGCCTAATGGAATTTAGATCCAAACTAAAAACTCACTTTTTCAGGCATTCATTAGCATTAATTTGTCATTTCACTCATACTGATCAACGATTCTTTTAAAATTACTAATGTAACTAGTTTTAAGTCACTAGTTATAAGTATAAGTTGTAAGTCACTAGCCACAAGTCTTAGATGTAAATCGCTAGATAAAAGTCTCAGTAGTTAGGTACTAGCTATAAGTCCTAATTGAAAGTCACTAGTTGAAAATCTTAGTTGTAAGCCATTAGTAATAGTAATAAATCTTAGCAGTAAGTTTTTAGTTGTGTTTTAAGTTTTTTTTTTTACACGAAATCGGGGTATGTTGTGAGTATGAAGGTAGTGGGGAGGGGAAGAAGATGTGGAAGGGGAAGGTTAGGAAGTACCTGGCTATTCAGATCTGGTCATCAAGCACGTTTAAAGCTATTAGAAGCAACGTTTCAATTCTGAATGGTGATCTTTCACCAGGGCGATTCTTAGAGTATCTACCACTCTGGAACGTGTCCCAAATATAATTTTTTATAATATTTGTGAATTAAATGTGTTATGACACATATTAATTAAATAAAAGTTATTGACGCACGCCGGGTTTGAACCCGCGACCTTTGGATTCGTAGTCGAGCGTCTTACCACTCGACACTGGAGGTCGACTAAGTGATAAGTTTTAGATTAGATAAATTAAATTGTATAGCGCTCTTGAAGTGATTGTCCTACGAAAACAGTGCTATAGAAGTAATCCATTTATTATTATTATGGTAATTGGAATTTCGTATACAAATACAGGTAAAAATTGGGAGATGCATTTACTACCTAAATTAAAATTTTCAAACTAAGAATGGCTATTTTTTTACAATTCCTTAAAATACATTGAGATGGCTATTTTATTTATATACAAGGAGGGACATACCTACTCAAAGTCACTGCGTGCGTTAGGCATTTAATATTGGTTTTACTTAGGCGGAGCTATCGACAGTGAAAATCTTGTTCTTTGATTTCAGAGTCCAACTCTTTTTGGTGATAATATTTAAATTCGTTGTTACCCGGAAAAATCACAGAATGTAACATGACTTCTCAAGAAAAATATTAGTTGTTATCCACTCAATTTAAATATGTAATAATATCTATTAAAATTCATTAAACGTTTTATTAGAGTGATACTGTGAGTATCGCCCTGGTGAAAAAACACCATTTAGAATCGAACTTTGCTTGAAATAGCCGTGTTTGGTTACCAGATATGAATAGCCTAGTACCTTTCAACCTTTCTCTTCCCCATCTCCTTCCCCTCCTCACTACTTTAAGCCTCACAACATACCCCAATTGGCGATGCCATACTCTCACTGGCTCCAGACGGTTGGGAGCAGTTGGGACTCTTGTGCGGTATTCACTATTAAACATTTTTAGATAAGTAAAGATTTGAAACGATTCGGTTCAAAAAATGGTAATTTAAATTGAAATCTGTTTCAAATTTGAAAAGCTCATAATCGTATGGTCGTACGTACTCACACAGGAATTTATTCATAGTTAATAACTTAAGAATTGACATATTCACTTGTGATCTTTTTGCATATCTCTTCTCTTAGGTGTGTTTGTAAATATATCGCATCAAAAACCAGCTAACCGGTATATTGTTTGAGGCTTCGAAGGTACAAGGATTCTGTAATTTAATGCCTTAACGGTGTGTAAAAACAAAATGCCCATATTTTTCAATGATTTTCCGATATGAATTTATCCCCCGAGCTTTAGCGGGCAAGTTGTAAATAAGGTGACGTGTTTCCAATATTTATGTAGAAATATTTACACGCTTCGTAAAGGAACCCGCGGAGCGAGGGAAAATACAGGAAGGCCAAACAGTATCATTCCTTATGCAACACGTTGTGTTCAGATTTATGTTGGCATCGCTAGGCGCCACCTGTGGGCAGTTGCTAAAGATTGCAACCTTGGAGTGAGAATATATGGAGAGATGCCTTTGTGAAACAGTGAAGTCAGGTCGGTTGGCTTTATACTGACTCGATAGGAAGAGACAAAGATATGATAAAGGATGTTGGATAGCCTTTTAGTTACCGCCCACATGGACTTCGGACATTTTAAATAAACATATTTGAACAGACAAAACGGTATCTATACACCATTAAAATGATTTATAAAATCGATATATCACACAAACACTAATAACAGAAGGTTTGCCTAAATAATGATGGAAGATTTATTAAAAATGTGAGAATTCTAAAGTTCGGTCAAAAATATTTAAAACTGTTGAAATACCCCTGAAAAGTGATATTTTACAGTCTTTGTTTGGTCTTATTTGAACATTTACGAATATCAAATATCATCATCATGTTTAATTTATTTATATAACCACTGCAAGTTTTTTAATCAACACAAAAATAGAAAGTAATCTCAAAATTCGTTGACGTAAGTTATACGACTCAATGACGTGAAGTTATCGCGGACGGATAACATTCGTACATGCTTAGAAGTGCTGCAATATTATGTGAGGACTTTTCTTGTCTCTTTCTCTCTCATCTTTATACAATATTGACCTAACAACACAAATAAATTGTGTTCAAACCGACCAAACTTCAGATAATGTGTTGAATTCAGAAAATGTAATAACTCTACTATGAAACAAATGGGACTGCTCGTGAAAAGGCAGCATTTTTGTATTTAAATTAAATTAATTCTAACTAACCACCCATTCATTTCTAAGCAGAGGTAGGCAGAGAGGATAAACCGCCATACAACTCTGTCTTGGCACCACGTTTAGACATCGTCTCATACATTCACTTTTGTTATCGTGGCTCTTGACTTGGACCGACTCAAGTATTTGATTCACTTGATTGTGGCAAATCTTCCGCAAGCGTCCCCGGCTTCTTCTGCCTTTCACTTTAACGTAATATATTCTTTTCACATTCCTTTCTTCGTTCATTCGCTCTACGTGCCCAAACCATCTGTGCGTCCCTTTCTTAATCCTATTCATTACGCTTACATCATCCTTGCGTTCTTTCCAGATATAAACATTTTTAACACGGAAATACATGATTTTACCACTGATAAGCGCCTTTGAGGTGATATTTCACAAAAAACGGCGCTACATAAATTAGCCAAGTACCATGCGCCTCGAGAATCTTATTTCTACAGCATTCGGTCTACTTACATCCTTCCTTTGCCAGTACCATACCTCACTGTCATAGATCAGGGTTCGTATAAGCACTTCGTTGTGGACTGTTAGCTTCGCTTCTTCGATTTTTTTTTATTTATTTGAGCTAACAGCGTTCAGCCCTCCATTGATTTCCTGAATTCACCCTTATTTCATCAGCCCTCATCATCTTTTGTTAACATTCTTCCTTTACACACGAACTCATCCACTTGTTCTAAGTATTCATAACACACAACTATATTGCACGCTGTTCTCGTATTCTCTCTTTCAAAAACCATGACTTTGAACTTATTTACATTCATCATTAACTCATTCTGCATACATAATTAGTTCATTCTAGATACGAAATATTGTGGATCTTCTATACTGTACAAAATCAGCACTGCATCATCAGTATACAATAAACAAATAAAGAAACTCCAGGCAGGTGTAATCAAAACACTTAATTATGAAACGTTGAATGAGAGTTTTATAGCCTTTCACGATGGCTAAAGCATCACACAAAAGCTCTTAATATAATATTTATGTGCTTAAATCAAACAAATTCAACATCCCGTGGAAATTTTTAATTACACGAGCAAAGCATTTTACAACCCGTTGGCGTTGGTTGTTCCCCATCGAGGCTTTTTCGGTGTGCACTTTAATTATTCACGATTTACCTAACGAACGTGGAATACCTACAACGAATCCAATGCCCCTAGAACACGTACAGTACTTCTGAAATATGTTGAATATCATACATTTTACTATTTTTCTGTTTTCTCAAAGAATTACGTCGAATGGCTGACTCTAATAGGATAATAACCTTAAAAATACAGACTATTATCAGACGTTCGTAGTGGTTTTTCTTTCAATAATAGTTTTTTTTTATAGCGTAAAGAGTTTTTTCGATATTTGTTAATGTCATTTTGATGCCATTGAATTTTTTTATCGAACGTATCTTGAAGTATTTTTTTTATATTTCGCCCATGACAAAAGAAAACATCGTTTCCTACATTATACAATTTTTACAAAGTACAAAAACTGTCCAAGAATTTTTTATCACATAAAATTTACATTCCGCATAATTTAACACTTATAAACAAATGCGCATCCTTAATTGCAATATGCCCTTGATTTAAATTCTAATCATAGGAATGGCTTTCATAGAAATGGCGACAATCGTGAGAAATAACTAGTATTAAGGATTTACAAGGAGTTACTTTAAATTTAAATAAAACCATTTAAAATTTTAATTTGGCTTACAAGATTTGGACAGAATTAAATCTTTTACCAGAATACACTGAAAAGACACTTGTGAAAAAATGAGTAAGATACGAGGTATTTATTAAAAGCGTTAATCGTTTTGTAGGGACGTGGAGTGTTGTAAAAAGAGTATATCCGACATTTACTTTTGTTGAAGTTTAAACGAGGAGTGTGTTATCGAATTGATAACATTACAAAAGCGACTATTTAATAGGTCACTTGGGTGGCTATATCGGTTATTCCACACCCATTATATTCTTCTGACGATGACCTAAAAGTTTTTTTTATGTTACGCTCTGTATTTAATAATCTCAAATGAATTTCTCTAACAGTATTGTGTTTAAAATCAGATGCACCAGACTTCTTCAGGCGTGGAATCTAAAACCTACCAAAAAAATAATAACACAAGAGACTTTTTGATTATACATTTGGAAAATAATTTTATTGATTAACCCGTGTAATGTTGTCCTTAGAAAGACTTTTGGACTTCTAGCGTTTCGGAGAAATCTCACTGTTTTCAGAGCTCTTATGTCTTGAGTTTTGTTTTCAACTGACCGCTTACACGTCTCCATTCAATCCGGATGTTAAGACCTACGTGAAAATCATTAATTATGTCCGGAAAGAAGTACGCGCGTTGATTGTGGTGGGGAGGAGGAGGGGGATTGGGGCGGGGCTTGTATCATCAGGTGGTTTACGTGGAGTTATTAAATTGGGTTTTTTGGTTTTATTTATTTCATATTAGTTACTTGTAAATCAATGTTTACAAAGTACCTAATTATAATTTATATTCTTTTTGACTAATAACAATGATATGATAACTCATATACTACCTGATAGTATATTTTAAATGGTTCATAAAGACTATTTTTTAAATTTATTAATTGGCGTAATTTTGATGGTTTCCGGCAGCGCATTATAACATTTTATCCCTTTATTAAGTAAGCTGTTTTGTGTATTGATTGTAATACTTTTTGGTTTTCTGATTTATTTTCATGTCCTTGTACTATGTTGGTGAATATCCACATTGCAGATAATTTCGGCAGAAAAATATTGTGGTAACAATTTGTTCTTCATTTTATGTTTAAATATCAATGTTTAATTTTAATCAAATTTAGGTGGATTTAAACTGTGGGGAGGGGAGGAATTAATTCGAAAAAAAGACGAGAAAACCGCTACGAAATTATACGATGTATTCCAGTAGATTTATTTCGCGTTACGATCTACCGTTGAGGTGACATTGGGCATTGCTGGAAAGAAAACTTCTATTCTGACACATTATTTTGACAGGTACGAGTAGCTTTATCAATAAAATGAGTCTCAATCTCAAAAGAATATAAAACTTTTTCATTTTCGAGTGAAAAATGAAAAAGTTTTTTAAAAACCACTTACTTCACAAATAAATCTATGCATTTTAGTTAGTAAGTAATGAGTTGAAAATATTCAAGGGAAAAAACATCAACATATTTATGTCGAATAAATTCAGATTCTCAAAGAGTTTTACCTGATTTGATGATATAACGTGTGGGTAAAGTGATATATTTTCTTTTGTGGTTGTGACCTTCAGTCACAAAAGCTGTCAGTGTTTTTTCTGATACGTCAACTCAGTCCTTGGGAAATGGTTTAGGACGAATTGAGATACGACGCGGCAGATAAAAAAATAAGGTTTTACATTTTATTTGTGGGCTGAAAAGGCAGTCGGCTATCAGCGAGCAGTGTGAAAGCCTTAATGGAAAACACCCATTTTAGTTTACAAAGCAGAAGTGATGCGGTTTTCTTTACCCAGTATCATTTCACGGGTAGAAAATATTATGAGTACAAACTTTTTCTGGGGAGAAAAATTTATCTGGTTGAATCTTGAGGGATGTGGTTGTGTCTAGAAAAGTTAAACGAACTTTTACATGAAATATGAAACACATTAAATAGAAAACTGGCTGATATAACCCAAACCACACGATAAGTTGAACGGGTCAATTGCCCAAACGAGTTCATAATAATAAATTTAAAAGAAATGGTAGTATTTAATACAAAAGGTTTCAACTGGAAATCTATTATATTTATGAAATATTATCTGATAGTATTAATACTATATGCGTGCGTCGTACATGGTTCGATTAATCGCCGTATGTGGTGCCAATGTCTGCAAAAACACCATTAAAAAAATCATTAGGATTCTACTCTACTTTCACTATTTGGTATTTTATACATGAGACCATCAAGACAAAAAACATTACACTCAAACGAATTTCGCAATGATTCCTGACATTTGATCTCTTCTTTTTAATAAAATAGAAAATATATAGCTTTCACAGGGTGTCTATTGAAGCTCTATGAAGTATTCTGAAAAACTACAAAGCATTGTGACGAATATTATTTATAAATTTATTGGATACAATAAGAACATATTTTTTGGTCTGTTGATTGCTTTGACATTTGAAATCTAATGTGAACATATTTTTTCAAAGAAGATTCCTTTCATCTACATACCGAAGGCATATTGAATGCAAAGATAAGGTTCTTGAATTTTCTTTCTTTTGAAGTAAAAAGTCTTTTCTCCAAGTCTCAGGCGGTCACATATTGCTGACACTTGGTGGATCGCCCTGTAATATCAATTTACATGGATAACAATACTAGTCGAACCTGTTGAAATATGTTTTTGAATTATACATAGGTATGTAGTTAAATTATATCTATCTATGAAAATGAACACTAAGCTGAACGTTTTTCATACTTTGAAACCCAGTGTTAATCCAAATTAACATGAACTTTGTAATTGATTTTTTCGTATCCATGGCAATTAAAAAAAATACGTTTTTGTTTTATAATAGCTGGCAATCGTCTCTATGGTGTCTTTTTTCGTTATGTTGCAATCCTTATAATCCCTACACGAAATTTGAAAACATTTTCACAGCTCTCCATTCGGCGGCCATTTTCGGACTGGGATCTGTATTACTGTCTGGGATAGAATTTTTATTTTGTTTTATGTTATCTTTATATTAATTCATACTACAATGCAAACGTACCATTTTTTTACATCAGGCTGTTATTCGTTTGTATTTGTGTGGTGGTTTTAAAAAAATATATTTTACCACACTAATTTTTAAAAACCCTCCAAGGCCCAATGTTATTTCAAATTAAGGTAAAATGATTTTAACGTTACTTTAAAAAAAATATGATTAAAACGATTTAAAATTTATTTTTAATAAAAAAAAATAGTGAATACCGCACAAGAGTCCCAACTGCTCCCAACCGTCTAGAGCCAGTGGGACTATGGCATTCCCAGTTAGGTATGCTATGAGGCTGTAGGTAGTAGGAAGGAGAAGTAGATGGGGCAGAGGAAGGTTGGGAAGTACCTGGCTATTCAGATCTGGTCACTAAACACGGCTAAAGCCATTTCAAGCAACGTTTCTATTCTGAATGGTGGTCTTTCACCAGGGTATTACTTAGAATATCTACCACTGTGGAACGTGCCGCAAATACACATTTTATTATCTTATAAGAATAAAATGTGTTGTGACACATATTAATTAAATGAAAGTTATTGACGCACGCCGGGCTTAAACTTTTGACCCTTACCAATCGACCATGGAGGCCGTCGAATATTTCAATACCTTAAGTATGTTCTTTATGTAAAATCAATAACTTGAAGCCAAAATTAGATGTAATAATAATAATATTTGAATAATTTGAATAGTGCCGTTTTTGTGAAAAATCACTTGAAGGGCGCTGGTAATCGGCTAATCAGAATGTAGTTACACGTGTCTCCATTTCAATGACGACATACGGCCTAGAATGGATTATTCAAACTATGGTTTAGTAAGATGATACTATTTAAATGTGATACATATGTAATGACGACATACGGCCTAGAATGGATTATTCAAACTATGGTTTAGTAAGATGATACTATTTAAATGTGATACATATGTATAATCATTTATTTTATTTAACACATAGTCGCTCGTTCAAAGTGAAGAATATATAAGATTTATTTTACCAGATAAAATCAAAGCTTAGCAAAGCCATTCATCAAATATTCACGAGAAAAATAATTTTGTAACATCCGTAGATATTTGAGTGAGACAAACATCGTGCGATATTTGAATAAATAATGATGAATTTTCACTCAACTGAAGATCAAAGCAAATGCAAACACTTTAAGAAAAAATGGCTCATTCTGAGAGCGACAATATTTTTTCTGAAATACTTTATCCAATTATTGCGGATGATTTTTTTTTTCATTCCGACTTTCAACCCCGATGGATTGATATGAGCTTTTACATAAAACCAGTTGAACTATGATGACTGGATTGTACCTCCGCAGCCAAATTTGTTTTAGGGGTTTTATTAATTTGTAATTATTATTATGACGACTTTCGTGGTCGAGTGGTAAAATGCTCGACCACGAATCTAGAGGTTGCGGGTTCAAACCCGGCGTGCGCAAATAATTTTTATTTAATGAAGATGTGTCTAAAACGCATTTAGTTTACATATATACTCGTATAATTTATTTGCGGCACGTTCCAGAGTGGTAGATACTCTAAGTATCACCCTGGTGAAAGACCACTATTCAGTAAAAAAACGTTGCTTGAAATGGCTTTAGCCGTGTTTGGTGACTAGATCTAAATACACAAGTACTTACTAACCTTCTCCTTCTCCTTCTCCTTCTCCTTCTCCTTCTCCTTCTCCTTCTCCTTCTCCTTCTCCTTCTCCTTCTCCTTCTCCTTCTCCTTCTCCTTCTCCTTCTCCTTCTCCTTCTCCTTCCTTCTCCTTCTCCTTCTCCTTCTCCTTCTCTCCTTCTCCTTCTCCTTCTCCTTCTCCTTCTCCTTCTCCTTCTCCTTCTCCTTCTCCTTCTCCTTCTCCTTCTCCTTCTCCTTCTCCTTCTCCTTCTCCTTCTCCTTCTCCTTCTCCTTCTCCTTCTCCTTCTCCTTCTCCTTCTCCTTCTCCTTCTCCTTCTCCTTTCTCCTTCTCCTTCTCCTTCTCCTTCTCCTTCTCCTTCTCCTTCTCCTCTTTCTCCTTCTCCTTCTCCTTCTCCTTCTCCTTCTCCTTCTCCTTCTCCTTCTCCTTCTCCTTCTCCTTCTCCTTCTCCTTCTCCTTCTCCTTCTCCTTCTCCTTCCTTCTCCTTCTCCTTCTCCTTCTCCTTCTCCTTCTCCTTCTCCTTCTCCTTCTCCTTCTCCTTCTCCTTCTCCTTCTCCTTCTCCTTCTCCTTCTCCTTCTCCTTCTCCTTCTCCTTCTCCTTCTCCTTCTCCTTCTCCTTCTCCTTCTCCTTCTCCTTCTCCTTCTCCTTCTCCTTCTCCCTTCTCCTTCTCCTTCTCCTTCTCCTTCTCCTTCTCCTTCTCCTTCTCCTTCTCCTTCTCCTTCTCCTTCTCCTTCTCCTTCTCCTTCTCCTTCTCCTTCTTCAAGTATTACAGCTAAATAATAAAAGCAATCAAAATTTTCCAATAGTCACCACATCAGTCTAAATCAAACGGTTGGGAGCAGTTGAGACTCTTGTTCGATATTTACTGTAAAAAAACAACAACAATGTTTCCTCATCTTGAGCCAACGTTTTGTACAGCTTTGTACCGCCCATTACCAAGGCAGATATGTAGAGTGTAGAAGAAGCACCTGGTTCAAAGTCGTGATTTATTTATATGAGTCAATGAAACATATTCACATTTTGATTAAATCCTAATAATAGTGTTTATTACCATTACTGTTAAAACTAATACTACCTATAAGTAGTACGTATAAGTAGTTATCAAGTGAATGAAGCAGCAAAACCCTCAAATGGTGAGCTTCTGCCTTGTGAAATTTCCACACACGTTTTAGTTCTGAATTATATTTTTAGGCGGATGCAATTATTTTCAGTTCTTTAATATTTAAAAAAAAAACTTATTAAAGGTCTGATAAAGCCGGGAAGCTATTATTAATATTTTATTTATTTATTGTTAAATGTTCTCTCTACTGACCATAAATTAAAAAAGTAACTCCCCCATTAAATTAGGTATTAAATAATCTTTCCGAAATTATAATTAAAAATATTCCATCAACTGGAAGGCACAAAAAGTCAAACACATTATTTATTGCATGCGATAAAGTAACTATGAAACGAATGAAAATGCAAGACTTTGAAGTGCTCATTTATATTTCACAAATTAAAGCTGGTTTGAAATGTTTTCAACTACACGCTAAATTAATATTTCGAGTTCCAACGATTTCCATGAAGTTTTATCGCAGAGGTTCTCAAACTTTTTTGTCCCGTAGACCACTTGTCGATTTTTTCTGTTTTGTATAGACCCCCTGCTTTCCTAGTATTGATTTTTTTTAGCGTTGGGAAAAACTTCAAAGTTTTGTGAACGCTTCAGGAACTGCTAGTTCTTTGAAATGAACCCTTCGCGGTGAACACTTCAATTGTAGTCGAACTCGTCAAAAAATAGTACTAGTCGGTAGAGATCCCAAATCGAAAAGTGCTAGCAAATCAACAAAAATTCCTCTCCGAAAAAAAGCACTAGTCGGTAGAGATTTGAAATCGAAAAGTACTAGCAAATCGGCAAAATATCTTCCACAAAAATTATATTAATATAATTAGGGAATTAAAGTCCATTAAAAGATAGTATTACGTAAGTACCTACATAGGTACTATCTGTGAGGTGGATTATTACATTTTCGGGAAGCCAACATTTTGATGACGGCCTGCCTAAATGGAATCCACTCCCGTGGACCCTCATTTACGTCTCATGCACCCCCAATTTTTTTTTTCATTGACGTGGACCCCTTGCGGGTCAGAATCGACCCCTGGGGGTCGATATAGACTACTTTGGGAATGACTGTTTTATCGCATCGGAAAACCGAAAAGCTTTGAGAATAACAAACAGTCATTTCAAAATATATTTTATATTTTTCGTTTAACATTAAGGTATTCAATATATAAAAAGACAGGTTTGCTGAACCATTGAAATGGTTTTGAGGAATAATTTAGTAAGGTAAATCAATACCAAAAACAACAATTTATGGCTTTTGAGTTAAATCAGTATTTTTTTTTTAAATAAAAAATAATTTTAAAAATGAATATAAACCCTGTTCGAATCGTCAATCTTTCGCACACCTGGCCTTGGGGCAAGAATGTTACTGTTGGATCATGAAGGCTGTATTGAAGGTAAACCAGCACGAAATAATATTTTTCTTTGTAAATAATGGTAGAGGAGACTAGGGGAGAACAGGGTCGCTAACGTTTAGAAGCAATTTTGCATGTGTTCAAAATAAGAAAGATGTTTAATATAAACTTAAAAAGTGTACTTAAATAATTTTACAGACAATTTGTAACAAAAATCTCAAAAATAATAATAAAATACTTCTTCATAACAAAAAAATAAAAAGTTGGAATTTTTCCCGTTTTATCCCACGTATGGGGTATTTTTCCCTAAAAACTACAATAGCAGGCACATTTCATAAATCAGTACCGCATTACCGTCTCCACTATCCATTCCGGCATACGAGCTATGGGCATATTTTTACAGTGGACACAGGAGTATCAGCTCTCAGTAGATTTTGAATATAGCTCATTACATTATAAGCATAAAGCGTCATTTTCCAGAGAACTTTTCATTTCTTAATTGTTTGTGGAGTTTCTTTTCCCTTAGATGTTATAGCATTATTTTCTTTTAATAACCCCTTCTTTACACTTTCTTCCTTTACTTCTTTTGCTTTCTGGGTCTTTTCAACCAGTTCCCATAACTCTTTCTTATAGGGCGACACACGAACACGACCTTAAGTCAATTTTTTCCAAAATCGTAATAATATAACACAAATTCACACGTTTATAAGTTTTCCCTAGGGAAATCAAGTAGGAACACACCCGCCTTCAACACTCGCACAAGGCAAACTAATCGAGACTGGCTGGAGGTCTCGCGCGTGTACGGCACTCGTGGAAGGGGTAACACCCACAGTTCCATTGTACCCGGTATACCGTTCTGTCCTGGTTTCCCCTACGTATTTACGAACGTAACGATTATGCTAAATAATTTATTTAAACTCATTCGCATAGAAACTAAATTTGAATTGTATAAGTAAAGGTTCACAGAGTACCCACCGAAGCAGCCATAAATTTAGATAAAATTGTAAATTATTATGTACACCGTATTCATCATCCCTCCATAGATGGTCTAAGATCACCTTTCTGCTGGCATTTTTTAAAAGGAAAATAATATTTTCATCTCAAAATCCGCCCGGATGCCTACTAGTGTGCACCACTACCCTGAGGTTATTAAGTAAATTAATATTAATTTGTCTTTGATTTGCAATCATTTTATTATTAAGACTAGTGATCTACTAGTATTTGTTTTTTTTTAATTGTGATAGCTATTTTGGCGTTTAAATACACTAAAAAACTGTGATTGAGCCACACGAAAACGGCTTTTAAAATGATTCTAGTTACCACCACCCCATTATTATTTTTTTGCTGCTTAAATAATAAAAGAGATATTAGAGCATCAGAGGGAGAACAGCACATACATAATATTAAATGAAGCAATGGCAAAAATAGGAAAAAAAACATACATAAGAAAGAACATTCACATCAAAGTTTCGGCAGGGTCGCAAATAATTACAAAAATAATTTAAACAGCTACCAAAAATTTTAAGACCCTGGCTTGAGTTAACAAGTCTCGACATTCTGGACAGTGGAGAATGATACCCGTCATTAGTAGAGTGATGATTGAGGAACAGCAATTTATTGTTTCAGGCCGCATATTTTCAAATTACTGTAAAAAGTTGTGTGATTAATCAAGATATTCACATTTTACTCCTTTATTATAGAGGTACCGCATGGCGGCCACAAGATGTCGTTCATACTTCGATATCACTTAAGTATGGATAAACTCTATATTTTCCCTGTTCCCATTCAATACATAAATATATATCTATCCTTCAAAAATTGGAAGGAAATCATTAAAACCGAACTAGAGTCCTAAAAAAATCAAAGTAAAACAGAGAATGTTGACATTTGATTTGATAAGATTCAATTCAAATATGTAAATTAATTATGTTTTTTATTTTTATAGTGAATACCGCACTAGAGTCCCAACTGCTCCCAACCGTATAGAGCCAGTGAGACTATGGCATCCCCAATTGGGGTATGTTGTGAGGCTAAAGGTAGTGGGGAGGGGAAGGAGATGGGGAAGAGAAAGTTTTGGAAGTTGGCCAAAAGCCATTTCAAGCAACGTTTCGATTCTGAATGGTGGTCTTTCACCAGGTCGATACTTAGATTATCTACCACTCTGGAACGTGCAGTAAATAAACTTTTTTTAAATTATTTTATATGAATTAAATGTGTTATAACATATATTAATTAAATAAAAGTTATTGGCGCACGCTGAGTTTAAACCTGCAACCTTTGGATTCTTAGTTAAGTAGTTAGTCTTACCACTCGACTATGAAATTACAATTTCAAAAAAATAATATTAACTTCTGGGAATTCAACACAAAAACAAAAATTACTTCAAACCTCTTCTGTTAAGTCTATTCTATTCAGTATATTCTGTTTTTTTTTTTCCAGGGGCTGTCAGTTAAAAAGTTAGGGTTTTCTATTGTTAGCTTCCTACCCTCAAACTGACCGTGAACTTCAAACTGTGTTCCAAAAAGCACTCCCGAAGGAGGCCAGGATTATCATCAATCATAAACAACCAGGAGGAAAAACATCCAGTAATATACAAAATGGAAAATCAGATTTCAAAATTTGATTCCTTTAAAAAGATCATTGACAGAATGAAAATTATTCTGTTATCACGACAAGCCCGTAAGTATTTGAAACTGAAATTGGGTGGTTTGAACTCTAATAATAATATTTGGGTAATTTGTTCTATTTTTAGTTTGGTCGAAAGGTAAGACGTTTTGGTCTCGGATGCAAACCCGGCGTGCGTAAAATTGTCATTTAATTTATTTATCATAACACATTTAATTCATATAAAATAATATAAAATATATTTGCGGCACGATCCAGAGTGGTAGATACTCTAAATATCGTCCTGGTGAAAGACTACCATTCAGAACCGAAACGTTGCTGGAAATGGCTTTAGCCGTGTTTGGTAAATAGATCTGAATAGCCAGGTTCTTTAACTACCTCTTCCCTATCTTCTTCCCCTCCCCATTATCTTCAGCCTCAAAAAATACCCCAATAATTGGGGATACCAAAGTCTCACTGGCTCTAGACAGTTGGGAAAAGTTGGAATTCTTTTGCAGTATTTACAGTAAAATAAGAATTTTGCCGTTTTTGTGAAAAATAATCTCAAGGGCGCTGTTGAAATGTTAATTCCTAGACTATACGTTATTACTAACTACGCATTATTCAAAGCATTTTGATATTTATTTATATGATGTACAAAGATAATATTTATACAGAAGCATACTTACCTGGGAGGTCACGTCAGATAAACATTATTATTATTTTTATTTCTAGTTTGGAGAAAGACACAGTTTTGGTCTCAGGGGACATGATATTGGTATAATCGTAGTTGATATTTATTTATTTACTAGACTCTCGTTTGATTCTGAAGACTTTTGTGTGGCGCTTCAGCCATCTTAAATATGTGTACCATTTCGGAGAAAGCTTGACTCATATTGGGATTTTTTAAGCTTTTTGTCGCTTCAGTTGACTCAATGCTCACATCGAGTTACCCCGAGTCGATTGAAGTCTGAAGACTTCAGATGGCGCTTCAGCCGTCGATATACGTTTTAGTAATCATAAAAATAACAACTTATTTTACCGATAAGTTGTAAAGGGTCAAATATAGGTGCGCATTCATTATTGGAGTTTACTGGGAACGTTTTCGATGGTTTTATTTTTGCTACTTTTCCACCTATCTCACCAATTTAGCTCGGTCTACAAAGTTCTATAAATTTCATTCGGGCGATAGACAAACACGATATATGCTTTCCCAATGAAAGCTTAGATGGAATGTGGAATCGAAGCAAGTAAACTTTGGAGCGTGAGACAGTTGAACACATACGAGTTAAATTACGTTCACTTGCTTGAAACTTTGAAACTCTTTCAAGTTGCACGTAAGCACTTGAAGAGGCTCTTTATTTTTTTCTAGTCTTTTATCGAAATTGAATATTTACGCTCATTTCGTTTTTTCCTCCAAAGTCTTTTATGAAAATGAAATATTTACGTTTATTTAGTTTTTTTTTAAGGATTTTATAAAGATTGCTTTTCACATCTCTGAAAATTAAATGTGGTCTGTTAATTTTTTATTTAACTAAAAGCCTGTGTAATAAAACGTGCACTCAACCCATATGAAAAAAATACATAAGTTTAAACACATTTACAAATGAAAGTAACAACACCTTTTCTTCCTCCTCAAAATAATTAATTTACAAAACTAAATTTAAGACTTCGGAAACATAAAATCACTTTTCTTTCTTATTACAAACTAAAATAAGAATAAAAACACCAACTATTATAATCTCTGCGCAATAATATACATAAGGGAGCACTTCTGTAATCAGTATTGATAATTTTCACCTGACTCGGGCGTGGCTAGGACTAGGGCTAGGGTATTTATACATCCATTTATAGCACATGTCGAGATTTTTTTTTGTTTATTTGTATAACCACTTATTCACAGCGTTGTAATCAACAAAAATATAGGCAATAACCTAAGAAACCGTTGAGTTATGTCGCATAACAAAACGTAGTGGGCGGAGTCACCGGAGACGCGGGAGACGGAAAAGATGCTTACATACAGAATGGTGGTGCTATATTATGTGAGAAATTATCTTGTCTCTTTCTTTCTCACGGCTTACAAAGTAAAAACCCGGAGAAACTGATTTATCGTAAAATTGTATAGGTTAGGTAAAAAAAAGTAGCTCTCTTTCTCTCTTCATTCTTGCTTTAAGGTTATAATGCCTTTTACTGAAAAAAAAACAGAAATATTGATAAAAAAAACACACCAGACATGAAATTCTGAGAGCGCGCTGTAGGAGTGTCTAGTACTAAAGCCTGGAATAGACTGACAAATGATTTGAGAATGATAAAAGACTCAACGGAGTTCAGAAAAAAAATTGCATGAGGTTTTTTTGTAATAACAAACAGTAATGTCACTTTGAAAATCTTTTTTTTCTGCCGCACTGACGTCAGTAAACTTCAAATACTATTACTCAACTTGTAGCAAATTTAACGCATTGAAAAATATCTCTATGGATTGATTATTTTGTTGACAAGCAATTGCGGTTCATTCTTATATGGAAACAACAGATTTTAAAGGATAAAAACTCCTGAAAAGATAATGATGAATGCCCGGTGACTATAGGACCCTCCGGCATACAAGAGGTTGATAAAATAATATACAAAATGTTTTTTTATAAATTTATGCGTTTAGCAAACCGAATTATCTAAGCGGAATGTATTGATATTATTTCGAATGTTTAAAAAAAAAATTAATACAATACAGTGATTTGTAAAAAAAGCACCATCTAAAGGATGCTTTGATTAGAAACAATCTAAACATCATTCAAATGATAACATGTTATGGAAACAGGTGTGTTATTGCTGTCATGATTTTCACCATTGATTTAATGCAGAGAAGCTAGATTCAGCCGGCCTGGCACTTGATCAAAATGCTTTATCAAGAAGACACACTGCACAACTATTCACCAGCAAAATTAAAAAAAGGGAAATTTTTTCGACAGCGGCCATATTTTTGGACAGATTTATTACTACAAAGAAAATGTTCCCGGATTAATGCATAAACACCGAACAAACACATTCAGTAATTCATTTAAGATGAGATAAAAAGGAACGTACGTGGAAAATTGATAATTTATTCCCATAGTCTTATGAAAGATATAAGCCAATGTTATATTTTCGTATTTGAGTTATCTTGGAATTTTTTTTCTTTAATTCTGAAATATTGAATAAGATGAAGCTTTCAGTTTTCAGCGAATGAAAATTTGATGCAAATAATTATAAGAAATTACCGCAACTCTTTTGCAATTTGAAAAACAGAACGGAGAGGAGAAGATGAGATACATTTTTGAAAAAATACGCCACAAGTGATCACTTACGCAAATCTTACATCTTTGGTGCTACGCATATTGCGGAATCATATTTAACAGGCGATTTGCGCCTAAAAAAATAAATTCGCACCACACGTTTTTAAGTTGTGTAGATTGCGGATAATATCCCCGACGGGTGCCACACATGCGTCCTAAAAGCATAAAGCTTTGGTCTGTATCCTTTAGGTTTAGTTAGAGGTGTGAACTTTGAGCTTTGAGCTTTAAGCCTCATGCTTAGAGCTTCGAGCTTGGAGCTTGGATCTTTGATAACTTGGTGACTTAGTTTTGTTATCCTTTCAACGAATTCATTTTGTAGTTTTTGTATATATAACTTTTCCACCCACTGAACAAGTTTGAGTAATAATTAAAACAGAAAATTTTTGTTTAAAACCACTTTATTTTCAATATTTTATCGATCGGTTTCGGAAGCACCTTTCCGTCTTCAGGAAAATATTAAAATTAAACTAAAATACGAAATACTGAGAGAGATGGCTGGAGGGTCACAAAAGTCACAAAACGTTCAACGCAGAAAAAATAACTGATTAAAACTGCATACTCGTATTTAACTAATTCTTGAAAAAAATGTCGCTTAAGCCCCTTTGCCTTTCCAGCGACTATATAATGTATTATCTCTGTTTTGTAGTATCTACTATTATATATTTTAAAATACGCCAAAATGATCAAGATTTGCTGTGATGTAATTTCATAAAACACCGTGTTTTCAGCTTCAGATGAATTTCGGAAATAGTAGACTGTAAAACGATAAAACTATAGTACTTAATGGAAGTGTCTAATTATGGATGTGGACAGATTAAGGAGTGAAGGAAGTAAGGAAAACAGATTCACTCAGCGATTAAATTGATGTTTAAGTTCTTGATTCTTTTTACACAACGAATCGCAACACTGAACTCAATTTTACTTGAAGATAACAACTAAACGACGACCAAACGAGACATCAACGAACGAACAGCTAAATTTTATTTTATTGAAGATCAAAGCAACAAACCGACGAACAAGCGAAAACACCAACGAATATCACATTTTTCATCAAACTCTTGTGTGTTTTGATTGTCAATTGTTTTTGAACACAGTGTTGTTGAATAAGAAATCGAATAACGAAATGGCAGGATAGGTAGGAACTGGATGAAAACCAAGAAAGTGAGCACCTAACCGAACCTAAGAAATAATTTCTTTTAATCCAACAATAACCGTCTTTTTACAAACATTTTGTTTCATTCAAATATCTTGAAAAATTATTTTTTATTTATTTTATGAATACCGCACAAGAGTCTCAACTGCTTCCAACCGTCTAGAGCCAGTGAGACTATGGCATCCCCTATTGGGATATGTTTTGAGGTTGAAGGTGGTGGGGAGGGGAATGCGATGGGGAAGAGGAAGGTTAGGAAGTACTTGGCTATTCAGATCTGATCGCCAAACACGACTAAAAGCCATTTCAAGCAACGTTTCGATTCTGAATGGTGGTCTTTCAACAGGGCGATACTTAAAGTATTCACCACTCTGATTAAGTAAATCAAATGCATTAAAAAACTGATCGAAACTGTATATTTAACTAGGTTTTGACCAAAGTGTCGTTCAGGCCCTTTAGCCTTTCCGGCAACGATATATAAATTGAAAACATCTGAACATAAACCTTATCTGTTTTCACCGCTTAAAGGAAAGCTTAGGAAACTTTCCTTTCCAGTGATTTTTCCGAGGGTGTCTTTGGTTGCATCACATATTTATGTATTGAGCTGGC
Organism: Drusus annulatus; assembly: GCA_022651775.1. Taxonomy (NCBI): domain Eukaryota; kingdom Metazoa; phylum Arthropoda; class Insecta; order Trichoptera; family Limnephilidae; genus Drusus; species Drusus annulatus. Next base: position 648,440 of record JAGWCC010000160.1, on the reverse strand, counting down.
GGGATTGCAGGATCCCGCAGGAAATTCAAGTGCTTACATGGGTATAGAAAATACTTCAGAGAAATGTAAAATGCACCTGTATACTCGTATAGCATATCGCATTTAATCTGACCAGACACCGGACCGAGCATTCACCGTATGAACATATTTTCAGACAGGTACGTGGAAATATGTGCGCATAGAATGCTGTTTATTTGTTGGCATGCGGAAGCCTGTGCATAAAATTTGAAACATTTTCGACCTTCGATAGTTCGATCATTCCTCCAAATACTGTTCGTTATTACGTTGACCCTCGACCAAACTACGACGCAGGTTACATAAAACATTTTTTTCGTTTTCCGTAGTACCGCTGTCAATCGAATCACTTAAATCGAATTGATTAAATAAAGTGTTTCTCCGAAATAAGCAGTTTCTTTAGTGTTAACTAGATTAACGGTCTGCATGGTCGAGTGGTAAGACGCTCGACTAAGAGTCCAGAGGTCGCGGGTTTAAATCCGGCGTGCGCAAATAAATTTTATTCAATTAATATGTGTCGTAACACATTTGATTGATATAAAATAAAATAAAATATATTTGCGGCACGTTCCAGAGTGATGTATACTCTTAGTATCGCCCTGGTGAAAGACCACCTTTCAGAATTGAAACGTTATTTGAAATGACTTTAGCCGTGTTTTGTGACCAGATCTGAATAGCCAAGTACTACCTAACTTTCCCCTTTCTCATCTCTCTCCCCTCTTCACTACCCCCAACCTCACAACATACCCGGATTGCGGACGCCATAGTCTCACTGGCTCTAGACGGTTGGGAGCAGTTGAGACTCTTGTGCGGTATTCACTTAATCAAAAAAAAAAAATACATGAGGCTATGAGAGAAATTATTTTCTTTAGGGGTGTCAACTTTGGGAATGCTGTGTGGAGGATGTTTTGAGAAAAGAAAAAAGTGAACTTAGGTCTTGAAAATACAATATTGTAGGAAGGAGAAATCACAGAGTCCAAATTGTGTGTGAATTTCGGAGCGTCGAGCATCGTTGAAATTATTTCACCCTTTTGAGAAAAGTTTGGGACAGGCTTACGTCATTGTGTAGGAGTTTATAAAAAAAAGAATGTTTTTTTGCATAGCAATGATACCATCTAAGAAATGATGAATGTATTTTATTTGTAAGGCCCATAAAGTAAGTAGTTTAAAAAAATATTATTTCATTGTAACACATCATTATTTTGGGGATAAAAACGCTTTATTAATATTATTGTAACTATTGTACGAGTATAACAAGTGTTTCTCCTTACCTCTGAAAATTATTTAGTAAACATTTTAATTTTCCGAAAATAATCTTATGTAAATGACCAGTACCTACTAAGATGTTATTAAAAGCATAGTTAAAAATCGAACCGATCAGAAATTTATTCACGCAAGAAGGTAAACAGACAAAAAAATCTTGAGTAAATCTCCAAAAAGTCCCTAAGTATTCCCATGCCCTTCGACATTATGCCTTATATTACCCGAATTAAATTGTCCGCCATACATCTTTCTACCGCAAGGCTCCATTTCTTGCGCCTTTCAATAAATGTAATAATAATAATAAAATTTTAATAATAATAAAAATTTTTATTATTAAATTTCTTATTCATGACAAACTTTTTAAATTTAATGCATATAAGAAATAATTTTTTTTTTTACAAAATAAATACAAATTATAGTACCATATAGATACACAAGAAAAATAAAATTTCAGGCAATGGTGATGATCAGGTCAATGAGGAGAAACTCTTTCAAGAATCAATAGGATTTCACTTCTGAATCTCTCCTCACTGACATGAAATAAGTCGATGTCGGAAGAGATTTTGTTCAGGAGCAAAATAATTCTCCCCACCGGCAGAACCATTGGCAGGTTGGTCCTACAGGCAGGAAGATAGAATAATCTATGAAGACGCTGTCTTAGATAGTCATCAGGAACATAGAGACTTACGCGTTCCAAAATAGCAGGGTTTACAATATAGCCCCGCAGCAGTCTGAGGAAGTGAGTGGCGGCATACCCCTCTCTCCTGAGCTGTAAGGAGTGAAGTCCGAGCGTGCCCAGGAGAAAGTTCGTTGGGTAGAGCCACGGGTAGTGGCCGTACTCCCTCATGTATAAAAATCTCAGAAACTTTTTCTGGACCCTCTCCAAGATGAGGGAGTACCCCACCTCATGAGGATTCCAAATAATTGAACCACTCTCCAGCCTACTGCGGACCAAAGAGAAGTAGAGTGTTTTCAGAGTTCGGGTATCCCTAAAAACTCTGACGGTTCTGAGAACAAACCCTAACATTTTCAATGCCGACTGGCACACCCCTTCGATATGAACACGAAATGCAAGCTTACTTTCGTACACAATCCCAAGACCCTTTATAGTGGAAACGCGTTTCAATCAATCAACTCGCGGAGAGCGAGCTTTATGGAGCCCGATAATGCTTGGAAGAATAGAGTTTTTCATGTCCTATCAAGTGAAACAGTTTATTATTTGTCCGACGACTTACTTTACTAGAAAATGGAAAACTACACGAATTGTGGTTGATTTAGGGTTTTTCTTTCAATTTTAAAGTATAACCTTCATTATAAAGGGTGATAGGAAATTATGTCAACACATTTAAAAAAATCCATTAGAGTTCACTTTTCTTGACGAGCTTATTTTTGTAAGTGCTTTTAAAATATTTTTCTTGTCGAATAATTATAAAAATTGAAGTTGCAAAGTTTTTCAACAAAAAAACAGTAGCTAAAAACCTACTTAACGACATTAGAAGGGACCCAAACTTATTCCGGACATAGATTTCCAATATACAATCATTAAAGTTATAGATAACGCAAAATATCTAAAATGTGGAACTTTTGGCAGTAACCCCATAAACTCATCTTGTAAAAATAATTGATGAGCTTGAAAATTTCAAAAATAACTAATTAAAGCTTTGCGCTTCATTGTAAAACAGATAATTAAAATAATATTAACAGAGAGACTTGCCTAGATTTGTGGTCTCCATAACAATTTAATCTGTTTTTTGTTTTTTTTCTATTTTCATCTCCTTTTCAAATAATCAATATTTCATTGAATAAAACAGTTTTAAAAATTATGCAAATTTATCAAGAAAGCGAACTTCAATTATATATATTATTTAATGTTGTCCTATAAATGATAAATTAAAAGACTTTTTCTTATAAAAAGATGATATTTACCTTTGCTCATCAATCCATTTTTTACCCTCTGTAAATCAAAACTTATGATGTAAAATATCCATTGATATAAATATATATATAGTGAATACCGCATAAGAGTCCCAACTGCTCCCAATCGTCTAGAGCCAGTGAGACTATGGCATCCCCAATTGAGGTATATTGTGAGGCTGAAGGTAGTGGAGAGGAGGAGATGGGAAAGAGGAGGGTTGGGATGCAGTTATAGCGATTTAATGAGTTTTACTCTTAGCAATCTTTCCACCCCGGCTTATAGTTTTTCTTAGGCTTTCCCGGTTAGTCATGAAGCGCTGTCGTTTACTTGGCTTCGAATATCGTCTTAATGGCTGTGTCCTTTCTTCTGGGTATAAACGCCCAACCTCTGCTAGTCAACTGGCTCTGAAGAGTTTATTGGTAGAGTGGAAATTTTTAAAGATGCTCCTGTTTCCGCTGTAGAATATTGTTTCAAAGCCAGGATCATTCTAAGGTCTCTTTCCAATCCAGAAGATATGTGATTGCTATTATACAAATATACCTACATTGCTAAGTACTTTATTTTTACAGCATGTCTGATTGTACGCACTTGTTCAATTGTGCTTTTGTATGTCTACGTGCTGTGGAGAAAAGAAAATTAATAGAGCGTTATGCAAAATACGTCAAATTTATTCAAACAGCCAGGCTAGTAGTAGTCAGATAGAACGAGAAATGATCCAACTGTAAAAATCGTTTGAAACCCTGGACATCTGGATACATTGGGGTACAGAAAATAGGGAAATATAAGTGTTTTTCCTTAGCATCGAAGACGGGGTTCGAACAGTATGGTATATTTGCAAAATATTACTGAAACCAAAGGAGCCAATTAACTCTTTCACAGTCAAAACGTTTATCTCACCCAAACCAAGATTACGTTAAAACTCACAACTAAAAAAGGCTACCTCTTATTCCCTTGAAAAGTTGACAAAATTCTATTCATTCTCACCTTCCAATATAATTCGTGTCTCCAGTTTATACTCAATGTGGTCTTAAAATGGTATCTTTTGTTATTTTTTATTTGATTTTTTGTTACATACATTTTTTTAAAATAGAAAAGATTACAAAAATAAGAATATTAAGAAAAAAAAAAAAAAAGTAATATAAGGATAAAAAAATAAAATAAGAAAAAACAATGTAGACGTAACAAAAAAATCCACACAGGCAAAGCCATCGCGTGGGTAAATTAATGCAAATCAACAGTGAGCTCTCTATAGCAAAATTTAAATCACAATTTTTTAGTTTTTGTATTTAAGAATATTGAAGCCTGAAACAACATTAGGCTAGTCAACTAAACTAAAGGCGTATCGAGTTTTATTAAAATATTTAGTTCCACATTGCATTTTCAACATTGCATCTTTCTTTATCTCAATGACTTATGTCTTTACTTGAGCAACCTTGAAATATTAAGTTCCCTCTCTTTTCGAATTTTTAAACAATGGTTTATAATTCAACCCGTTAAGAATGAATTTTAAACATAGCAAAAAAAAATAGTCTTAAACTGAATTCACCAAGTTAAAACCATGGAATTATTTTGCTGCAATTGCAAGATTTATATGAAACGTTTTCTTCCTCATAACCGAGCAAAATATTTATCAGTATTTCCAATCATTTATTTTGTAGGGCAAGCCTTTTCCCAAAACCAGTTTTATTTGATAAACTAACAAAGCCGAGTAAGTTTAACGAGTAGAGTTTTTATAAAGCTCAACCACTTCCGAGGTTATCAGCCATCTATTTCACAACCACGGTGAGCGTATTTTCTTTTCAGAGGAACCTTGAACTTATGAATAGATCCAAATACGACGTTTCTCAATATTTCACGATCCCTGAAAGAGGTTTCAACGTTCAACATATTCAAGGAAGCTAGTCATTATTCATGAGCTTTTAGAAGGAAAAAAATCCCTCTCGTTCCGTATTATCTCAAATCATGGACTCGATCTAAACGGAAATTCTTATGTTCTATCATAAATTATATCCAAACCCATGATCATCAGGAAGTAGAATAAAATAAAGGCTAAGTAAAATGCTTTAAGAATAATTTAATATTATGGTTTTGTGCGATGTCATGGGAGGATTTCCTCAATCATTGTCTTCTATGCGAAAGGGGTGGTGAGGTGACATAAATAATTTTTGTGAGTGGTTAGATTTTTGTTTTGTTTTAGCGAATATTTTTCAAATCTCCTTCTCCTCCCCACTACCTTCAGCCTCACAGCATACCCCAATTAGGAGTGGCATAGTTCCATTGGCTTCAGACGGTTGGTCACAGCTGGAAGTCATGTGCGATATTCACTTTGAAGAACTAAATGACTCTTTTTCGATGATCATTACACAAAAGAGTATGTTTGTGTTTGTGCCATTATAAAGGTATGCAGTGCTCCGTCCTTACGGTTTATCCTTTCGAGTAAATATTATGATTTAAATAAACAATGTTAAACATAAAGCACAGAGGGTGCAACTATTTCTAACATATTTATTTATTTATCAATTATGAGGAGCAATAGACAAAGCAAAGTAGATGGCGTAATACCTACTTACAAATAAATTAAATGTAAATATAAAAGGGATGGTAAATGTTGTTTAAATACAATAGGCAGTAAATCTCATGTCCTTTCCAGTAAGGTTAGTTTCCAGTTATGTTCTGACCTATCGATAAATATACAAAGAAATTTACGGTCATAGCGGTCGTATTGCGTATGCTTTCTTCTCCGTGAACCAACGTTTTGGACAGCCTCTAAGTTTAAATCATTAGAGCAGGTGTGTAGATTGTGGTTAAGAGAGTGTTTATGTGTGTAGAAATGACACCGTGCTGCGCGAGTTAAAGCTCCTAATTTGAATTTATGAATTGTGTTTTTAAATCATTTTAAATTTTAAATTCCACAGCGTGGTTTTTCGGCGCTTAGTTTTGGTACATCCGCCTACAACGTTAATACTAATACTACGAAATGTTAAGTTAAGCTCAGTCGTTATAATCAGACAACCAATAGCAATGGAGGTCGCGGGTTCAACACCCGGCGTGCGCAAATAACTTTTATTTAAATAATGTGTGTCTTAACACATTTAATTCATATAAATAATGAATGGTATATTTGCGGCACGTTCCAGAGTAGTCGATATTCTAAGTATCGCCCTGGTGAAAGACCACCATTCAGAATCGAAACGTTGCTTGAAATGACTTTAGCCGTGTTTGGTGACTAGATCTGAATAGTCAGGTACTTTTCAGACCTTTCTCTTCCCCATCTCCTTCTCCTCCCCACTACCTTCAGTCACACAACATACCCCGATTGGGGGTGCCATAGTCTCACTGGCTCTAGACGGTTGGGAGCAGTTGGGACTCTTGTGTGGTGTACACTGTAAAAAAAAAACAGAGACGACGCACGGATCTAAACTTAACTCACACTCTTCACCACAATCTACCCATCTGCCCTGATGCTGGACACTGCAAAGTTATCCGAAACGTTGGCTGAAGCAAAACAAACACAACACGCCATAATAACCAAAAAACCCATCACGATATTAATCATCTTTGTTCGGTCGGATAAGCTTTCTGAAATCACTTTTGCCGTCGGGTTAAATTTTCGGTTTTGGGATTGGAATTTTTTAATGGCAATAGTTTATTCTGTTGACGATAATTCGCTATGCCAAGAGCGTAATTCTGTTAGCATCGAGATTGTCGCTGTCTAAGAACGTGGTTAGACATTTTTGTCAACAGCTTTGCTTCGGAATAATATGCATGTTAAATAAATCAAAAAGCTATGTTTGAATCACTCTGCTCTCCCACCAATGATCGCCACAAAATTAATATGTTTTATCACATTCATTCTTGATTCGTTTATTATTTATTAAATATTTTTATACCAACGGACCACTGTCCAATTACAAAAAACGCAAAACACGAAATGAAAAAAAAGAACAACAGAGAATATTTGAATGAAACAATAACAAAAATAGGACAAAAATACACATTTGATAATAAAACATTTAAGTCAAAGCCTGAACAAGGTTTTGGTAGAGTCAATGATCTAAGATAAATTATTAATTGTATTATCGACTCACCTTTTCTGTTGCAACGCATCCAGTTCAACATTCCTTGTCGTAGACTCAGAAACAATGAATTGTTGTTCCTCAAACATCACTCTACTAATTATAGGTATCATTCTCCATTGTCCAGAATGTCAAAACTTGTTAACTCAAGCCATGGTATTGAAATTTTTGGTAGCAGTCTAAATGATTTTTGTCATTCTTTATGACTCTATTAAAACTTTGACTTGACTTTGGCTTTAATTTGAATGTTCTTTCTTATGTTTATTTTGTCATGGCTTCATTAATATGTGCTGTTCTTTCTCTGTTGTCCCATCTCTTGTTTTATAATTAGACTTTAGTCCGTCAGTGTATACATAAATAAATAATAAATTGTATTCTTCGAAGATTGAAATTTCGAGACCATGGCTTGAGTAAACAAGTCTCGACATTCTGGACAGTGGAGAATGATACCCATAATTACTATAGTAATGATTGAGGAACAGAAATTCATTGTTTCCGAGTCTAAGGTATTTAATATTCAACTGAATAAGTGGCAACAAAGAAGGTGAGTCAGTAATACAATTAATAATGTTGAAAATGCAAATTAGATCAAAGTCTTTCCAACGCTTTTTTGTTCAATTTCAGCACATGAATAATCGCTTATTATATGACAGATTGGGTACTAAACCACCCACCCGGTCCTGCTGGAATGAAAAGACCAATAAAATAAAACAGGAATTCATTGTGTTTAAAAAACGTGTCGACACAAAAATCCTAGATATGAATACGTGATCTGGCGTTCGTCCGAATATGATAATAAAATTATTCAAATCACTAATAAAGTTTTCCTGAGCTCCATCTCGTGTAGATTTATCTGCTCGAAGAATACGTTTAAATAGAAAGAACCTAAATCGCTTCCACTGTCTGAGAAATCTATGAAGAGGGGTATCTGAATTGCGGAGATCCCCTTCGAATGCTCATTTGCATCGAGAGGTCTATGTGAAAAATATTTATGGGGTTGATAAATAAATGAATAAATTGATGGAGTATGAAAGATAAAGTTTGAAGCAAATTACACGAAAAGTTTTCCGGTCTTTGCTGGCAGGAAACATCTTTTCAACTGGAAAAATAGAGAAATTGAGGGCAAAAAAATAAAAATATTTTCTTGTTTTTTTTATAAATAAAAATAAGTAAGTTGACGGCCTCCGTGATCGAGTGGTAAGACGTTCGACTACGAATCCAGAAATCGCGGGTTCAAGTCCGGTGTGCACAAATAAATTTGATTTAATGAATATATGTAATAACAAATTTAATTCATATAAAATAATTTAAATTATATTCGCAGCACGTTCCAGAGTGGTATATACTCTGAGTATCGCCCTGGTGAAAGACCACCATTCAGAAACGAAACGTTGCTTGAAATGGCTTTACCGTGTTTTGTGACCAGATCTGAATGGTCAAGTACTTATCTACCTTCCTGTTCCCTATCTTCTTCCCTTTATCACAACATACCCAAAAGGAAGAAATGCAGGAAAGAACGGGGGGAAAAACTAATGGCAAATCACATTTTTAAGCAATTTAGAAAAACCTGCCTTTAAAAGCAATAGTTTAAAATCACTAAATGGGGAAAACAAAAGTTCCGCGCAAAACAATAAACTCAAGATAAGATTAGTAATTCAACAAAAAACATATAAACAAGTCTTTTTTTATATGGCTTAACCACAGTTTGATAGTAGCTTTAAACGCCGTAACAGGTGTAACTAAAAATATCAGAACTAAATAATAAGTATTTTAAAGTTAATTCAATAGGATTAAAAATATAAATAAACATACACTGATTAGGAATGCAAAAGTCTCACTGGCTCCAGGCGGTTAAGAGCAGTTAGGACTCTTGTGCGGTATTCATTTTTTATTATAAATCCGCATTTTTGAGAGTGGGTCATGTCAAAAAGTTTACATATAAAAAGGATGACGAATCAAAGGACGGAGGCATATTCGTTTGACATTTTATCGGATTTTATCCGCAATTGTTTTACTTGAATTTTATTTTTACCCTCACCGGGCTCATGTCGGCGTTCGTAAATACTTTCCTGTAAAAACCATGATTGTTTCAATAAGACATCAATTTATTTTTGGCATCCACACATATCTCTTTGAAAAGCTAAATTAGTACACATTATTTTCGGGTGTATTTTCCACGATAATTTGTGAATTTTGTTACAATAACCTACATAATTTAAGTAAAAGTTCCAATGTAAATAACATTCCTCAAAGGCATTACTCATGCTTAGTAATTTTTCAGCAAGGAGTTTTTCCACAGAAGTCTTGCGAAGTTCGTCTGAAAAACTTGGTTACTGAGCTTTTTTACAAAACTTTCGGAAATTGTTAAGGAAGATTAATAGCGAGCGTTTTGTTTTAAACGGATTTATATTTTTTTTATATGAATACAAGAGCCACAACTATCCGCAGCCAGTGGGACTATGCATCCCCAATCGGGGTATGTTGTGAGGCTGAAAAGGGTGGGAAAGGAAAACACATACAGAAGATGAAGGTTGGTAAGTACGTGGGTATTCGGATCTGATCTGAGTTAAATAGGATATTTCAATGGTTAAATACTAACTATCATGAACTGATTTAACGGATTCAAAGAGCTTTTGGCTCTATGTTGTGGTGTTTTATGATTGATGAATATATTTAAATGTAACAATATTGTGGATGAAATAGCGTTGCATTGTAATTATATATTATCAATACGGAGTATCAACAGATTTTAAATAACCGAGTAAAATAATGGTATAATAATGATATTCAATGATTAAGAAAATTCAAAAGACATGTATTAAGAAAAGTTGACAGTAAGGAAAAAATCGTCATCGGAAAAGCAAAAAGGCTGAAGCGCCATTTTAAGAAGTTTACACCAGAGCACTTTAAAGTTTTTTTGTTTTACAATAAAATTCATAAGTCCTGGTTATTTTGAAAAAAAAGTTAACTCGGTAACTCAATGCGCTCACTGAGTCACCTAACTAACTAGCCATAACGCCGTTTTCCCGCAAGAGTAAGCAGAGAGGACGGACCGCCATTCAACTCTGTCTTGGTACACAATCCTTGCTTTATTCACATTCATACATCGTCTTATACATACTTTTCTGTTATTCTGACTCTTCACATGACCTGATTAAAGTATTTAATTTAATTGATCGTACCATGTCTTCCTCGGACTTCTTCTATTCACTTTCGAATAATATATTCTTTTCACACTCCTTTCTTCGTTCATTTGCTTTGAAGCGACAAAAAGTTTAATTAAATAAGTATAATAAAAAATATAGTTTTTTAAAGTCCCAAAATTGTGTCGTTTGAGTCAGAACCTTCTCTCAAATGGTTGATATATTTTAGAAAGGCCACAAAAGTCTTCTGAATCAAACGAGAATCAAATCAGAAGATTCGATGCGGAAAAAAAACTTAATATTGACTGACTAACAAAACTGCATATTTTACTCATTTTTGACCAAAGTGTCGCTTAAGCCTATTTGCCTTTCCAGCGACGATAAACCAATAAAGATAGCGCAGGTTATAAAATTAAAATAATCTTTGAACTCTTGTTAATAAAATAACTATGAAAATATACAAAGAAATGAACTCACGTTGAAACCAAACGTGTGGCCAAGTACCTATGGTGAAAGTTTTCAATACTCGAAAGCCCTTCTGAAAGAGAATCTGCCGATGAAACGGGTGTCTTTTTTTAGTGAATCCAAAACAGTTTTTGATTTTTATTTTTATCGGACCATTTTTATATCACCCTAAGGGCGCTTAATTTTTTGAGAAGTTTATCGATTTGTCAAAGGAAAAGTTTACCGTCTTTTACTACACTGACATCTGAAAATAACAAAAAGGTAGCACTATTTATATATGCTATTATTTTTTATAGAAAACACTTATTTTTTTTTAAACTTCGATGACACAATATCTCACAATCCAACAAGTTTTCAGTTGTAAAAATAATGAAAAAAAATACTACGTTTATTTAGGAAACCCCTTTAAAACTACGGAATACATAAAATCATATCATGCAGCTAGTAAGCGCATACAAAATATGTAAAAAAAACTCGATCCTTAAACAATTTTACATACATTCTTCCACCATTAAACCATAAATAATAATTTCAATATAAGTTTTTACCGACAGAACCTTTTACGTTCTTGCTATAAATTCTCGGAATGCATTCCGTCTGGTGGTACGAGCTCTGCCTTGTGCAAAACAAACTAACATCTGGAAACTGATATCTAAAATATAATATCCTCATAGATTATTCATTTCCAGCAGCAAGTTTGCCCTCAAAGAAATCCAATTTTCCATGTTTCTTAATCCCATAAATAAACCTAAAAGAAAACCTTAAAAGGTATTGAAACTAAAAATGTAAGTACTATCAGAGTTTTAGTCGGAGATATTTAATCCCGCGTGGCAGTATTTAAAAATAGATATTGATAAGACGATTCTTTTCTAGCACCTAAAATTGAGAATGGCGCATTTGATTGTCTCCGTGGTCGAGTGGTTAAGGCGCTCGGCTATGAATCCAGAGGTCAAGGAGTCACAAAATAATACATGCCTACTATTTTTCGGTACGTTCTAGACTGGTAGATACTCTTAAGTATCTTGTGAAAGACCGTCATTTGGAATCGAAAAGTTGCTCGATATGAGCGTAGCCGTGTTTGGTGACCAGATCTGAATAGCCAAGTACTTCTCAACCTTCCTCTTCCCTATCTACTCCCCTTACCTGCTACATTCAGCCTCACAACATACCCCGATTGGGGATGCGATAGTCTCACTTGGTCCAGGCGTTCACGTGGTGTGCTGAGCTTTTAAATCTTTATAAAATGTGGAAAAAAAAGTTTGGACAAGTGAGCTCGACCGTGTCAGGTAAGAGAGTAAGGTCGCCCTTAAAACTGCCGAAAATACTAGGTAGTAAAAAAAGCGTAAGTACAAGATAATCATCATAGACATAAAAATCGAGGTTATGAAGAAAGGCGTAAATACGAGGTTATCAAGAGAGATGTAAATACGAGGTAATTATGATAGGCGTAAATACGAGGTTATCAAGAAAAGCGTATATACGAGGTAATCAAGAAAGGCGTAAATACGAGGTATTCAAGAAAGGCGTAAATACGAAGTAATTACGAAAGGTGTAAATACGAGGTAATCACGAAAGGCGTAAATACGAGATAATCAAGAAAGGCACAAATACGAGGTTATCATGAATGGTTTTAATACGAGGTAATCAAGAAAGGCGTAAATACGAAGAAATCAAAAGGCCTAAATACGAAGTAACCAAAAAAGGCGTAAACAAGAGGTTATCAAGAAAAGTGTAAATACAAAGTAATCAAGAAAGGCGTAAATACGAGTTAATCATAAAAGGTGTAAATGCCAGGTAATCAAGAAAGACGTCAATAAAGAATCAAAGAGCTTTGAAAAAGCTCGGTGGGGCCTTCATTTGACAGTGGATATAGAGCGCCTATCAATGAAAAGGCCATCAATTTGTTAACTCAACTCATATAAACTCACGAAAGATACATCGAACTAAATGTCAAAATTCTTTATTCATCGCGTTAGATGAAAACTGGAGAACGTGAGTCACATTTTTCTGGTTTAACGTACACACTTCAAATACCAATGTATCCCATCAAAGACACATCCAGGATCTTCGTCCCTTGTATACAATCCAATTAGTTTAACGGAGAGTAAAGTATCCGATTTTTCAAGATTTCCAATTCCCTCATAGATACAACAACCTTTCCGGTCTAAAAAAAGCTTATAGATAAAATCCAGTCTTGCGAGACCCATAAAAAATGATTGCGTTTGTGGTCAATAAATTTTGTCGTTTGTGGCGAACGCTAGCTTTATCACGTATTTTTTTCAGTTAGAAACACGCCATTGAATTGAATGAATTGCTTAAAATAACACACGTGAATTACAGCGCTTTTAAATGTAAACGTGAAAAAAAATTGAGGTGGAATTCCGTAACATAACACCGATTCACTTAAAGTGAGATTTGATATGCGATAAATTGTTAACGTAGCAACAAATACATATGAAAACTTTAGCTATTTTAGCACATACTTATTGGAGAAACAATCAATGAAATAATTAAATTCTTCGCCGGCTACCTTTGACCTTTTCTGTAGGTTGATTAACGATATTGATTTTTCGAAGTTAGGTTAACATGGCAAATGATAATTATGAACACAAGTCCCAATGCAGAAGCACGAATCCCTAAGAAAACATAATTAAGAAATAATGAAGGTTGTATAGAAAGCACCCAAGTGGTAAGAACTAGCTTTATCAATTAACGGCCTCCGTGGTCGAGTGGTTAAGACGCTCGCCTACGAATCCAGGAGCTTAAATCCCAACGTGCGTTAATAATTTTCATTTAATTAATGTTAAAAAGAAATTTAAATTAGGGTTTGAAAAAAAAAATAAATTTTTTTTTTAGTTTTTTAAAATTTATTTAAACAATAATAATTATATATATTTTTTTTTTTTAAAAACAATTTTTAGATAAAAGCTCTGCGATGTAATTATTTTTATGCGTGACAGCTGTTTCGCCTTCCGAGGGCATTATCAAACAGTTTGATAATGCCCTCAGAAGGTGAAACAGCTGTCACGCGTAAAATAATTAATCGCAGAGCTTTTAACTAAAAAATTGTTAAAAAAAATAATTAAAATAACAATAATTATGGCTTAAATAAAATTAAAAAACCTAAAAATTAAAATGGAGTTCTACAAAATAAACTTTAAAACCATAAATAAAATTAGGATATTTGCGGCACGTTCCAGAGTGGTGGATACTCCAAGAATCGCCCCGGTATACCCCCATTCAGAAACGGTTTTAGCCGTATTTTATGACCAGATCTGAATAGCCAGGTACTTTCCAACTTTCATCTTCCCCATATCCCTCCCCTCCCCACTGCCTTCAGTTTCACAACATATCCCCATTAGAGATGCTATAGTCCGACTGGCTCCAGACAGTTGGGACTTTCTGAGTTTTCCTTAAGTGGCCAGTTGAGGCACGGGGCTCCATCGAAGCCAGAGTAAAGTTAGCCTCTCAGAAGCTGGGCATGCTGTACAGGGCCCGCTGAAAATTCAATAGTACACAACTGATGACCTTGTACAAATCGCAAGTGCGCCCCACCGCTGGATTTAGTAGCCACCTCTGGTCTGGAGCCCCTTAAAAACCTTAACTCTGTGCGAAACGGTTGTCCGTTTGATAGATTCTCCTATCTTAACAAATTGATTGCAATATTTGTACTACAGACGTCAGGTGAGAATGCTGTCCTTTTTCTACCAGTATTTCAATAGAAGATGCTCCGAGGAACTTGAATCATTGATCCCTTTGGCACCGGCGCATGGTCGGGAAAACTCGCCAAGCGCGCGCTCAACATTCGTACACGGTTGACATTTAATACACGAGAACAGAGAACAGTTCGGCTGTGGAAAGATTTGCCAGCCTCTGTGTTTCCTCCCTCCTTCAACGTGGGCCTCTTTAAGACCCAGAGTCACTCCTTCCTTTCCTCAAAAATACCCTCTACACATAGCATCCGCAAAGATGACAGGCCCCGAGGAACTTTTTTTCCTCCAATGCCTCCTGTGTTGAGATAATGTAAAAAAACTCTTAGATAACTTAAAAATAACAAATTACAATTATAAAGACATATTATTTACAAAATTTAATGATTCATTTGAAAGAGTTAACGAAGTGGTTTCCATCATTTATGACAGATATATTTATTAGTATCGCATATTCATTTCATCAACAGGATTATCATCACAAATAGATTATCTCGTATTGTTAACTTGGTAGTAATTATCCCGCTCCCAAAGCTATAAATACCGGTTGTTATTCGGTTGTTTGCCAAACAAATCCAAAAGGACATGGCATAATTATTATTTAGTTTAGAAACCACGTCTGTTGTTCAACCTTTACTTGATAATATTTATATATATATTTGAAAGCAAGGTAATATATTATGTGACGTAATGAGGTTATTGCCCGTGTGAAAACAATTATAATAAAGTTTTCATTTCTGTTCTAGATTTATCTACACGCCCGCCTAGAAATAATGCGAGACCAGTTACTTCAAGTGCGAGACTTTTCCCGAAATAATTTAATTTATTTATTTACAGTCAATGAACATTCACAAGCACTATCAATAAATATATATAAACATCAGTACATATAAACAAATTATTTTTCAGGAACACATTAAGCACTACTGAACAATCTCGATCAAATAAAGCTGTTTTGAGGGAAGGAAGGATTAAACCTGGGTCTTGAAGAGGCCCATGTTGAAGGAGAGAGGAAACACAGAGGCCGGCAAATCATACCATAACCGAGCTGTTGAACATAAGAACGAGTCGTAAAAGCGATCCGTTCTCGTGCGTTGAATATCAACCGTGTACAAATTTTGGGCGCGCGTTTGGCGAGTTTCCCGATTATGCACTGGTGCTGAAGGGATCAATGACCCAAGTTCCTCGGAGCATCTTCCATTGAAATACCTGTAGAACAAGGCCACCTGACGTCTGTGCTTCAAAGATGGCAATCCGTTGGTTAAGATAGGAGAATCTATCAAACGGACCGCATGTGTAAAAAATAATAAGTTATGTAGACAGCATAACTGATTAATTTTATTAAAACGTCTATAATTTCCTCTGTTTCGGTTTTCTCCTTACTTGTATCCTTACTCTATGTCCTTACTGTCTACTGAAAACCCTACAATCATTGTCATAAAATATTCTAATATCTTTTGTTACTTGTTATATTTACACTGTTTACATTTTTAGAATCGTTAACTTACAATACTTGAATATTAAAGTTTTTAAGTACCAACATTTTAACTGTCCTCAATATAATTTCTCTTTCTTTGGTTTAACAAATTTGTTAATATCAACTCACACGTTTCATCGAGTTTTTTAGACCCTTCGCTTCTAGTAAATTGTTTTTTTCAATCTGTTGATGTACGCATGCACTGTTATACCCACATTTGAATGTATCTCTAATTTGTATACACTTATTATACATTATTTTGTTATATAAGCTTAGTTAATATAGTAAGAAGTGCACTTCAGGTGAAATATCACAAAACTGCGCTAAATAAGTTCACTGTTATTATTTAAACACAGTGATAACCCAGCAAAAAGCAAACAGCATGAATTATAAGACAAAACGTAGAATTTAAAAAAAATCTAATATTTAACAAACCATGCTTCAATATATTAGTTTATGATTGACCCAAGGATATGTTAAAGTAGAATTGTTAATTATGTCAATCAAAAAAATTGAGGGAAATTCTTTCGGAACAGCCCTTTTATAAGTTTGTTTGTTTGTTTTTATGTGTTTATTTTAGATGTCTGCAAAAAAAATTCACACATTTAGTAAGAAAAAATACATTTCATAATAGTAACAAAGCACATACGGTTAAAATAATTATTAAACGCAGTCTTGTAAATAAGTAAGAATAAATTGATATCTTTCCTACGAAAAAATTCATCATCTTGAGGCTTCTTTGACCGAAGTTCTTGACCTTTATAGAACACGCTGTTATTTTTTAGTGAATACCGCAGTACGAGTCCCAACTGCTCTCAACCGTCTGGAACAAGTGGGACTTTGGCACTCCCGATTGGGGTATGTTGTGAAGTTAAAGAGAGAGGGTGGTATGGAGAAGAGGAATGTCAGGAAGTACCTGGCCATTCAGATCTGGTCACTAAGCACGGCTAGAGCCATTTCAGGCCACGTTTTGAATTTAATAGTGGTCTTTCTCCAGGGCTAGCGTTGTAACCGCTTTGAAAAAACTACTTAAAAGAACTATTTCTTTTGGCAACAGTTTCTACTTCATTCATTGTTCATTGAACAAAGACTTCAATTGAAGTTGGTAGTTCATTTTAGCGTTCATTCATTTCATTACCTTCGTTTCATTGAACAAATACTTCAATTGAAGGTGGTAGTTCTTTTCAACGTTCATTCATTTCATTAACTTCATTTCATTGAACAAATACTTTCCAGTTCTTTTCACTTTCAAATCTTTACCGACTAGTACGTGTTTTTTCAGCGAGGAACCGGTTCCAAAAAGAACTGAACGGATAAATTTAAATCTCTTTTTTGCGAGTTCGACTTCAATTGAAGTGTTTGCTTCGAAGGGTTCATTTTAAAGAACTAACAATTCGTGAAGTATTCACAAAACATTTAAGTTCTTCCCAACGCCATCCAGGGCCATACATATCATATACCACTCTCGAATGTGACGCAAATATATAATATACTATTTTGTAATAATTAAATGAGAAATAACACATATTTAAATTAAAATAAATCTACTGCGCACGCCGGGATTTGAACCCGTAGTCTTTGGATTTGTAGTCAAGCGTCTTAACCGCTCGACCTTGGAGGCCTGGTGGTATGCGGCTAGACATTGTTTTAGTTATGTTCTCTTCTTTTGGTGTCCTCTCCTATCAAAGGCTGCAGCCCGGAACAACTCTGCGCAACTGCATTCGTACCATATCACGCAAATAACGAAGTCAAGAAGTTCGGCTTTTTCCTCCGCTATCAATCGAGATATATTTTTTTGTAGTAATGTTTTGTGATGAGATTTGAATATCCAAGTTCTCCTTCTTCTGCCCCTCCCCTTTTCTCGTTCCTGCTGATAGACAACATTCCCCAAGATCTGTACCGGTAGTTCGAGCTCTAGTACCCATCATCACTTCCAAAATTAGAATGCTAAAAAAAATCTGGAAAAGCGTGCACGTTTATGAAGGTTTTGAAAGTTCAATAAAAATATTTGGATGATTTGTATTGCGCCGTTTTTGTGGAAAATCACATTAAGAGTGCTGTACAAATCTTAATTTATAGACTCTATCTTATTACTAACAACGTATAATCTATGACATATACATATTTATTTATATTATGTACAGAGATACTATACAGAAGCAAACTTATCTTGCAGGTCACTTCAGACAAACACTATTATTTTTATTTTTTCTGGTTTGAAGAAAGACACAACTTTGCACAGACAGTATGATATTGAAAAAAATAAAGTCAGTATTTATTTAAATTATTTATTTTATTTATCATTTTACTTGAACATTCATTTTTTTTATTGGTTGGTAAATTGCCCATCCCACTAAACATAAAGGCATAAGCCTGTATTGGGATGGCAATTTGTAAAAGTGATATTTTTAGCTACATAGTAAAATGTTAATATCGAAAATATAGTACATACACAAAATAAAAACAAAAATAGTATAAGTAAATGACAAATTTGAGAATATAGAATCTACATATTAAGAGATAAATTAAACTTGGTTTTTAAGGTGAGTAATGATATTGCTTTAAGGGAGCTTTTGGTTTGTTTGTTTCTGATGGTGCTGGGCAGATAATTGAATTGCTTAGTGGCGTTGTACTCAAAACTTTTTTGTCCGTAAGCGGTTTTATAGGCTGGGATATTAAAGAATTTTATGTGTGACTGCCTTAAGGTTCTAGAAATTTTCCTTTCTTCAAACATATGGACATTATTAAATTAGTGCAATAAGGATATTTTTAGAGTATAGTTGTTTCAAGTTTAGGACGTCTAGCTCCTTAAAAACAAATTCAGTGCTCGTCCTTAAAGGAACTTTAAGGAGTACTTTCAGAAACAATTTTTGAGTGTTTATTAGAGGCTACAGTATCTATGTCCTTTATTGCTTGATTTTAGGACGTGAGGGCAAATTTCATAATGGGCTTTTTGAATTTGTAATACATTGCAGGGATTTGATTAAAATTAATATAATTAATAGGTGATCAGGTGCTCAATAAGAAACAAATTATGGTAAAAAAACTTCCACTGAGATTACCCACAGTTGGACTAATCGCTTTTGTAAATATTCACTTGGTAAGCTTTAGTAATAATAATACTGGGATGATTTGTATGAACGCCGTTTTTGTGAAAAAATCACCTCAAAGGCGCTGTATTGATTTTATTTTCTAGTTTTTCAGTTTATATTAATATTTATTTATAAAGAAAATGTACAGGAACATATTTACCTGGCAAGTCCCATCAGATAGATATACTTATCATCTTAACATTAAAATTATGATTTCAATTTTTTGATAATTTTTTATCTTTGTGTAAATAAATGTATTTTTTTTAAAGAAAGATAAACATTCCCAGGTTACGAATAACCTGAAAATATTTTTTTTATCACTAAAAATATTTTTAATAATTAATAAAAATATTATTTAGTGATAAAAAAAAAATTCCTGTTACTACTATCACAATAAGCGGAAAATGTTGCTAGTGCAATGATGGAGGACTAAGTCAGCAGAGGAATTGAACGCACGACGCCCGGGTGGGATCCGACGCGTTTTTCCACTCAGTTACTAATAGGTCGAATTGCAAGATGGGAATGAAATTGTATATAATTTTGACCTTATTACAATCATTGCTTGGTTATATGATAGTAACACACATACTGTTGTTCGATATAATGTTCTAGATAATGAATTTAAGACACAGAATCTCAACAAAACTCAACCAGAGTGGTAGATACTCTAAGTATCGCCCTGGTGAAAACCATCATTCAGAATCGAAACGTTGCTTGATTTGTTTTTAGCCGTGTTTGGTGACCAGATCTGAATAGCCAGGTACTTTCCGACCTTTCCTCTTCCCAATCTCCTTCCCCTCCCCACAACCTCCAGCTTCACAACATACCCTATTTGGGGATGCCATAGTCTCACTGGCACTAGACAATTGGTAGCAGTTGAGACTCTTGTCGGTGTTCATATAAAAAACACTATTTTTTAATTCTCCCAAGAAATCATTGATAGCGTCAAGTTTTTTTTTCTTTCTAATAGTTCTTAGTTTTTGAGGATGCATTATTTCGACGCCTCGTTCTTATTCCGTGAAAGTTGACTTTTCCACGAAAACTTCTTTATAGATCGATGCTTCTTCATAGTCTTGCTTGTATTAGCCTCATACGAGGAGTTTGTTGATTTTTCGGAGATGCGAAACATTTATTCTTTGACATGATTGATGAAAATCGTGACACGTAATTTTTGGCTGGAAGAGAATCTTTCGTCATCTCTGTCAGAACAACATGGGTGTTGAAAACATCAGTCCGCTGTTTATGTTGATACTCTGTTAGATCAATGTGTTGATTCAATCTTTCACTATTTATTCATTTATTTGTAAATTACCGAACTTTAAATTAACGAATTAACAGCCCAATTACCAAAAGACACATGAAACACGAAATGGGAAAAAGGGCAACAGACCAAGAACAGCACATACATAATAATAAATTGGCGAGTATTTACAAAATGCGTGTCACATTAATGAAAATAAAGAAAACGGATTCAGATCAGAAGAAGAGACAACGTGCACTTCAATATGGGCTGGTAGTTTTATTTATTTGTAAAAAATCGTCACCAAACGATTAATAAAACTTCCGTTGTTATTTCTAATTTTGAAACTGTTTACACGTGGTGGAACTCCATTTTATTGATTTTAATAATACCAAATTTTTAACTTTATTCAGCTAAGACCTGACCAATTTCTTAGATTACATTAATATATTAACCAAACAGAGACGGGAAAATCCAAGAGTAAATTCAAAAATAGCCAACTGTCAAAAATAAAGCTTTCAACTATTGATATATATATTTTTATTTTTTTAAAACCCACAGACGTATCTTATGCATCCCATGTACTCGTAATCCGTCTCTCAGAAGGTAATAAAACTACCCGAATGTATTTTTGAATGCTACTGTAAAGCCGCCTCTGTCAGCAATAAAACAAAACCCAAAGTCACAGATGTTCACTCAATAAACATCCACTCCGGATACTAATAGTATGTATGGCGTAGATTTACTTAAAATTGTACCAGTCTGAAGATGGCCGTCATAAGGTGAAACCGGTAAGGTCTTAAATAAAACAATAGTGTAATAAAGTAAAAAAAATGGTATTAGTAAAATCATTAAAACTTCCATTGATAGGAACATAAAGTATGTGGTAGGTAGATCCATATAGGTTTAGGTGTCAAACTTGACAAGTTTAAATTTGCAGTCTGCGGCATCGCTAGCTTAAATTTTGTGAATGCGAAAGATAGAAAATTTGCAAGACGACGCTTGCAAAATTAACCGAACAGGTTTTTCGTCTGTGTATGATCAGACTTCCCTTTGCTTAGTGCCTTACTCGAAGAAGACAAAGCACTTACAAGAGTTATAGAGCAGTCAACAACGAGACTTATGCAACTTAGTTGGATGCGCGAGGCAGGACTTGCAGCAAAGTTGAAATATTGGCTAAGTAGGCTTTGTTCTAATAAGTTTGGAAGCTCAAAATCATGTGGCTGAAAGGTGTGGAGGTAAGTACCGTAACTTTGAGAAGAAGGAAGACAACGTGATAACGGCTGGAGTGGAGACGGTTCCCGGAGGCAGCCAGGACTTCTAAAGGATTACAGCGCTGATGGGGTCGATGATTTTAGCCTTTCAATACGTTTTCGATATTTGAAGCGAATTTTGGCTTGTCTTTTGTTGCATCAGAACAATAAGAAGGGTGAATGCAGCAAACTACATAAATGGAGGACTAAACACCGTTGGCGCTAATAAGAAATTATCCGAAAAAGCGCTGCTAGCAGTCCACAATGGAGTGCTGGCAGAGAAAGAGTGAAAAAAGACTGAATGCTGTGGAAATGAGATCCCTGAGACGTACGTGCGGTAAAACCATGTATGACCGTGTTAAAAATGTGGATATCCGGAAAGAATGCTAGGATGATGTTAGCGTAATGAATAGGATCAAGAAAGGAACGCTTAGATGGTTTGGGCATGTAGAGCGAATGAACGAAAAAACGAATATGATAAGAACATTTGATGCGAAAGTAAATTGAAGAAGCAGTCAAGGGTACCCGAGGAAGACATGACGAGATCAAGTAAATCTAAAATACTTGAATCGGGTCATGTGAAGAGTCAGAATAACAGAAGAGGATATATGAGACGGTGAATGAATGTGAATGAAGGAGTGTGTGCCAAGAGTTGTATGGCGATCCGTCCTCTCTGCCTACCCTTTCGGTGAAATAGCGTGATGGTTAGTTAGTTTGTTAATGTATTGAAAATTCTAATTTTTATATTAATACTATTAATCCCGATGTAAATAAAATTGATTTTATCTCCTCCTTACTCCAATGTGAATTGAATTGACGTGTTTATTTTTGTTTCATTCTTCAAGAAAGAGGTCTAGTCGTACCTGTTCATATAACTAGAATGTCAACACCATAGCTACGATAAAATATAATCTCTTCGAATGATTTTATGTAGTGTATTGTTTCTCCCGTAAAGTCTAAAAATAAATAAGCTAGAATCGGGAAAATCGGACTGCCCATTGCTAACCCACGTAAATATTCCTGCCATAAAAACGTTAACGGCCGAGACGGCAAAAACAAATAGTCAACTGTCAAAAATAAAGCTGACAACAATAGATGTTATATTTAAAAAAATACAGATTCACCTAATTCATCACTATGTTACCCGTCTTCTAGAAGGTAATAAAACTACCCGAAGGTATATTTGAATGTAATTGTGAAGCCGCTTCTGTCAGCAATAAAAAAAATATAATAAGTGACTGAATAATAAGGGTACATTCCGGACATAAATGGTATATGTATATATATACATTTCGCTATCATATCTGCGTCTTTTCATCAGATCGACAATACTGCGTCCATTATAAGAGATTGGATTTTTTTTAGTATTTAACGATGTAAACGTAGTTATTTTTACAGCAGATCATGACAAGCTATTTCAATTTATGCCAACTTTAAACCTGGTAATAAACGAGTTATTTCTTGGACCTACAATTGAAACACCTTTCAAAATATAAGGAACACGGCGTCCTGCGTATACTGTTATTCATTTTACGGTTAATCCTGCATCCACTGTAAATGCTCGTACATGTTTTTATAATGACGACAACCCAGCATCATACGAAGTCGCCATTCATTTGGTCATCAAGATATCGGTTCAGGCATACGTTTCAGGTATTATTATTATTATCGATTATTAGTCCTTATACGTCAACCTACGGCCAACAGATCAATATTTATATCTTAATTTATTATCGATCATTAGATGTTGCAAACTAAGTAGACATTACCTTAGAATTGCAGTTTCAGTTTACAAGCCTCAGTTGACATGTTGGATGTAAATATGTATAATCTTTAAAAAGTATATATTTTGAAAAAATATATTACTAACACAGGATTTGTACGAATTGATCAAGAGTCATTGTTTGAGTCGCGTATCTACTCAAATTGAATTCATATAACCTATTTTTATTTGCGTATAGGAATATTTAGTAAATATTTTTTTTAGCAATTGACTTGCTAAAAAAAAAGAGTTTCAAATTGTATGTGAAACCGGTCCGGTTTAAATGAAAAATAACGGGAAAAAGTAATAAAATTGGTATTATTAAATCGTGAAAATTGTATACCCTAACTTTTTAGCCCTTCGATCTAAAATTGACGAATTACTCCGATAAAATATAACCCCGCGCTTTACTTTCAAAGTAGAAAATACTTTTACTTTTAAAGTAGGAAAGATGAATCCTCATTCATTGATGGCCTCCATAGTCAAGTGGTAAGACGCTTGAATACGAATCCAAAGGTCGCGGGTTCAAACCCGGCGTGCGCCTATAACTTTTATTTATTTCATGTTCATAACACATTTATTTCAAATAAAATAATAAAAAGTATATTTGCGGCACGTTCCAGAGTGGTAGATACTCCAAGTATCGCCCTGGTAAAAAACCACCATTCAGAATCGAAACGTTGCTTCAAAAGGCTTTAACCGTGTTTGGTGACCAGATCTGAATATCCAGATACTTCCTAACTTTCTTCTTCCCCATATCCTTCACCCTACTACTACCTTCAGCCTCACAACATACCCCAGTTGGAGATGCCTAGTCTCACTGGCTCTAAAAGGTTGGGAGCAGTTGGGACTCTTGTGCGGTATTCACTATAATTATTAAAAATAACCTTTTAAAAATGAGATTTGTTGTAGTTTCTTATTCCAAATTCCATTGTTTATATATATATACTCGTATATAAACGTAAACCATTCTACTATTACCAAATGATATTATATTGGTTTCCATTCAGAACACAATTTAGTAGATATTATCCTCAAATGGTTTTTACGTGGTGAAGTCATATAATTTAAGTTAAGATACGGAATAACTAAAAAATAGGCTATTTGGCTGCAAGATATAGGCGGTGGGAAGTAATAATAGTCGGTTAGGGTGCAGCTACTTGTATCATTCATATTTGTATTAAGAAAATCGTCTATATGATAGAATAGACGATATCGTCTCAAGAAACTCTCCTGTTTCCGGCTCTCGGCATCAACCGACTAAAGCTTCCAATTAATCGTCTTTTCGTGACTATTCCGACTTCTTCTTTCATTCACTTGCGTATTTTTTGATGCTCTATTTACCCGCTATACATATCCAAGCGTCTTTTTCTCAATCTTAATTACTACGCTTACTTCACTGCCTTCCGTTCTTTCCGGATCTCCACGCGAGACTCGAAAAATATGATTTTGCGTTTCATTCGGGGATTCTACTGCATTTTGTCCATTTTGTCCTTACCCTACCATTTAAAAAATTCACTGCCATACATCGAATTTCGGTATCAGAATTCTATTATGGTCTACCAGCCTCGCTTTCTTTGACAACTTTTGATTAGCGAATACACTAAGTCTTCCGATAATTCAATTTCCCATCCGTCTACGTCAAAGTCCTTCTCAGCCTTTTCTAAACAACTTATTTCCCAAGCACATAAGGTTATCCACTTGCTCCGAGGATTCACCTTTCACACTGAACTTTGTTTTGATTAAATAAGTTTAGTTTCCACATATCGATGGCTTGATGTGCATTGCTATTACAACTTTTAATAATCTAAGAGGTAGAATAAAATACGGAATATTAAAAAAAAAACTTCGTGTTGAGAAAAATATATTTAACTAAGAGCTTCTGATAAATCAATTTTTTTGACGGGTATATGAAGAAAATCTGTTTGGAAAAGGACTAAAGCGTTAAGTCGAAAAAAGTTCTATCAAAATTATTATCTACAACATGCTGTCCTAATCGTGTTTTTCAAAAACTGAATTATATAATTATTACCATTTGCTTCTAAAACATTCCGTTCTATTTATATACCATATATGTATATATATATATATATATATATATATTGACATTCTAGAAAAATGAACAAACAATGGATCATAGGCTTATTAAAAATGAGAAATCATTTCTGATTTGATCACTTCATTCTTAGAATTAATTCATTATAAATTGATGATGATAATTTTATTCTGAAATATCTAAGCCAAAATTCAATGCGCTGTTCTTCAAATATGAGAAAATCGTTTTTGTTCGAAGTACTAAGGGTATTAAGTTTGACTAAAAAATAAAGACAGATTAGAGTAAGAGGTAGTGGAAATGGTGACCTGCGTCTTTATAACAATGTGATGAAAAAAATAATTATCTCCCACAAGACGCTTTCAGAAAAACTTTCTAAGCTCATAACTTTTCAGTCTTTAGATCAAAAATTGACGAATTATCCCGATGGGGATTATATATATTTGGTTTGATGCAGAACCTAGACAGTACTAGGGTGCCCTAAATTACTTCTGATCACTCTGTTTAATAGGGTTATCATCGCATTAAGTGTGTGCACCTCCTTTTTATTTATATTTTACTAGATATCATGTGTAATTTTGGAAATAACCATTGTGTTTATTTTCATGAACTGTGTTTGATTAAACCCATTAAAATATATTTTACTAGTGTCAACTTTCAGTGGATTAGCAATAAAGTATTAACGCTGGTGCGTGAGCTTGTGCCATATGAATATTGTGTAATTATCATCAGGAATACAATTATTTTTTTGAATGCATTTTATATTTCAGTCAGTGTGTTGGATCCGAAGTTGCGATAAAACACTAAATGTGTTTTCGAGCTTCAGATGAATTTGGAAAGTAGTGGACTGTAAAACGAAAAACTATACTACTTGATGGAGGTGTCCAATAATGGATGTGGAAAGATTATTGGAAAAGATGAACAATGGGAAACTATTCACTCACCGATGTAGTTGAAGTGGAAGTTCTTGACTATTTTTACAAAGTTATAATGTTAAAAAAAATTACAACAAAACACCACACTTAATATTATATTACTTGACAAACAACAACAAACTGACGCACAAGCGAGAGACCAACGAACAACAACAATCACGTTTTTTCACGTCAAACTCTTCTGTTTCGTTTGTCACTTGTTTCGAAGAACCTGTTGTTCTATACGGAATTCGATATTGCGAAATAGTTGGATAAGGTAGGAGGTGAATGAAAAACATGAAGGTAACAACCTAACACATTATCCCTTTGAAATCTATCACAGTAACATCGCAAATAGCTCAGATGGATGGTGTGTAACTATTCCGAAATATATGAAAAGAGTTAGCAGTCAAACAAAATTCCTCTGCTTAGGAACGAGTTATTTCGAGACAGCTTACACACTATCATCAGTTCACAAACACAATGAAAATAAATTACCATCCTTCAAGATTTTTTACAAGATAAATTTGAATATTTTCTTTGACAAATTATTTTGTTGAGCTACTATTTAGCTTCAATTATTATTATGGTAACGCAGACCCGTGAGAATTACAGGATAATGAAATTGTAGAACTTGTGAAGCTGAATGTTTGCATCCTTTCTTTACGATAGAATAAACATTTTAAAAATTTAAAAATACAAAAAATACTTTTGTTATTTTTTTTAGATTTAATGTGTGTTTGAATATCACGGCGGATCTGCAGTTTGCCACAATATCTTAGTGGTTTAGGATTTAGAGAAGTCCATTTGTGAAAGATTTAAGTACCTACCTATTAAGATTATTTTATTTTACATTTAACTTATTATTGTTGTTTTATTGTATATTAAAAATTGATGTATGTATTGTCTACTTTTATTTATATTTTTATGTATTAGGCTGATAGAGGATATTGAAAGAAAGGATGAATGCAGGAAATTCTATTAATGGAGGACTGAACACTGTTGGCGCAAATGAGAAATTGTCCAAAGAAGCGAAGCTAGCAGTCTGATGTATGGCAGTGAGGCATGGAACTGGCAGAAGAAGGATAAAAGTACTCAGAATTCTGTGGAAATGAGATCCTTCAGACGTATGTGTGGTAAAACCATGTATGACCGTATTAAAAATGTGAATATCCGGAAAGAATGTAAGGCTGATGTAAGCGTAATGAGTAGGATTAAGAAAGGGACGCTCAGATGGTTTAAGCATGTAGAGCGAATGAACGAAGAAAGGAGTGTGAAAATAATATATGTTGCGAGATTGAATGGAAGAAGAAATCGAGAAAGACATGGCACGATCAAGTAAATCGAAAACTTGAGTCGGGTCATGTGACGAGTCAGAATAACAGAAAAGTAGTATAAATGAGACGGTGTATGATTGTGAATGAAGCAAGGAGTGTGTGCCAAGACAGAGTTGTATGGAGGTCTGCCCTCTCTGCCTACCCCAGCGGAGAAACGGCTTGATGGTTAGTTAGTTAATTAAAATAAAAGAACACTTTGTTTTAAACCACGAATTTAATATGTTTAAACGCCAACCGGTTTGATTAGATCAGGCTTCGTCAAGGCACATTTAATAACTTGATGTAATAGCTTTATCTAAGCGCAACCAGTTAAAACAAATTCAATTCTAATAATTAATTTTAATATAATGTCAAACCACAAATTGATTGCTTTTTATGATTTTTTAAATGTATTTTACTCGTATTTTTATTCATGCATGTATATACTTTTTTCGGAATAAATAAAAAATTTACAAACAACATGTATATACTAATGCGCTTAAATTTGAATAGTACCTTTGTTTTAAATTTAACAGTTTTTCAAATATTAAGCTTGTCAACTGTTTTTCAAATATCAGTCGACCACCAATGTAATAGATATATTTAATATTTACAGCAAACAGAATAATTCATTATTATTTGTACATCAACCTGTATTCCTGTAAATCAGTACACCTCAAACCTCTGTAAATCACATAAGCAATAAAAAACACAAGTCACTTCAATATTTATTAAAAAATATACGTAAAAAAAATTAAAAAACAACTGTCATAAAAAAATCGTATACTTAAATATATATATTAATATATATTACAGTGAACACCGCACTAAAGTCTCAACTGCTCCCAACCGTCTAGAGCCAGTAGGACTATGGCATCCCCAATTGGGGTATGTTGTGAGGCTGATGGTGGCGGGGAGGGGAAGGAAGTGACGAAGGGGAAGGTTGGGAAGTATCTGGCTATTCAGATTAGGTCATCAAATAAGGCTAAAGCCATTTCAAGCAACGTTTCAATTCTGAATAGTGGGCTTTCACTAGGGCGATACTCAGAGTATCTACCACTCTGGAACGTGCAAATATACTATATATTATTTTATCTATCAATTAAATGTGTTATGACACATATTAATTAAATGAAATTTATTTGCGCACGCCGGGTTCGAACCCGCGACCTCTGGATTCGTAATCGAGCGTCTTACCACTCGATCATGCAGGTCGTAAATATATATATATAAATAACAGAATTACTGTAAACAGTATCCGTTTTCGACTGATTATGGCCATCTGCTATGAATCAACTATAATTTTATTTATTTAATTTTTGTAATTTGAAAATTAATTAATTAAAATACTATGTACTCGTATATACCATATTTGTGGCACGTTCCAGAGTGGAAGATACTTTCAGCAGCATCGCCCTGGTGAATGATCACCATTCAGAATCGAAACGTTGCTTGAAATGCCTTTAGACGTGTTTGGTTACCAGATTTGAATAGCCAGGAACTTTCCGAACCTCCTCTTTCCCATCTTCTTCCCATGTAAACTACCTCAAGTCTCACAACATACCCCAATTGAGGATTCTAGATACTATATCCACCGGCTCCAGACGGTTGGAAGCAGTTGAGACTCTTGTGCAGAATTCACATTATACTAATTTTAATGCGTGGCACGAAAACTTAGTTTGAATTGCGATCTCTGCACACTGTGTATATATTTCAGGTTTAAGAGAATAATTTCAACATAAAGCATTCCTAACCTGAAACTCAAAAGATAAAAATCTTGGGTAATGTATTAGAAAACCTTTTATTCTTTACAAACGCAAATTTGTCCCGACAAATTTCAAATTTAGACCAAACATTCCCATCATATGAAACTTTTCAAAATATTTCCAAAGTAGCTGGAGCAAATTCGTTTAAGAAATAACACGTGTTACAAGTCACAAAAAATTGCCAAAGTTACCAGTAAAATCACAAACAATCGGCATCCATTTGAAAATTATAAACAACAGCAAAAAACTCACTCCAGCGTGCTAGATAATATATTCCATATATTTTTATAAAAAAGCTTCCAGTTCAGTTGGGTATTTGAACCTTGAATATAAAACAACATCTTGTACGATACAGGTTCCGCAGTCGTTTTCTTAAAGTTCAACGCGTAATTTATTCGTCTTGATTCCTATTTACGTTCGGTTGACACAATTGAAAAATATTTTACCTGACATCTGATCTGCTCTCCGGTCATATATAACCAACAAAAAAGTGAAGAATCATTAATCAATTGATTGATTCCTGGTAACACAAAATTTTATTAACTGAAAATTCAAATTTGAACGTTTTGTGAGGTGGACCAAATGGCCTTGAGCGTCCTTTATTTGTTGTTTTTTTGCCAGTTTTTCA
The DNA here is from genome assembly GCA_022651775.1 of Drusus annulatus. Taxonomy (NCBI): domain Eukaryota; kingdom Metazoa; phylum Arthropoda; class Insecta; order Trichoptera; family Limnephilidae; genus Drusus; species Drusus annulatus. The sequence goes on along the minus strand of JAGWCC010000160.1, from coordinate 618,352 downwards.
GTTCAAGAGAATTATTCGCTGAGAATCTTTGTATTAAACTAACAAGACGGCCTCCGTGTTTAAGACGCTCGGCTACGAATCCAGAGGTAGCGAGTTCAAATCTCGGTGTGCGCAAATATATTTAATTAAACGATAGGTGTTCTTTCACGTTAATTTATATTTATTTATAGTTTTTGTGTTTAATTTATAGAACTCCATTTTAATTTTTTGTATAATTCAATTGAATTAAATTTAATATTATTATTATTGAGTTATGTTCTTTTAAGATATTTTGTTTTTATTGACAGCTGTTTGACAGACAGTTTGATAGTGGCCCTTAAACGCCGAAACAGCCGTCACTAAAAACAAAAAAACTTAAAATAACAGAAAAAAAAGATAGTTTACATTTCATTCATTTAAAATCTTACATAGTATTTACATTTGCAGGACGTTGAAGAGTGGTAGATACTCTTAGCATCGCCCTGCTGATAGACCGCCATTCAGAATCGAAACGTTGCTCGAAATGGTTTCAGACGTGTTTGGTGATCAGATTTGAATATCTAGATTCTTCCCAACCTTCCTCTATCCCATTTCCTTTCCCTCCCCACTACCTTCAGCATTAAAACATCTACCAACTGGAGATGCCATGGCCCCACTGGCCCCAGACGGGTGGGAGCAGTTAAGACTCTTGTAAGGTATTCACTATAAAAAAAACATCTCATTGCGTCAGTAAATAGAAGAGAACCATGAATTATTCACATATATATATATACTTCCTCGCTGGTCTAGCAAAAAAAAACCTGCCCACATCCCTCAATCGACAACATTAAATCTTCGACTGTGAAAAAAGTGCGCATTCTAGTTCGCGCAGTCAAGTGTCATGGTTGTTTGATATCATTTGTTGAAGTTGTTATTTCATCGCAAAGCGGTTATCATCGGACATTGACCGCTCGTAGTAGTTGTAAATCACCAGTTTTTTTACCGGTTACCGGTTAGTGACGGGTGGTTCGGTCCAGGCAAAATGTTGCCTAACAATTTATTCTTGCTTTCGGCAATATTATCATTTCATCATTCGTTCGGTAATTTTTCAGTTTTATTTTTATACCTTTTCAAAGTGTATACCGCACGAGAGTCCTAACTGCTCCCGATCGTCTGGAGCCAGTGGGACTACGGCATTCCCAATCGGGGTATATTGTGAGGTTGAATGCAGTGAGTAGGGAAATAAGATAAGGAAAGAGGAAGATTCGGAAGTACCTAACTATTCAGATCTGACCGCCATACGGGAATGGTGCTCTTTCACCGGGTGATATTTAGAGTATCTACCACTCTGGAATGTGTCGCAAATAAACTGTATATTAATTAATATTAATCAAAAGTGGAATAATATAAATTGATTAAATACAATTTATTTGCGCACGCCGGGATTTGAACCTGTGACCTCTGGATTTGTAGTCGAGCGTCTTAATAACTCGACCGCGGAGACCATCATTAAACATATTATATAATGCCTTCATGTATTTTTATTTATTTTAATATTTGATGGTGTCCACATTTCGGAGTGTAGTATATGAACGTGTTACATTTGTTGTGCCATTTTTCAAGCTTTTTAAACAAGTTAGTTTTGTAACAAAATTAAGTCGGTAGAAAACAATAATAGCCGGTTAGGCTGCAGTTACTTGCATCATTCACATTCGTATATCGTCTCGAGATAATCCCCTGTTTCTGACTCTTGGCATCAGAGAATGTTCCTTTGTTAACTTAAGTATTTATTTCGAGGGACGGCTGGAAAGTGCCCAGGCGCCGTTTATCAAATTTAAAGGAATCAAAATGCAATACTTTTTTTATTAAACTCACTGAAAATTGATGCGAGCATTATCTTTATTTTTATCGTAAATACCGCACAAGAGTCCCAACTGCTCTCAACCGTCTGGAGCCAGTGAGACTATGACATTCCCAATTGTAGTGGGGAAGGGTAGGAGATGGGGAAAAGGTTGGTTGGGAAGTACCTGGCTATTCAGAACTGGTCACCAAACACGGCTAAAACCATTTCAAGCAAAGTTTTGATTCTGAATGGTGGTCTTTCACCAGGGCGATACTTAGAGTATCTACCACTCTGGAACGTGCCGAAAATATAGTACATATTATTTTATATGAATTAAGTGTGTTATGTGACATATTAATTACATAAAAGTTATTGTCGTACGCCGGGTTTAAGCCGCGACCTTTGGATTCGTAGTCAAGCGTCTTACCACTCGACCATGGAGGCCGTCAATCTTGAGCTGGGTCGAGCATTGAACTCTAAACCGCTCGCACACGATGTACACTATTCGGCTACTGAGGGCGTCTTCAATGATAATATTATATCTACCTTTATATCAACGGATGTGATATATATATATAAATACAAATATATATATATACAAATATATATATATATATATATATATATATATATATATATATATATATATATATATATATATATATATATATATAATCACTAACAATCTTTCTAATAATCTAAAAGTAAATTCATCTTTAAGGTATAAATATAACATAAAAATTCCTTTTTTGCCACTCAACAAATGCATAATAACTATCTTTTCAAGGGGATAAAGAATTTTAATAGCCTTCCTGACGAAATAAAAAAAAATAAAATTCACCAACTTTAAAAAAAAACTAAAATCTTTTTTTTCTTTAAAGCAATAACTTGTTTCTATTGGAAACTAATTACCAATTTGAATTATTAACAATGTAACCTCCAACGACTATTAAAGACACATTTTTCTAAAATATACTATTTTTTTTTAAACTCCTACGCCAAGCTCAAGAGCTAGTTCTTCTTTGGCGTAGTAATACAAAAAAAAAAAAAAAAAAGAAGTTATAAACATATCAAATGTACTATCAACCTTTATATCTCTAAAATTACAATATGTATTATGTTTAATATATATATATATATATATATATATGCTTTTATTATTTAATAGAATTATATTTTCTTCAATATTATTTTTTATATATTTAATATATAAACATTTATGTAAACTTTTTTCTTCAATATTTTTTTTGTAAAAAAAAAATATTGTGTAACATATATATATATATGTAAACTTTTTTTTCTTTTTTGTAAAATATAAATATATTTAAACGATTTTTTTGTGTAGATTGATAATTATATTAAAAACAAAAAACTTTACTTAAAAAAAGCCATTTAAGTAATGAACAAACCATGCCATTAATTTTTATTTACCTTTACATTTTGTGTTGATAACCTTTGTGGCTGATCAGTGAGATTCATAGATCTAGAGTTAAGACCAACAGATTTTAACTGAATTTGTAAAAATATGTTATTATTTAAATCAGTATATCAGTGTATCAGTATGGTTAATTTTCATTTCATATTTTCGCAGAAGTAATTATAATTAATAACCAATCACTGTGTGATTTTAGTGGGATGAATTTATTCCTTGTTCTATTTAATGTTAATCAGGAATACGATATTTTTGAATGCGTATAATCAGAAGTTCGGAGAAAAGCTATTTTGATGCCCAATTTGATTTAGACCTAATATTCGACGATAATAACTAAAAGCACATTTAATGATGAATTAATCAACTCTCTTGGTGTATTTTTAAGATTAAATATTGTGTATGTTGTGCCAACTGAAAAGCTCTTTTGAACAATATTTGGTTTTTACCGAAAAATAAAGTGGTTATTCTTGTAATATAAATATTTATTTAAAGATTAAATCAAACTGTCATGGATTTCCAGTTAAAGTGGTTATTATCAAATGTGTTTCGCGTAAATAATAAATATATTTGTAATATAATATATAACATTTATATATGTGTTTAAAAATTAATTACTCAAGTTGAGTTACTGTTTTATGAAAAAAAAGATTGCTTACTCATAAAAAAAAAATGAGTTAAAAAAATTGACGTCCTCCGTGGTCGAGTGGTTAAAACACTTAACTATAAACCCAGAAGTTGTGGGTTTAAATCCTAGTGTGCGTAATAAAAAAATGATTAATTTATGTGTGTTATTTATTATTTAGAATGGAAGATACTCGGTGAAAGACCACCATTCTGAATCGAAACGTTGCTTGAAATGGTTTTAGTCGTGTTTGGTGACCAGATCTGAATAACAAAGTATTTAGCAACCTTCCCTTACCCCATATTATCCACATAGTCACTGCTTTTAGATTCACAAGATACCCCGATTTAGGATGCCATAGTCCCACTGGTTCTAGTCGGTGGAGCGCAGTTGGGACTCTTGCGCGCTATTCACCATAAAAATAAATATTAATAATAGTTAACTTCTGAATATTTCATATTTTTTGATTTTCGACGTTCAAAATTTCTCTCCTGAAAAATATTTTTTGCAAATATTCTAAAAGATTTCTAAAATAAAAATATTAATTCTTTAAAAAAAAAACAATTCGTAATTTAAAAATAAAATATTCTGCCTGAAAAGAAGGGTACAAAAATTAAGCTTCACAAATTCTACTAATATTCCGTGATTTTTCACCGGTCTGCGTTGGTATATGTTTATTGCGGCGTTAGTTATTTACATATTTTCTAGTTTGATATTTGAATTTAAGAATATAATCTATTTAATTATTTTTAGATAAAATTCACCTATTAAATATGTAGAAATAAAAACAATTTATTTTGAAACAATCTTCTCCCGACTAATCAATGAATATATTAAAATGATACTCGATTATTTTGTAGCCCAGCAGTGCAATCAAAATGAGGTTTATTCTGAATGCGGTAACACCAGATGCCAAAACACTTGCACGAACCCCACCAACGCCGCTCAATGCGAAGGGACCTGCACCACGGGATGCATCTGTGTCGAGGGATTCCTGAGGAGGGCCGATGGAGTCTGTGTAGAGCAAAGATACTGTCGTAAGTATGCGAGATTATATAACATAATTATTGCTGCAAACAGTATTTTCTGTCACTTTCTTATACCTTATCGTACTGAGTACCTGACCAAGTGGGTCTCCAGTTCTTTCAAAATAATGAATTCCTTCACGCTGTTGATTTTAAACTTGATGTAAAATTACAAGAAAGAACTAAGCTTTACTTTTACTCTCCTTAGATATGAGTGAATAACTGTAAAAGAAGATGATTAAAATATATAATTGCGGGAATGGCTGCAGGCGGCTGATCTTTCGGGAGGATTTTCTCATACCTGACGACAATATTAAATTTATACATGGGTTTTTCGTGGGTGGGTACAAAGTAATTCAAATTTTAAAATAAAAAAGGCTGAAATTTGTATAAATCTAAAATACCGTGAAGAGCATAACTGTCAATAACTGTCAAAACAAAAAATAACACCAATTATTTTTTTTTTTTTTTAAAATTTTTTAAAGAAAGACAAATATTCCCGGGTTACGAATAACCTGACAATATTTGAAAATAAAAGCGGAAGATGTTGCTTGTGTAATGATGGAGGACTTAGCCAGCAGAGGAATTGAACGCACGACGCCCGGGTACAATGAGGAAAACGGTCTTTTATATTTAAAAAAAACAACTCGTCGTCTACCCGTGGCAAAATAATACAATGAGGAAAACATTATATTTAAAATTGCGTTACGAAGTGAACAAATGATGGGAAATAAGCATATTAAAAATGTGAAATCATTTCTGTTTGATAACTTCATTCATTATATTAATTCAATGTTCATTGAATGATGATGACTATTCTATTCTAAAATATCTCCGTCAGAAGTCAATGCCCTGTTCTTCAAATACGCAAAAATCTCTTTTGCTCAAAGTGCTAAGGGTAGTAAATTCGACTAAATAGTTAAAGTTAGAATATAATGAGAGGAAGTGGAGTGGTGTCACTATAAATAACAAACCTGCGTCGCTATGACAGTGTGACGATAATATAATTATCTCCCACAAGAGCTTTTAGAAAAACTTTGCAAATGTTCTAAAAGCTTAAAAACTTCAAACTGAATTATGGTAACATTTGGACAGGTAAATACCATCTTGTTAGTTCATTTATTACACGAATCTCGGAAAACTTTTTTTACGGGTCTTTTAAATGACGGTTATTTTGACTAACGGTTTTTTTCAGTAAATATCTTCTCATTTTTGTGTTTTATATCTGTTTTTGATTTACTACACAAGGCTGGAAATAAGACAGACGTCAACTATGTAAAAAACCTCGATAAAGGCAAAAATGTGTTTTAAATTTTCTATGAACTTTTAGGGCCATAATATCACACGGTAAATTAATAAAAAAAACTTTAAAAAGGAAGTATTACAGGCGATGAACTAAACGTTTTTTAAAGCTGCCAAAGTGGACGCAAACAAATAAGTAAAAATACAGATTATACTGAGCAACCAGTGATCAACTGATTACGGAATTCCTCAAGGAAGCGTTTTAAGACCGACTTTGTTTTCTATTGTACATTAATGACCTATGAAACCTTCACATTCAGGAAAAATGTTGGTTTTGTTGATGACACCGTCTTACTGTTTCAAACTGATACTTGGCCAGCGGTATATGGTATAATATAGGCTAAAACGGATGTTACACTGTCAAAAAGTAGTTGGGTGTAAATACGCCCCCATCAAACACTGAGAAAACTAAATATATCACATCAACCATTAACATTACAGATCAACCACATGATGATAACTTTATAAGAATAAACACATGTTTGAATCAAAAGGAATCTCCCTACTCAAGCATTGCAAATAAAATTTAGAACACCATTATACTTCATTAGAACCATAAGAAACTTTCTTGACTTGAAAATGATTTATTTTGCGATCTGTCAATTAACTATTGAGAATGTTGCCATATTTATGGAGCGTTTTAAGACCGGCTTTGTTTCTATTGTACATTAATGACCTATGAAACCTTCACATTCAGGAAAAATGTTAGTTTTGTTCGGCACATTTTCTACTTTGTCTATATATTCAGAATTGTTTAAAATAGACAAAGTAGAAAATGTGCTGAACTCTAGTAAGGTTACCTTGCTAAAAAAAGACCCCACGCTTAAATTCACAGCAGACGTAAACGCAATTCTAAATTCTTGTCATACACTTATTAAAGATAAATACCATAAATACAACCTTACTGTCATGAACCCACAATGTCCACGCCTATACGGACAACCCAAAGTACACAAAACTGATGTACCCGTAAGACCTGTAGTATCATATAATACAGCACCTGCATACAAATTAGCGAAATACGGAAATAAAATCATCAAAAACACCCTTAATTTTAAACCAAAATACGGCATTATAAATTCACTACAACTTATCGACCTAATTAAAGACCTAAAAATACCAAATAATGCCACTCTAGTTTCATTTGATGTTTACCAACATCCCAACAAATGAAATTAAAATAATTATTAACAATTATGTGGAAAAATTAACAGCAATATTATGAAGAGGAGAGAAATAAATAACTTAGTAAATACATGCATCGAACAAAATTTTTTCAGATTCAATAATAATTTTTACACTCATTCAAGTGGCTTAGCCATGGGCAACCCAATCTCCCCGATTTTAGCTGAATTCTTCATGGATTATATAGAAGAATCAATTGAAAAACTAAAATCATTTTAAAACTGTTTTCTTCTATCAGAGATATGTTGATGACATTCTAATTATCTGGACAGGAACACATAGACAATTAGATATTTTCCCAAAAGAAATCAATAAAATCAATCAGTCGATCCAGTTTACTATGGAAGTAGGGGAAAACAAAATTAATTTTCTGGACATAGGTATCGAAATCACAAATAATAAATTAGAATTTGCCATATTTAGAAAACTAACATATAGCGATAATATCATACACAATACACCTAGACATCACATCTCGCACAAATTATCGGTATTCCATTCACTCATTCACAGACTCTTACACGTACCCTTAAATTGCATTAATTTTAATAATTAACTTGATGTTATTAAGAATATTGCCAACAATTATGGATATAGTAGCGGAATTATTAATAATTTAATTAGGAAAAAGGACAAAAAACTTACATTAGCAATAATATCACAAGACCTTACTCACATAAATGACAAAGAACTCACCAAACAATGGGCAAAAATCCCATATATTGGCGAAATATCCACAAAAATCTCTAGAATTACCAATAATGAAAAATGTAGAACAACCTTTTACAATTTAAAATTTTAATCAATAAAAAAGATAGAAGAGAAAAACTAGATAACTCAGGGGTTTATCAAGTTAATAAATGTAAGTTATTACCCAAGTGCATAGCACTTAAAAATTCCTCGATACCGAGAAATTATAAACCAAATAAATGATAATAATAAAAATAATCCACTGTAAAAGTGCATTATAAATTTAATCATGTAATTATACCATAATGCTGGGAGTAACCCAATAATTCGGAAATTTTATGAAAAATCTAGACATTACAATTAAGATGGGAAAACCTAAAATAAACTCATTAATAATCAGTATTCACCAACCTTGCATTATATAAATACATCGTGTAATCATACATAGAGAAATACAACTGGAACCCATCTTAAATAAAAAAAACATACCAGATAGACACATAAAATAGTAAACTAAAAGTAACTTGTAACTAGTAAAATCATGCATAAATATAATAAGAGTAAAATCATGGTTTACTACCCCTGACATCCCAAAAATAGTATATAAGCCATAGAATAAGAACAACCTGTACAAGTCTGAAAATGGCCGTTATAGGCTGAAACCGGTCCAGTCAAAAAAAAAAGAGGTGGAATAAAGTTGTTTTTTTGTTAAAATTGTTTTTATTTAATCATTATTTTTTTCCGATTAAACTATTAAAGAATTTTATTCCCAGATATTTGTAACATTGCTGACCTATTGTTTTTTTACATATCGGGATTGGTAATGTGCATTTTTGTCTTTGATTTTTTTGTATTTTTGAATGGTTCGGTTTTATTTAAAATTTCTTCTTTATATATTTGTAATGTGGCGTGGTACAAATAAAGGGTGTTTAATTTTCTGACTTTAAATTCTTTAAATAAAAGTTCTGAAGGATATAAAAAATTTTTTTTTAGGATTATTTTAATTAATAATTTTTGTGCTATTGGTTTGTGTGTGATTTTTATAAGTGCCGCCTCATCCTATTATACCATATTGAATTATGGATTGACAGAAAGCGAAACAGGTCATTCTTAGTAATTCTTTATTTAGAATATGCCTTAAACAACTAAAAATATATGTTAATTTTCGAACTCTATTTTTAAGAATAGTTATATGTGGTGACCATTTTAAGCATTGGTCGATGATGATGCCAAGGTATTTGATAGAAGTTTTGGTTGAAATGTTTGTACATAATAAATTACAGTGGTGGTGTTTGTCATTTACTGTGGCATGAATTTTAATGTTTATTTCGAGCGGTGTTTTTTGTTTTTTAATACAGAATGGTAAATAATATGTCTTTTTAGAGTTTAACGTTAGCAAGTTTTCGTCAAAACACTTTTTCAACTCATTAATGTCTGTGTTAGCCTTTTTGTTTAATTCGAACCATGTATTTGCTTGTAGGAGTAGTACCGTGTCATCGGCATATGAGATAATTTCTCCATATTTAGCGACTTTAAATATGTCGTTTACATACCTAATGAATAAAAGAGGTCCCAAAACTGTGCCTTGTGGTATCGAGAAGTTACTACTTTCCGAGTAACTTAATTCATTTATTATTAATATAGCTTTTAAACAAAAACCTGTTTGAAGTTAACTTCTGATAAAGAACTTGAACTCTTTAGATCTAGTCCGATAAGTTCTTCAACTATCTGCAAAGGTGGCTAAAGACGATCTGATGTTTCTCGTCCGATTTGATTGAAACATGTAGAATGGGTGGAATAATAGGCGCATCTGAAGAAAGAACAGTTTGACGATGGAAAAAATCAGATGGTCTGTACCATACCAATATTGCAATATTTCAGAAATTACATTAGTATTAGCATTGAATATTTACTAAGCCCCTTACGAGTCACGTGGTGTAATGATTGAGATTTAAGTTTTTGTTATTGATTTGTTTTAGCCAAATGTGGAGCTGACGAAGTGTTCGCCTGCGGCTCTGCCTGCGACACAGCCTGCGCCACCCTCGGCGACACCTGCCCCATCGTCAACGTCAGGTGTAACGACAAGTGCTACTGTGTCGATGGCTATGCCAGAGATAAGGACGACGTGTGCATACCCATCAAGCAATGCCTACGTAAATACTACAAATGTTTACTTTTGAAATACGCTTGAAAGACACTTCACACAAATTTGAAAGACATTTAAAATAAAGGAAGGCTTTTGAAATAATAAACTGTATTTTTTTCAATTCCAGCCAAGTTCACTTGCCCCGAGACACAAGTATACAACCCGTGTCCAGCGAGCTGTCCCGGGCAGTTGGATTGCCAGGCGTACGTGCTGGGCGCCGTGTCGCCCCCAGCCTGCGTGCCCTCGGACACGAAGGAGTGCCAACCCAAGTGCGAATGCCAGACTGGGCTACTTCTCAAATCTGAGAAAGAGTGCGTCATGCCCGAGCAATGTAAGTTTTTCTAATATTTGTTGTGTTAACTCGTTGAAAAATAGTGTGCCCTTTGTGTGGTTCTTGTGTATCTTTATTGGAGCAGATTCACAGCTTTACTTGAGTTAAGGGTAGCTAGATTTTGAGCCAGTTTATAATTATTTCTAATTCTTAAACTGTAAATTCGTGATGGAACTTCATTTTAATGATTTCGTATTTCGATATTTCTAACTGAATTTCACATTTTTTTACTAAGACCTGACAAAAAAACCGGAAAAAATACTGTGGTGGTATAATTATGAACTTAAGAACGATATATGTATTACTTTATAAGTTCAGAGCCAAACTGAAAACCCATTTTTTCAGAAAATCATATTCATAATCAAGATGTGCAACAAGCCCAATAGAATTTCTTTTGTTCAAACCAAGAAAAACTTTTCAGACACTCATTCCTTAAATTCATTAGAAGATTTTCATAATTATCTGTTCTTTACTACGAAAATTTAAAAAATTCCTTGAAAATACATATTTTAAATTTGCTCTCATACCCTTAAAAAAAAAAATAAATAAAAGAAGATATGTAAATACTAGCTTAATTTAAAATTATTATGATTATATGATCGTGTCCTGCCAGAAGTGACCTGTCAGGTAAATGTGTTGCTGTATATTTATATAAACTAGGAATTAATATTAACTAAAAATTAAAAAAATTACAGCGCCTGTCAGGTGTTTTTTTACAAACCGGCGAAAATTATCCAAATATTATAATTACTATTACTTTTGTACCATAAAGAAAACTTTGATTGAAAAATATTTTTAATGCTTTTGTCTGTACTTTTGTTACTGCTATAAGTTTAGCAAATAGTAACATCATTAAAAAAATGTTAAGGTACCTGAATTTTTTTTCCATACGTACAAGGAGTAATGGTTGAAATCTCGAATTATAGGAAATATTTTTTTTAAAGAATACATCGTAATAAGTTTTTGGATTTTATGATAAATTTGTGGATGATTTAATTTTTTAATTGAAAATATTTTTACTAAATAATTTATACGGTGTCAGTAAAATGAGCTACAGTTGGCTAGCTGCAGGAGAGATAACCCATCCTCCGTTGGCGCTAGTGATGATAGTCAAGATGTGAACTCTGTTAGGATTAGGGTAGTGTAAAGGGCGAAACTTCTTCCAGGTACCACCCCAGTAAACTATATAATTATAATTCCCCCCGTTTCGGTGTACAGAGTTAAATCAACAAAGTTTAATAGTGGCCTTGAAGGCAGAAACTGTTTTCAAGTAAAAAGCTTTAATAATTTATAATTTTTTTACTTGTATGAAAATAATGAAGGTACTACGATTTTAAGGTTGCACGGATACCAATGCAGAGGTAGTGAGTTGCCCAAACCCTTGCCCCGGAGGAAACTGTGAAGGCTCAGAGTTTGCTGATTGCAAGGCTTCTTGCAAAATTAGGGGTTGTCAGTGCAAGGGTGGTTTTGTCAAGGACGCTCAAGGAAAGTGCATCGAACTTAGCAAATGCCGTACGTAGAGTGTTTTTCTTAACGTGGTTGATGAATTTTATTCAGCTGTTTTCGCTCATGTTATGTGTTGTTATCAATAATAGTTTCTTACTTTGTTATGTTAACAAAAAGAAATATTCAATGTAATTTTTGTTTTTAATTCAGCGAAGTGAATTTGTACAGGGTACAAACATGAAGTGATACTGTATATTGCACAATTTAACGTTATTCAAGACGTTTTCGTTCATTTGCGAATCACAAGCAAGTACCGCAGGCTATTGTCTAATTCATTTTTTGGTTGTGAGTAGCAGAAACGTGAATCATCGACATCTTGCGCAGTTGTGTCAATATATGTTTTCACATTCGAACTTTCATTGCATTTTTTTATTTGAATACCACACAAAAGCTCCAAATATCCAGAGCCATCGGGACTATGGTTTGAACATGCGAGGTATGTAATGAGGCTGAAGGGAATGAGGAGGAAAACAGATACCTGACCATTTAAATCTGGTCACCAAATACGGCTTAAATAATATCAAGTAGCATTTAGATTCTTCTCATTCACCAGGATGATACTGAGAGTATTTACCACTTTCATTTATTATAATTTACAATAACAAAAATAAAAGGCCAAACACAGTTCAAGGCGCAATTTAATTATTTTTCAAAACCAAACGAAATGTTTTCGATTTTATAGCTAATAGACAGTGTCAAGCCAATGAGGTTTATAACGCTTGTCCCGGCTACTGCACCTTTGACAAGGATTGCCCCGAGCTCCTGGAGGGGGTAGTTCGGGACTGCGCCGCTCCCCCCGACACCTTCCCCTGCAGCCCGAGGTGTGATTGCGAAGAAGGTTTTGTTCGAATCGGTAGCGCCTGCGTCCTCCCTGATAAATGTAAGTTTGATTTATTCATAGACCCTACAATCTAGCTTAGTCTACGTGGTTCTGTTGCGAAGAGCTCCCTGTAGTCTCAATTTAGGGGCTTAGAAGCAAAGGCAGCAATCTCCTTCATTTTAAATTATTTCTTGGAAAGTTGATTTAACGTTTAATGCACTTTTATTTTGTGAATATGTTGATAAATTTTGTGATAATTGTTTCAAATTGTTTCCTAGTTTAATGTGAACTAACATTTTTGTACACTTCATTCTCCATTTATTTATAATAATCATTTAAAAGTTGACAATGCTACAGAATCGTATTTGGAGATTGCTGCCTTTGCTTGTAAGCCCCTAAATTTCTATTACATTTGTCGTGTACAAAAGAGAGAAAAAGTGTACAAAGGGCTATCAGCGAAAAGCTTTTGTTGAATACAAAATTTAATATTTTCACAATATTTAACATTTTAACTGTCTTTACATGATTACTAAAAAGTGATGGTTACTTTCCGCTTTCTAAGAAACAGCTGCACTTAGCACTGAGTTATCGTGACAACCGACACACATTATTAGTTTTTTTTTAAATAGAGACGATTTTTTTAAACAGGGACAATAGAACAATAAATTTTCGCTTGTGATGTGAGCACGTAACATTCAAATTAAAAATGCAGCAAAAAAAAAAATAAGGAACCGGACTTGTGATACGAGCCTAACGTGGGAATTTTCAGAAGCAAAAAGAAGAGTTCTTATACGAAGACTCATCTTTGAACCCAGCTATTCTAGCCTACCTTTGGAATATCCCGTGGCTCATCACGGGTCTGCCCAAGTGCTTATAATAAATAAAATAAAAACTTCAGTTTGTTGAAGAGGAATTTCGATGTTGATGTGATAGCTCGATGGTTAGAACAGTCACCCAGATAGCGAAAGGTTCAGAGTTCAAAATCAAGTCGCGGCAAAAACCTATTATATTTTTAAACACACTGCTGTATATTATATTACAGACTTGCTATCAGATTTGCATTTCAAATTTTTGACACACGCCTAAGCATATATTGTCTGTGATAAAATGTAGCATTATGAATTTTGAAACCGCGACTACAGAACATTACATTTTTTCAACTTCCGTTCAGGTTGTGCGGATCCCAACGCAGAATTTGTCAACTGCCCCAATCCCTGTCCCGGTGCCACGTGCGACCAACCAAAGTTCTCCGTTTGCGAGCTCCACTGCAAAGCAAAAGGCTGTCAGTGTAAGGAGGGATTCGTCAAAATCAGTAACGGAAAATGCATAGCTATAAATGAATGCCGTAAGTCTTTTTAATAACAATTAATACATGATGACATTTTAGTAAAAAAAACATTTTAACGATATTAATGGATGCCGTAAAAGAAATGCAAAAAACTTTCGAATTCTTCGAAATTCTGTATTCTCATTGCTCTATTTATTTGATTATTGATTCGCGCTTTCTTTATTCGCCAAAATTTGTAGATACTCATTCCCTGCAATGCGCTGCCTTTACAGCCTTTATGTTTTTTTCATAAAAGCTTGCGAAGAAAACGAAGTGTATTCTGACCATGGCAAGTGGATATGCGAGAACAGCTGTGCTGAGCCAATGAAGTCGACACTCTGCACGGCGGAAGCCTCTCCTGGCTGTGGGTGCAAAGAAGGGTACTTGAGGGTCAAGGAAGGAGTCTGTGTTCTTCCAAAAGATTGCGGTAAATATTTAATACTTTTAAGGGTATTAAATTCGACTTAATAGTTAAAGTTGGAAATATAATGAGACAAAGTGGAGTGGTGTCACGATAAATAAAAAACTTGATTCTCTATGACAGTGTGACGATAATACAATTATCTCCCACAAGAGCTTTTAGAAAAACTTTGCAAATGTTCCAAAAGCTTAAAAACTTCAAACTGAAATATGATAACAATTGGACAGGTAAATACTATCTTGTTAGTACATTTATTACACGAATCTTAGAAAACTTTTTTTACGAGTCTTTTAAATGACGGTTATTTTGACTAACGGTTTTTTTCAGCGCGTATCTTCTCATTTTTCTGTTATATATCTGTTTTTGATTTACTACAGAAAGCTGTAAATAAGACAGACGTCAACCACGTTAAAAAACCTCGATAAAGGCAAAAATGTGTTTAAATTTTCTATGAACTTTTAAGGCCATAATATCACACAGTAAATTAATAAAAAAAAACTTTAAAAAGTAAGTATTACAGGCGATGAACTAAACGTTTTTTAAAGCTGCCAAAGTGGACGCAAACAAATAAGTAAAAATACAGATTATACTGAGCAACCAGTGATCAACTGATTACGGAATTCCTCAAGGAAGCGTTTTAAGACCGACTTTGTTTCTATTGTACATTAATGACCTATGAAACCTTCACATTCAGGAAAAATGTTAGTTTTGTTCAGCACATTTTCTACTTTGTCTATATATTCAGAATTGTTTGAAATAGACAAAGTAGAAAATGTGCTGAACTCTAGTAACGTTACCTTGATAAAAAAAGACCCCACACCTAAATTCACAGTAGACGTAAACACAATTCTAAATTCTTGTCATACACTTATTAAAGATAAATACCATAAATACAGCCTTACTGTCATGAACCCACAATGTCCACGCCTATATGGACAACCCAAAGTACACAAAACTGATATACCCGTAAGACCTGTAGTATCATATAATACAGCACCTGCATACAAATTAGCGAAATAAGGAAATAAAATCATCAAAAACACCCTTAATTTTAAACCAAAATACGGCATTATAAATTCACTACAACTAATTGACCTAAGTAAAGACCTGAAAATACCAAAGAATGCCACTCTAGTTTCATTTGATGTAATAAGCCTGTTTACCAACATCCCAACAAATGAACTTAAAATAATTATTAATAATTATATGGAAAAAAATAACATCAATATTATAAAGAGGAGAGAAATAAATAACTTAGTAAATACGTTTAGATTACTGCAACGAAATATACGCTAGTCTTCCTAAATTTCAAATTAACAAACTACAACTAGATTTCAACGCCGCGGCAAGACTTATCACCGGCGTATCAAAATATTCCCATATCTCAGAGCACCTCAAAAATCTTCACTGGCTTAAATGTCCCGAAAGAATCCAGTTTAAGCTTTGCTTGATGGTTTTCAAATCAATTAACGGAATGGCTCTGGCTTATTTATCGGAATTGTGTATTCCTGAAGATTCCAATTCGTGACAGTCAACTTTTAGATCGGCAATGTCATCGGCTATCGGAAGGTTGAAAGAACCAAAGCACACACCAGACACTAAGTTCGGAGAGCGCGCCTTCGGAGCGTCAGGTCCTAAAGCCTGGAATGGACTACCACATGATCTGAGAGTAATAAAAGACTCGACAGAGTTCAGAGTCAAACTCAAAACTCATTTTTTCAGAAAATCATATCCATAATCAAGATGTAACAAGCCCAATAGAACCAAGAAAACTTTTCAGACTCTCATTCCTTAAATTCATTTGAAGATTATCACCATTATCTGTTTTCACTACGAAAAATTAAAAATACCTCCGATATACTTTATTTTTAATTTGCTCTCATGCCCTTAAGATGAAAAAATAATAATAAAAAAAAAATAAAAAAATAAAATTATTCTAAATTTTAAGTTATTATGATATGGTGATTGTGTCCTGCCAGAAGTGACCTGCCAGGTAAGTATGTTGCTGTATATTTATATAAACTAAGAATTAATATTAAGTATAAATTAAGATTAGTACAGCGTCCTTGAAGTGATTTTTCACAAAAACGGCGCTATACAAATTATCCAAATATTATTATGCATCGAACAACATTTTTTCAGATTCAATAATAATTTTTACCCTCATTCAAGTGGCTTAACCAAGGGCAGCCTAATCTCCCCGATTTTAGCTGAATTCTTCATGGATTATATGGAAGAATCAATTGAAAAACTAAAATCCTTTAAAAATGTTTTCTTCTATCAGAGATATGTTGATGACATTCTAATTATCTGGACAGAAACACACAGACAATCAGATATTTTCCTAAAAGAAATCAATAAAATCAATCAGTCGATCCAGTTTACTATGGAAGTGGGGGGAAACAAAATTAATTTTCTAGACATAGGTATCGAAATCACAAATAATAAATTAGAATTTGCCACATATAGAAAACCAACATTTAGCGATAATATCATACGCAATACATCTAGACATCACATCTCACACAAATTATCGGTATTCCATTCACTCATTCACAGAGTCTTACACGTACCCTTAAATTGTATTAATTTTAATAATGAACTTGATGTTATTAAGAATATTGCCAACAATAATGGATATAGTAGCGGAATTATTAATAATCTAATAAAGAAAAAGGACAAAAAACTTACGTTAGTAATAATATCACAAAACCTTACTCACATAAATGACAAAGAACTCACCAAACAATGGGCGAAAATCCCATATATTGGCGAAATATCCACAAAGAACAACCTTTTACAATGTAAATTCCTTAGGTAAAATTTTAATCAATAACAAAGATAAGAGAAAAAAACTAGATAACTCAGGGGTTTATCAAGTTACTTGCTCCAATTGCCCGTCACAATACATAGGCCAAACGGGAAGAGCGTTCAAAACACGCATAAAAGAACACTTCACCAATTGGGTTAACGATAAAGGTGAACTTTCGAACGTTGCATTGCATCTACTAGAAAACAAACACTCGTTTGACAAAGACAGAGATGTTAAAGTCATACACACATGTGTAAAAGGACAAAAATTAGACAGACTAGAATCAATCGAAATAACCAGTCTAACTAAAAAAGTTGACCGAAAATTTGTAATGAATAAACAACTAGAATCATTCGCTAAGTCTCCGCTATTATACCCATTATGATTTCTTCAAATGACCTGATATAAATAATGTATTTTTCTAATTTAAAACATAGTATACTTTAAAGGCACTTAAAAATTCCAAACAATTAACAGGTAATAACAATAAATGTAAGTTATTACCCAAGAGCATAGCACTTAAAAATTCCTCGATACCGAGAAATTATAAACCAAATAAATGATAATAATAAAAATAATCTACTGTAAAAGTGCATAATACATTTAATCATGTAATTATACCATAATGCTGGGCGTAACCCAATAATTAGGAAATTTTATGAAAAATCTAGACATTACAATTAAGATGGGAAAACCTAAAATAAACTCATTAATAATCAGTATTCACCAACCTTGCATTAAATAAATACATCGTAAAATCATACATAGAGTAATACAACTGTAACCCATCTTAAATAAAAAATCATACCAGATAGAAATATAAAATAGTAAACTAAAAGTAACTTGTAACTAGTAAAATCATGCATAAATACAATTAAAGTAAAATCATGGTTTACTACCCCTGACATCCCAAAAATAGTATTTAAGCCATTGAATAAGAACAACATGTAGTTGTCTGAAGATGGCCGTTATAGGCTGAAACCGGTCCAGTCAAAAAATAAAAAGTGGAATAAAGTTAAAAAAATGTTTTTATTTAATCATTATTTTTTCCGGTAAACTATTAAAGAATTTTATTCCTTGATATTTGTAACATTGCGGGCCTATTGTTTTTTACATATCGGGATTGGTAATGTGCATTTTTGTCTATGATTTTTTGTATTTTTGAATGGTTCGGTTTTATTTAAAATTTCTTCTTTATATATTTGTAATGTGGCGTGGTGCAAATAATGGGTGTTTAATTTTCTGACTTTAAATTCTTTAAATAAAAGTTCTGAAGGATATAAAAATTTTTTTTTAGGATTATTTTAAATATGTAAATTTTAAATTTTGTGCGATGTAAAGGGTTTGTGTGTGATTTTTATAAGTGCCGCCTCATCCTATTATACCATATTGAATTATGGATTGACAGAAAGCGAAACAGGTCATTCTTAGTAATTCTTTATTTAGAATATGCCTTAAACAACTAAAAATATATGTTAATTTTCGAAATCTATTTTTAAGAATAGTTATATGTGGTGACCATTTTAAGCATTGGTCGATGATGATGCCAAGATATTTGATAGAAGTTTTGGTTGAAATGTTTGTACATAATAAATTACAGTGTTGGTGTTTGTCATTTACTGTGGCATGAATTTTAATGTTTATTCCGAGCGGTGTTTTTTGTTTTTTAATACAGAATGGTACATAATATGTCTTTTTAGAGTTTAACGTTAGCAAGTTTTCGTCAAAACACTTTTTCAACTCATTAATGTCTGTGTTAGCCTTTTTGTTTAATTCGAACCATGTATTTGCTTGTAGGAGTAGTACCGTATCATCGGCATATGAGATAATTTCTCCATATTTAGCGACTTAAAATATGTCGTTTACATACATAATGAATAAAAGGGTTCCCAAAACTGTGCCTTGTGGAATGGAGAACATACTACTTTAATTGGGGTCTTTTTTCTAAAGAACTAACTATCTATGATATAACGATCCCATTCAGTCCAGTTTTTTTTAAATTCTATTAAATTTAGGTGCCATAGATATACTGTCAAAAGCTTTTTTAAGGTCTATAAATATTCCCATACATTTTTTATCCGAATCTAGGGCGGTGTATAAATATTTTGTTTTGCAGCAATAGCGTCATTAGTGCTGGTGTTTTTTTTTAAACTGAATTGTTTAGAGCTTATAGCAGAATGTTTTTCTAGAAATGACCAAATCTGCTCAGTTCAAGGGGAAATTTAATTAATTTTCAGAAAGCAAACGAAATGTTTTCGATTTTCTAGCTAATAGACAGTGTCCAGCCAATGAGGTTTATAACGCTTGTCCCGGCTACTGCACCTTTGACAAGGATTGCCCCGAGCTCCTGGAGGGGGTAGTTCGGGACTGCGCCGCTCCCCCCGACACCTTCCCCTGCAGCCCGAGGTGTGATTGCGAAGAAGGATTTGTTCGAATCGGAAGCGCCTGCGTCCTCCCTGAAAAATGTAAGTTTGATTTATTCATAAACCCTATAATCTAGTTTTGTCTACGTGGTTCTGTTGCAAAGAGCTCCCTGAAATCTCTATTTCTATTACATTTGTCGTGTACAAAAGAGAGAAAAAGTGTACAAAGGGCTATCAGCGGAAAGCTTTTATTGAATAAAAAAATTTAATATTTTCACAATATTTAACATTTTAACTGTCTTTAACATGATTACTAAAAAGTGATGGTTACTTTCCGCTTGTGGATGTGAGCACGTAACATTCAAATTAAAAATGCAGCAAAAAAAAAAAAATAAGGAACCGGACTTGTGATACGAGCCTAACGTGGGAATTTTCAGAAGCAAAAAGAAGAGTTCTTATACGAAGACTCATCTTTGAACCCAGCTATTCTAGCCTACCTTTGGAATATCCCGTGGCTCATCACGGGTCTGCCCAAGTGTTTATAATAAATAAAATAAAACTTCAGTTTGTTGAAGAGGAATTTCGATGTTGATGTGATAGCTCGATGGTTAGAACAGTCACCCGGATAGCGAAAGGTTCAGAGTTCAAAATCAAGTCGCGGCAAAAAATCTATTATATTTTCAAACACACTGCTCTATATTATATTATAGACTTGCTATCAGATTTGCATTTCAAATTTTTGACACACACCTAAGCATATATTGTCTGTGATAAAATGTAGCATTATGAATTTTGAAACCGCGACTACAGAACATTACATTTTTTTAACTTCCGTTTAGGTTGTGCGGATCCCAACGCAGAATTGGTCAGCTGCCCCAACCCCTGTCCCGGTGCCACGTGCGACCAACCAGAGTTCTCCGTTTGCAGGCTCCACTGCAAAGCAAAAGGCTGTCAGTGTAAGGAGGGATTCGTCAAGGACAGTAACGGCAAATGCATAGCTATAAATAAATGCCGTAAGTCTTTTTAATAACCAATTAATATATGATCACATTTTAGTAAAAAAAACAACATTTGCGATATTAGTGGATGCTGTAAAAGAAATGCAAAAACATTTTCGAATTCTTCGAAATTCAGTATTCTCATTGCTCTATTTATTTGATTATTGATTCGCGCTTTCTTTATTTGTGGTAGTTTGTAGATACTCATCCCCTGCAATGCGCTGCCTTTACAGCCTTGGTAAAATGTTCAGTGTACTTACCTTTAAACCTTTATGTTTTTTTTCATAAAAGCTTGCGGAGAAAACGAAGTGTATTCTGACCATGGCAAGTGGATATGCGAGAACAGCTGTGCTGAACCAATGAAGTCGACACTCTGCAAGGCGGAAGCCTCTCCTGGCTGTGGGTGCAAAGAAGGGTACTTGAGGGTCAAGGAAGGAGTCTGTGTTCTTCCAAAAGATTGCGGTAAATATTTAATACTTTTAAGGGTATTAAATTCGACTTAATAGTTGAAGTTGGAAAATAATGAGACAAAGTGGAGTGGTGTCTGTCACGATAAATAACAAACCCTCGTCTCTCTTACAGTGTGACGATAATACAATTATCTCCCACAAGAGCTTTTAGGAAAAAATTGCAAATGTTCCAAAAGCTTAAAAACTTCAAACTGAATTATGGTAACATTTGGACAGGTAAATACCATCTTGTTAGTACATTTATTACACGAATCTTGGAAAACTCTTTTTACGAGTCTTTTAAATGATGTTTATTTTGACTAACGGTTTTTTTCAGCGCATATCTTCTCAACTATGTAAAAAAAACCAACCATTAACATTACAGGTCAACCACATGATGATAACTTTATAAGAATAAACACAAGTTTGAATCAAAAGGAATCTCCCTACTCAAGCATTGCAAATAAAATTTGGAACACCATTATACTTCTTTAGAACCATAAGAAACTTTCTTGACTTGAAAATAAATTTATTTTGCGATCTGTCAATTTAACTATTGAGAATGTCGCCATTTTTATCATGGGGAGGGGGAGGTGGTATTTTATCTGCTCTAGGCTTAATCATAAAAAAATCAGTAAAGAATATTTAAAAAAATCTTTAAATAACGAAAATGTTTGATGTTCGACAAAAAGGAACCATAAACATAATTAAAATAACACAAACAATCTGTAAATTTTTCTGACTCGAAATAAATTTGCCTAGTGAGGCAGGCTATGAAAAACCTAAGCTAATAACTAATTTATACCAAAAATAAGTTTACATAAATTAAGTTAATACGCATAATAGATTTTAAAGGTTTATTTTTCGATTTTATTATTATTAATTATTTATTTAAAAAAATAACGATGTATACGAGTATACTGTTTATATTTTATCGATATCTATTTATTAATTGTTGCATACCTTCACATGTCTTTTGGTTGTTTTTGCAAGCTTCAAGTTAAATCACGTCGTGGTGTGCACTAACATTTACATTTTAACGTACATATACTTGTATACATATACATTAATTCATATTTATTCCTCACATGTTTTCTAGTTGCGTTATTAAATTTAAGAATTTTATCCATTTCAGCGATTGAAATTCATCTATTGACGGTCTCCTTGGTCGAGTGGTAAGACGCTCGACTTCTAATCCAAAAGTCGCTGGTTCAAATCCGGCGTACGCCAATAACTTTTATTTAATTAATATGTGTCATAACACATTTAATTCATAAAAAATAATGTGAAGTTAATTTGCGGCTCGTTCCAGAGTGGTAGATACTTCAAGTATCACCCTGATAAAAGACCACCATTCAGAATCGAAGCGTTGCTTGAAATGGCTTCAACCGTGTTTGGTGACCAGATCTGAATAGCCAGGTACTTCTCAACCTTCCTCTTCCCCACCTCCTTCCCCTCCCGCTACCTTCAGTTTTACAACATATCCCAATTAGGGATGCCATAGTCTGACTGGCTCTAGACGGTTGGGAGCAGTTGGGACTCTTGTGCGATATTCACTATAAAACATGTTTAAAAAAATAAACATAATTTAATTTGAAACGATCTGCTTCTAACTAAACAATGAATACGTTGATAAAAATATTTTAATGGAGCTTGATAATTTCATAGCCCGAGAATGCCCTGCGAATGAGGTATTTTCTGAATGCGGAAACAACGGATGCCAAAACACTTGCAATGACCCCAACATCGCCGTCCTCTGCAGAGGGTCGTGCGTCGCGGGATGTGTCTGCGCCGGGGAACTCCTGAGGAACTCCAAAGGAGTCTGTGTAAATCAACAAGATTGTGGTAAGTATGTGGCAAAATGTTCAGTCTACCAAATGTTATGTTTTATTCATAAAAGCTTAGTGAAGTTGACTTCTGATCAAATACTGAACGTATTAGATGTAATCTAATAAGTTGATCGACTATCTGTATAGGTGGCTAAAGGCGATCTGATTTTTCCCGTCCGATTTGATTGTAACAAGTCAAAAAGTGTCGAAGAATAGGCGCATCTTGAGAAAATACAGTTTGATGATGGGAAAAATCAGATGGCCTCTAACCATACTAATATTTTAGAAATTGCAATATTATTAGCATTACATATTTATTAAGCCACCCCACGCGTCACGTGGAGGTGTGATGATTGATAATTTATTCCTGGATTGGAAGTTTTTGATTGTTGATTTGTTTTAGCCAAATGTGGAGCCAACGAAGTGTTTGCCTGTGGCTCTGCCTGCGACACCACCTGCGCCACCCTCGGCGACACCTGCCCCATCGTCAACGTCAGGTGTAACGACAAATGCTACTGCGTCGACGGCTATGCCAGAGACAAGAACGACGTATGCATTCCCATCAAGCAATGTCCACGTTAGTGTCTTAACTGCTTCCATAAATAAAATTAGCACCGTGCATTTTAAATTCGATAATAGTTACCCAGCCCCTTTCAATAAATAATTCATTCCGAGATTCCAACCTAGAATATTACGAACTTCTACATCTCGTCAATTTCAATTTATTAGCGGTTCACCCGGAAATTTGTATTGTTTTGTAGCATTTCGGAGACCAACTGTAATTACATAGGTTCGCTGAGAAACGCATAAACGTAAATTTATGAAGCATTTGTAGTGTCATTGTCAATGTATACCAGTTTTAAAAAAGGTTATTCAAAACATTAAAATCACTTTATATTTGATATTGAAAAAAATTCAAACGGTTTTTTAGATGTACAAAAAAAAATATTAAAAATAAAAACAATATGAATTTGAAAAAGACATTTGAAAAAATCATTTGGATTTGAAATACATTTGAAAGACACTTCACACAAATTTGAAAGACATTTAAAACAAAGCAAGGCTTTTGAAATAAATTATTTTTAGACTGAAAACTGTTTTTTTTTCAATTTTAGCCAAGCTCACTTGCCCTGAGACACAAGTATACAACCCGTGTCCAGCGAGCTGTCCCGGGCAGTTGGATTGCCAGGCGTACGTGCTGGGCGCCTTGTCGCCCCCAGCCTGCGTGCCCTCGGACACGAAGGAGTGCAAACCCAAGTGCGAATGTCAGACTGGGCTACTTCTCAAATCTGAGAAAGAGTGCGTCATGCCCGAGCAATGTAAGTTTTTCTAATATTTGTTGTGTTAACTCGTTGAAAAATAGTGTGCCCTTTGTGAGGTTCATGTGTATCTTTATTGGAGCAGATTCACAGCTTTACTTGAGTTAAGGGTAGCTAGATTTTGAGCCAGTTTATAATTATTTCTAATTCTTTAACTGTAAATTCGTGATGGAACTTCATTTTAATGATTTCGTATTTCGAAATTTCTAACTGAATTTCACGTTTTTTTTTGACCTGACAAAAAAACCGGAAAAAATACTGTGGTGGTATAATTATAAACTTAAGAACGATATATGTATTACTTTATAAGTTCAGAGTCAAACTGAAAACTGGGATGATAGTCAAGAAGTGACTATTATCACCAGTGATAGGTACTGTTAGGGATAGGGTAGTGTAAAGTGCAAAACTTCTGCCAGGTTCAACAGCGATTAATCGACGCCTTTCGGTGTTCAGAGTTAAATTCAGAAAGTTTGATAAAAGCTTTGTAGGCAAAAACTGTTGTCAAGTAACAAACGATGCTATTAGCAAGCTAAAAAAACTTAATTATAATATTTTTACATGGAAAAGCTTTGATTCTGCAAAACATTTCTTTTCAAATACAGCTTTAATACTTCATATTTTCTTATTTGTATGAAAATCATGAAGCAACTTTGTTTTTAAGGTTGCACGGATCCCAATGCAGAAGTAGTGAGTTGCCCAAACCCCTGCCCTGGAGGAAACTGCGAAAGCTCCCAATTCGCTGATTGCAAGGCTCCTTGCAAAATTAGGGGTTGTCAGTGCAAGGGTGGTTTTGTCAAGGACGCTCAAGAAAAGTGCATTGAACTAAGCAAATGCCGTAC
Organism: Drusus annulatus; assembly: GCA_022651775.1. NCBI lineage: Eukaryota > Metazoa > Arthropoda > Insecta > Trichoptera > Limnephilidae > Drusus > Drusus annulatus. The sequence goes on along the minus strand of JAGWCC010000160.1, from coordinate 593,135 downwards.
GTAGAGTTTTTTCGTATTTTTTTTGTTGAATTGTATTCAGCTGTTCTTGCTCATGTTCTTTGTTGTTATCAATAACAGTTTTTCACTTTTTTATGGTGACAAAAGATATTCACTGTTATATTTGTTTGGAATCCAGTGAAATGAATTTTGGTAAAATGATATCATGTTTTGTTTAATTTAATTTAAATTTTGGTTATAAGCAGTTCCAGCAGATACGTAAACCATCGACATCTTGCGCAATTGCATAAATGTATGTTTTCACGTTCAAACTTTTTTTGAATTTTTGGTATGTGAATGCCGCACAAAAATAAATATCCGGAGCCATCGAGACTATGGTATTTTCATATAGGGGTGTGTTGTGAGGCTGAACTGAACAAGGAGGGAAACAGATACGGAAGAGAATGTTGGGAAAGTACTTTGTTATTCAGACCTGGTCACTAAATACGACCAAAGTAATATCAAGTCAAATTTGGCTTTCATTGACTTTCATATGAAGACAAACTCCCGAAGAATAAATAAAAATTGCCGAATCATTGGAGATCATTTATATAGTAAAATATAACGTATAAGCGCCAAACATAGTTCACGGCGTACTTTAACCAAATTTCAGACTTCAAACCAAATGTTTCCGATTTTCCAGCTAATAAGAAGTGTCCAGCAAATGAGGTTTATAACGCTTGTCCCGTCTACTGCACCTTTGACAAGGATTGCCCCGAGCTCCTGGAGGGGGTAGTTCGGGACTGCGCTGGCCCCCCCGATATCTTCCACTGCAGCCCGAGGTGTGATTGCAAAGAAGGGTTTGTGCGAATCGGCAGCGCCTGTGTCCTCCCCCGAAAAATGTATGTCCAAATTTTTCATAGACCCAGCAATTTCGCATACAACACGTTGGATCTGCTGTGGAGAGCTCCCTGCAATTTTTATTTTTATTACATCTGTCGTGTAAGAAAGAGAGAAAGAGTTAACAAAGGAATATTTCAAACACATTATCTAACATGCTTTACATTTTAGCTGGTTTAGCAGGATAACTAAAATAGATTATTCCTTTCCGCTCTCCCGGATAAAAGCTGTTCTTAGCACTGATTCATCGTGATAACCCATACAGTCGCGTAAAAAAAAGTAGTTTAAAAATTTATTTGAAAACTTTGAACAAGGTAAACAAAATATTTCATTTTGGCTGTGATGTGAGCACGTAACATTAAAATAAAATAAAATATAAACTATGTACTAGTCTTGTGGAACAAACCTTACATGTCAATTTTTGTAAACGCTGAAATATTCACCGGCAGAATAAACGGAAAATGAGTTTTTGTACGAAGACTCATCTTAGAATCCACCGATTTTAGCCGCTCTTTGTAATATTCCGAGATATTTCACAGGACTGCGCTAGTATTTAAATGAACCGAAACATTGTGTTTATTGGAGAAACATAGCTGGTTTAAATGTTGATTCAATGGATACAAAATTATCAAATTATTAATGAGTTCAAAGTCAAGTTGTGGCAAACATTGTGTTTTCCTTCCTGAGTCATTTTCCCAAAACACATAATTTTTCGATGAATATTGTAACTGTTTAAACGATGCTGTTTATTATATTCTAAGCTTGCTATCAGATCAGGATTTCAAATTATCAACGCACACCTAAAATTGTTCTGAAATAATAAAATGTTGCATATGGTGGATAGAAGACTGTTTTTGTGTCTTCTTAAGGTTAAAAAAAAACTTTGGGTGCAAACTAACCTCTCCGGATGCTTTCTCACATATACATGTGATATATTTTACTGTAAAAATTAAACAAAACATGAAATATTATGCTTCAAAATATCTTTGTATGTAGAAGTAAAAGCACATATACCCCATCACATACAAATGTAACAAACATAAAATCAGATTAATCGTTATCTGTATAAGAATAACCACTTTGCACCCGTGAAACTAACACTATTTGACCAAAAATTGTCATAGAACACATCGCTCTGACACAGTTGGTTACACAACAGCACACATTGTAAACATAAAAAAATTAAGTTTACTCAATTTTTATTTTCAATGTAACGATTACTGTACACACAACCTGCTTCGCAGCAGCCCAAAGCGTTATAGAATTAATGAATGCTCATTCATGGATGTGAAGCATGAACCAACTTGTCACAAAGATTGCTGCGCACGCTTACACTCCGTGCACGGTTACCCTACGTGACTACAGAAAATTGTATTATTTCAATTTTTATTCAGGTTATGCGGATCCCAACTCAGAACTGGTCAGCTGCCCCAACCCCTGTCCCGGGGGCACCTGCAACCAGCCAGAGTTCTCCATTTGTATGGTCTTCTGCAAAGCAAAAGGCTGCCAGTGTAAGAAGGGATTCGTCAAGGACAGCAACGGAAAATGCATACCTTTGAACACATGCCGTAAGTTTTATTTAATTTAATTTTACCCAATTCAACTGAATTTAGTTTATTTTTCTTACAAGGCCGATTTTCGAAAATCTACAAAAATACATAGTTATATAATTGCATCGCTCAAGACAGTAATGCAAGTTTATACTCATTGATAACGTTTTAATTGCACACCGTGCGTGGTAGTTTTCGGTGAATGATTTAAAAAAAAAACGATTCGAGTGAAAAACTGTCACTGAATAGGGAGACGAATCCACTCACTGAGATTGTAAAGCAAGCAAACATATTTTGTTTAGCCGTTGAGTCCACGTGACAACTACAAGACTCGGCCCAGTGTGATAGCAGAGTTGTGCCTTCACCGCACGTCTAATATAGAGTTAGTGAAAGCAACCATCACGCACTGATGTGGTTCTCATGGCGACGCCAGAGGTTCTGAGATCTTGGTCCAGAGACTGCTCCTAAATGTGGAATTTAGATTTAAGCAGCCTGCATGGTCGAGTGGTAAGACGCTCGACTACGAATCCAGAGGTCGCGGGTTCGAACCTGGCGTGCGTAAATAAATTTTATTCAATTAATATGTGTAATAACACATATAATTCATATAAAGTAAAATATAGTATATTTGCGACGCGTTCCAGAGTGGTAGATACTTCAAGTATCGGCCTGGTGAAAGACCACCATTCAGAATTGAAAAGTTGCTTGAAATGGCTATAGCCGTGTTTGGTACCCAGATTTGAATAACAAGGTACTCCTTAACTTACCTCTTCCTCATCTCCTTTCCCTCCCCACTACTTTTAGCCTCACAATATACCCCTATATAGGGTGCCATAGTCTCACTGGCTCGAGACGGTTGAGAGCAGTTGAGACTCTTGTGCGGTATTCACTTAAAAATAAATAAATTATAATTGATGTTTTAATTTTGTTCATTGCGTTCGTTTGGACAAATATGGTCCTTACAGATGTCGTCTAAAAATTTTAAATATGGGATTGATTGAAAGACGGTCAGTTGGTAGAAGATGACTGGTGAGATGTGTTAATACATATAGCCAAACAGTGAATTAGAGATTGAGGAAGAGGACAGTTGGGGATTGGAATTCGGAGGGATTTTTTTTGCCGAATCATTAAAGATTATTTGAAACGCAATTTATTCATTGAAATATAACATACAATCGCCAAACACAGTTCAACGTGCAATTTATTCATTGAAATATAACATACAAACGCCAAACACAGTTCAAAGTGCAATTTAATCAATTTTTACACTGCAAACCGATTGTTTTTGATTTTTCAGCTACTCAGAAGTGTCCAGCAAATGAGGTTTATAACGTTTGTCCCCACTACTGTACCCTTGACAAGGATTGCCCCGAGATCCTGGAGGGGGTAGTTCGGGACTGCGCCGCCTCTCCCGAAGACTTCCCCTGCAGCCCGAGGTGTAATTGCAAAGAAGGTTTTGTCCGAATCGGTATCGCCTGTGTCCTCCCTAACAAATGTGAGTCCAAATTTTTGCAAGAACCCTACAATTTCTCTATTAACGGAATGTTTTTATTGAATAAAATATCAACAAAATTATTTTATTCAGCTGATGATTACTTTCCGCTCTCTTGGAAACAGCTGCTTTAAGCACTGAGCTTTTCTAACAACCTACACACTTTAGTAGTTTTCAAATACAATCAAATATTAAATATATGACAAAAGTTTAAACTTTAAAGAACCAGACTTGTGGCACGAGCCTTACATGAGATTTTATTTCGATGCTGAAATAATCACCGGCAGAACCAAAGGAGAGCAGTTTTGAAGTTTTTATGTCAAGACTCTTCTTTGACCCACCGATTCTAGTCCAACCTTTGTAATATCCCGTGATTTTTCACACAATATTACACCTGATGTGTGCTTTATAATCATTTTACCAACCCAACAATATAAATATACCTTCTGTTAAATACCTTAAGCAAACAGAGACGGGAAAATCGAAGAATAAATCTTAAAAATAGCCAACTGTCAAAAATAAAATTGAGAACAAAAGATATTATATAAATTTAAAAAAAACAACCGATGCCTCTAACTAATCACCATGTAACCCGTTTCTTAGAAGGCAATGAATCTACCTGTTGGATTTCAAAGCAATAATTCGTAAGGTTCTTAACTTCATGTTTTTCATCCAGTTCCTACGTGTCCCGCCAATTCGCTATTCGATTTTCTTATTTAACAACACTGTGTTCGAAAACAATTGACAATCGAAACAGAAGACAGTTATGTGAAAAAGCGTTTTCGTTCGTTAATGTCTCGTGTGATTCGTGTTCGTTAGTAATAATAGAAATAATTATCAAGAACTTCAACTTCAACTTCATCGGTGAGGGAATGGTTTCCCATTTTCATACCATAACTTTCCATATACATAATGAGACACTTCCAGCAAGTAGTCTAATTTTTTCGTTCAACAGTCCACTATTTTTCAAATTCATCTGAAGCTGAGAAAACGTTCGGTGTTTTATCGCAGCTTCGGATCCAACTATACCCGAAGGTATATTTTAATGTTATTGTTAATTTGCCTCTGTCAGAAATAAAACAAGAAACCACAGATGTTCACTATGATATTGATCCGATATTTAATACGCATCCATTTCGAAAATTAATAGTATATATACCATAGATTAACTTTAAAAATTAACCAGTCTGAAGATGCCCGTTATAATGTAAAACCAGTCAGGTCTTAATGAAAAATAGTGGAATAAAGCAAAAAATGGTATTTTTAAATTATTGATAACTCGATGGTTAGAAAAGTCACTCAAATAGTGGCATATTCCGAGTTCAAAATCATTTGCGGCGAAAACCTTTTTTTTCTAAATTCTGGTGCATTTTCCTAAAACGCATAATTTGATGAATACTAAAATTGTTTTTCTCACTGCTGAATATTGTAGGCTTTATATCAGGTCAGGATTTAAAATAATTAACATTCACCTTAGTATGTTCTTTTACGACAAAATGGTGCACTTTGAATTTAGAAACCACGATTACAAAAAATATTTATTTTTATATTTTTGTTAAGGTTGTACGGATCCCAACTCAGAATTGGTCAGCTGCCCCAACCCCTGTCCTGGGGGCACCTGTGACCAACCAGAGTTCTCCGTTTGTAGGGTCTCCTGCAAAGCAAAAGGCTGTCAGTGTAAGAAGGGATTCGTCAAGGACAGCAACGGCAAATGCATAGCTTTGAATACATGCCGTAAGTGCTATCATTATAAATATAGAACAAAACAATTCAAAACGCAGTTTATTCAGTAAAAAAATAACGTATTAATGCTAAACAGAGTTAAAGGATTTTTTAACAATTTTCAGTAAAACATTTTTCATTTTCCAGCTAATAAAAGGTGTCCAGCCAATGAAGTTTTTAACCCTTGTTCCGGCTGGTGCGCCTTTGACAAGGATTGCCCTGAGCTCCTGGACGGGAGAGTCCGGGGGTGCGCCGTTCCCCCTCAAGACTTCATTTGCAGCCCGAGGTGTGGTTGCAAAGAAGGATTCGTCCGGATCGGTAGCGCCTGCGTCCTCCCTGAAAAATGTAAGTCCCTTTTGTAGACCCTCAATCTAAGTTAGTAAACGTGGTTTTGAACCTGAGATCTCCTTGTAAATTCTATTTCCATTACGTTTGTCGTGTAGAAAAAAGAGTGAAAAGTTACAGCGGCATGTATTTATTGAAGAAACATTTGAATAACATAATCTTAAATGCTTTACATTTCAGCTGTTTTAGCGGGATTACTAAAAACTCAAAATTCCTTTCCTCTTTCTTAAGAAAATATTTTACTTAACACTGAGTTATCGTGACTACCAACACAGTCGCATTCGAATAAAAACGAAATTTTTATAAATATTATAAAACTTTAAGCAAGGAATATTAAAGAATACTTATTTGGCTGTGATGTGGGCATGTAAAATTAAAATTTTAAAATAGAAATAATTAGGTACTTGTGATAAATTATTTTAAACCCGATTGAAATAGAACTAGACTTACTACAGTCTTACAAAATATATTTATTGACGCTGAAATAATCACCGGCAGAAACAAAAGGAGAGAGAGTTTTTATATCAAGAAACTCCACTAAGAGCCCAGCAATTCTACCCGCCCTTTGTGGTCTGTCCTTAGGCGCTAGTAGTTAAAGAACATAAAACTTCAAGTTCATTGGAAAAACACAGCGGGTTTTGAGGTTGAATCTCAAATTATCAACTCACACTTAAATATGTTCCGCAATATTAAAATGTTGCAGTTTGTATTTAGAAACCATGATTACAGAAAATTATATAAATTGTCATTCTTGTTCAGGTTGTGCGGATCCCAACTCAGAATTGGTCAGCTGCCCCAACCCCTGTCCCGGGGGCACCTGCGACCAACCGGAGTTCTCCATTTGTAGGGTCTCCTGCAAAGAAAAAGGCTGTCAGTGTAAGAAGGGATTCGTCAAGGATAGCAACGGCAAATGCATAGCTTTGAATTCATGCCGTAAGTCTCATTTAATTTCGTTTTTACACAAGAACACTGGATTAAGCTACAGCGTGGATGTCCTTTTTTCTTAACTGCGCCGATTTGAGAAAATCTACAAAATATTACCGCTTAAATTTGTTCATGGGTCTCCAGACTGACTCTATAAATTAAATATGGAATTTGGATTTCTATTTTTAAAAGCCGTTTTTTTGGTCAATATAAAAACTGTACAGCTTTAAATCTGACCGGTCGGTAGCTGAGTGGAGAACGCGTTGGATTCCCACCCGTGCGTCGTGCGTTCAATTCCTCTGCTAGCTAAGTCCTTCATCATTGCACAAGCAACATCTTCCGCTTTTTATGATGGCAGTAGGAGTTTTTTTTAAATATTGTCAGGTTATTCGTAGCCCGGGAATGTTTGTCTTACTTAAAAAAAAAAAAAACCGTTTGGCACAATTTAACCCATTTTAAGAGTGTAAACCAAATGATTTTGATTGATTTTACAGCCAGTAAGAAGTGTCCAGCAAATGAGGTTTATAACGTTTGTCCCGGCTACTGCACCTTTGACAAGGATTGCCCCGAGCTCCTGGAGGGGGTAGTTCGGGACTGCGCCGCCCCCCCCGACACCTTCCCCTGCAGCCCGAGGTGTGATTGCGAAGAAGGATTGGTACGAATTGGTAGCGCCTGTGTCCTCCCTGAAAAATGTAAGGCCATTATTTTAATAGAACCCAAAATCCAACTTGGTAAACGTGGTTTATGTCTTTCAAAAACTTCCACTGACACAATCCGTAGGTTAAATAAAAACATTAGAAATTGGAATATTAAGAAATTTCATCAAATGAGTGATAAAAATGCATTTTTATAATGATTTTTTTCTGACATGGGCGCATTTTTTCCCGTCCCTGCGTTGGAAGATTCGTACAAAATTGTGAAGTTATTATTATTTTAATAAAGTTACAGCTAATTTCATAATAAAAATATACAAAATTTAAATATAAAGACATTTCATCAAATCAGTGGTAAAAATGCAAGGATTTTTCTTCTAACATGGGTGCATTTATCTCCGTCCCTGCGTGTCGGTTTCGTAGGAAATTGTGAAATTGTAATTATGTTGAAAGGTTTCAGATGCTTGGTAAATAAAAACAGAATAAATTTAAATATTAAGAAATTTGGTAAAAATGTCAGGATATTTCTTCTGACATGGGCGCATTTTTCTCCGTCCCTACGTTTCGGATTCTTACAAAATTTGGATCTTGTAATGATACTGATAAGTTACAGATCCTTCTTAGTGAATTTTCCCGGTAATTAAAGTACAAAAAGTGTTGTTAAATAGTTCGATACCATGAAAGGTTTAATGAATTTCTAATAAAGTACAAAAGTGTTACTAGAAAAGTGAGTAACTCAAGAAAGGTATATTGAATTTAAAAATAAGAGTTTTAGAATGGGAGTTTTCAGTTAAAACAAAGATTATTTAGGACTCGTTATGCATTCTATTTCAGAATGAGTTTATTCCAAACCCCAATACTCCGAAAGCGCGAACTCTAAACTTAGTATTTTGTTGGCGCTTCCCGATAGTTAACGATGTTGTTGATCTTAGAGTCGACTGCCTAAGACAAGTATTTTATGAAATGCAAAGCTCAATGATGCACGGTGAGGTCATTTTGTTGGTGGATTTAAACACCATCCAACACAACTTACACTGGATTATTTCGGTGCATTTGAGCCAGTGAAAATTCAGAAGATGTTTTATAATTGATTATATTTAGATATTCCGGTGACGTGATGTGATTGAAGTTTGTAAGATTAGTATTTTGCAAGATGGCTAACATGCCGTTACAGTTTGCAATTAGAAATTATGACTACAGAAAATTATCTTCTATAAACTTTTGTTCAGGTTGTGCGGATCTCAACTCAGAATTGGTCAGCTGCCCCAACCCCTGTCCCGGGGGCACCTGCAGCCAACCAGAGTTCTCCGTCTGTAGGATCCACTGCAAAGAAAAAGGCTGTCAGTGTAAGAAGGGGTTCGTCAAGGACAGCAACGGAAAATGCATAGCTTTGAATAAATGCCGTAAGTTTTATTCGATTTCATTTTTATCAAGTCATTGGATTTAAACTTTGACATGAAGCACTCACTTTGTGGAAAGACATAATTAAATTTTAAATAAAAGTAACTTTGTATTTAATAGAATATAATGTTTTAGTTTTAAATTATAATGTCAAGCTACAAACTGTTTGCTTCCTTCGATAATAAAAGTAACTTTGTTTTGACACCACTTTATTAGATACATATAACAACCGGTTTCGGCTCTACCTGAACCTTCTTCAGAGCTGAACACTACATATTTGTTCAGCCCTGAAGAAGATTCAGGTAGAGCCAAAACCGGTTGGTATATGTATTAGCTACAATATGTATGTCTTTTTTTGTTCTTCACTGGGCCGATTTGCAAACATTTACAAAGCTTTACTGGTTCATTTTTTTTTTGACGTATACCTACTTTATTAGTTTGATAAAAACAAAATATACAAATTAAGCTGAAGTTACTATTTATGTGGCTTGGTAAATTATTCATTAGCCTGTTTAGCCAATAATAATAATATTTGGACAATTTGTAATGCGCCGTTTTTGTGAAAAATCACCTCAAGGGCGCTGTACAAATCTTAATCTCAACTTAATATTAATTCAAACTTTATATAAATATACAGCAACATACTTACACAATCGCTATATCATAATAATTTAAAATTTAGCTGATTTTTACCTATGTTTTTAGTTTTATTTTTAGGTCACGAGAGCAAATTAAAAATATAGTCTATTAGAGGTATTTTAAAAATTTTCGTAGTGAGAAACAGACAATTGTGAAAATCTTCTAATGCTTTTAAGGAATGGACGTCTGAAAAGTTTTCTTGATTTGAATAGAAATTCTATTAGGCTTGTTAAATCTTGATTGTAAATATGATTTTCTAAAAAAAATGGGTTTTGAGTTTGGCTCTAAACTCTGTCGAGTTTGTTGTAAATTTATTTAAGTATGGCAAACATTATAAATATATCAAATGACAACACTGAATGCCTGGAACAATATTTTTATTTAGTTTGTTGTATATTTTGTCAATTCTCAAATAATAGTGATACAAAGTATATATATATATATATATATAAATAAAACAGCAGTGAGAACATGATTCTAACAAAGATTATGTAAAATGATATTTTACATTATTATGTTTGTGATTTTATACTTTTGACTGTACATACTTACTTACTTACATATTAACTGTACATAATATCTTACTGGTAATGAAGCATTGATTTTGCACGCCTTTTGTATAACGAGCCCAACAGAATTTCGGTCCGAGCTGAAAACTTACCTTTTCAGACTCTCATATCCTTAAATTCATTAAAAGAATCTCAACATAATCTGTCTCTCGACGAATCACCTTTAGATGTACAATTTTTAACCAAATCCTGTACTGTACGACAAATTCAGAAAGTCCATTTTTAATTTTGCTCCCGTGCTCTAAATCGGAAAAAATAAATAAATAGTAAATAAAACAAAAATAATCAAATAAGAAAAAAAAAAAAATACAATTATAATCCTAAGTTAATAAGTGTGTCTATCTGATGTTCCTGTATATTTTCTCAAAGAAGAGTATTTTTGATTTAAGAGTTTTCTCAGTAATAGAAAATTATGTTTCACAAAACGGCGCTATACAAGTCATCCAAATATTATTAAATTTCAATTATTATTATTATTTTTTTTACTGCGTATTTACTGACGTGGCTTGTTTTTTGGGAAGATAACTTTATTATGTTTTTAGTAAAATGCAAAAAGGACGAAGTCTGGAATCCGTGCCCCGCAAAATGCAGTCTTGATTTGAAATGTTTCAATGTATTTAACGGATTGGCACCGGAGTGTCCCCCGCCTCCGCCAGAAGCTGTTTGTGTTCCGAGGTGTGATTGTCGCAAGGGATATGTCAGGATCAGGGGAGAGTGTGTCTCCCCTCAAATGTGTAAGTACAAAATTATGTTTATTAGGTTCACTATCCCTTTCAGCAAACAAACTTTTCCAAACAGCATTCCTGAAAAACCCTTGGAGTTTTTCCCACAAAATTTAAGTTATTCTTGTACGTTGGCTTTAGGTTCATACATATGCCAAAATAAGGGGTTATTTTTAAGAAAATTATAAGAAGTGCGTCAAAATTCAAAAGTTTTCTGTAGTCATCAATGTTTTACGTGAATACCGCACAAGTCTCAACTGCTCCCAACCGTCTAGAGCAATGATACTCAACCTTTTTTTTCTTCGGGCCACATTCATATATTTGTAAAGCTACGCGGGCCGCAACACTATACTGGTACGACAAAAATATCATGAAACCCACCACCCCCGTTTTTTTGGAAAACCATTTGAGATTTATAAAAATATAACCAAAACAGAATAATAATAGTACATATCACATATCAGCATACGGTTCGTTAAAAATTACAATAGTGAAAAAAATAAAACTCAAAAGTAACATGTATCCAAGCGTTTATTTTGAAATTAGTGTGATTTTTGACATTGGGATAAATTTTCAACAATTTTAGACAAATCGGGTTTATAATTGCTGCATGCTACCCTCAATACGTCATCAAGGTGAGAATCAGTAAGTCGATTCCTGTATACGTTTTTTGCATATTTCATTTTGGAATATGATGACTCACAAAGATATGTTGATGTAAACAATGTGAGGAGAAGGCAGGCACAATTTTTTACAGTCTTGTATTTTTTCAGGAACTAATTACCAAAAATGGATGTACTCCTTCCCCTCTCTTTTTTCTTCAAAAATAGCTTTCAGATTGGTATCGTTCTTAAATTCGATAAATTCATCAAAAAGCACTGCATAATCATATCCCAGTGCAGCAAAATGTGTTAAATTTGCTGTTTCTAGGTGCCAGGGATTTTCTATAAGTAATTAACAATTCTCGATACTACGTAAGTCCTGAAATCTGCTCTTAAATTCCTTAGCTAAGGCAGCTAAATAATTTAAAAATATCGTAATAGTAATTAAATTATAACAAAACAATATTTTATAAGACAGCAAAAAAAGCTATCGTATCCGTGTTCCGCGTAATGTTTACTTGAAATAAACCCGCAACACTGTGACTGTGACACATTCAACTTTGGAGCTGTCAAAATGTATGTGCTGCCACAAGCAAAATTATTTGCGCGCATATTTGTCTGTCAAATGTTTGTTTTTTGGGAATAAATCTAGCGTGTGCAGTAGCAACACTCTTATACCAGATCTGATGTTGACACGACAACGACCATCCTCTTCGGGTTTCCATGTCTGTACGTCAAAGTCGAAATTAATCTCAAGATATACGAAATATAGAATGCCAGATTTTGTAAATCATGTTCCTGATAATAAATGTGTTGAGGGCCGCACAAAAAAGCTTGGCGGGCCGCAGGTTGAGTATCAATGGTCTAGAGCCAGTAAGAGTATGGCGTCCCCGATAGGGGCATGTTGTGAGGCTGAAGGTAGTGGGGAGAGAAAGGAGATGAGGAAGGGAAAGGTTGGGAAGTACCTGACTATTCAGATCTGGTCACCAAACAGGCTAAAGCCATTTCAAGCAACGTTTCAATTCTGAATGGTGGTCTTTCACTAGGGCGATACTTAGAGTATCTACCACTCTGGAACGTGCCGCAAATATACCATATTTTATTTTATTTCAATTAAATGTGTTATAACACATATTAATTAAATAAAAATTATTTGCACAAGCGGGGTTTGAACCCGTGACCTCTGGATCCGTAGTCGAGCGTCTTACCACTCAACCATGCAGGCCGTCAATGCAATTATTATCATGTTCTCCACAACTTGATGGCCTCTATAGTCGAGTGGTAAGACGCTCGACTATGAATCCAAAAGTCGCGGGTTCACACCCGGCCGTGCGCCAATAACTTTTATTTAATTAATATGTGTCATAACACATTAAATGCACATAAAATAATAAAAAATAAATCTAGCGTGGTAGATACTCTAAGTATCGCCATGTTGAAAGACCACCATTCAGAATCGAAACTTGCTTGAAATAGCTTATAGCTGTATTTGGTGACCAGATCTGAATAGCCAGGTACTTCCCAATCTTCATTCCCATCTCCTTCCTGAAACACGAAACCGCGTTCCTGAAAAACCCTCGGAGTTTTTCTCACAATATCGAAGTCATTCTTGTACGCCGACTTTAATTTCATAGATATGCCAATATGGGGGGTTGTTTTAAAGAAAGTTATCGAGAGATCCGTCAAAACTAATAAGTTGTCTGTAGTCATTAGTGCAATTACAATCATGTCATATTCTACACAACTCAGCTGACTTTCTAGTATAAAGTATGTAACATATATTTATTATTAAAAAAAAAACGTTCATAGTTTTTAAAAACCTAAAGCGTAATTGAAATTATTCTTGAGCTTATTGAAAACGATTTTTGAAAAAAAAAATTACGGCAACGCGTTCGTTTGGTTCATTAATTACAAAATAATTAGCATACCCTTCAGAAAATGGTTCAAGTATAATGAAAACCCAACGTTTTAACTTAACCTAACTCACATGGTTGAATTAGTTAGGAATTAAAAGGGATACACTCGTAGAAATATAATATAAATATGTTGATGATTTTCCGAAATGTTTTTTAAAGTTAGCAACAAAGTATTCATTATTGAAATACCATCAATAATCTTCAACGAAATGGAAAGAGGAAAAGACAGAAGGTAATAAGAATTAGGTTACGACTGAGACTCTTCTCTCTCCAAGAGTAACGCCTCTGCCAACTGAGCTGCCGGAACATTTTTATCAATCTCATACTTTTTTTTTCAAAATCTTTCGATATTCATCTTTGTAATGGTATGTAAAGCTCTACCCGAGTGTCTTGGATAAACTATACAAAAATAAAAAGCATGAAGCTTTGTAATTAATTCAAAATAAAAATATTAATTCTAGACTTTGTAAGAAGTCGAAAAATCTTCAGTAAATAAAATTATTTTTCAAAATTTTCGGTGTCTTTTTCTGTTTCATTTTTAATTGAATATTATTGATATTGTTAAAATAGTTAATAAAAAAAGGAAAAAAAAACTTTTAAGTTAATTCTAATTAAAAAAACAAACACATTCACATAATTATTTTGTATTTGGTTCCAAATTGTAACTGTGAATCAAAATGAATTGAAAAATGACGTAAAATGCTTTTCGTGATAATTTTATTTTTGATTTATTTTAAATATAGCAAAATTGACATTGAAGCAAGAAAACATTTAATATTTTGCAGGCTGTGACGACCCCAACGCCTGGCTGCATCACTGTTCAAAGCACGGAGCGTGGAACTGTGATGGGCTAGTGGAAACACCTCACTGCATCTCTAAAGCATGTATTTGTAAACTAGGATATGTTCTGGACAGCCATACTGGAAGGTGTGTTAGAAGAAGTCAATGTCATAAGTCCACTGCACCTGGGAGTCCCTAGAATTCTGTGGAAGACGTTGAGATTGTAATCCTTCATACATACTCAAAATCCATCAACATATCGTTGCCGGAAAGGCAAAAGGCTGAAGCGCCTTTTTGGGAAGTTTACACCAAAGCACTTTAAAGTTTTTTGTTGTTGTTTTACAATAAAATTTATAAGTCTTCAGTACCTGGTTGGATTTGTTGGATTTTGTAAAAAAAGTTAAATCAGGTAACTCAATGTTCTCATTGAGTTACCTGAGTGACAATTACAGTGACGATTTATTAAATCTGAGTGCCAACAAAGGATTCAAACGATACAGGGTACTACCTTCACTGTTATTGGTTGTAACAAAACCCTTTCAACCCCATCATTTTTTAATTCTATGTTTTTTATACTGTGTTGAAAATGTTTGTATTTTTATAAATAACGAAACAAATTTGTATTTTTAATTATTTATCGTGTCATCTTGTGTTTTTCTAAGGATACAAAATTCGTGTACATATACTTCAATGAATACAACGAATGATTTTACGACCGGTTAGTAGCTGAGTGGACAAACGCGTCGTATTCCCACCCAGGCGTCGTGGGTTCAATTCGTCTGCTAGCTGAGTTCTCCATCATTGCACAAGCAACATTTTTAAATCATTTTAAATATATTTTGTCATCATTATAAGCGACGCTTAAAAATAACTCGGAAAAAAGAACCATGACAATTACGCCGACATTCTGTTTTTAAGGCCGCGTGAATATCAATTCTGAAAATACTGTGTTTGCATTTCAAAGCTGCAACGATCTAATGCTGAGATCAAATTGTATCCCTGTTCAGGTGGAACTTGCGAAGTTCCAGAGTGTGCTGAATGCAGCGAGTGTTAAAAAGGATTATCGGGGGATTTGTATTCTACTATCCGATTGCCGTACGTGGTGTTTTAAAACCATTCGATTCCGTTGAGAGTGCCATGTCGAAGCGTTAGTATTCATACATCTCGTCATAAGCTACTCTTTTATCAACGGAATTCAAACAAACAAAAAAGTATTCATTATTTGGTTTTAATATTATTTTATTTTATGAGTATTTAATGTATGGTTCGTTTATCGAAAACCCTCTCCAAAAAAAACGGAGAGCGAAACTGTTTGATAAAATGGATCAACTTTTTTTGTCTTGTTTGTTTAAAACAAAACTTCTTTCAGATTTTTCTTGAGCTATGGAGTTTTAGATATTCATACACCTGTAAAAAATAAGAAAGCACGCCGTGTTGTTTGTTCTATCACAGTAATTGTTCTATAGTTTTAAAAAAGGTTATTTCAAATACTTTTGGGATGAGCATTTATTTGTTTTTCCCTATCGTTAACTTATCTATTCGTGAATATCGTTTTATTTTATTTATTTTTTTATAGTGAATACTGAAAATGAGTCCTAACCGTCTACAGCCAGTGAGACCATGGCATTTCCAACTGAGGTATGTTGTGAGGCTGAAGGTATTGAGAAAGGGGAGATAGGGGAAGAGGAAGGTTGGGAGGTACACGGCTATTCATATCTGGTCACCAAACACGGCTAAAATTATTTCAAGCAACGTTTCGATTCTGAATGGTGGTCTTTCATCAGGGCGATACTCAGAGTATCTAGCACTCTGGAACGGGTCGCAAATACACTTTTTTATTATTTTATATGAATTACATGTGTTATGACCAATATTAATTAAATAAAAGTTATTGGTACACGCAAGGTTTGAACCCACGACCTTTGGATTCGTAGTCGGGCGTCTTACCACTAGACCACGGAGGCCGTCAAAAATCATTGTTTGGAAAATTATAAATATATATAGGAGATACGGTTAGCACAGCGATTGGTTATAATCGATATCTTTATTTGAAAGAGATCGGTTATTTTCAATTTTGTCAATGCTTCGGAATAGAAAATTTTATCTCGAACGTTTATGCCTCAGCAATAGAAAATGCGCTACGCGTCCCTTTGTAGCATTTTAATACAAACAATACTAAAAATGTTTTATCTGTATTATTTCTATGCGTAATTAGGAAAATGTCCCAGGTTTCCAGTGAATAAAGTTGTTAGCTGCCTTTTCAGCAAAGGTATTTTTTAACGTTGTATATAAATTCAGTATGCATTTCATGGGAATTTAAAAGATTACTATTTAATAATTGTATTCATTGGAAACATTTTCCTATCTATCAGTAGATAGAATCTGTTCAAAAATTGTTTGTAGTATTATTAATAATTGTATTAGTAAGTCGAAAAGTGTGTATCTTTGGGTCCTGACCCTTACTTTAGTAAATTTAATTTAAGTAAGTAAGCAGGAGATTTTTTATAGAAAGTGAATTATGTTGATTGCCAAACACAACCGAAGTTGAAAAAAATATGTTCAGGGAAGGTAAGTAATTATGCTTTTAGTTAAAATAATACAAATCGTCAGCGATATTATTTTAAAATAAAATGATTTATTTTTAAGTGAATGTAAATACATAAGTTAATTGGCTGAGCTTTGCTTGAGTAGTGTTTGCTCTCCGGCTTAGGGGTGGGTGGGGGCTAGACCGAATTACTGATTTTACTAAGAAAGGTCACTGAGGCATTCATCTTTCAGATATTCGGTGGTTTCATTAAATAATCATGAACATATAACTGGTGAGAGGGGCCCATCTGGTTCTCGTGGTCCTGAAAACGTGATGGGGAGGATGACTTATATGCTTATGGTAGGTCTAAGGCAAATGATGAATTGTTCTTATATCGCAGTGCCTTTGAGGTGATTTTTCACAAAAACGACAGTTAGACTTTTCTCCATAAACAGAAATTTTTACAAATACTCGTATGTCAAATAATATTTTTGTAAATTAAAAAAAACTTTTAGCTCAAAGGAAAAAAACCTTTTAGACATTACATTTTTCACTATGTTATTATTGTGAAATTTAATTATAAATGAATACTATATATCTTAGTTTATCCACTAGATTCTTTTTTTTCAAGGCAATTAAAGAAATTTAAAATCAAATATTTATCCAAATATTAACTACGCCCTGTTATTGTCCTCTGCAAATTAAAAACAAATTTAATGAATCTTAATTTAAATTAA
This sequence comes from Drusus annulatus, assembly GCA_022651775.1. Classification (NCBI taxonomy): domain Eukaryota; kingdom Metazoa; phylum Arthropoda; class Insecta; order Trichoptera; family Limnephilidae; genus Drusus; species Drusus annulatus. The sequence continues at coordinate 575,719 of JAGWCC010000160.1, read as the reverse complement.
AAACAAGTCTAAAAATCTCAAATAACAAAACGTTTTCCTTCCTTTGTTCTGTTTTTTAAACACAGTAAATTAACATTAGAACTTTATAACTCTAATTAAGAAAATACAAAAAACCTTTTCAGTAATATTGTACTAAAGGAAATAAGAATTAATTTCACCATGAAATAGAGATGTTTAAAATAGTTCAACATTTTTTAACGCATTTTTTGTGTTAAATTGTTGATAGTTGTTATAAAGGCTTTGTAGCGCCCGTAACATAATAGACAGTCAAATAATAATTGTCGGAAAATTTTGAAAGCAATTTTTTTTGGTAAACTGTCGCTCAAAGGACGCTCTTCGAAGCTGAAAATAATGCGTTCAGCAATTTAATGTTTTTCACCGCTCGTAAAATATGCCAAAGGTTTTTAATTTGCAATTTTTGTTATTATTTGCTACTGGTAGTTTTAGCTCACCGGATTATTATATTGAGTGTTAGCAAAGTATTGTAATGTGTTGATTCCGTGGTTAATTGATTCTTACGATACGAACCTACATTCAGTAATGCAAGAACGTACTCGTCTTAAACACTATTTTGTCAATTAATAACACTTTGATAATACGCCAAGAGCAGTTGCTTTCTACTATGGATATTCTAGATTTAAAAAATAAGACGAAGATATATGTATAGGTAAATTATGCTTTCCAAATCATCTAATCTAAGAGGACAGAGGACAGAGGACAGAGGACAGAGGACAGAGGACAGAGGACAGAGGACAGATGACAGAGGACAGAGGACAGAGGACAGAGGACAGAGGACAGAGGACAGAGGACAGAGGACAGAGGACAGAGGACAGAGGACAGAGGACAGAGGACAGAGGACAGAGGACAGAGGACAGAGGACAGAGGACAGGGACAGAGGACAGAGGACAGAGGACAGAGGACAGAGGACAGAGGACAGAGGACAGAGGACAGAGGAAAGAGGACAGAGGACAGAGGACAACAGGTTAGAGGCAGTTTTACGATTTATTTCTACGCCCAGCGGCGTAATGCTGAGCAGAATCCGAATTAAGAATGGTCGGGAAATTATGAAAAATATATTTTTATGTTTTTTTTCATTGGACGTGCACGCTGTGCAAAATTTATGGACAGAAGCATTTAACAGGCGTCTTTCTTTGTATGAAAGCAATTAGTTAAAGGTGTAAACAACATATTTATTTAATCGAATAATGTTTTTTATTTTTATTTATCTATTAACTTTTTTTTTCATAGATTATTTTTTTACATTCCTACCTCGCTAGGTTATTAGAACCTGTTCTGAGGTAGGTGACAGTGAATGCAAGTAGAATAATATGTAATATGTTGATATGTGTTACACAAAACAGAACAGACGATACTGATGTTGAGGCTTCGAAGACGTCGAAAACATTTTATCCCTCACGTTTCAAAAATCAAAATGAAATCGCCGAGCTTTTTGTAGATAGACGAGCAATCTAATTGCATTACTTTTCTTCGAATTAAATTTGGTCGATTATTTCTAAATGCATAACTCGAGTATGCCCACCACTAAATGCAGTTCACACATAGAGTAGTCCTCGCTTAAAATATTTTAAAGACAGATTAGCTCTAACTTTCAACTGCCTTTCCTAAGCGTTTGTTTACTTTTCGCTTCAAGTAGAACAACTTCAAGAATCTTTGAGCTTCTCAAACTTCATGAACAAAATGTCATTCATGTTTAACTTCGGCTTCTAGGACTCCCCCCGTTTGGCTGAAATGTTTCCCAATAGTATATTTTCAATAAATTTAAGGGAAAAGCGCTCTTGAAATTTTTTTACTAAAGGGTAAATAATTGAAAGTCCTGAAAATGATTCAGAACTTCTAAGAATTGCCAAGAGGAGGGTCTATACAAAAACACCACAGGTAATTGACTGCGTGAAAGTAAGTAGCTTGCTATAGAGAGCCTATTATTGCTTTGTATAAGTACATGGCTTGTTCAAAAGAATAGGTGAATTTTGAATTTTCGCGGGCTGTGTACATTCGATTATCGTTTTTTATATTGGTACGCATTTGTTTATCATATGTTAGCATTATCAGCCATTTTGGATTAGTGGTTTGTTTTTGACAACTGGAAAGGTTAGTCACGTTTTTGTGTGTTCTTCGATTTTTTTACTTGCTCTTCTGTTATCCTTACTCATTTCATGGCCCGACCAAAGTATTTGATCGACTTGATCGTGCCGTGTCTTTTTCGGGCGTTCCCGACTTGTTTTTTCATTCAATTTCACGTCGTATATAGTTTTCACAAAATTTTATTTGTTCATTTGCTCTAATTGCCCAAAAAATCTAAGCATCCCTTTCTTGATCTTTTTTATTACGCTTACAAGGAGCTTTGCATTCTCTCCGAATATCCACATTTTTAACAGAGTAATACATGGTTTTACCGCACATACGTCTCAGAAATCTCATTTATGCAGCATTCCTTACACTTTTATCTATCTTCTGCCAGTTCCATGCCTCACTGCCCAATACACCTGGAAGGTTTTTTTATATGTGTATACCCCACAAGAGTCTCAACTGCCCCCTACCGTCTAGAGCCAGTGAGACTATAGTATTCTCAATTAGGGTGTGTTGTGAGGCTAAAGGTAGCGAGTAGGGGAATGAGATGGGAAAGAGGAAGGTTGGGAAGTATCTGGCTATTCAAATCTGGTCACCAAACACGGCTTAAATCCATTTACTATTTAATGATTTTCTAATTTCTAATAATAATATTTTGATAATATTACATTATAATAATATTAAAGTGTAATATTTTGAAAAATCAAATCAATTTATCTTATAGTCCTAGATATTTTTCCAGTAAACCGCTCGGTTATTCCCATAATCCCCTCAATTACCCCTTCTTCTTTCCATTCCAACCCATAAATATGTATATATATCTCAGCGTTTTGTATTTTATGTTATTTTAATATTGTCCCGATGATATAAGCGTACTTCCGAAACCGGTAGACGTAATATCAAATAATAAAGTAGTTAGAAACAAAGTTAATGTGTTTTTATTTAAAAACATGGAAAGCCATAAAGTAAATACTTTTTGCAAATATGTATAATTTTAGTGTTTTTTCTGGTGTTTGACAGTCCTTCGAAAATATACATTTAGGGTCGCTGTCTCTCCTCTTCAAGAAACCCTTCTTACCCTGAAAGACCTTCCGGCCGCACGCGAGGACAGGGAATTATCACAGCTTCCGCCGGGACAACAGGCGAGACGATCAATCACTGGCTATGGGGTCAGTACAGCCTGAAAAAATGAGACATTTGTTTAAATTTGACAAAGCGGTACATGAATAAGCACTTATGAAGCGTGTTTTTTGGGACTCTCTGCTTATGAGATAAAAAATCAAGAGTCTACCTTTCTCATTCGCATTTCCTTCCCCTCCTTTTCATCTATGTCCTTTGAATTTACAAGATCGAAGTTTCAAAGGACACAGCTTGAATACAAATCCAAAGATCGCGGGTTCAAACCCGGAGTGCACCATAACACATTTAGTTAATATAAAGTGATGTAAAGTTTATTTGCTAAACGTTCCAGAGTGATAGATGGATAGTATCGCCCTGAAAAAAGAGCACCATTCAGAATCAAAACGTTGCTTTAAATGGCTTTAGCCGTGTTTGGTAACCAGATCTTAATAGCCAGATACTTTCCAACCTTACTCTTTCTCTTATTCATCGCCTTCCCCTGCCCACTACTTTCAGCCTCACAAAATACCCCAATTGGGGATGTCATAGTCTCACCAGATCTAGACGGCTGGAAGCAGTTGGGACTCTTGTTCGGTATTCACTATAAAAAAAACACATACATAAATTAAGCGTTTTGTTGGGAGTTTCCAGTGAATCGAATTACTAGGCCACATGGTGGTCCAACCACTTAACTCAACCTATTAAACTAACCGTTTAAGTTAACTTCTAGGTAGCTGATAAATTCAATGTTCAATGGATCATATTCTGATGTTTAATTAAAGACAAATAACTTAGTTTACAGCACTTTATTTAATACAGAATCAACACGTCTCGTAAGTATAGTCAACTTCATCAGAAAACTTTGTGTACCTAATATACTGTTCTGTTTGATTTGAATCAAGTTACTTGTCTTTAATTAAAATGTATAGTATAACAAAGTAAAAACAATAATTCAGAGTAACAATTCTTTGAAAACGCATATTTTTTAAGCTCTATTTTACTAAAAATTCGCCTCAATCGCACTTTGTGAGTAAAAATATTTTTGAATGTGTTTATCAGCCAAACTCCATTCATTGCAGAATGAAAGCCTCTGAAGTTGTCCAAGTTTTCGTTGGTCTTTGTTAGGAATCAAACCAGAAAACAGAAAACAGAAAACAGAAAACAATGAAAACTCTTACTCTTTCGTCGCCGAGCATTACATAATATAAATGATATATTTATAATAATTAGATAAAAAAAAATGATAAAAGCACTATATGATATTAGTAATAGTGAATGATATAGTGTAGTTTTGTGATAGTTCATCTCAAGTGCGCATCGCACTAAATTACCTTACATATTGACAACGAGAAAAATATGCATAACAGATATGTGTGCACATTAAAACTATCTAAAATCATGATCGTTATCATAAATCATTAAGACATGTTAATTTGTGGATATACAGTACATGTTTACATCAACAGATCTTAAAATAATTTACAAAAAACCTTAAGGTGTGAAAAATCCATTTGACAAATATAAATAAAAATAACAAAGAAATAATCTTAAAGCAAAGAAAAGAAAATAATATTGAAATAAGTTAACGTACTTAAAAGCATCAATGTTAAAGTATTATTAAGTAACAATTAAAACAATGTAAACAGTGTGAATATGTGTAATAAGTACATGGCCTGTTCAAAAGAAAAGGTGAATTTTGAAGTTTCGCGGGCTGTGTACATTCGATTTTAGATTTTTTTTTGTTATGTTTGTACACATATGTTTATTATATGTTAGCATTATCAGCCATTTTGGGTTAGTGGTTGGTTTTTGACAACTAGAAAGGTTAGTCACGTTTTTTTGTGTTTTTAGATTTTTTACTTTTGAAAAAAATGGACGAAAGAATAAAATCCATGATTTGTTTTTCCACAACTCTAGGACGCTCATCGTCATTAACATCTTCTCGGCCTACTGTAAAGCGCTTGTACCACTTATAAACACTTTTTTGAGACTCGCCGAATGCCACAGTCAACATTTTAAGTGCGTTGGAGCACTTTTTTCCATTTTTAACGCAAAATTTAATACATATTCTTTGATCCATTTTTTTCAAAAGTAAAAATCGAGAACACAAAAAACGTGACTAACCTTTCCAGTTGTCAAAAACAAACCACTAATCCAAAATGGCTGATAATGCCAACATATGATAAACATATGTGTACCAACATAACAACAAAAAAAATCGATAATCGAATGTACTCAGCCCGCGAAAATTCAAAATTCACCTTTTCTTTTGAACAGGCCTCGTATATGGTTTTCAGTAGATAGTGAGGACATTGAGTTTCAATGATACGAATAGGCAGAAAACCGAAACTAAAGAACTTAACGACGATGTGAAATTATAATTTAAAAATAATAATCCATAGTTAATAATAAATTACTGCCTGGTAAAGCAACAATGGTAAAAAATATGGTCAACATTAGTATAAATTATAATAGTGTAATACAAAGTAATAGTTTTTATTTTTAAATTAAAGTTAGTAAACTCTTCTATATCTACACCACTCTGAACGTTCAATTGATTATTCGACCATCACAATTACAATATAATTTACGTAATTCACCTGAGAAAACAAATACTTGTCTGCCTTTTAGCTTCTAAAATTATTATTAACTAAAACATCCACCTGTCAATACATCTCTGAATCTGATTTCTCAGGAGACTATTTTTTTAAAAATGAATACCGCACAAGAGTCTCAACTGCTCTCAACCGTCTAGAGCCAGTGAGACTATAGCATCCCCAAATAGGGTATGTTGTGAGGCTGAAAGTAGTGGGGAGGGGAAGGAGATTGGGAAGAGGAAGGTTGAAAAGTACCTGGCTATTCAGATCTGATCACCAAACACGGCCAAAGCCATTTCAAGCAACGTTTCGATTCTGAATAGTGGTCTTTCACTAGGGCGATACTTAGAGTATCTACTACTATGGAACGTGCTATGAAATACTTTTTATTATTTTTAAAAGAATTAAATGTGTTATGACACATTTTAATTAAATAAAATTTATTGGCGCACGCCGGGTTTGAACCCGCGACCTTTGGAATCGCAGTCGAGCTTCTTACCACTTATTATTATTAAATCTACAATTGTAAGAAAAACAAAGCGCGTGACTTAATATTGCCAAAAAATAATGTAGGTAGGCACTCAAGTCGCTTATTAACGCTTTTATTTCTTCAGTATTTAAATTTTTAAACTCAAAATCTTGAAATATGGAACGAAATTTTTAAGTCTAGTAGATTTTTATCTGGAAAAAATCACGATTATAAAAAAAATACCCTTCAAAATACCTGAAATCACATATTTAAACTCTATTTGATATTTTTATTTTATGGTATATCTAATTGAATTTTTCTAAAGAATGTTTTTTTTTAACATCTAACATTGTTGCTGTATTTCAACTTCGTTTCAATATAACTAAAACTGAACCTCAAAGTTAAAGTAAAAAAAATCTTCCAATATATGTTGGCTTCGGAATTTCATTGTCTAGTTAGATGGTGGCATTTTTTCTTCTGCAAAACCAATAAACTCCGGATTTCCACCAATGAAACTGAATCACATATCATTTATTGATTTAATGCGTTTATTCAAAGTTTAGTTATCTTGCATTTATTTGATCTGATTGTACCATTCTAAACTGTATCCAGTTCTGCTGAAAAAAAAACATTTTAATTTGAAAAGTTCACCAATTTAGAATCACTTCTAAATACGAACAAACATAATATCATGTAATAAAATAAATATGTATGTACCTTTAATGTATATTACCAGACATTATTCTGTATTTGAAACGGGTGGATAAAAGCAAGATATATTTTTTCTTGACATCTCAAATTGCAATCTTTGATTTTTTTAGTTACTTTATAAAAACAAATAACTTTTCAAAACGAATATTAATATAAAAACAAGCATTCACACGTTTTGAAAATAAAAACGTAATTTGAGGCTCTAAAATAGCTTCTATCAATTACTTGGTATGGATTCAAGACGTTATTCGTCTGTGGAAAAAACAAAAAGTCTGTTTCAATAAGAATGATTTCCACGCATTCAATAAGTTTCTAATTTTTATTACATTAAAGGTTTTTTAGGAAGCTGTGACTTGATTATATTTTAATATGCATACATTTGACTGTTCAATCGAATTATTATTATTTTTATATGTATTGACGTAAAACAGTTCCCCATTAAATATTGAAATAATTTTAGTTATCTTCAACGTAAATTTGAAACAGAAAAAATAACTAATTTTGAAACTGTTAATTCGTGGTGGAATTCCATTTTAATGATTTAATAAAACAAATTTATAACTTTATTCCACTTTTATTTTATGACTGGACCGGTTTCCGCCTATGACGGCCATCTTCAGACTAGTACAAGTTGTTGTTAACCTACGGCTTATATACTATTTTTGGGGATGTCAGGGGTAGTAAACAATGATTTTACTTTAATTATATTCATCAGTATTGTTGCATGATTTTAATAGTTACAGGGTAAAAGCTACTTTTAATTTATTGGTATTATTATTTTATAAATATACATAAATATATATATATAAAAATTATTTATTTTATTTAATATTTAAGATGGGTTATAGTTGCATTTCTATAAATATGAATTGACAATGTATTTATATAATGAAAGATTGGTGAATACTGATTGTTAATGAGTTTACTTTAGATTTTCCCATCTTAATTGTGATGTCCAGATGCACAACATAATTTTCTAATTATTGGGTTACTCCCAGCATTATGGTATAATTGGTTTTATGATTCTATTAATTATGCACTGTTAGAGTAGATTACTTCTATTATTATATAATTTCTCGGTATCATTGGCTCTAGACGGTTGGGAGTAGTTGAGACTCTTTAAGTTATTAAATAATAAAAAAAAAACTGAAGATTATTGATATTATCAATAATTAATATAAAAATAATAAACACAAAAGCTTTCCAGTAAACTCCAATTGAATAACAAAGTTTATTTCAAGCTTATGTGGTATATTCTTTGGTACTGCTTTGGGTCGATTTGAGAAGTGTACCGTTTTGCACACCATAAGTTTCTATGTTCCTGATATCTATGGTATTCAAAAGGGTTTCGAAAGATTGCTCTATCTTCTTACTTGTACGGCCAACCTGCTAATGCCCCCGCTGCGGCCGGAAGGACAGAGTATATTATTTCCTAGTAGAAGAGAGATCCATAAGGGAAATCCCTTTCATTGTTGGGAGAATACTTCCCCATTGACCCTATTTTCATTGCTGCCTAAAAAGCTGGGCAACTCCCAAATATAAAAAAACCTCAATTTACATCTAAGATGAATTGAATTATGTCTATTGCACGTATGTAAAAATTGAAGATTATGCTTTTTATTAGTATATGGTCTTTGATAATTTAGGCCTTTTGATTGGATGAATTCTTGGATTAAGTGGATGAGTTTGTGTATTTAGGAAGTACGTTTACGAGAGACGGACAGGCTGATAAGGATATTGAAATAAGAGTGAATGCAGAAAACTCCAATTAATGGAGGACTAAACGCTGTTGGCGCAAATAAGAAATTGTCCAAACAGGCGAAACTAGCAGTCCACAATGGAGTTCTTATACCAACCCTGATATATGGCAGTGAGGCATGGAACTGGCAGAGGAAGGATGAAAGTAGACCGAATGCTGTGGAAATGAGATCCCCGAGACGTGTAAAAAGAATATATAATGCGAAAGTGAATAAAAGGAAAAGTCGAGGATGCCCGAGAAAGACATGGCATGATCAAGTAAATCAAATACTTGAATCGGGTCATGTGAAGAGTCGGAATAACAGAAGAGTATCTATGAGACGATGTATGAATGTGAATGAAGCAAGGAGAGTGTGCCAAGACAGAGTTATATGGCGGTCCGTCCTCTCTATTTACCCCTGTGGAGAAACGGCGTGATGGTTAGTTAGTTAGTTAGGTTTTTCAAAATGGTATATCAGGGTTGTAGTTATCAAAAATTAAAACAATATATTTTGGAAAAATGTTACATTCTTAATTGCGGTAGTGGCTACAAGCGGCTGATCCTTTGGAAGATTTCTTAGTGCTTTAATATTCATTTAGGCACATGTGTTATATCTTCGTGGTTATACTTTTCTTGGCTTTGGCTAAAAAACTTACTAAAAAAATCGGAGAATATTGTATCGGACAACCTTTATTAACACTAAGCTGACCAAGTTAAATTCAAAGTGCAAGTAGTTCGACCATGAGTAATGTCAGTGGAAGGATTTAACAATATTCTGTTTCTCATTGAGTGACAAATCACCTTCAGAGATATTCATTTTAATCGAATTCCTGTACTGGCTACAAAGTCAGAAAGGGCATTATGACATTTGCTCTTATGCCCTTATAAGGAACGTTAAAATTTAAAAAAATATATAACTTCATGTCCTCTGAGTGGAGAATTTCATTATTCTCCGAACTAGAAATAAATTAAATAATCGTTTTTATCTGAAGTGACCTGCCAGTTAAGTATGATTCTGTATATCTGTGTGCGCAAGGAAGAACGCAATGAGTCAATAAACGCAGATGTTCAGGAGAGCCAAAACAGTTTTTTTTTAATGTAATCATCATGTCATAATTCACATGTCCTTTTTCAAAAAAATAATAGCACTATCATTTATTTTCTGACTCATTGTGTTTTACAAAATGATATTTTTGTCAATTATGCTTTCTTTTTTGGATGCTAGTGGCATAAATGTTTTTCCTAGAATAGCTACTTCTATTCGGGGAGTTTGTTTATTCTCCCTCAAGTCACTAAAATAAGTTTCATTAATAAAGGTGAAATTTTTTGGTCGTTTCATTGTATTTTCGTGTGGCTAAATACATTTTCATCCAAATAAAAATTAAATTGCTTGAGGTTTTTCTGTAAATACAAACAGTAATTTCACTTTGAAATCGTTTTTTTTCAGTTTCACTCCGGTAAAATTTAAAACCAAAAATTTCTACAAAAAGGTTTAATTATGTCGAAAGTTGTAACTAAAAACCATAAATTTAAGTTAAAACAAAAATGTGTCGTTTGTAATTCAAAATTTGTACATTTAGCCACAAATAGCTGCCATTTTACTTTCGCGTCATGTATTCTTTTCACACTCCTTTTTTCGTTTGCTCTACATGCCCAAACTATCAAAGTGTCCCTATCTTGATCCTATTCATTTCGTTTACATCAACCTTGTATTTTTTAGAACATCCACATTTTCAACACGGTCATACATGGTTATACCGCACACGCGCCTCATGATTTACACAATTATGCTCTCAGAAAAATACGTGTTCTAATGTAATATGTTGAATTATTTTTGTTATCTCATGATACTGATAATAAAACAAGCCTGTTTTACAGGAAAACAGTAGACAAATATTCCTGTTTACCAACAACTTGTTCTATTTCCGTATATACGGTGGATAATCTTCCACTCAGGGAACATTTCCATGAAAAGCACGCGGCTTACAAGGGCTAGATGGATACGACAGCGTTCGACAAGGTCAAGAATAATAATCCTGTTGACGGTAACCTAGTCACGGCGCCGAACTGTACACTGACTTAGCGATCTGTTCTAATGAATATTTCAGTAGTATCGCCACGTCCTCTGTTTAATGCTAGAAACGCTATAGATGAAAGTCAATAGACATTAGTCCCCGAAGTAAGGTTCATTATTGCTTACTGAGGGTGGAATTGATCGAAACTTTTCAAGTGTGAATAATAATAATATTCCATGTAAAAACTTTGTTCTAATTTTAATTTAATTTTATCTTTCATTTCTTTTCTTCTTTCTCATTTTATTTATTTTTATTTTATCTTTATTAATATTTACATTGAATATTATATAATTTATGTACACTAAGTCTGTCTCGACACATGAATATCCTAGTGAGAAAGACATGGACCAAACCCATGTATTTTTTTATATTTTAGCAAGAATAAAAAATAAAAAAAGTATCAAAATGCTTTCTTCAGAAAATTTATTAGCCTATCTGCGGTCTCAGAAACGAAGGGTTTAATGTAATTGGCTGAAATTTTGTGAAAGTTGTCAATTTTATTTCAAAATGGTACAGATCACGGTCAAAGGTAAATTGATATTGACTCATTTACTGATTGGTGTAAAACTATCTGCCTAGAACTAAACATTAATAAATTTGAAATTATGTCATTTTATATAACTCATAAATCGATCCTCTTCAACTATAAATTAAAAAGTGTCTCCCTATCTACCGTCAGATCTATAAAAAACCTTGGTTCTAGACTGTTATCTTTCTTTTCGTGACCACATTAATAATGTAGCTAATAAAGCACTAAAACTTCTTGGCTTCATCAATAGAATTGCTGTGCCTTTAAGAATATAAATATCCTAAGCGCTCTTTACTGCTCATTAGTTCGCCCTCATCTAGAATATGCCAGTGTCATTTGGTCCCCTTTCTATACCGTTCATATTTGTCATATTGAATCCGTACAACATCCCTTCTTACGCGGAAATGCATGGAGATTAGGGCGAGAAAGAGGCGATTATTCAAATTATGAAATTGAATTTAATTTGAAAATACTGTTAGGCAGGTGGGATTACAGTTTTCAAGATTTATTCGGTAAACAAAAAACATTTTGTACCTACATGTTAATTTTGTAATCATGGCACTTTCCAATGTATTATATATATTATATTTTTGCTTAATTACATGACTTTTTAAAGCATAGCTTACCTATACAGACACAATTTTTTTACAGACTGTATGTCCATTTACAAAAACAAAGAAAGTAACATAAAAGTAAATTAAGAGATATTTTTAACATGTCTCTTGAAATCTTTAAGGTTTACCATAAAGATATCAAGAGACATGTTATTAAGTAGTACCATACCCCGTGTCACGCTGTGCTAAGCCAACACGTCTGTTCTGCCCTGTGGAATGCACAGCAGATCGTGATGTCGTCCTTGGCAGTAGTTGTTTGGCACAAACAACTTATAGCATTCCAGGAGGTGTGGATTGTCAATCAAATTATTTAATATTTTGTAGGCTGTTACTGCAAGGGCCCCACTCTTTCTCGACTGGAGACTTTGATAAAGCGTATTCGAGAGCAAATCTTTATGATGCATACATTTTGGGTACTCGCCGTGGATTCTCATTTACAAATATCTGAGAAACTTTGTTTGGATCTGTTCCAATAATTGTATATATTTATTTTGGTTGGGGCCCATACAGCAGAGGGGTACTCTAGTTTGGACCCTATAATGCAGTTGCAGCATCATAAATTTATAAGAAAACAACTCGCTCTTAGAGTATTAAGTGTTATCAAGCAAAAAAATATTGTATTAAATAAAAGAATACTTTGTTTTAAAACCACAGAATTTATTATGAAGAAGGCCAACCGGTTTCGCTTGGATCAAGCTTCGTCAGGGCATATATAATAACAAAATAAAAAATACAGAGTTAACAGTTAATTGCTTCTTGTGTAATAAAAAAATATATATACATATATATATATTGCTTAGGTTGAGTACGTTTTACATTACTTTGTAGGGCAAAGCGGTTCTGTGACTTTGTCCTTTCTCGCATAGGAACCTATCACACACACAGTGGCGTGTATAGGTACACAGAACGTTGATGACGTGCCATGAGTAAAAAATTGACCAGTAGAATTCTACAATTTGATATAAAATTACATTCTAATTATATGGTATGTAATATAATATAACACCATAAGTTAATTAAAGAATCTTCTCAAATACGGAATGTTATTTGCTTTATGAATAATGCGTTTACATTCAACGCACACAGTTGTATTACCGGTTTTTCATTATGACATTTGTACTTTAGCACAGAACTCAACGTCTCAGCTGATAAAAAAATGTAGGTACTTATCTAGACAATCAACTAAACGCAAAATCAACACATTTAAATACATTACACATTATTATGGTGAGAAAAATTATAGCAAATTATAAAAAGAAATGCCTCTGGCATATTTTACGAGCGGTAAAAGACATTATATTGCCAAACGCATATTTTAGGACGAAGGTAAAATACATTATATTGCCAAACGCATATTTTACGAACGGCAAAAGACATAATATTGCCAAAGAATATTTTACAAACTGTGAATGACAAAATATTGCTAAAACATATTTTACGAACGATGAAAGACAAAATATTGCCAAAAACATATTTTACTAACGGTACAAGAGATAATATTGCTACAGCATATTTTACGAACGGTTAAAGAAATAATATTGCCAAACGCATATTTAACGAATGGTAAAATACATAATATTGCCAAACGAATATTTATAAACGGTGAAAGATATAATATTGCTAAAGCAAATTATACGAACGGTTAAAGAAATAATATTGCTAAAGCATATTTTACGAACGTTGAAAATCTTAATATTGCCAAACGCATATTTTACGAACGATGAAAGACATAATATTGCTAAAGCATATTATACGAACGGTTAAAGACATAATATTGCTAAAGCATATTTTACAAACGGTAAAAGACATGATATTGCGAAACGCAAATTTTACGAATGGTGAAAGACATAATATTACCAAACGCATATTTTACGAACGGTGAAAGACATTGTATTGCCAAACGCATATATTACGAACCCAAAAATTGTAAAATAAATGTTGGATCATTTTAAACATCTATAATTTAATGTGAATTTACTTTTATATTCTTTGGTACAATAATTATAATAAGGTTTTTGCTGTTTCTAATTTGTGTTTTAACGTTAATTTGAAGTGTCAAAACCAACCCAAAAACTGCACAAAATATGTGTACTTAATGTTTTTAAAATTAAAATTAAAAAACTAAGATTTTTCACTTTAATAATAAAAATAATATAGTAACGTCACAAAAATAAGAAATAATTTTATTTGTTTTTAATCGGCAGAGGATTACAACGTGTTGAATTCATTTAAATTTATTTAAAAATAAATATTTCTTAAATAATAATATTAAGTAATCATTTATAAATAGTTTTCACAAAAAATAACATAGGAAACAATTCAATGTTTGAAAGCTTATTTTTATTCTAGCTGTGAATTGTTTTTATTAAAAAAAAACATTGCTTAACGCATTCGTAAAGGTTTTTTTGAAAAAAGGAGATTTTTGTGCACATTTCTCGATATCAATAATTTATCGAACTTACTAGAATTTCATAAAAATAATTCATCGGTGCTTTTGATCTCCGATGAGCACAAAAGTCATCACTTTTTTAAAACCACGGAAACTAGATGGGCCCCTCTCACAGATCTATGTCTATGATTATTTAATTAAACCACGTGATATCTGAAAGATTAACGCTTCGGTGACCTGTCTCAGTAATAACTGTATAGCGGTCTAGACTCTACCCACCTATAGGCCGAAAATTAAACACTATTTTAGCAAAGCTCAGCAAATTAATAATATACATTCTTCAGATACTCCAAAACATACATTTTTTGATCGTGTGCAGAATTTATCTCCACATATGTTTCTTCCAGAAGAGATGAAGTTATTATCTAAAGGTTTAAAATAAAACTTAAATTATAATAATAATAATATTCACAACGCTATTGAAAATGTGGCAGTAGATATTGAAAGTGCGTTAACCAATCAACCTAAAACATTTCAATATAAAAGTGCGGAAATCATTAAACATCAAATAACAAAAATTAAAAAGGTCACTAATATAGAGAATATACACATTAAAAACATTCGTAGAATTTTAGGTGAAGAAAATTTAATACTCACCAGGGCGGATAAAGGTTAATTTAATATTGTCCTGATGATGGAAGGGTACTTCCGAAACCGGTAGACATGATATTGAATAAAAAAGTGGTTTTAAACAAAGTGTATGTGTTCTATTTATAAATATACATATTCACTCACATTCACTTAAAAATAAATCGTTACATCTAAAAGTAATATCCGCTGACGATCTGTATTATTTAACTAAAAGCATAATTACTTACCTTTTCTGAAGATATTCTTTGTCAACTTTGGTTGTGTTTGGCAATCTCCAAAATTAAGTATCTAGGAAAATAACTGCGTATCTAAACTAACTAACTAACTAACCATCACGCCGTTTCCCCGCAAGGGTAGGCAGAGAGGACAGACCGCCATACAACTCTGTCCAGCACACTTCTTGGCCATTTACATTCATACATCGTCTCATACATACTCTTTTATTCTGACTACTTCACACGACCCGATTCAAGTATTTGATTTACTTGATCGTGCCATGTCTTTCTCGGGCGTCCTCGACTTCTTTCTTCGTTCATTCGCTCTACATGCCCAAACCATCTAAGCGTCCCTTTCTTAATCCTATCCATTACGCTCATATCAGCCTTGCATTCTTTCCGGATATCCACATTTGTAATACGGTCATCATGGTTTTACCGCACATCCGTCTCAAAGATCTCTGTTTCCACAGCATTCAGTCTACTTTCATCAGTTCCATGCCTCACTAATATACTCCATTGTGGACTGCTAGCTTTGCTATTTTGAATTTCTTATTTGCCCCAACAGCGTTCAGTCCTCCATTAATGGAGTTTCCTGCATTCACCCTTCTTTTAATATCCTTATCAGCCTTTCCGTCTCTTGTAAACATACCTAAATACACAAACTCATCCACTTGCTCCAAGTATTCATCATTCACAACTATATTGCACGCTGTTCTCGTACTCTCTTTCAAACACCATCACTTTGGACTTACCATTCATCATCAAAACATTTTGCATACATACTTGGTTCATCCTAGACACGAGAAACTGTAGATCATATTGTCAGCAATCAGCACCGCATCATCCGCACAATAGGCAACATACTTTCACATTGTTCATTAAAAAGCCCACACCGTAGAATTTTTTATAAGATTATCCATGTAATACTCACCAGGGCGACATTACACAGCCTTGTTTTACACCTTTTGTGATGTTAAACCACTTCGTAAAATCACCGTTCACTAACACATGCAACGCTTCCCTCGTACAAGGACGCGATTGTCAAGTAAGATTTGTGTTAACTCCATACATGGATAATACCTTCCACAATTTGTCCCTATCAACTCGATCATACGCCTTTTGCAAACAAAAGCAGAAAAGTTTCTGGTTTTTGCCAAAACTTGTAAGCATCTAAAATGAGAAAATTTGATCCATGCACCCCTTCCACTCATGAAAGCACCTTGAATGTCCCAAATTTTGTCTTTCGTTTTCATTCTTACCCTTTCAATCAATATTCTACCATGTTGCCAACTGAACTTAGTAAGTTTATAGCCCTATGGTTCCCCACATTCCATGCGTGACCCTTACCTTGTACAGAGGCATGATCACAGCCCTTCTCCAATCTAATGGCGTAACCCTCCTCTAAACACTGGTTAAAGTTTGCACAGCCATGTGAGAACTACACGGCTATCCCTTTAAAGTATTCAGCAGCGAGATTGTCGAAACCAACAGCTTTACCATTCTTCATGCATTTAATCGATCTTTATTTCATCCATGCTGATTTCGACAACATTCACTTCATCATCATTCATACCTAATTCGACACTGGGAACACTGTCACTTGGGGTGCTTTCAAAAACCTCTTCGAAATATTTCATCCATCTTTCTTTTATTTCTTCCTCATTTGTCAACATTTTTCCATCTTTCGATTTTACAACTTTCACGCATCCGCTTTCGGGCCGTTTCAACCCTTGACCTCCTTCCAAAACAATTTAATGTTTTCTTGGAAGTGATTTGTCATTTTTATTCCCTCTTCTTCTTCCACTGCGTATCCGCTTAAACAAATTAACTAAGCTAAGGGTCGGAACCCAAAAATACACGCTAATTGTTTTTAGTGTACATACAATAGTACAACTGATTTATCTGTTAATTCTATACGGGTAGTTAGGGAAATGTCTAAGATTTCTAATGAACACAATTATTTTATTTTTTAATTAAAAAAATTTAAATGCATACTGAAATTTTGTGTGAAACGTTCAAAAATACCTTTGCCGGTTTTCAAACTCCACCTTTCAATGACATTTCTGTATGTTTTTATGGAACTTAAAAGATTACAGCTAACCTTACGGTGGAAACTTTTGACATTTTGCTTACTACGCTTAGAAAATTTACAGATAAATCATTAGTAGTACTTTTTGTATTAGAATACCACAACGTGAAGCTTAGAGCCATCTTCTAGTGCTGAAGCAATAGATGTTCAAGATAAAGCTTTCAATTCCGAAGCATTGACAAAATTAACGGAACCGATTTCTTTCAAATGAAAATATGAATTATAGCCAACGCTGTGTTCACATTTTTTTCTTTTCTAAATGTGTTTATAATTTTTCAAACCCAATCCAATTAAAACATATATTACAATAAAAAATAAAACACCTATGCGCTTACCTAAAATCTCCATAATTTTGTTGTTTTAATTATTTTTTGTGTTTTTTATTTGGATATAAGCATGCGTAAATACTCCCAACTTAAAAATAATTATGTTTGATGAAACAATAATCTTGTTAGTTCGTACTATTGATAGCCAGGAAAGGTTCGCCAAGTCTACAAGAGGTACCGGAAAGAAGACATAGCAGACAACACGTGTATGCGACCGGTGAACTTTACAAAACAACCTACTTTTGAAAGCCTCTCTACCTCGAATAACGTCAAAGTTGATAGCAAGTCAAACAAGGTAAACTAAAACTATTGAATTGTGCGAACTTTCAAAAAGAAAAATTTTTAAAATATTATAGAAACATAAAATATTTAAAACTTGGCGCAAAACTGCAGTCGGTGGCGTCGCTACTGTATATTTTTTGAATATCAATGAATTAAATCACCAACCTTTCCGTATCTAAAAGTAAAAATTAAATAATATTACGACAGCCGAATACCGAAAAAAATATGTCTTTATTCCTCTTTTTGCCCCCTTCAAAGTTAACTGTGTCAAGTTGTAGATAAAATCTTTTCAAATGTTCAGAATTTTAAAATTGCATTAGTTTAGAATAGAACAGGAACATCCTGTGAATAATTGTATATATATATATATATATATATATATATATATATATATATATATATATATATATATAGTGTGTATGTAATTATAATAAGAAGAAAATTTTGCTTGTGAGAAATACTACGTTATTACTGTTAAAGTAAGGAAGAAATTGAAACAAGATTTGGGGATCCTTATTTGTTGTTTGTGTATTTACAACACTCAGACGCGGCGACGCATGTTTTGTCTGTGTCATTCTTCTTCAAGAACCCCTTCTTGCACTGCCATCCTATGGACGGGCACTCCTTCTTGCAAGGAGTGAATTTAGGCCGAGCGCACGTGCCACCCGGACAACAGTTAGGGTTGTATATCAGCTCGGAGTTGGCATCGGAATAGCCTGCAAAGATAAGAATGTCATAGACCGCATATACATGTCAAGTATTCGCTAAAAAAATGTTCTGGAATCAAATCAAATAATACATGTCAAACCCCCATTTGATATGACAACATCAACAGGCAAAGCGAGCTCTCAGTGTGAACTCAAAAATGCTCAGTAGAAGATTTCGGCTCTGTAGTCCACCAGTGAAATGGACACTCTTCCTGGCGTTCTGTACTACCCTATAAACGTGCGAGGTCTGGACTAATTTCTAGAAGAAGAAGCATGGAAAGGCTTCAGGTCCAGTACAACAACGCCTACCGCATGATGTTCAGTCTTCACAGGCACTGCAGTGGTTCCGGTATGTTCACCGAGGGGTTAGTTCGTTGGGTGGCAGCAATGAGGGAAAGGATCAACAACTCTAGAAATGAACTCATCATGGAATTCCGTCAGATCCTGTGTCCATTCTATATTATTGTGTGTATTACAACTCTTATTTTATTTTATGTATCATTATCAATAATGGAATGTATTGCGTTGCACTGCTCCTGCATACCTCCTGGAATAAAATATTATTATTATATTTAACCCGTAATAGATACCTATTGCCTCTGGCGTTGCTCTGTGAACCGCGTCAATGCGTGAAGGGTGCTTTCACTGACTCCATATTAGACGTGAGGCGAAAGGCACAACCCTGCCTTCTCACTGGGCCGAGCCTTCTAGGTTCCATGTGGGCTCAACGAATTGACAAAATGTGATTGCTTGCTTTACGATTTCGGCAAGTCGTTTCATCTACCCATTTAGTGAGAGTTTTTCACTGAAGCTATTTTTTTGTAAAAATCTAAAGCATGATCGAAAACAACTACGCTACTTGTGTAATTCAAACTTCGTCAGTAAGTATAAACTTGTAGTTTTTTATCTTGAGCGATGCAATCATAAAACTATGCATTTAAAAAATTAAAAACATAAGTGATTAATGTAAATTTTTGCGAATCACCCCAGTAAAGAAAATGAAAACATACGCGCTTTAGCCGTATCGAGTTGACTTGTATAAAATGAAATTCAATAAGGCTTACGGCATTTCTTCAAAGGTATGCATTTGCCGTTGCTATCCTTGACGAATCCTTTCTTACACTGACAGCCTTTTTCTTTGCAGAAGACCTTGCAAATGGAGAACTCCGGTTGGTCGCAGGTGCCCCCGGGACAAGGGTTGGGGCAGTTGACCAGTTCTGAGTTGGGATCCGCACAACCTAAATAAGAAGTGATTTTCTGTAATTGTGGTTTCTAAATACAAAATGCAGCATTTTACTATTGCAGAACACACTTAGGTGAGTGTTGATAGTTTAAAATTCAACCTCTGAATCCTTTGTGTCTTTTCCAATGAACATGACGTTTTATGTTATTTAAATACTAACGCAGACCACAAAGGGCAGGTAGAATCGCTGGGCTCTAATTTGAGTCTTGATATCAAAATTCCTTTATTTTCAATACACCACATGCACGGTAATTATCTATTCAAGGGGATAAAAAATTTCAATACCCTTCCTGACGAAATAAAAAAAAATCAAAGATTCACTAACTTAAAAAACTAAAATCTTTTTTCAAAACCATTTATTAAGAAGAAAGCAGTAACTCGTTTATATTGGAAACTAATTACTTAGCTAAATAATTACCAAGGTAACCTCCAGCTCATACACCAGATACATTTTCTATTAAAGACCTTTGTTTTGACTCATACACCAAGCATCATCAATATTTGATAGCCAGTACTCCTCTTTGGCACAGAAATACAAAAAAAAATGCCAATACACTATCAAATGTACTCGCAACTTTTATATCTTTAAATGATAATTTGTAAAAACGATTATACGAAATAATGAAAAATACGTGAAAAACATGTCACATCAAATTTAAAAAGAATTGACATATATTTATGATTGACACATATAACCGCTTTACTATTCTTCGGAAGAGTAACACACACTTTTTTTATTAAATTCAAGAAACTGTAAAATTTATTAATAATATAAGAACTCGCTCTTCTTTGCTACGTTATGTAACAACTTTCGATTTTCCGTAGATGACAAATGTAATAGAAATTGGATTGTTAGGTGAAAGAAATGAACTGACATTTTTCAGGGAGGACACAGGCGCTACCGATTCGGACAAATCCTTCTTTGCAATCACACCTCGGACTGCAGGGGAAGTCTTCGGGGGGGGCGGCGCAGTCCCGAACTACCCCCTCCAGGAGCTCGGGGCAATCCTTGTCAAAGGTGCAGTAGCCAGGACAAGCGTTGTAAACCTCATTTTCCGGACACTGCCTATTAGCTAGAAAATCGAAAATATTTAATTTGAAACGTTAAATTGTGCAATTTTTTTTATTTTTTGTTTTTTTTTATTTATTATCAAACATAATACATAGTAGTGTTATACAAGTGTTATATCAATATATATATTTTTAAATCTAAACATTTCACTATAAATTATAAATTACCCTCATAAAAAAGCAATGCTTGTGTGTATGAGGAGGTGTTATTTATTTAGTTACTAATAATTTGCTGTAATGATTTTTCAAAGATATTTATTTTAAGTTTTCAGTGCAGTTTTTTAATTGTGTTTTGAATTCTTTAAGATCATCATTAATTAATCTTATTTTTTCTGGTAAACTCTTAAAGAATTTTATTCCTAGATATTTATAACTTTGCTGGCCTATTGTTTTTTTATATATCGGGATTGGTAATGTGCATTTTTGTCTAAGATTTTTTGTATTATTGAATGGTTCGGTTTTATTTAAAATGTCTTCTTTATATATTTGTAATGTGGCGTGGTACAAATAAAGGGAGTTTAATTTTCTGACTTTAAATTCTTTAAATAAAAGTTCTGAAGGAAAACAAATTTTTTTTTTGGGATTTTTAAATTAATAATTTTTGGGCGATGTAAAGGGTTTGTATGTGATTTTTATGAGTGCCGCCCCATCCTATTATACCATATTGAATTATGGATTGACAGAAAGCGAAATAGGTCATTCTTAGTAATTCTTTATTAAGAATATGCCTTAAACTACTAAAAATATATGTTAGTTTTCGAACTCTATTTTTGAGATTAGTTATATGTGGTGACCATTTTAAGCATTGTTCGATGGTGATGCCAAGGTATTTGATAGAAGTTTTGCTTGAAGTGTTTGTACATAATAAATCACAGTGGTGGTGTTTGTCATTTACTGTGGCATGAATTTTAATGTTTATTTCGAACGGTGTTTTTTGTTTTTGAATTCAGAATGGTACGTAATATGTCTTTTTAGAGTTTAACGTTAGTAAGTTTTCGTCAAACCACTTTTTCAACTCCATGATATAACAATCCCATTTAGTCCAGTTTTTTTAATTTTTTCTATTAAATTTACGTGCGATATACTGTCAAAAGCTTTTTTAAGGTCTATAAATATTCCCATACATTTTTTATCCGAATCTAGGGCGGTGTATAAATATTTTGTTATTGTAGCAATAGCGTCATGGGTGCTGGTGTTTTTTTTAAAACCGAATTGTTTTGTGTTTATCGTGGAATGTTGTTCTAGAAATGACCAAATCTGCTTTTTTATTTTTTTTCATATATTTTTGATATATTTGATAAAAATAATATTCGACGGTAATTTTGTGGATCTTTGGGGCAATCTGTTTTATATATTGGTGTTATAATTGTTCTTTTATAGTAATTTGGAAATATACCGTGTTTAAGACTAATGTTTAAAATGTGAGCTAAGGGGCATAATAAATGTTTTTTCATTGTTTTTAACATGGTCACGTCAATATTGTCATAACCAGGAGCAGAGCCTCCCTTTAAATCATTGATTATTAGTTCAACGTCATTTTCCGTTATGGGGTTAAATTTATCAAATTGGTGTTGGGTCAAATGGTGAGTACGTGTGCTATTAGAAGTAGTTGTTTTGATGGCGTTAGCCAGATTTTTTCCAACATTTACAAAATATTCATTAAAAATATTACAGCATTTTATAGTGTCATTTTGCACGTTATATATTTTTTTTCCATCTGTGATTTCAGATATGTGTCTATGTTTTTTATTTTTATTAATTATTTCGTTTGTTGTTGTCCAAATTTTTTTATTGTTGCTTTTGGCTTCTAATATTATTTGTGAGTAAAAGGTGTGTTTGGTTTTTTTGATTAAAGTAGTTAAAATGTTTTTATATTTTTTATAGTATGAAATTATTGAATTGTTTGCTAATGGCCCTTTGGTTAGTTTATATAAAGTATTTTTTTTCTAATGGCTTTTATTAATCCAATAGTAATCCAGGGTCTATTTTTTTTTGTTTTTGAGTTGAAAGTAACTTTTATTGTTTTCGTGGCATTTAAAATGTGTTGAGATATTATTTTTTCAAATAGTAGGGCACATTGATTTGCACATTTATTATTTATAACATCTTTCCATTTTTCAGTTTTAAGTGAGTTTTCCAATAATTGGTAGTCTAATTTGGATTTTGTGTGGCTTAATTTAGGTTGGTGATTTTGATTTTTTTTTGTTTCAAATAGTATAAGACTTATGTAATGATCAGTTATATTTGTTTTCCAAACGGTGGATTTTATATTTTTAATGTTATTCAGATGCACATTACACCAAATATGGTCTAAACATGATGGTATTTGGTGAAAGACTTCTCTAGTGTAATTATTTATGCAAGATTTAAAGTTGACATGAGCCAACATATTTAAAAAGTTATTTTTTTCCATTGAATTATTGTTGTCAGAAATATCAATGTTTAAGTCACCACATAAAATCGTTAATTTTTTTGATAGTGTATTAAGATATTGACAAAGTTCATTTGTGAAGTTTGTTATGCTTGAATTATGTGTTCGGTATATTGTTATAACTCTATAAATATTATTTTTAAATTTAAATTCTATATTTAAACAATTTACAAGTTCTATGTTTACTTCAGCAATATTAGTAACTTCACAATCATCACGTATGTACATTATAACTCCACTGTCTTTGTTTATTGCTGTCTTTAATGCAAATCCATGATAGTTGGGTAAGGCATTTATATGTTGATCGCTGTTTGAATGCGTTTCAGTTAACCCTATGCAAACCGGTAGCACATGTAAATTATTTAGGTTTATTAAAAGTTCATCTAAGTTTTTTGCAGTGCTCCTAATGTTTGTGTTTAGAACTAAAAATGGGGATTTAACACTGTGGCACCAATTATTAACTTCACTTATGTTTTCACATATATCTTCTTGAATATTAAAGTTTTCGTCAATTTGTTTTGAGATATAACCTTCCATTTTTAATTGAAATTAATACGTTCTTTTGCATATCATTAAAAAAATTTGTTGAGACTACGTATATTTTGGTTTAGTATGTTAAAATTGTTTTTTCGAGTTGACAGATTTTCTGGTTTATCATCCATTTTAGAATATTTTATTACGATTGGTTTATTTTGTGGTTTCGTTAGTTTAATATTTGTAAGTCATCCAGGTGATTGATGTATATGATTTTATCATCTTGACATTTTCGAACCATTATTTTTCCATGTTTGAACCATACGAATTCGTATTTTTTTTCTTTGGCTAGTTGTTTTGTTTTCCATAAGATTTCTTTGCGGTATGGAGTAATTATTTCTCCGATGTATATTTGGTCGTTTGTTAAATCCTTTAATGAGTTATGGTCAATTTCCCTTTTCTTGGAGAGAAGGAGATTTCTTACATTTGTATCCATAAAGTTGACAAGAATTTTAGATAAGGCATTAAATCGTCGATCCGTGATTCTCGTTGCTGCGGAGATATCGGCGTGTTTGATCATTATTCCTGCTGCAGCTGCAACTTTTTTAACAATTTCCAGTAGCTGCTCACCACTTTTTTGAGGGATACCTGTAATCTCAAGTTTTGAATTGTATTCTATTTCATCTATTCTGAGTTCCATTTTTTTAATTTTATCATTTTTTTCTTTCTGTTCTTTTTTTAGAGTTTCAAGTTCTTTTTGAGTTTCTTTATTTTTGTTGTTACTCAGATCCAATTTTTTAATTATTTCGTCGTATTGAGCGCTAATGTATTCAATACTTTTTTGTAGATTCCATAGCTTGAGATTCAATCTTATTAATTATGTCCCTTTTTAAAGATTCGAATTTTTTGTCGATATATTCAAATATTTTTTCCATGTTAATTTTGTCCTCTTTTTCAATGTTCATTTTGTTGCTTCTTGTAGTTGACATGATTGGTAACAGATAATTTGATCTCACTGATGATAATCGTTCTAAATTTCCATAACAAAAGCACACAAATGAATGCGACAATTTAATAGCCTGCCGCGAGTAGCGGGTTTGATTGGAACCGAGCGGCTAGTAGCTGGTCGATGACAAAATATGGCGTACCCACACGCCGCGCCAAACAGTGTTAGAATTTCTTTCAGTTTGAGATATATGATTAAATAACGTTCGACTGTGTCGAAATTAATAACTCACTGAACTATAAATCAACCGAGCATGTAGCAGAAATTAAATTGACACTTCATTGATTGCTAAATACTTGTTTTTAGGCAATTTAAAGAAGACGCAGTAATGTACGACTTAACTGACAGGTGAACTAAATAAACATCGATTGCAATATACCATATTACTTCGTGTTTGTGTACGGGGAAAAATCATTTCAATGCATTCGAAACAAAAATAAAAGTAGGTAATTTTCTCTATTATAGACAAAAGGAACGAATGATTAATGTTTACAATATAAAATGAATGCCTCACAAGAAAATTTGAGCTGTTTGGTTTTTGTTGCAACCAAAAAATAGTAATTTTTCTTATATCGTTTGTTGGGAGTCAAAGACAAAAATCTTATTTCTTCTCTTAGAGTCAGTCTTTAGACCCAAATGTCTAGAGTCACCTTGTTAACCTCATTCATACATGAAGAGTAATTTTATAGACTATATACTAGATACGCGGTAAAAGGCACCAACCATGCAATCACACTGAACTGAATATTTGAAGTGTCAAGGGGGCTCAGCGACTAGGGAAATTGTGTTTGCTTGCTCAACAATTTCTACGAGTCATTTTATCCACCCTTTTAGCCATAGTTTCTCACTGAGGTATTTAAAAAAAAGCCTAAAATACGACCGAGAAGAACTGCGCTCCGTGTGCAATTCGTTATCAATGAGTTGGAAGTTGCATTACTATTTTGTGCGACGCAATCATATAACTTGGTATTTTTCTCACATATGAATTTTTCACACTAGCTGTTTTTAAGAAATGCATTCATAATTTGCCAAGACTAAACAAAAAATCTTTACCTCATCGCTCTCGTGCCATACAGTTGGCGGTCTCGCCAAGAGTGTAGAACAAGCATTGAGGATAATTAAACTTGTGTAAACCACTTTACGTACGGCATTTAGATAGTTCGATACACATTCCTGGGGCGTCTTCATAGCGCATTGTTGTTGATCCCGTTGCGGTCACATATCCCTCCTTACATACACAGCCCGCGAATGGCAAGAAACCATTTCCGCAATCGGGGGGTTCGGGGTTCTCGCAGGTACCTCCGGGGCAGGGGCGTTCCACTGCTATTGCATTAGGGTCCTGGCAGCCTTCAAAAATAACATCCTTTATATGGGTTGTCATTGTCACTTGAATAATATTAAAAAATCTGTTGTTTTTACATAATATACATTTTAGAATAAATATCTCAACCACTGGAGAGACACACCATTCTTCAAAAATATGATAATGCCAACCACACGATAAGAACCTAATTTATCAAAAAGCTTACATTTCAACCACTTGAGAGGCACACATTTCACCATCAACATAGTGCAAGTAATCAATAAAATGTAATATTCTATCTTAAAAATTAAATATTTTTTTAAAATAATAAATCATTTTAAGTGAGAAATAAACCAAATGTAATTTGTACAACTTCAAGTGGGTACCATAATACTTACTTACACTCTGTATCTCCCAAAATTGTCGTTGCTTAGTGCCCAAAATATATTTTGGCTTTTAGGATAGATTGCTTACCATAATTCTCAACTGGAATACATGTTTAATTTTGAAGAATATATCTATTTAATGTTTCAATATGTTTTGAAGATTTCCCCTTAGATGTCAACGACAAAATTTTCAGATAACATTTCACTCTAGTATTTTAAAATAATAATAATACAAAATACTACGCAACCGATTTTCACTATGATGTATACCCAGTAAGCGTCCCTTCCGGACACAAATAGTACATACCATAGATTCACTTTGAGTTGAACAAGTCTAAAGATGTTCATTAGAGGGTGAAACCAACCTGGCCTCAATAATAAATCGTGGAATGAAGTTAAAGATTTGGTATTGTGAAATCATGAAAATGGAACTCCACCACGAATTAACGGTTTCAAAATAAGAATGTATCTGTATTTACTGGTGGTTGCTGAGCTGCCGTACACGGTAGAAAGTGAGGTGCCGTCCGCGGTAGAGAGTGAGGTGCCGTCCAAGGTAGAGAGTGAGGTGCCGTCCGCGGTAGAGAGTGAGGTGCCGTCCGCGGTAGAGAGTGAGGTGCCGTCCAAGGTAGAGAGTGAGGTGCCGTCCGCGGTAGAGAGTGAGGTGCCGTCCGCGGTAGAGAGTGAGGTGCCGTCCGCGGTAGAGAGAGTGAGGTGCCGTCCGCGGTAGAGAGTGAGTGCCGTCCGCGGTAGAGAGTGAGGTGCCGTCCGCGGTAGAGAGAGTGAGGTGCCGTCCGCGGTAGAGAGTGAGGTGCCGTCTGCGGTAGAGAGTGAGGTGCCGTCTGCGGTAGAGAGTGAGGTGCCGTCCGCGGTAGAGAGTGAGGTGCCGTCCGCGGTAGAAAGTGAGGTGCCGTCCGCGGTAGAGAGTGAGGTGCCGTCCGCGGTAGAGAGTGAGGTGCCGTCCGCGGTAGAGAGTGAGGTGCCGTCCGCGGTAGAGAGTGAGGTGCCGTCTGCGGTAGAGAGTGAGGTGCCGTCTGCGGTAGAGTGAGGTGCCGTCCGCGGTAGAGAGTGAGGTGCCGTCCGCGGTAGAGAGTGAGGTGCCGTCCGCGGTAGAGTGAGGTGCCGTCCGCGGTAGAGAGTGAGGTGCCGTCTGCGGTAGAGAGTGAGGTGCCGTCTGCGGTAGAGAGTGAGGTGCCGTCCGCTGTAGAGAGTGAGGTGCCGTTCCCGGTAGAGATTGAGGTGTCGTCCGCGTCAGAGAGTGAGGTGCCATCCGCTAAAAAATAAGATACAATCTGACAAATATTGTACCCCGACCTGCAAATTAAGGAATAGGACACAAGTATAATTTAAAAATTATCTTAGTGAAAAACTTTTATTGATGACAACAAATGAGCATGAGCAGAAACAACTTAATAAATTTTATCATACATGAAGGTAGAGAGGTTTTAAGGCTGTATTTCTAGCTATGTAACCGTTCAATTGTGCGGTGGGCGTCAAACTATATGTATGACCCTTTGAAATCACTTCGGGTCAATATGACTCAGCCTCATTGGCGCCGGGTTCAAAATTTTGGTAAAACATAAAATGAAAACGATAGCTCCAAATACCCCCTCACATTAGGAGATAGTCGTTTCAACATGTATTTCATGTTTAGAGGCTTAGCCGTCAGTGCTTGGCTCTGAACATCCTGGGAATGCTCGGGATTCATTTGCGTTCTGGGATTCGGTTCAAATTACAGATACTCTCTGTACGAGAAGGATTCAAATGTGGCAATATAGACGCATTTTATTATTTTAAAATCATAGCATTTTCAAATTCCTACTTGTCCTTTCAACATGTATTTCAAGTTTGGAGGCTTAGCCGCCAGTGCTTCGCTCTAAACATCCTGAGAATGCATTTCTGGGCTTCATTTGCGTTTCTGGGATTCTGTTCAAATTACAGATACTCTCTGTACGAGAAAAATTCAAATGTGACAATATTGACGCATTTTATTATTTTGAAATCATATCGTCTTTATAAAAAGTTCAAGATCCTTTAAAAGAGACAACAAATTTGAACAAAAAAATCGTTTTAAACCAAATTGTCACCAACTTTACAGTCGCTAATGCGAATTAAAAATCAATCTAGAGTCTGCCACACTAAGCGGATCGTGGGCACTTACTTTTTAACTATTTTAAAAATCTACAAGTATGCCCATTACGATAATAAAAGAAAAATAACACAATTATGATGAGCATTATGTTTCTAGCCGATTTTAAAGCAATATTCAAAGTATACATATTTGTTCAGCCCTGAAGAAGGTTCAGATAGTGCCGAAACCGGTTGGTTTATGCATATATGTATCCTTAATTATCCTAGTTACTTTTATTTAAAATTTAATTGTCTTTCCACAAAGTGAGTGCTTCATGTCAAAGTTTAATATTCAAAGTCCTTTAAATAAATATTTAAGAAAATAATCATTCCAAAAGGAAACATAAAAATCTCAATAAAGTCGTGGAAAGTTCCTGATGTAAATGACTGACAGTAAAATTTGTTTTTTCTCCTTTGATTTAAGAACAAATTATATCATCATGAGATATCCCTTTAATCCCGAGATGAGTAGTATTTTTTCTCGGGATCAATCTTGCCGGAAAACCGTCGGGATTCGTCCCGTGATTGTACTTATTCCTTCGACACAGTTGATTGTTGACGTCTTTTATTGTAATCATTCACTTAAAGAATCGATGATTTTGGTGAAATCGGCAACCATATCCAGCATATCGGTGGCTTAATCTGCAAACCAGCCAACTCCAAACCGTCACAAAACCGATTCACTAAAGCGGCCAACTTCCGCCATTCTGGTTTGCGGGCACACTTCATCTCCTTCCCCTTTCCACTGCCTTCAACCTAAAAACAATATGTCCCAATTGGATATTTCATAGTACCACTGGCTCCAGGCGGTCGGAAGTACTTGGAACTTTCGTGACTATAACAAAAATTATCAATATAAAACCAAAGAATTACCAGGGGATGATTCAACATCGGCGACAGCGAAATTAAAGTTTCATTTAGCCGTGAGTGAGGTAAGCAACTGTTTAGCAACTATTTCGAGCGGGCGGTGTCAGGCGATAACTGCGTTACGATGAAATTATAACAACAGATGATAGTAAACGGCCATGACACTAGACTGCGCGAACAACAATGTGACTTTTTTTCACATCCGAAGTTTTTATATTCTAGATCAGTGGCTCCCAAACTTTTTTTGTGTCGTAGACCCCTTGCCATGTTTTTCGGTTTTTGGTAGACTCCCTACTTACCTGATATTGTTTTTTTGTAAATTTCTAACTGTAGTGAAGTTTAGTGTTAAAAACTTAAAGTAAAAACACATGTTAAGTTTTATACATTTATTAATTGAATTTAAATTAAAACTACTCAAAATAAAATTTTGTATCTATTATATAAAATACACGTAACATAAAATAAACATTAAATAAACTAAGCAATAAGTTTTTTTTTAGTGGGAAGGATGAGCCTGATGCTTAAATAATAAATTATTAACATTTGGCGTCAATTTTCTAATGTTTAATCTTAAATCTCCTCGGCTAATGATGTCCAGTCTGTTTCTTTTTTTCGTAAGAAGATTAGTAACAGCGCTCAACCCCTTTTCCACTAGGTATGACGATGGAAAGGAAATTAAGAATTTCCTCGCTATTTTCCATAATACGGGATAAGTGACGGGTATGTTTTTTTGCAGCCAGAAGTGCTGATATCCGTGCTTAAACTGAACCTTAAGTTCTTTGTTTGTACTTATTTCTGTCAGTTCCTCTTTTATTATGACATTCGTTTCTTCTATGTCACCATGTGGGTTAATTATCCAGGGTGGTATTACCATCGTCAAAACATCCTCAAACCTTGTTTCAAAATCTGAATAGAGGGCATTAAAATGTTGAACGTAGGTTGAAACGTCGTCTTCCTGGCAGTTTGTCTGTGACAAATTGGGGAACTGGGAAAATTCGCCCCGTCCAATATTTTGCTTCATTAATTTAACTCTGGCAAGAAACGCTGATAAGATGGACTTTGTTTCAATCAAATTAAAAACTTTGCAACTGCAAATTAACCATATTAAATTTTGTAAACAAATCTGTTAAATAGGCAATGTCTGTTTTCCACTTCATTAAATTGTCTTTTAAAATTTTATCTTTAGTATCCAGAAATTCTAAAATAGTCTCAAAAAGTGCAAAAAATGTTGTCAAACATAAGCCTTTCGACAGCCAGCGTACTTCAGTGTGAAGGAGTAATTGACGAAAGTCACACAAGTGCGCAAATAAGCGCGTATTCAACGCGTTGCTTCGGATTCGGTTTACTGCATCAATGACTAATTGAAGAGATTCATGCAATCTAACACTGACGCAATGTTTTGCTAACACCCCTGGCACATTTTGTTTTAAATAGCTTATAAATCCACGATAACGTCCAACCATGGCAGGTGCTCCATCTGTAGCTACTGATATTATATGTGATAAAGGAATTGCTTTTTCAATGAAGTCATTCTTCAAAACATGAAATATTGATTCACCTTTAGTGTCGGTTGTCAAAGTTCTTGCGAAGAACAGTTCTTCGTAGATTTCTTGATTCATAATAAAACGAACATATGCCAATAATAATGCTTCATTACCAGGTAAAGTTGACTCGTCCAGTTGTATAGAGAAATGGGTCGTTTGCAAATAATTACACAAGAAGCTTTCAATATCAGAACTCATTTCATCAATACGTCTTTCAACAGTATTGTTGTTTAAGGGAATTCTTTTAATGATATCAGATGCAGGTTTGTGTAAAACAGTTTTTAAAACCTCTTCAACGGCTGGCAAAATTAACTTCTCTCCGATAGTATGCGGTTTTCCGGATTTTGCTATAAGTAGCGAGATATTGTAAGACGCCCGCAAACCATCATCGTTTCTTTGTGACGTTGAAGCGAACATTCTGTCCAGCGTGGGTCTCTTCTGAAGTTTATCTTTGAGTGTTTGAAAGTATTTCGAATCTTTATCTGTTTTATCAGGGTGACATCTTCTCAGATGATCCTGCAGCTTAGATGGTTTCATAGCGTCATTGCCCAAAACTTTGTTGCATAAAAGGCACATAGGCAATTGTTTGTCCGACAATGATGGAATGAAGCCAAGCTTCAAATAATCAATACTGTACTGTATACATTTTTTTTTAGATTCGGACATGGCATCAATTATCTGTGGGCAAAATTAATCTATTTAAATAAGACATAAAGTCCAGCAGCTGTATATTAAACAATAAAAGTCAAATTTAAATTGTATGGTCTTAGATTTTATGGCAGGCATAGGCGTACAGCCATTATAAATGAATGTGAGAAGGGGAATGTTACCCAAGGTTTTGGTATGATGGAACTTTAAGGAAATTTGAAAGTGACATGACAAAAAATGTTAAAATAAAATATTATACAACGAATAATAATAACAAATTGTTATGCAATTTATCTCTACGTACATTCGACTGTCATGTGTAAAAAATCACTGGTTCCATTTTAGCAATAATACAAAATTTTAATTTTAATATAGAGAAGTATGTACGGTCTAATATCCATAATCCGAACTTCCGTAATCCGAACATTCCAGTAATCCAAACTGGCCCACAGTGTAACGACCAATGGACAAAAGTACAATTTTTTACTTTTTTTGTTAAGTTATTTGGTAAGATATATGTATTTGTAAGAATAATAAATGCTTAGCAAGGTCGTAAATATGTAAATATTGACACACATACATATTTATTTATGTGATCGGCCAAAATATGTAGTTTAATTCCAAAATATATATATTTTTAATATGTTTCCTATATGTAAACATTTAAATTCTATGAAAAAAAAAAAACAAACAAACGGGAGTGGTGTGTATTAGGAATTCTTCAAAAAACACGCAGCTGTACAGTTGTGGATTTCTTATTTTCTTAATTTATCTTTCAAAGTGGTAACATATTGTATGTTAATAATAAAATACATACGTAATATGTATGTTCAGTTGTCTTTTTTTAGATTTTTCCGAAAACATTCCATAATCCGAACTTTTCGGTAATCTGAACATCTCCTTGCAGCAATTAGTTCGGATTACGGAGATTGCACTGTAATTATAATACCGATTGCTAAAACTTTGAAAAAGAAACTATTGAGGAGTACTGGTGTAATTTTGCATGATTTGAGTATTAAACTACTTATAACTGAAGTCATGATCGGCGCAATTTATCTATCTTTGCTAAGTA
Organism: Drusus annulatus; assembly: GCA_022651775.1. Lineage (NCBI taxonomy): Eukaryota > Metazoa > Arthropoda > Insecta > Trichoptera > Limnephilidae > Drusus > Drusus annulatus. The sequence continues at coordinate 542,945 of JAGWCC010000160.1, read as the reverse complement.
CGAGTACAAAACTAAAATTTAATAAAAAATAATGTACTTACTTTTCTCCGGCACTCTCAAACAAAACAACTCTGATTTACTATAATTAGTATGATAAACTACCAGTTTATATTTTTTTAAATATTTTCTTAGTACTTTCCTTTTCAAGATTCGGGAAACGAATAAACGTATTTGTCTCACATTCGTATTTATAGAGTGACGAATTGAACAAGTCAGTGCAAGTTCGCGAAGCTCTCCGAGACAAAAATTGACAAGAAATTTTATTGCGAATATGCTTGTAACAAGATGATACTGGTATATCATTATGTGCAGGTTTTTACAAGTTCAAAATGGATTGCGACCACAAAGCAAATGCCTACATCCTACAACTTACACAATTTTATAAACATATATAATATTTTGTTTAACTTCATATGTACTTTTATAAATAATGTATATGTCTTTATATTATAAGATAGTATAGTGTAAGTAAATAGGTACTATCAGTGTATGTTGAGGTCCACTATCGTGGACCCCCATTTTCATTTCATGGACCCCCAAATTTTTTTTTTGCTGACGTAGACCCCTTGCAGGTTGTCATAGACCCCTGGGGGTCGATATAGACCACTTTGGGAATCACTGTTCTAGATCGTGCGATGTGTTTTATTTGCTAGAACGGTGAAGACGTTGAACTATTAATGGTTTACTTCCATTACTGAGTTTTTTATAGTGAATACCGTACCCAACAGTCTGGAGACAGTCGGACTATGGCATTCCGAATCGGTGTATGTAGTGATGCTGAAGATAGTGGAGAGTGAAATAAGGTTGGAAAGCCAAAGTTCAGGAAGTACCGTGCTATTTTACGAGCGGTAAAAGACATTATTTTGCCAAAAGCATATTTTAGGACGAAGGCAAAATACATAATTCTGCCAAACGCATATTTTACGAACGGTAAAAGACATAATATGGCTGAAGCATATTTTACAAACCATGCTTGACACAAGAAACACATGAAAGACACAATATTGCCAAACACATATTTAAAGAATGGTACAAGACATAATATTGCTACAGCATATTTTACGAACGGTTAAAGACATAACATTGCAAAAGCATATTTTAAAAACGTTGAAATACATAATATTGCCAAACGAATATTTATAAACGGTGAAAGATACAATATTACTAAACCATTTTGTACCAACGGCCAAAGAAATAATATTGCTAAAGCATATTTTACGAACGACGAAAGACACAATATTGCCAAACGTGTATATTACGAACGGTGAAAGACATTTTAATGCCAAACGCATCTTTTACGAACGCAGAAAGACCCAATATTGCCAAACGCATATTTTATGAACGGCGAAAGACATTATATTGTCAAACAAATATTTTACGAACGGTTGAAGACATTATATTGCCAAACCCATATATTTTTTAAATAAAACACATAAACTTTGTTTATAACCACTTTATTATTTAATATTATGTCTACCGGTTTCGAAAGTACCCTTCCATCATCAGGACAATATTAAAATTAACATAAAATATAAAATGCTGAGATATATATATACATATTTTGGAATTGGAATGGGAAGGAGAAGGGGTGATTGAGGGAATTATGGGAATAACCGAACGGCAAACTGGAAATATATCTAGGATAGGACTATTAGATAAATTAATTTGATTATTCAAAATACTACATTTACTATTTAATGATTTTCTAATTTCTAATGCTTCTAAGTTATCTATTTTTTTCCCTTTATTACAACGGTGAAGAATTGTAACCCGTTTATCCCTTTTAAAATTATGATCCGTAAATAATTTTATTTTTTAACGGATCATAATTTTAGTAGGGTATATACTTGTATGTTTTTATGGAACTTAAAAGATTACAGCTAACTTTACGGTGGAAACCATTGACATTTTGCTTACTACGCTTAGAAAATTTACAGATAAATCATTTGTAGTACTTTTTGTATTAGAATGCCACAACGTGAGGCTAAGAGCCATCTTCTAGTGCTGAAGCAATAGATGTTCAATATAAAATTTTCAATTCCGAAGCATGCTGGATGGTTTTCAAATCAATTAACGGAATGGCTCCGGCTTATTTATCGGAATTGGGTATTCCTGAAGATTCCAATTCGCGACAATCAATTCTTAGATCGGCAATGTCATCGGCTATCGGAAGGTTGAAAGAACCAAAGCGCACACCAGACACTAAGTTCGGAGAGCGCGCCTTCGGAGTGTCAGGTCCTAAAGCCTGGAATGGACTACCATATGATCTGAGAGTAATAAAAGACTCGACAGAGCTCAGAGCCAAACTCAAAACTCATTTTTTCACAAAATCAAATCCATAATCAAGATGTAACAAGCCCAATAGAACCAAGAAAACTTTTCAGACTCTCATTCCTTAAATTCATTAGAAGATTATCACCATTATCTGTTCTTCACTACGAAAAATTAAAAATACCTCCGATATACTTTATTTTAAATTTGCCTTCATGCCCTAAAAATGAAAAAAAAAAAAAATTATAAAAAAAAAAAAAAATAAAAAAAAAAAAAAAAAAATTAATTATCCTAAATTTTAAGTTATTATGATATGGTGATTGTGTCCTGTCAGAAGTGACCTGCCAGGTAAGTATGTTGCTGTATATTTATATAAACTAAGAATTAACATTAAGTAGAAATTAAGATTTGTACAGCGCCCTTGAGGTGATTTTTCACAAAAACGGCACTATACAAATAATCCAATTATTATTATTGACAAAATTAACGGAACCTATTTCTTTCAAATGAAAATATGAATTATAGCCAACGCTGTGTTCACATTTTTTTCTTTTCTATTTGTGTTTATAATTTTTCAAACCCAATCCAATTAAAACATATATTACAATGAAAAAATAAAACACTTATGCGCTTACCTAAAATCTCCATAATTTTGTTGTTTTAATTATTTTTTGTGTTTTTTATTTGGATATAAGCATGCGTAAATACTCCCAACTTAAAAATAATTATGTTTGATGAAACAATAATCTTGTTAGTCCGTACTATTGACAGCCAGGAAAGGTTCGTCAAGTCTACAAGAGGTACCGGAAAGAAGACATAGCAGACAACACGTGTATGCGACCGGTGAACTTTACAAAACAACCTACTTTTGAAAGCCTCTCTACCTCGAATAACGTCAAAGTTGATTGCAAGTCAAGCAAGGTAAACTAAAAATATTGAATTGTGCGAACTTTCAAAAGAAAAATTATTTATAATATTATAGAAACATGGGGAAATGTTTAAAACTTGGCGCAATCAACTTCGCAGTCGGTGGCGTCGCTACTGTATATTTTTGGAATATTATCAATGAAATAAATCATCAACCTTTCCGTATCTAAAAGTAAAAATTAAATAATATTACGACAGCCGAATACCGAAAAAAAGATGTCTTTATTCCTCTTTTTGCCCCCTTCAAAGTTGACTGTGTCAAGTTGTAGATAAAATCTTTTCAAATGTTCAGAAATTTAAAATTGCATTACTTTATAATAGAACAGGAACATTCTGTGAATAATTGTATATATATATAGTGTGTATGTAATTATAATAATAAGAAAATTTTGCTTGTAAAAAATACTACGTTATTACTGTTAAAGTAAGGTAGAAATTGAAACAAGATTAGGGGATCCTTATTTGTTGTTTGTGTATTTACAACACTCAGACGCGGCGACGCATGTTTTGTCTGTGTCATTCTTCTTCAAGAACCCCTTCTTGCACTGCCATCCTATGGACGGGCACGCCTTCTTGCAAGGAGTGAATTTAGGCCGAGCGCACGTGCCACCCGGACAACAGTTAGGGTTGTATATCAGCTCGGAGTTGGCATCGGAACAGCCTGCAAAGATAATAATGTCATAGACCGCATATACATGTCAAGTATTTGCTAAAAAATGTTCTGGAATCAAATCAAATAATACATGTCGAACCCCAATTTGATATGTCAACATCAACAGGCAAAGCGAGCTCTCAGTGTGAACTCAAACATGCTCAGTAGAAGATTTCGGCTCTGTAGTCCACCAGTGAAATGGACACTCTTCCTGGCGTTCTGTACTACCCTATAAACGTGCGAGGTCTGGACTAATTTCTAGAAGAAGAAGTATGGAAAGGCTTCAGGTCCAGTACAACAACGCCTACCGCATGATGTTCAGTCTTCACAGGCACTGCAGTGGTTCCGGTATGTTCACCGAGGGGTTAGTTCGATGGGTGGCAGCAATGAGGGAAAGGATCAACAACTTTAGAAATGAACTCATCATGGAATCCCGTCAGGTCCTGTGTCCATTCTATATTATTGTGTGTATTACAACTCTTATTTTATTTTATGTATCATTATCAATAATGGAATGTATTGGGTTGCACTGCTCCTGCATACCTTCTGGAATCAAATATTATTATTATATTTAACCCGTAATAGATACCTTTTGCCTCTGGCGTTGCTCTGTGAACCGCGTCAATGCGTGAAGGGTGCTTTCACTGACTCCATATTAGACGTGAGGCGAAAGGCACAACCCTGCCTTCTCACTGGGCCGAGCCTTATAGGTTCCACGTGGGCTCAACGAATTGACAAAATGTGATTGCTTGCTTTAAGATCTCGGCGAGTCGTTTCATTTACCCATTTAGTGAGAGTTTTTCACTGAAGCTATTTTTTTGTAAAAATCTAAAGCACGACCGAAAACAACTACGCTACTTGTGTAATTCAAACTTCGTTGGTAAGTATAAAATTGTAGTTTTTTTTATCTTGAGCGATGCAATCATATAACTATGCATTTAAAAAAAAAAAAAAAACATAAGTGATTAATGTAGATTTTTGCGAATCACTTCGGTAAAGAAAATGAAAACATACGCGCTTTAGCCGTATCGAGTCGACTTGTTTAAAATGAAATTCAATAAGGCTTACGGCATTTCTTCAAAGGTATGCATTTGCCGTTGCTGTCCTTGACGAATCCCTTCTTACACTGACAGCCTTTTTCTTTGCAGAAGACCTTGCAAATGGAGAACTCCGGTTGGTCGCAGGTGCCCCCGGGACAGGGGTTGGGACAGCTGACCAGTTCTGAGTTGGGATCCGCACAACCTAAAAAAAAGAAGTGATTTTCTGTAATTGTGGTTTCTAAATACAAAATGCAGCATTTTACTATTGCAGAACACACTTAGGTGAGTGTTGATAGTTTAAAATTCAACCTCTGAATCCGTTGTGTCTTTTCCAACGAACATGAAGTTCTATGTTATTTAAATACTTACGCAGACCACAAAGGGCAGCTAGAATCGCTGGGCTCTAATTTGAGTCTTGATATCAAAATTCTTTTATTTTCAACACAACACAAGCACGGTAATTATCTATTCAAGAGGATAAAGAATTTTAATACCCTTGATATATATTTCACATCAAATTTAAAGAGAATCGACATTATATTTATGATTGACATACTTAACCGCTTTACTATTCTTCGAAAGAGTAACACATACTTTTTTATTATATTCAAGAAACTATAAAATTTATTAACAATATAAAAAGTCGCTCTCCCTGGTTTCTGCCGGTAATTTCATTTCTTGTTGTTTATCTTTGTAAAGATTTCTCCATGTCTCTCTCACTAGGAAATTTCTGTGTTGAGACAGTCATTCATCGTCAAGAAAGTTCGTATGCGAGGCTCGTACTACAAGTCTGATTCCAACTGATTTTGGTTATGAAATAAGTTCTCGCAAGATAGCTCCCTGATTTTTAAATTTGAATGTTACGGGCTCACATCACAACCGAAACTGTCTCGTTTTATTCTCTTTGTTTGAAGTTATGTAATAATATAAGAAATTCAAATATATTTGAAAAAAAAGCTAATGTGTAGGTTGTCACTATCACTCAGTTTTTTCCAAGAGAGGGGAAAGTAACCGTAACTTTTTAGTAATACTGCCGAGACAGCTGGAATGTACAGAATGCTACGTTATGTAACAACTTTCGATTTTTCGTACATGACAAATGTAATAGAAATTGGATTGTTAGGTGAAAGAAATGGACTGACATTTTTCAGGGAGGACACAGGCGCTACCGATTCGGACAAATCCTTCTTTGCAATCACACCTCGGGCTGCAGGGGAAGTCTTCGGGGGGGGCGGCGCAGTCCCGAACTACCCCCTCCAGGAGCTCGGGGCAATCCTTGTCAAAGGTGCAGTAGCCAGGACAAGCGTTATAAACCTCATTTTCCGGACACTGCCTATTAGCTAGAAAATCGAAAATATTTAATTTGAAACGTTAAATTGTGCAATATACCATGTTACTTCGTGTTTGTGTACGGGGCAAAATTATTTCAATGCATTCGAAACAAAAATAAAAGTAGGTAATTTTTTCTATTATAGACAAAAGGAACGAATGATTAATGTTTACAATATAAAATGAATGCGTCACAAGAAAATTTGAGCTGTTTGGTTTTTGTTGCAACCAAAAAATAGTAATTTTTCTTATATCGTTTGTTGGGGGTCAAAGACAAAAATCTTAATTCTTCTCTTAGAGTCAGTCTTAGGCCCAAATCTCAGAGTCTAGAGTCACCTTGTTAACCTCATTCATACATGAAGAGTAATTTTATAAATAGACTATATACTAGATACGCGGGTAAAGGCACCAACCATGCAATCACACTGAACCGAATATTTGAAGTGTCAAATGAGCTCAGCGACTAGGGAAATTGTGTTTGCTTGCTCAACAATTTCTACGAGTCATTTTATCCACCCTTTCAGCCATAGTTTCTCACTGAGGTATTTAAAAAAAAAGCCTAAAATATGACCGAAAAGAACTGCGCTCCGTGTGCAATTCGTTATCAATGAGTTGGAAGTTGCATTACTATCTTGTGCGACGCAATCATATAACTTGGTATTTTTCTCATATATGAATTTTTCACACTAGCTGTTTTGTGTAACAGTAAGAAATGCATTCATAATTTGCCAAGACTAAACAAAAAATCTTTACCTCATCGCTCTCGTGCCATACAGTTGGCGGTCTCGCCAAGAGTGTAGAACAAGCATTGAGGATAATTCAACTTGTGTAAACCACTTTACGTACGGCATTTAGATAGTTCGATACACATTCCTGGGGCGTCTTCATAGCTCATTGTTGCATATCCCGTTGCGGTCACATATCCCTCCTTACATACACAGCCCGAGAATGGCAAGAAACCACGATCCCTGCAATCGGGGGGTTCGGGGTTCTCGCAGGTGCCTACGGGGCAGGGGCGTTCCACTGCTATTGCATTAGGGTCCTGGCAGCCTTAAAAAATAACATCCTTTATATGGGTTGTCATTGTCACTTGAATAATATTTAAAAATCTGTTGTTTTTACATAATATACATTTTAGAATAAATATCTCAACCACTGGAGAGACACACCATTCTTCAACAATATGATAATGCCAACCGCACGATAAGAACATAATTTATCAAAAAGCTTACATTTCAACCACTTGAGAGGCACACAATTCACCATCAACATAGTGCAAGTAATCAATAAAATGTAATATTTTATCTTCAAAATTAAATATTCATTTTAAATAATAAATAATATAATATTTAAATAATTTTTATAGCGCCGTTTTTGCAAAAAATCACCTCAGGGGCGCACGTCAGTACTTTTGTTTGTAGCTACCGCGTAGATAATTTTATAGCGATTGTATACGACAGACGTTCAACGGTATTAATAATTGCAGATATCAACCACATTCTTCACGAATACGGTAATATGTAAACAATATAAGATTCCGTAATTTGTCAATATGGTAGTGCTACAAATATTCGAAATTCTTACATTGTTCGCGTTCGACGCACTCCTTCTGAGATTTGAAGTAGAGTCCGGATTTACACTGGCACCGCGGGCTGCACATCACCACCGGCGGGGGTGGAGGGCAGGGCCCCCACATGTAACCGTTCACAAAAGTATAGCAATAATTCTCCCCATCACAATATTCAGGACACGGGTTGTACACCCGTGGCTCGTTGCAATAAAGTCTGGCTAAAAATCACAAAATTCACGTTAAAACCAGTCAATCACGGGAAGGCACAGAATCCGTCGATACGGTAATAGGCCAACCGCGGAAGCGGCATACATTTCATCAGTAATTAGGCGATGCAAGTTAATATTTTGAGCTTACGGTGGTTCATTACTAAGTAAATGGCGGGGATTGGTCTTTGAGCAATAAGGTGTAAGTTTAAGTGGCTGAATCTGCGAAGAGATTTACTATTATGACGGCCTCCAAAATACAAATTAACCATCAATACAAAATTTTGGTGTAAACCAAAGAGAGTGGAAAAGGGGTAAAAGTGTAGAAGTGCACATTGTGCAAGTTCTTATTTAAAACGAATTCGTTGCATACTCCTTAACTTAAGTACTTACGTGCGCACTGACTGGCGGGAACGCATGTGTTGTTACTGTCTCTGGCAAATCCATTCACGCAGTAACACATGTAGTTGCAATTGTCTTCCCTGATATAGCATTCGGATCCGAGAGTGGCGCAGACATTGTCGCAGGTGCCACAGACAAACATCTCGTTGGGTCCACATTCGGCTAAACAAAACAACGAGTTTTGAACAATCAACGAAAAAAAAATTAATTGTTTCAACCGATGGTTTCAAAGAATACATTTCAAAAATAATATATCGTCGAAAGTTCTTGCAATTTTTTCCTCCCAGCAAGCCTTCCATTGACATGTGTTGCGTACCCTTAAGCGACCAGCTGGCCCTCTCAGTGGGCGGGCGTTGTGTACAGGGCTCGAAGATATTTGAGTAGTACACCCCGTTATTGGCTGAAAAAAACCCTTGAATGTGTGCAGAAAAGGGCAATCTATTTGATATACTCGTATTCCCCAATCTGAAAGAACGGACTGCAGGATTGGTAGCACAATCGTTAGGTGAGAATATTGTTTGTATTTTCAACGGGAGATGCTCCAAAAAGCTATTGTCATGGATTCCTTCCACGCCAGTGCACACATCGCGAGCTCAACATTTGTACTCGGTTGATATTTGCAACATGATTTACCGGTCGCTGTGTTTCCTCCCTCCTAGAACCTGGATATCAGCAATACCTAGCTTTACTCCTTCTTTTTAAAAATACATCATATTCCCAAATGAGACATAGGCCTTCGTTATAATACCTTCACTCAGGGACTTCTGCTTTTAGTTGATAGCAAAACACACTCTTTGAATCAATCTAACGAAAAATAAACACATATCGCGAGCTTCAGTGAGAAATAAACCAAATGTAATTTGTACAACTTCAAGTAGGTACCATAATACTTACTTACACTCTGTATCTCCCAAAATTGTGAGATACAGAGTGTAAGTAAGAAAAAAGTGGCAAAAGTGTCTTAGTGCCCAAAATATATTTTGGCTTTTAGGATGGATTGCTTACCAGAATTCTCAACTGGAATGCATGTTTAATTTTAAAGAATATATCTGTTTTAATGATTCAATATGTTTTGAAGATTTCCGCTTAGATGTCAACGACAAAATTTTCAGATAACATTTCACTCTAGTATTTTAAAATAATAATAATACAAAAATACTACGCAACCGATTTTCACTATGATGTATACCCAGTAAGCGTCCCTTCCGGACACAAATAGTACATACCATAGATTCACTTTGAGTTGAACAAGTCTAAAAGAGTCCATTAGAAGATGAAACCAACCTGGCCTCAGTAATAAATCGTGGAATGAAGTTAAAGATTTGGTATTGTGAAATCATGAAAATGGAACTCCACCACGAATTAACGGTTTCAAAATAAGAATGTATCTGTATTTACTGGTGGTTGCTGAGCTGCCGTACACGGTAGAAAGTGAGGTGCCGTCCGCGGTAGAGAGTGAGGTGCCGTCCGCGGTAGAGAGTGAGGTGCCGTCCGCGGTAGAGAGTGAGGTGCCGTCCGCGGTAGAGAGTGAGGTGCCGTCCGCGGTAGAGAGTGAGGTGCCGTCCGCTGTAGAGAGTGAGGTGCCGTTCCCGGTAGAGATTGAGGTGCCGTCTGCGGTAGAGAGTGAGGTGCCGTCCGCGGTAGAGAGTGAGGTGCCGTCCGCTGTAGAGAGTGAGGTGCCGTTCCCAGTAGAGATTGAGGTGCCGTCCGCGTCAGAGAGTGAGGTGCCATCCGCTAAAAAATAAGATAAAATCTGACAAATATTGTACCCCGACCTGCAAATTAAGGAATAGGACACAAATATAATTTAAAAATTATCTTTCGAATTCTAGAGAACCTCAAAGTACCATAAAATAATACAATTTCTCTTGTAACGCGATTGCGTAACATTGTAAAATTTAAAAAATCATAATTCATATTTTCAGGACATGTTAATTAATGCCTGCTTTTTCACAGTAGTCTGTGGTGTATTGGTCAGAATAGTTGTCTTCCATGCAGTTGATGGGGTTCGAACTCTTGGCCATGGAAATTTTTTGTATTAGTTTATTAATATTCTATCAGAAAAGAGGGGTTGAAAACATTCAGCTTCACAAATCCGACAATTACAATATTCCGTGATTTTTCACGGGTAAATATAAAGCTAATAAAACAAAGCTAATAAAAATATTATTACGCATCGCTTTCCTTTGAAGATGCATGAATCAAAACATATCTAGGATCGATAACTACTCAACAAACTTGAAAAATGTAAAAAGTATTTTCACATAGCAAAAAATTCCAGTATGCGTATCATATAGAATTTAAAAGATAAGAGAAAAATAGTTTTATTCACTGGAAACGTATTTTCCAAAGTGCTAATTTAGAATTTACAGATAAATCATTTTTATTATTGCTTGTTTATTAGAAAGTCGAAAAGTGTGTGTTCTTGGGTACTTACTCTTACAAAAAATATATAATAATTAATTAATTAAACAAATTAAAATTAATATTCAATTTAATTTTCGGACTAACAAATATTAAATATGTTTTTGATTGAATAAAGTATAACAAAATAAGTATAACTTACCCAATTTGTGTATTTCCCTTATCTTAATTTAATAGTCACGTTATAAGTTCATGTTAGACACAGCAATAACATTTGGTCACGTATTTTAGCGAAGATAGCAAATACATAATAAATCACACAAAGGTTGGTCACGAATCATGAAAAGTCACGAAAAAGTATGGCATTAACGTTTACATATTAACGTTGTTGATATGTTTTTGAATTACGGAAAATTATAAACAAAATACATGTTTTTTTATGAACGAATAGAACACGTGTTTGCCGTCCAAGCGATATATTTTTATTTATTTGATTTTTCGTTCCATACTCGTATATTTGTATACTAATACAATTCAATAGTAGGCTCTCTATAGCAATAATGTAAAAAATTGACAGTATATAATTATAATCAATAAAATAATAAAAAAGTTACATTTCAAATTAAGCAAACACTTTTTTTTAAACCACAGTAGATATTGTATTGTATATTATATGTATTTAAAGATGTTGTATTTAAACACTTAAAATGTAATGAAAGTAAATTATCATTTTTTGGGGCAATGAAGTATGCATTTCTCTGCGCAAGTCTAGTTTTACAGAGAGGTACCTCTAGTGCATTATTTATTCAACTGTTGTAACGATTTTCTTTTTAAGCAAATAGCTTAATAATAATATTTTGAAAATTTGTATAGCACCGTTTTTGTGAAAAATCACCTCAAGAGCGGCTTACTTTGTGAAGATAGCAGTGAAGTCACATCGACCACGGTTTCTAGGTGGTCCCGTGTCACGGTGACAGTTGGTGTTAGCTTTAACAATACTTAAAATCATAAAAAACAATTAAGCCAATAATCAGAAAAAGAACTCTTAGTTTCCATGCATTTTTAAAAGTCTACCTTATTTACGAAAACACTTCATTGCGTCCCCATAACGAAGTGAAAAACTTTTATTGATGACAACAAATGAGCATGAGCAGAAACAACTTAATAAATTTCATCATACATGAAGGTAGAGAGGTTTTAAGGCTGTATTTCTAGCTATGTAACCGTTCAATTGTGCGGTGGGCGTCAAACTATATGTATGACCCTTTGAAATCACTTCGGGTCAATATGACTCAGCCTCATTGGCGCCGGGTTCAATATTTTGGTAAAACATAAAATGAAAACGATAGCTCCAAATACCCCCTCACAGTAGGAAGTAGTCCTTTCAACATGTATTTCAAGTTTAGAGGCTTAGCCGCCAGTGCTTGGCTTTGAACATCCTGGGAATGCCCGGGCTTCATTTGCGTTCTGGGATTCGGTTCAAATTACAGATACTCTCTGTACGAGAAGGATTCAAATGTGGCAATATAGACGCATTTTATTATTTTAAAATCATAGCATTTTCAAATTCCTACTTGTCCTTTCAACATGTATTTCAAGTTTGGAGGCTTAGCCGCCAGTGCTTGGATCTGAACATCCCCGGAATACCCGGGCTTTATTTGCGTTTCTGGGATTCGGTTCAAATTACAGATACTCTCTGTACGAGAAGGATGCAAATGTGGCAATATAGACGAATTTTATTATTTTAAAATCATAGCATCTTCAAAATCCTAGTAGTCCTTGTATAACATGTATTTCAAGTTTGGAGGCTTAGCCGCCAGTGCTTCGCTCTAAACATCCTGAGAATGCATTTCTGGGCTTCATTTGCGTTTCTGGGATTCTGTTCAAATTACAGATACTCTTTGTACGAGAAGAATTCAAATGTGACAATATTGACGCATTTTATTATTTTGAAATCATAGCGTCTTTATAAAAAAGTCAAGATCCTTTGAAAGAGACAACAAATTTGAACAAAAAAATCGTTTTAAACCAAATTGTCACCAACTTTACTGTCGCTAAAACGAATTAAAAATCAATTTAGAGTCTGTCACACTAAGCGGATCGTGGGCACTTACTTTTTAATTATGTTAACAATCTACAAGTATGCCCATTACGCTAATAAAAGGAATATAATACAATTATGATGAGCATTATGTTTCTAGCCGATTTTAAAGCAATATTCAAAGTCCTTAAAATAAATATTTAAGAAAATAATCATTCCAAAAGGTAACATGAACATCTCACTTAAGTCGTTGAAAGTTCCTGATGTAAATAACTGACAGTAAAATTTGCTTTTTTTTCCTTTGATTTAAGAACAAACTATGCCATCATGAGATATCCCTTTAATCCCGAGATGAGTAGTATTTTTTCTCGGGAACGATCTTGCCGGAAAACCGTCGGGATTCGTCCCGTGATTGTACTTATTCCTTCGACACAGTTGATTGTTGACGTCTTTTATTGTAATCATTCACTTAAAGAATCAATGATTTTTGGTGAAATCGGCAACCATATCCAGCATGTAGGTGGCTTAATCTGCAAACCAGCCAACTCCAAACCGTCACAAAACCAATTCACTAAAGCGGCCAACTTCCGCCATTCTGGCCATTTTGTTTTGAGTTGCTTCGCGGGCACACCCCATCTCCTTCCCCTTTCCACTGCCTTCAACCTAAACAACATGTCCCGATTGGATACTCATGGTCGGAAGTAATTGGGACTCTCGTGACAATAACAAAAAATATCAATATAAAACCAAAAAATTACCAGGTGATGATTGAACATCGGCGACAGCGAAATAAAAGTTTCCGGCAATCAATATTGCCGAAAGCAAAATGAAATTGGCAGGCAACATTTAGCCGTGTGTGAGGTAAGCTATTGTTTAGCAACTACTGTGTCAGGCGATAACTGCGTTACGATGAAATAATAACAACAGATGATATTATGGTAAACGACCATGACACTAGACTGCGCGAACAACAATGTGCCTTTTTTTCACAACCGAAGTTTTTATATTCTAGATCGTGCGATGTGGCAGGTGTTTTATTTGCTAGACCGGTGAAGACGTTGAACTATTAATGGTTTACTTCCATTTATTGAGTTTTTTTATAGTTAATACCGTACAAGATTCCCATCTCTTCCAACCGTCTGGAGCCAGTCGGACTATGGCATTCCGAATCGGTGTGTGTTGTGAGGCTGAAGCTAGTGGGGAGGGAAATAAGATTGTGAAGCCAAAGTTCAGGAAGTACCTTGCTATTTAGATCTGGTCACCAAACACGGATAAAGACATTTCATCTCATATTTGATTCACTTGATCGTGCCATGTATCCCTCGGGCGTCTCCGACTTCTCCAACCATTTACTTGAGCATTATATATTCTTCTCACACTCCTATCTTCGTTTATCCTCTCTGCATGCTTAAACCATACAAGCGTCCCTTTCTTCCCCTTATTCATTACGCTTACATCAGTTGGTAATAACAAAAGCACGTTTAACGACAACTTAATAAATAAGTGATTTATCCTTTCTGTAAAACCTTTTTGTTTGGTGAATATATTTTTTAATGTAGTATTTGATGTTTGATTCATCTCGTCTGTTACAAGTTTCTTTTTAATGTATTTACTCGTTTGTTCCCTTCTCTTTGTACTCCCTTTTTAATGTATTTGCTGTTACGTAGTAGACTTATTACATTAACATATTATTTAGGTTATATTGTTTGAAATCAAAAATACTTCTCCATGTTTTTACGTTGCCGCGGGAATCGAACACGCTTCTTCCTGATTTGAAATCAAATGCGTAGACCACTTTTCTAGGGAGATCATCATTCTGTGAATACTCGTACATTCAAATGGAAAAGTGTCCGTTAAAAACAATAATACTTAATTGTTTTTGCGGAGCGCTGTTATTGATAAATATTGAATCGTTCATCGTTAAAGACACTAAGATGAAATTTACACATTTCGTGGACTCTCTCCAGATTATAAGACGATGTGACTTTATTTTGGTTTTTTTACTGAGATCAAGGAAAACACATGTTGCTGGCACAGTTTGTAAAGGTATCTTTAATGTGTGGATTAAATCCTAAAGCGGAATCCCTGTAAAACATTTATTTGATATACACAAATATGAGAGTAGATTTAGTTTCGAATTACAGAAGGCGACGTTTCTTGGTACCAGCGATGGCAAAAGTATGAATTTCAAACGACACAGGCCATACACTCGAAAAGCTTGTCAATTTTTATAGTGATACATGTGACTTTTCAATATGATATCAAACTTTTTTGAATGGTTCAATGTTAATTTTCACATTAGTACCATTTATGGATAAAACTCGAAATTGAAAAAACTATAATATTTTATGAATTTAATACACTCCTTGCAGAGATAAACTCAGAGTTTTAGGTCTGAACGCTCTCTCATGGAAGTCGTATCAATAACACATTTATAAACATATTAAACATTGTAAAGTTACAAACATCCTTAGAGAGTTTTTACCTTTGAGCCTGCCTCCCCTGATTTCCAGTCCGATTCAGCAAGCTCAAGGATTCCAACACTTTAAAGCCAGTTCTAAACGTAGGGTCTCTGAGTGATAGAGCGACGTTGTTTGTATAGTATACCTTCTCTGTCAAAAAAATAAACTGAATTTATCAGTACGGTATACAACATATATGCGTGCGCATTTCGTTAGTTATATTCTCATAAGATTAACTAAAAGAATAACGCACTATCGCCCAAGAAAAGTACACCGTATTAACTCTGGACCGCCACAAGCAGACGTCAGCATAACATCGATAACTCCCCAATAGATGTCTCAGGAAGTGACATTGTTCCAAAGACATCCATCAAACTTCTGGGTGTCAATCTGGATGCTGATTTCTCCCTTAAATCCCAAATTAACAAGACTGAGAGCACAGGGTTCTTTCAACTAAGACAAATAAAATCAGTGCGAAGAAACCTGCTAACAGAGGCAACCAAACTACTTGTAAATTCGTACGTCGTTTCGCGTTTAGATTACTGCAACGGAATATACGCTAGTCTTCCTAAATATCAAATTAACAAACTACAACTAGTCTTCAACGCCGCGGCAAGACTAATCACCGGCGTATCAAAATATTCCCATATCTCAGAGCACCTCAAAAATCTTCACTGGCTTAAATGTCCCGAAAGAATCCAGTTTAAGCTTTGCTGGATGGTTTTCAAATCAATTAACGGAATGGCTCCGGCTTATTTATCGGAATTGTGTATTCCTGAAGATTCCAATTTGCGACAATCAACTTTTAGATCGGCAATGTCATCGGCTATCGGAAGGTTGAAAAAACCAAAGCGCACACCAGACACTAAGTTCGGAGAGCGCGCCTTCGGAGTGTCAGGTCCTAAAGCCTGGAATGGACTACCACATGATCTGAGAGTAATAAAAGACTCGACAGAGTTCAGAGCCAAACTCAAAACTCATTTTTTTCAGAAAATCATATCCATAATCAAGATGTAACAAGCCCAATAGAACCAAGAAAACTTTTCAGACTCTCATTCCTTAAATTCATTAGAAGATTATCACCATTATCTGTTCTTCACTACGAAAAATTAAAAATACCTCCGATATACTTTATTTTAAATTTGCCTTCATGCCCTAAAAATGAAAAAAAATAAAAAATAAAATAAAATAAATAAATAAATAAAAATAAACAAAAATTTAAGCTATTCTAAATTTTAAGTTATAATGATATGGTGATTGTGTCCTGCCAGAAGTGACCTGCCAGGTAAGTATGTTGCTGTATATTTATATAAACTAAGAATTAACATTGAGTAGAAATTAAAATTTGTACAGCGCCCTTGAGGTGATTTTTCACAAGAACGGCGCTATACAAATTATCCAAATATTATTATTATTAAAGAAATTAGAACATATTCTATTATGAATTGATTATTTTCGTATCGTAGAAAATTTCTTCTCACAGAATCACTAGGTATAGCTGAACGAGACAGCTTACAATGTACTTATCTGGCTCATAGCTCAAACAGGTAAATGTTTTTTTATCAATATTTTTACCTTTAACAAATCCTACACTTACAGTGAAAAATAGTTTAACAACGTTTTTCTGTCGTCTTAAGTTTATCCAACAATTTTATTCGGTTGCGCCTTCTCGTGTTAATAGACCAAAACATGTTGTGTTTACAATACGTTGTCAACAGATCCATTCTTATATCTGATACACATATGCAAACTAGAACGCTGAGTTCGTTTTACAGATATTATAGTAAAGCCTGCTCAAACCTTGAACGTTTCTGCACCGACCTATCTGGAAGAGAAAGTCGACGGACAAAAGCGGAATGCCTGTTCTTGGTGAAGGTGCTGATGTCCAAACCACGAGAAAGAGCTGTTTCCTAGACTCGATCTTTGGTTTCATGAAATGTACTCACTTATACCTGTTTAGATTATTTAGGTAAACCCATTTATTTTAAATGTTATTCTTTTAAAGATTAGTTTCACCTGTTAAAGCTGTGGTTGTACCAAATAATTGATCAAATTTAAATTTGTTTGTAGAAAAATTTAATGTTTTTTTACACATCGACAAACTCCTGACGTAAAAGAAAATTTCTCTATTGAACTTAAGGACTAAAATACGTTCATCGCTTGCAGTATTTCTGTAGCTACTTATTTTTGGTACTTTACGATCCGTTAATTCTGCTCAAACATGGTTATGAATAAACGAGTGGCACGTGGCGTAGGTTCATTCGCGTATTTCATTATATTTTAGAAGCTCTTTCCTGAAACAGGGCTTAAAGATTATTTTCAAATATCTATTGACAAACAAGAAAAGAATAAATAGATAATGAACATGAATAAAACATCGACCAATCGAAGTCCACACGATGCTAGTTAACCGGCCTCTAGCTCAGTTAGTTTGCTGCAATTTACAATTTATACCTTCTTTGGCGTACTTTCTCCGATCTGCCATCTCGCCATATTCATTGATCTGATCGGGAAATAAAGGGGACGAATTTTAGTAAAGCAGAATGATTCGATCAGAGAAAAGCATTTTATGAGGTTTTGGTACATTTTATTACTTCATTATCACTGTACTTAAATCTGCTTATATCTAAATCCTAACTAATTTATTGAAATTGGTTCGTGGTTGTTTTCCCATCTTTCAAATTATTATTGTCAATAAAGCGCAAAAATATTGTTAATCAAAATTACCTTAATCTTTTTGTCGAATCACCGTTGGCCTTGAAAAGGTTAGAATCCTCGGTGACAGCCGAATAAGAAAAACATGACGTATTTTTTCCTCCTACAAAGTTAATTGTTATTATGCCAAGTTTTAGATGGGTACCGAAGATAACAACTTTATTTCAAAAGCGTCATGAAATCTTTTCAATTAATCAGAGTTTAAAAATCGTATTTATTTGCAAAAGAACTAGAACTCTGGATACATTTTTTTATATGGAGGTAGGTATTATTGATGCGAAGCACATTTGATTTCATGTAGAGTAAATACCATTTTATCCCTGCTAAAGTAAGGCAGAAATAAAATTAATTTAAGGATCCTTATTTTTTGGTGGTGTATTTACAACACTCAGACGCGGCGACACATGTTTTGTCTGTGTCATCCTTCTTCAAGTACCCCTTCTTGCACTGACACCCCTTGGAGGGGCACGCCCTCTTGCAAGGAGTGAATTTAGGGCTGGCGCAAGTGCCACCCGGACAACAGTTAGGGTTGTCTACTAGCTCAGAGTTGGCGTCGGTACAACCTGAAAAAATAATAAGGTCTTAGACCATGGATTTATGTCGAATATTCGTTACATATTACTATGTATTCAAGTCATATAATAAAGATAAATTTCATAGTGTACCCGTAATGCATACCTTAAGTCTATACGATAATATTTTCTTAACAAAGCGCAATTTTTTTTTATTCTCGACACTGTACTTTTTTAAAAATAATTTCAGAGCCCCGTTCTATCTACAAGATAATTTTCGTTTGTTTTACAATGTCTCGTTTAATTTAATGTGGATATCAATATGGACATAATGCCAGTCATGTAAAATTTAACAAGTATTTTTAGGGTTAACTTAAGAATATAATAATCTTATAATTTATGCTTAACGTTTTAAAAAAATATAAAATAAAATAATTTTTTTTTTTCAAACTTCTCGTTTTTGTTTTTATCATCATGTTATTTTTTCATGTTTTTCCTCCTTTACATTAATAAAGCTATTTTTTTTTCAAATCTTCTACAAATCTGATATTAAATTATTTGAGTACTATGCTTGTCTTGATGCGGGAACCCTTGCCAGTGGAGCAGGCAGACGAATGTTATTAAGCCAAATAAATAGTGAGAATTTAAAAAAATAATATTGCTTTCTAAAGCGGGATTAAATTTCATACAAATGGCGATATACAAATTATTCGTGTAATCTTGTTATCATTATTTATTATTAAGCGGCATGTACTCGTATACCGTATTGTAGAAATGTTGAACAGTGCCAGGGAATATATTATTTATTAAATAAAACAATAAACTTTGTAAAACACCACTTTATTTGAGTTAACCGCCAACCAGGTTTCGCTTTTATCAAGCTTCTTCAGGGCTTTGTTAGTTGATGTAAAAGCCCCGAAGAAGCTTGAGAAAAGCGAAACCTGGTTGGTGATTAACTCTAATAAAGTGGTGTTTTACAAAGTTTATTGTTTTATTTAATATACAATGTCACACCCCCAAGTTTTTGCTTCCTTCGAAAATATATATATATTATTTGTCTCTCTTCCTGTGGCAACTGTTGTGAGAGGTGTATCAATAAGGATATCATCTTTCTACCTGCCTTTGCTACTGTAGGGCTTTTTTTATTTGTCTTGTTGTAAAATTCTGTGCTATTTGTGCTTATAATTAATTCTTAATCTAACGAAGAAATATGGGACGCCCAAGGAAGACATGGCACGATCAAGTGAATCAAATACTTTAATGGGGTCACGTGAAGAGTCAGAATAACAGAAGAGTATGTATGAGACGATGTATGGATGTGAACGAAGCAAGGAGTGTGTGTCAAGAAAGAGATTTATGACGGTCCGTTGTCTCTGCCTACCTTTGCGGGGAAACGGCGTGATGGTTAGTTAGATTAGAGGGAATATTAACGTAAAGAGGTGTAGAACAAGAAATAAAGTTTTCAGTGGTAGGTAAATATAATAGATATACAAATAATCTATTTATATTGTTCATAGATATTCTGTTGAGTTGCAAACTACGTATAACCAATCAAACCTTTACCTCTTTTCCAATTGTAATACTATTTTTCTGTATCCATTTCATGTTTCTATTTTTTCTCTATTTCATTTTGAATTCTGGTCACTATTCTGAATATTGATAAAACTTCAAATGACTCACACTTCCCTGGAAGAACGCATTGTTTCTTGCTGTCTCTTACGTAGCCACTCTTGCATTTGCAGGCGGGGTTGCATTTCGCACTCCCCGGGGGTGGAGCACTCCGGTTGGCCCAGCGCCAGGAGGCTGGTGCACGAAGGCTCGGCGGGACAGGCCGGGGGACAGGCCGAGTACTCTTCGTTCAGGCCACACTTCTTGGGAGGAGGGGTTTTCAGCTACACAAGGAACAAAAACAATTAGTGTATTTCATCATCCAGGCGCCTAGAGCGTTGATTGTTTCTGC
The DNA here is from genome assembly GCA_022651775.1 of Drusus annulatus. Classification (NCBI taxonomy): domain Eukaryota; kingdom Metazoa; phylum Arthropoda; class Insecta; order Trichoptera; family Limnephilidae; genus Drusus; species Drusus annulatus. Next base: position 522,494 of record JAGWCC010000160.1, on the reverse strand, counting down.
TTCACCGTTGAACTAGGACAACATTTGGCCTTAAACAAAGATTTCTCAAATTGATGGTATCAGTGTACAAATGAGATCGATGAGATGGTCGAGTCATAAGACGCTCGGCTTCGAATCCAAAGGTCGCGGGTTCAAACCCGGGCGTACGCCAATAACTTTTATTTAATTAATATGTGTCATAAAAGGTTCAATTCATGTAAAAATAATATTAAGCAAATTTTCGTAAAATAATGTATAGTGTATTTGCGGCAAGTTCCAGAGTGGTAGATACTCTAAGAATCATCCTGATGAAAGACCTGCATTCAGAATCGAAACGTTGCTTGAAATGGTTTTGGCCGTGTTTGTTGACCAAATCTCAATAGCCAGGTACTTCCCAACCTTCGTTTTCCCTATCTCTTTCCCTTCCCCACTACCTTCAGCCTCACAAAATACCCCATTTTGAGGATGCTATAGTCTCACTGGCTATAAACTGTTGGGAGCAGTTGAGACTCTTGTATGGTATTCACTATAAAAAATATATAAAAAATCAATCACACGATTGTATAAACTTCACCCCAATTGAAATAGTCAGCTAAAATTATGTGTAATAATTACGATCTTGTAGAGTTTGTAATAAGTGTGACGTAGACTATACGCCTCAGGCAAACCATGGTAAATTTATCTGTCCGAAGGAGAAACTGAGACGAGTGGAAACAATCAATCAAGTGAGATTAAATCAAGTAAAGTCACACATCAAATTAAGTATTACGGAGATTTACTGAAGAAAAATATGTGCTATCGATATATAAAAGCTAATAATAGCATTGAAAATGGCGTGCTTTTAAAACGTGAGATAGGAGAATGTCCTAATGATAAAAACTGGCTAAATTGTGAGTGTGATTTTGAAAGGTGTTTTTCAAGCAAGTCTGGCCCGAGAGATAAATCCGTGGGATTAAATGGTTGTTACAATATCCTTCAAAGTACCAAATTTTTCACAAAAATCGACAACTTATAAAAAACTGTTGACTGCTAGTAATAAAGGCCCTCCAATAGATATACCACAAAATCAGTTAAATTAAATAACCTAGAAAAATAGTCATCAAAAGGCACGGTAAGAGAATCAACAACTACGTTTCAAATATATTATTGTAACTACTAGAAAAACGTGTTAATAAATTTTGTATGTTTTCTTTCTCAACCTTTGTAGAGCGTAGATTAACGCGGCGGGAACTGTTTAGCATAATAGTAAAATGAACGAAATATTTGTAAACTTACGGCAATCTGCAACAAGGATGCAGCATCCGTTATTGAGGACATACCCATCCTTACAGCCGCAGCCTGGAACACATTCCTCGGTACAGACAGGGAATCTGTTGTCGCACGTGGGAGGGCATCTTGTCCCGCATGACTTATACACTTCATTGGCCTTAGTGCATTTGGGAGCTGGAAAAGAGTTGGAACAAAACAATTTCTACATAGACTGTATTGTTATGAAAGCTGTTATGTTGCACAATAAATTCGATCAAATGCGATTTTGCACTTTCGCGCTGATTAAGATCTATTTAATATGGCGTTATTTTTTGTCTATTGGCCTCCCTGAAAGTTAAAAAGTGGCGGAGGAGCGGTTTCCAGGCCCAGCTGGAACGCATTTCCAGATTTGGTTAACATTAGACCCGTAATCAGGGTTGATATTGGACCGCGAACCAAGGCTGGAGGTAGTTGAACCGAGTCAAAACAGTGTTTGCCGCCTATGGTGAAATTTTAAATTCAATTAAAAATTACAAGTGATCATCGGGTGCCGGCAGTAAGACAAAATACGCTACGATCCCCGCAGCAGACATCGATGAGCGAATCAGCTCGATTTTACGGCTGGCACCCACCGCGGCTGTGAGCCTGGACCTTGCCTAGACTCAAGGACTCCGAGCACGCAGTTTCCGCGCGTTTTCCAGTATCGGTGATGAATAAACAATTTAGTATAATTGTTTGTCTCTACGAGTATTCAATTCTAACGTAACCCACCAAGTAAATCATTTTTTTCCTGGGCGTAGAATCACTATTCTTTTTTGTCGTTAAATTTTGTATGTACGAGTTTATTATAAAAATGTAGGTATCCTATCAATTTAAAAGCAGATTTTCACAACATCGTAAAATAAAGATATTTGTGTTGATTGAACGTGTTTACATTAAATGCACATGGGAACAGTTCCTAACATTTTTTTGTAGAATTCGTCTCTTGGAATTGTAATGTTTTATCATACTGTGAGAATAAACTGTGCAAATAATCTCTCGATGGAGCTTTGTTTCTTTTAAATACTCACGAAATTGATTATAAAAGTGTGTGCAATATTACTTATTAACAAAATTTAATGCACCTGTAATGAGATAAGTATATACAATCAAAAGCGATAATACCACAAACATAATAATGTATAATAACATTTAATTTACAAAAGTTTTATAAAAAATATATGCCCACTGCCTGCTGTTTTATGTAATTATATAAATTTTCATTTGTATTTCTATTATTTGAGTATTAAAATGACACACAGCAAACTAAATTAAAAATTAAAATTTAAGCAATCGGTGTTGTCACATGATTGCTATACTTCAATAAAGAGGTTTGCTATACAGGCTTTTAAATAATTTACCAAGCAACATAAATGGCGGCTTCATCTTGATTATTATTTTTTTCCACTTTAATGAAAAAAAACTGAAGCGGTAACATTTTGTAAATGTTTATCAAATCAGCCCAGGTAATCAAATAAGACTTACGGCATTTATTCAAAGGTATGCATATTCCGTTGCTGTCCTTGACGAATCCCTTCTTACACTGACAGCCTTTTTCTTTGCAGAAGACCTTGCAAATGGAGAACTCTGGTTGGTCGCAGGTGCCCCCGGGACAGGGGTTGGGGCAACTGACCAATTCTGAGTTGGGATCCGCACAGCCTGAACAGAAGTTTATAGAAGATAATTTTCTATAATCGTGATTTCTAAATGCATAATGTAAAGGCATAATCAACAAGCTTCAATCAGTTTTCAATGCTGCAGCAAAGCTCACCACTGGGATATGAATATATACCCATTATTTATACAGGTTACATTTTAGAAAACCTTTGGAACCTTCACTGGCTCAAGTGCACTGAAAAAAATCAGTATAAGTTGTGTTGAATGGTGTTTAAAATCTCCAACCAAATGCCCCACCGAGCATCACTGAACTATGAATACTTGTCTCAGGCAGTCGGCTCTTAGACCAGCAACATCATCGGCTATCGGGAGGCTGATAGAACTTAAACGCCAACCAAATACTAAGCTTAGAGTTCGTGCTTTCCGAGTATCGGGGCTTAGAAAAAACTTCCTCTGGAACAGAATGCATCACGAGCCCAACAGAATTTTGGTCCGAACTGAAAACATACCTTTTCAGACTCTCATATTTTTAATTTCAATATATCATTCTTGAGTTGCTTGCTTTTCTAATTATCCTTTTTTGCTCATTTTCTTTGCACAGCTAACTTTATTAGGAGTTAGTTATCTAGACTATAGTATCAAACAAGATTTATTTACCCTTAACTAACCAGGTGAGATTTAAAGTGCGAGTATTAACCAGTGGAAGCTTTCCACCATAATGTCTTTTATTGAGTGACGAGTCCCCTTTATAGATATAACGTTAAATCAATCCCCTGTACTATTCTCCGAGTTAAGAAAGCCCCTTACAAAATTTGCTGTGGTACGTAAGGTCTATTAAAAAATTGAACTTACATTTATCAGGGAGGACACAGGCGCTACCGATTCGGACGAATCCTTCTTTGCAATCACACCTCGGGCTGCAGGGGAAGTCTTCGGGAGGGGCGGCGCAGTCCCGAACTATCCCCTCCAGGATCATGGGGCAATCCTTGTCAAAGGTGCAGTAGCCAGGACAAGCGTTATAAACCTCATTGGGTGGACATTTCTTATTAGCTGGAAAATTGGAAACATTTGATTTGCCGTTTGAAAATTGGTTAAATTGCGCCTTCAACTGTGTTTGACATTAAAACGTTATTTTATACTGAATAAACTGCATTTTGAATGATCTTTAGTGAAGTCGCAATCTCATTTTTTAAATATTTAAATTTATTTTTTGGAGTTTGTCTAATATAAAAGCCATCCACCATTTTTTATACAATACAGAAGTAGAATGATGACATGAAATTGTACAAATGAAGAAATAATATTTATTCAGGAAAAATAAATAAGCGAGTCAAACAAAATGGAAACTTTATTATGAATAAAATAATGTTACGAGATGTAAATGTATTTATTGTGACAAAAGGTAAATACTGTAGAATCGTCCATAAAATCAAAAATTAAAAAATAAAACACTTCGTTAGAAATGGTTTCGTAGTTTTTTTAATAACAAATAAATGAAGACGTCTGGAACAACGGTAACTGGTGCGAAGTACAATGTCAATTCACGTTTATGGTACTGCAGAAGTTCCATTTGCTGGAATCAAAACAAAAAAGTAGTGAGTATTTTATCAAATCATTGATTAAACAGAATTGCTTGGCAATATTATAGTCTTTCTTTGTGAACCGCATCGAACCTACTTCCTCTGGGGTAAAAGAAAATGTGCAGACTATTACACGCCACTTTGAAAAATGCGTCACGTTTTCCAATGATGCAGAAATTAGACATAATTAAATGTACACACATTCAGAATATTGATTATCCATGGAATAAAGTAAAAATACAGTTTTCTACAAACATCACAAATTGAACTAAATATAAGGTTATGTCTTGGAGTAACAATGTATGGAGAGAGCTAATTATTTTCACCCAACCTATACAAACTTGCGATAAATCACTTTCTCCGGGTTTTTACGTCGTACACCATGTGAGTGAAAGAGACAACAAAAATAACACACCGCTTTTATGTACTGTAAGGATGATCTTGGTCTCCGGGGACTCCGCCCACATGTTTTGATATGCGACTAAACAGGACACAACTAGACGGTTTTTTAGGTTATATGCTATATTTTTGTTGATAAAAATACTGTGAAAAGTGGTTATACGAATAAAGAAAAACATTATGTCGACATGTGCTATGAATGGATGTATAAAGCCACTACCCCTAGCCCTGGTCAAAAAAAAAATCATCAAAAACTGACTACACTGCCTTGGGTAGGTACCACTCTACTCGTATGTACTCTAAAGGTAATAATAATAAATTGATAACTTTTATAGCGCCGTTTTTGTGGAAAAATCACCTCAAGGGCGGAATGTTATAGGCTGAAACCGGTCCAGTCAAAAAAAAAAAAGAAACTGAAATTAAGTTATAAATTTGTTTTATTAAATCAGTAATGGGATTGTTCCGCATTTTAGGAGAAGCAAAAAATAGTGTATGAATACTTTTGTCGAATATCGATTTCATACATGTTTACATTTTTTTATTTATCCTTTTTTCAATAATTGTTTGTTCATAATTTTTTAATCTATCGTGATTTTTATTTTTTTTCGTAGAAAACAGTTTCAGTTTGTATTGTTATCAGTTGTAGTTTGACATATTTAAAAAAAAAAAGAAATAATTATTTTTTTATGACCGACCGGTTTCACTTAGCATCAGGGTACAAAGTAAAACTGGTATTATAAAACGTTTTTATTTTATTTTCATTAATATTTTTATGTTCAGCTTTAAAATTACAAAACAAAGCAGTTAATTTAAATAATTTTATCAAGAATCAGGAGCGGAAATAAGATTTTGTTGTAAATATCAATTTTTGAAAAAAAAAGTTTATTTTTAAGTAATAGCCTTAACTGTGGTAATATTTTATAAAAAATGCATTTTCCAATTAGGTTTACCGAAAAATTGATCTAAATTTGTGAACTTTAGTTGAAAAAATGTTATATCTCATATATATTAAAATACGACTTTTGCAAACGGCTACCTTTTTGCTTATGACGGTAGTATTTAATTTTAGTGACAAAAGGAACAAGCAATAAATGTTTACAACATAAAATAAACGCATTCTTTTAAACTGCTAGTTCTTACTGAAATTAAGAAATGTTTTTTCTCCTTATTTCGTTTGTTGGGAGTCAAAGACAAAAAATCTAAATTTGGAACCTTCACTGGCTCAAGTGCACTGAAAAAAATCAGTATAAGTTGTGTTGAATGGTGTTTAAAATCTCCAACCAAATGTCCCACCGAGCATCACTGAACTATGAATACTTGTCTCAGGCAGTCTTTTGCAAACGGCTACCTTTTTGCTTATGACGGTAGTATTTAATTTTAGTGACAAAAGGAACAAGCAATAAATTTTTACAACATAAAATAAACGCATTCTTTTTTAAACTGCTAGTTCTTACTGAAATTAAGAAATGTTTTTTCTCCTTATTTCGTTTGTTGGGAGTCAAAGACAAAAAATCTAAATTCCACATATAGAGTCAGTCTCTAGACTCAGATCTCAGAGTCTCTGGAGTCGCTCTGTGAACCCCGTGAATGCATGGAGAGTATTTTTGTTGACTACTTACTAGATAGCGGTAAAAGGCACAACCCTGTAATCACATCAAACCAAATCAGGTGAATCATGCTGTGAAAAGCGATTAGTCACCATCCCACTATCTAATAATAATTTCGCCAATGAACTTTCTACAATCAAACTAATAGCTAATAATAACGGATACGACCATAATATAATTGATAAAATTTTATCAAAAAAACTTCGCCGAATTGCAACAAATAAATTTATCTATAATGATCTACCATCTAATAATAATATTAACTTAACTCCTAAATGGCGCAGAATTTTGTATATAAGTGATTTCTCTACCCTTTGCACATCTAAACTCCCATCAGAAATAAGACCAGCTTTTTACACCAACAATAATTTAGGAAAACTTTTAATCAATTCTAAAGATAAAGAAGATTCTTTAAGCCATTCTGGCATATATAAACTTAACTGTAACGATTGCCCGGCAATTTATATAGGTAAAACCGCGAGAAATGTAAACATTAGAGTCAAAGAACACATTAGATGTTTAACAAGTATAGGTTTTTCCGAATTTGCCGAACATTTAATTAAAACTAACCATACTTTTAATAAAAATACAGGTGTACAAATAATACATAAAAATGGAATAGGTTTGCGCCTTAATAATCTAGAAGCATTAGAAATATCAAAATCAAATAATTATAATAATTGCCAAATTTTAAACAAATAATTAGAATTAACTAAATGTCCGATTTTAAGAATGTTCCCCTTCTTCTCTTCCCATCCCCCTACCTCTCTACCTACTCCATTACCACCCCCTCTCTGATGCTTTGTCCTGTTTATACTAATGTTTTGTCTCTTTCACTAATTTCTTTGTCTACTGTATAACTCTATATTTTTATCTTAGTTTATATATATACGTTCCTGAAGAAGGTTGAGTTTAACCGAAACCGGTCGAATTGTTATATGTGTATAAATAAAGTGGCTTAAAACTAAAATGTATTTTATTTAAATTATAATGTCAAGCTACAAAGTGATTGGCTCCTTCGATAAAATACATCTTTACCTCATCGCTCTCGTGTCGCACGGTTGGCAGTCTCACCGAGGGTGTAGAACAAGTGTTGAGGATATATTTGTTTAAATTCAAAATTTGAAAAAAACCACTTTACGTACGGCATTCGGATAGTTCGATACAGATTCCTTGGGCGTCTTTGACATATCCCCTCTTACACATACAGCCTCTGATTTGAAAGCAAGGTTCCCCGCAATCAATGATTTCAGGGTTTTCACAGGTACCTCCAGGGCAGTGGCTGGGGCAACCCACTATTTCTGCATTAGGGTCCTGACAGCCTTCAAAAAATCAGATCCTTTAATATTGTTGTTATTATTAGATAGTGTAGAGGTTCCGAGTTCAAGTCTCGGTCGCGACCGTTATTTTTTTTAGTTTCTAGCCTTTTCTGTTTCATATTTGCTTTGAAGATTATTTCAATAAGTAATATCAGAATAATAAAGCATAATGCTTTCATGTTTAATAAAATTTTATATTAATTATCGACTTTGTAAAAAGTTAAAAAGATCTTCTGTAAATAAAAATGGATGGTTTATTTAAGACAACATCTAGGTATACAATATGTGCTCGGGTACAGCTTTGTATACCATTATAAAGATGGCACCATTTACCGGAAGAATGCCGGTTTAAAAGGTAAATTAGGAACACACAATATTACTAAAAATATTAAAAGAACTTATTTAAGATGATAATACCAACCTTGTGGTAAAAACAAAATTTAGCTAAAAGTTTACATTTCAACCACATGAGAGACATACAATTTACCAATAATATAGTGCAAGATATTAATACAATGTAGTATTCTAATATTCTAAATATTTTTATTTTTTTTTCATATTAAAGATTGCAGTTCTTTTGTTTGTATCTAGCGCGTAGATACTTCAATAGTGAGTTTATAGGACAGACGATTTACCGTAATAATACTTTCAGATGTCAACCACATTCTTCATATTCACTTTAATATGTGAACAATATAAGATTCCGTAATTTGTCAATATTAGAGATGTTTGATATCAGAAATTAATTGTATACGCGCTTCCGGTTACCGGTGACCGGCGAGGAACCAGTTATTTATGCAGTTCTTTTTGGAACTGTTTGCTGATGCCAGAAAAGTTTTTTATTGTAAAGGAAGGATTCCTCGCCAACGAACTGCAACTGCAGCCGGTTCCTCTCGCCAGGTTATTAAATTGACGGTTCCAGTGACCAGCTTGGAACCGGTTCCTTTTAACCAGGACAGGAATATCGAACATCTCTAGTAAATATGGTAGTGCTACAAATATTCGAAATTCTTACATTGCCAAGGTTCGACGCACTCCTTCTGAGATTTGAGGTACAGTCCGGACTTGCACTCGCACCGTGGCCTGCACTGCTCTATCTCAGGGGGAGTGAAACAGGGCGCCGGCATGATACCGTACACGTACATCTCGCATAAATTCCACTCGGCGCAGGGGTTAGGACACGGGTTGTATACTTGTAACTCGGTGCAATTAAGCCTGGCTAAAAATCACAAAATTCACGTTAAAGCCACTCAATCACGGGAAGGCACAGCATTCATCGATGTGGATTACCACCTATTAAGGCCAACCACGGAAGAGGCATACATTTAGTCAATTAAGTTATGTACGTTAGTTCTTTTGGCATTCGGTGGATCATCACTAAATAAATGGTGGAACCAATTTGGTCAAATTTTTTGTGGCTGAACCTTTGAAGACATTTATTATTGCGACGGCCTCCGTGGTCCAGTAGAAATAATCTAGAGTTCGCGGGTTCAAATACCGACGCGCGCAAATAAATTTTATTAAATTAATATGTGTAATGTAAAATAAAATACAAAATATTTGTGGCAAAGCGGTATCGGCCTGGTGAAAGATCAATATTAGGAATCGAAAAGTTCTTTAAAATTGCTTTAGTTGAATCTAAATAGCTACGTGCTTCCCAACCTTCCTCTTCCCCGTCGTCTTCTTGTGAAATATACATAAATAAAATTGGCAGTCGTTTCGAAGAACCAGAAATCTGTTGTTGCGGCCAAAATGTTCTAAAATCTAACAAAATCTGTAACGTGAAGCTATAATGTACCGTAAGGTTCATATTCAAGTATGTGACAACTGCATGAATAATTGGTGAATTAATCATGATTAACACAAAATTTCGGTTAAAACCAAAGAGAATGGAAAAAGAGTAAAGGCTGATTCACACCAACGTCCGGTTCCGCTCAGTGCCGATATTGTTCCGCAAGAAAACTTATTGATATATAATAATTAATTATTAATAAAAATATTATTTAGTGATAAAAAAATGGTTTAAAAAAAAATCTGTGTTGCAAGTATTTTTACACCTCAAAATAATTATTTAACTAAATAAGTAGTTAAATATCCCAAGGGTGGGCAGAAGGATATACTGCCACACAAATTTGTCTTGGCACATACTCCTTGATTGATATTCATACCAAATCGATAAGTTTTCTTGCGGAACAATATCGGCACTGAGCGGAACCGGACGTTGGTGTGAATCAGCCATAAAGGTGTACAAGTGCACACTGTGCGAGTGTTTATTTAAATCAAATTTGTGACGTACTCCAAGTACTTACGTGCGCACTGACTGAGGGGAACGCAAACGTTGCTACTGTCTCTAGCATAGCCATTCGCGCAGTAACACATGTCGTTACAGTTGACGTTAACAATGGGGCAAGTGTCTCCGAGGGTGGCGCAGGCTCTGTCGCAGGCAGGCCCGCAGGCAAACACCTCGTTGGCTCCACATTTGGCTTAAACAAATCAGTGAGATATGAACAATGCACAAAAAATAAGTTAATTTTTTTTAATCAATGCTTTCGAAAAAAACGTCCCAAAAATAAGCGATCGACGAAAGTTCTTGCAAACTTTACTTCCCACCAAGCCTTCCATTGACATGTTTTGTGTTACTTTAAAACTATAAATATATTTAATAAAATTATAAAGTTATTGTTATTTATTTGTACCTTTTAAAATTACCATGTGACAAAAAAATACTACCCATAGCCCTCCAACTTACTATTTATATAGTAGCTACATACTAATTTTAAAGTTAAACTATTGTATATTCGTAAAAAAGCATTAACTTTGTGGCTTGCCATATTTATAAATAGAATATATATACTTTGTTTTTAACCACTTTTTTTATTTAATATTTTGTCACCGGTTTCGAGTACCCTTCCATCATCAGGACAATATTAAATTAATCTTTAGATAATAACTTCATCTCTTCTGGAAGAAACATATGTTAAATTCTGCGATCAAAATATGTTTTTGGTATCTGGAGATCTAATATACATTCTCCAGATACTTCTTTGAAATTTATCATGCTCTGTATCCTGATGATGGAAGGGTATCTGAAACCGGTAGACAAATATTAAAAGTGTTAAAACAAAGTATATCATTTTAAACTATTGTTATTATCATTTATTTTTTGTTGTTCTTATTATGCCATGAACATACTCCTTTTTGCAATCTTCCATAATAAAATAACTTATTGTAACTACGTTACGCTGCAATAACATACTTACACTTTACTTACTAACTTCTTTGAAATTTATCATGCTCTGTATTATAAACGTATTACACTCTTTTGTGAAATTCACTATGATAACATAACTAATTGTTAAACCTACGCTATATTTATATACATGCGTTTTACAAACTAACTTCTTTTTAAACTCTTGCTTTAATGTTATATTCTTCACATTTATTTTACTTCTTCATATAACTGAAATCTATAATATGTAAAAGCCTTTAAGGCGTTAATAAAATAAAAACTCTAAACTCTCTCAGTAGGCGTTATAGGTTATTTGGTTAGGATACACCTCTAGTCTGGAGCCCTGAAATTGGTTAAAAAAACGCTTGACTGTGGGCAGAAACGGGCGTCTATTTTGAAATATTCCCGTATCTTAACGAACGGTCTACTGGCTTTGTAGCACAATCGTCGGGTGGGAATAACGTTTGTGTTTTACTGGCGCAGTAAAGCATCGCGGGACTTCATTTCTTTCGAACAGAAAATGTATTGCATACATCTAAATAAATATTTGCAAACATGTAAATAAAAATACTAAAAACAAAACATTAATTTCAGTGCACATGGGAGTTGTACATACTTTCAGTATCACACGTTCCTTAAAATAGTACTTCACAACATCTTTTCTTCATTTCCTTCTCTCTCCACTCCCTTGAGCCTCACAACATATCTAAATTCGGGTTTCCATAGACCCACTAGTTTCGGGCAATTGGGTTTTGTTGATTTACAGCTTCATATTATTGTATCAGATACATTAAACAAACGTTGGTTAAAATGACATATACTCGTATACTTGACTGCTTACCGCATAAATAATGTAATTTGTTTAAATATAACTTACGACAGTCTTCGACGAGGATGCAAACTCCATTGTGACGAATATATCCTTCTTCACAAAAACACCCCTTGGCACAATGCTTGGTGCAGACCGGGTACCTGTTGTCGCAGGTGGGTTGGCACTTTGTACCACACCTCTTGAACACTTCATGGTCCTTGCATTTATGACCTGAAAATATTATTTTACTATGAAGATTCGCTGTCTTCATCACTGAAAATTCTTTTCCATTTATGAAAATAACACAAAAATATATTTAACACGTATTCACAAGCATGATAACTTTAACAGGATGAAATTAAGCCTCAGCACTCAAACATGGCGCTCAACCTCACTTTGTAGCATTCAAATACAAGCAAAACATACTACAAATGATTAATCTGTATGTTCTTTATGAGTAATTAAGAAAATGTCTAGGGTTTCCAGTGAATAAAAAATTAAAACTCTTAACTTTTAAATTCTATGAAAAACATACTAAAATATTCGACCGGTCGGTAGGTGAGTGGACAAACGTGTCGGATTCCCACCCGGACATCGTGCGTTCAATTCCTCTGCTGGTTAAGTCCTCCATCATTGCACAAGCAACATCTTCCGCTTCTTATGATGGCAGTAGAAGTTTTTCAAATATTGTCAGGTTATTCGCAACCCGGGAATGTTTGTCTTTCTTTAAAAAAAATCTATCCTATCTGTAATAGGCTAAGTTTTATAGCCCAGTTTTAAGGCCCAGCTTAAAAACCACCGAAGGTGTTTTAAAAACATTTTACTTAAAATTATAGTATTCATTTAATTAAGAATTTTAAAGAGTACAGAAAAAAAAACGTTTTTACTGCCCATAATGTATTTACTGATAAATTATTTATAGTATTAATTGTATTAGAAAGCTAAAAGATGTCTTTTTTAAGAGCTACCTCTTCAAAAAATATAAAGTATTTTAAAAACATATTTTTGAATGCGTAAAATATAATAAAATAAGTTATTACTTACCCACTCTATGTATTTTCCATATCTTTATTCATTTATCGTTAATCACGTTTTACGTTCATGTTAAACACAGCTATAAAATTTGGTGACGTATTTTATCAATAATAACAAATAAATAATAAATTACACAAATGTTAATCACGAATCATGAACAGTCACGAAAAAGTAAGGTCGTTAACATTGTTTTGCGGTGTTTCTGTACATATGTATTTAAATTACAAAAAAATGTAAAGAAAAAATATGATTAGGATATTGAAAGGCGGGTGAATGTAGGAAACTTCATTAATAGAGGACTGAACGCTCTTGGCGTAAATAAACATAAAAAATGTCAAAAGAAGCAAAGCAAGCAGTCCACAATGGAGAACTTATACCAACCCTGATACATGGCAGTGAGCCATGAAAGTAGACTGACTACAGTAAAAATGTGATCCATGAGGGGAATGTACGATAAAACCTTGCATTCAAAATGTGGATATCCGGAAAAGAATGCAAGGCTGATGCAACCGTAATGAATGGGATTTAGAAAGGGACGCTTAGGTGGCTAGAATAGGAGTGTGAGAAGTATATATAACGCGAAAGTAAATAGTAGAAGAAGTCGGGGACCCTGTGAAAGTCGTGGTATGATCGAGTGCATCAAATACTTAAGTCGGGCCATGTCAAGAGTCAGGATAACAGAAGGATGTGTATGAGACGAAGCATGAATTCGAATGAAGTGAGGAGTGTGTACCAAGTCGGATATGGCGGTCCATCCTCTCTGGCCTGCCCCTGCGGAGAAACAGCGTGAAGGTTAGTTGGTTTAGTTAGTTATCTTAAATCTTACGAAGGAAACATGGTGTGATCTGAGAATAGTTGCCTTAACCTCGGATAGAGCCCTGCAATTTTTGTGACACTGCATTTCAAAGCAGAAGTAAAACATGAAACAAACATAAAAGTTTAATTTGCACAACTCCGCAGATGATGATTGACAATACATTATCTAAGCATTTCAAAAACATTCAACAAACATAACAAATAACACAAAATCAACCAATGACCTATGCCATATGCTTATTATTATCGAATAAAGAGAATGGTGATAAAGAGTCTGTTATATGATTTCACGTTCCTGGTGATACAATGGATTGTGTAATTAATGTTAATAAAATTTTTAAAAATTGCGAAAGCAAAAATAAATTAATAAAAAACACTTCATAAAAATATTTCATTAAGCAAATAATGTAAGAGAAAATTATTACAGCTATGCTGATGCAGCTGTACACTCTGGGCGAGTAACTCTCGAATAAAACTTGTGAAGTATATCACACCAATTTTCATCTTGAAAAATGTACTGAAAATAGTTGCATTTTTATATTTTTGTTCTGTTAAAGAAAGATTATACACAACGATTTAAGTAACACGTGTTTGCCGCAAAGAAATATATTCGTGAAGATAGCAGTGAATTCACATTTATCAACGTTCCTAGGCGGTTCCGTATCACAGTGACAGTTGATGCTAGTTTATAATAATAATATTTAAATTAAAAAACATGAATTGAGCAAATAAAAAGATTAAAAAATGCTCTTATTTCCATGCATTTTTAAAAGTCTCCCTCATTTATGAAAACACTTCATTGCGTCACAATAACAAAGCGAAAAACTGTTATTGATAACATAAAGGGACATGAACGAAAACAGCTGAATACAATTCATCAGCAACGTAAGCGCTCTACGTACGACATTTTCTTAGTTCGATGCATTTTCCTTGGGCGTCCTTGACAAAACCACTCTTGCACTGACAACCCCTAATTTTGCAAGGAGCCTTGCAATTAGCGAATTGGGGACTTTCGCAGTTTCCTCCGGGGCAGGGGTTTGGGCAACTCACTACTTCTGCATTGGGATCCGCGCAACCTTAAAAACATAGCACCTTTATGATTTTCATACAAGTAAAAAAAAAACACCATGAATTAAAACAAGTGTATTTGTAAAGAAACGTATTTCAGAATCAAAGTTTTTCCATGTAGAAATATTATTGATTTTATTAGCTTGATAATAGCATCGTTTTTTTTTTTACTAGATAACAGTTTACGCTTTTAAGGCTATAATCAAACTTTATGGTGTTAACTCTTAACACCAAAATAGGGTGAATCAATCGCTGTGGAACCTGGAAGAAGTTTTGCCCTTTACACTACCCTATTCCTAACACAGGTCACATCCTGATTATCGTCACTAGCCCCAACAGAAAGTCATCTCCCCGCAGTCAGCCAAGTGTAAGGGAGCTCATTCCACTGACACCTATTTAATAATTGCGTAAAATATTGAAATGAAATAAATTAAGAAATAGTAAATAAATAAAAAAATAAGCATTTACAAACTGACCTTAAGAACCAAAAAATGATTTTATTACATTATTTGAAAAACATATTTCCATTTAATTCTAGTTTTCCACCATTCCTCCTTGTAGGTACCTTAATATATTTTTGAATGTTGTTTCTATTTCTGATTTTTTTTTGTTATTCGTTTACTTTTGCATTTTTCATAAACTTTTACTTGAGTTCTTACTGTTGTTAAATATTCCAATTAAATAACCACTCATGTTAATATGTTTTAGGCATCATGCCTGTTATATATACAATAAAATAAAATAAAAAACAAAATATTTGCGGACAATAAAAGTAGCAATCAAGGTACAAATAAAAGCACCTAGCTTTTTTTTCAATCAAAGGTTTCTTTTTTGGTACAAAAGTCATACATGTATACTCTCAAGTATATAATTATTCCCCCATAGTATTTTTTTTCAGATTATTTTTCTGTAGGTTTTAAGTGGTTGGTATTTTTCCCCGAAGAAAAACTCTAAAAGCTGTCTCAAAAACTAGCTACCCTTAACTCAAGTAAAGTTGTGTAGACTAACAGAAACAAATATTTTGGAATGTTCCACCATAAATATACAATTCTCATTATTATTCTTCAATCTGGTGTAAATCCATTGTTGTGATTTAATTTTCACAAATTTTTACGTAATGTTAGGTCGTACGTCAGTTAGTATATCTGTACCGATCTAAAGATGGCCGACTGTTGAGGTTGAAACTGAAAAGGTCTGATAATGAAATGTGATAAAAGGTTTCAAATCTGTTCCAATCAAAATATTAAGACGCTCGCGAATCAGAAGAAAGGCACATCATTTTTCAACAAGTTTAAACAAAAATATTTGAAAAACTTACATTGCTCGGGCTTGACGCACTCTTTCTCAGATTTGAGAAGTAGCCCAGTTTTGCATTCGCACTTGGGTTTGCACTCCCTCGTGTCCGAGGGCACGCAGGCTGGGGGCGACACAGTGCCCAGCACGTACGCCTGGCAATCCAACTGCCCGGGACAGCTCGCTGGACACGGGTTGTATACTTGTGTCTTGGGGCAGGTGAACTTGGCTGAAATTAAAAAATATATATATTTAGTGCTCTAAGAATAATTTATTCAAATAGCCATGCTTCATTTCATATGTCTTTCACATTTGTGTGAAGTGTCTTTCAAACGTATTTGAAATGTATTTGTTGTTAATTTTAAAAATCTTTAAAACCAATTTTAATAAAAGATTTTTTTTTAAATATATTTATATTTGTATTTTTAATCACTTTTGTTTGATGAATCATCATCTCGTGAATTGAAATTTACAAGTTGAAAAAAACCGTAATATTTGAGGTTACTATTATTGATGTACTCGGAGAGGATTATTTATTGAAAATGGTGGAGTGACTATAACTGAATTTAAAATGCACGGAGCATTTTTTTATCACAACAGCTAGGACACTTACGTGGACATTGTTTGATGGGAATGCACACGTTGTTCTTGTCTCTGGCATAGCCATTGACGCAGTAGCACTTATCGTTACACCTGACGTTGACGATGGGGCAGGTGTCGCCGAGGGTGGCGCAGGTGGTGTCGCAGGCAGAGCCGCAGGCGAACACTTCGTCAGCTCCACATTTGGCTAAAACAAATCAACAGCAAAATACTTCACGTTCCGGGAAAAAGGCTCAATTATCACACCCTCGCACGGCTCACAGGGAGCTTTTTAAATATTAAATTATGATATTAATGTAATTTCTGAAATATTAGCATAGCTAGAGACCAACTAATTTTTTCCATAATCAAATTGTTCTTTCTTAAGATACCCCTATTTTTCGATCCCTTTCTACACGTTTCAATCAAATCGGACGAGAAAAATCAGATTATCTTTAGCCACCTTTACAGATAGCCTATGAATTTATTGCATTACATTTAAAAAGTTCAAGTTATTTGTCAAAAGTCAACTTCAACGGGCTTTTATTTAAAAGCCATGTTAATTCCAATTGAAAAAGGGAAGGTTTTTACTTTCTAGAAAATGTTCCTTTATTGTTTCATAGAAAACAGTAATTCAATGAAATATAAACTTTTGCGTTTTAAGTTTGTCGGTCTCAACGCTTATTTGCACAGTGGGTAGACTTGCTGTTGAAGGCTTGTTTTAACAGAGACAGTTAACTAAAAAATGTCCTATGTTCATTGTTCATGATCTTAGAAGTAACTCATTATTATTCGAATATGCATTAACATTTCACTACTTACGACAGTCGCAAATCATGATGCACTTTCCATGAATGTCTCTGACAAAATCTTTCTTGCATTTGCAGCCACCTCCCACGAGGCAACTTTCACAGGTGAGTGCACCTTTGGAAATATTATTGCAGGTCACTGGGCATGGATCGCCGCAATTGGCGAAATAGGCGTTGGGGTCTTCGCCGCAGCCATTGTCTAAAAATTAAGGAATGCTCTTTTTAAAACATTCCACGTTGGAGGAAATAAATGTTACCTCAGTCTATGAAGATGCAATAAAAAAGATATTTTTAAAGAGAGTAAGAAGATCTCTTGGTGTTTGAAACGAGACATGTTTTTTACAAATAAAAAACATTCGTTCAGAAGGTTGTTCTAAAGCCATGTTTGAACACGAGAACTGGTGGTGAAAAATACCTGTTCTCATGTGACAAATAACTTTTTGCCAGCATTGAAGAGATGTATTTTGTTAGCACCTTAGAGCACTTCATATTCAAACGCTTTTGAAACCAATACCTAATTGTACCTACCCAAATTGTAAATAAAAAATCTTTAGTCTATCAGACGGGTTGTCCATTTTTTGCAATTGAGAAAAGGTTTCAGTAAAAAAATAGAAAAATTCAAAACCACCATTTTTGAAATTGCATTTTACCTATAGATAATTCTTAAGTATTAATTATTTAAAATACAGTTCTAAAACATGTCAGAAAACAACAAATGCGTGTTTTTCTAAGATTTGCTATGTGACCAATAGGTAACAAATTCAGAAACAATTTACTATAATTGTGAAGCACCAACGATGGAACGGTTAGATGTGTTAAAAGTTTTCATTATAGTAAATCGAAAGGGTTTTAAGATGTTTTAAATAAGTTATAAATAATACTAATAACATAAATTAGAAAGAAGTTTACTGATTATCCTAAGCGATGGCGAGTTGATTAAGGTGGTCTATTAAAAAATATTTTAAGTTTGACATCTTAACCGCCTGTGCTACATTGGTTTTGAAGGTTCATTTACCAAAGTGTTTTATATTCAAATTATAGATACATATGCTTACATTCCATACCAGGATACCAGGATTGTACACAAAGGATTTCAGTTTGACAATATTAACGTCTTTTATTGTGTGGAGATTAAAGCGTTCTAATTAAAAATACAAAATTTCCTTGAAAGAGACCAAAAATTAAAGCAAAACATATGTTTTAAACCAAATTATTGCTTAGTTTAATTTTGCCAACACCAACCTAAAATCAGTCTAGAATTTGCCACACTAGGCGAATCGTGAGCAGTCGCATTTTAATTATGTTAACAATCTGTAAGTATGCCCATTATGCTAATTTTATGAGTACAACACAATTTTAATAAACATATTATTTTTTACTACTTTAAAAACCATATTCGAAGTATTTTTATTAAATATTAAAAAAAAAAAAATCATTTAATAAGTAAACAAATAAATATAAATTCGCTGAAGGCATCGAGTGTGATCTCCTTTCCGACTAATTTTGTTCTTAATGTAAACGACTGATAATAGTAATACATCTTTTCTAACCATTGATTTATAAACATGGTATATCAGAACGAGATATCCCTTCAATCCCGGGATAAGTGGCTTTTTATCTCGGGAACAATCTTTGCAAAAAGTTGCCGGGATTTATCCCAGGATTGTACCTATTCCTTAGGAACAGTTGAGTATAGATTACTTTTATTGTGATAATTCACTTAAATAATCAATTGTTTTGGTTAAATCGGCAACCAAATCGAGCATATAATATAAATTTAAATATCTAATAGGTGAAATAATATTTTTTACCGCAATCTTCTGGAAGAACGCAGACTCCTTCCTCAACCCTCAAGTACCCCTCTTTGCACCCACAGCCAGGGGAGGCTTTCGCCTTGCAGAGTGTCGACTTCTTTGGTTGAGCACAGCTGTTCTCGCATATCCACTTGCCATGGTCAGAATACGTTTCGTTTTCTCCGCAAACTTTTATGAATCAAAAATAACATTTTTAAGGTACACTGATCATTTTACCAAGGCTGTAAAGGCAAGGCATTGCAGAAGATGAGTATCTACAAACTACGGCGAATAAAAGAATCTAACTAACTAACCATCACGCTGCTTCTCTGCAGGGGTAGGCAGAGATGATGGACCGCCATACAACTCTGCCTTGGCACACACTCCTCGCTTCGTTCACATTCTTACATCGTCTCGTACTTACTCTTCTGTTATTCTGTTTTTTCACGTAGCCCGATTCAAGTATTTGATTCACTTGATCGTTCCATGTTTTCTTCGGGCGTCCCCGACTTCTACTTCCATTCACTTTCGCATCATATATTCCTAGTCAAATATAGTCTCCATATAGTCCAAATCATCTAGGCGTCCCTTTCTTGATTCTATTCATTACGCTTACATCAGCTTTGCATTCTTTCCGGATATCTGCCTTTTTTAACACGGTCATACACTGTGGCTTTACCGCACATACGCAGAATAAAAAATGAATACTAAAAACTACAAAAAACAATAAATATTTAGGAATTCATTAATTATAATCAATTCAAATCAGCATCGATTGATATTGTTACCAAAATGCGCTTTACTCAAAGTAACCAAAAATGAACATGCATATTCACGAAAAAAATCTATTCATGAAACTGATTTTATTAACTTTTGCGGTTAACATAGTTTTATGTTTAAGCAACCAAAATTTAAGGTAAGTGAGATGTGAATATTTAAATAATTGTAACCATTTACATGTATTTAAAATTTATCAACTCAGAACCTACTTCATCTGGTCTTACACTGAGTAGAGGGTATTTATGACGAAAGAAAGAAGTGAACCTGGATCTTGAAAACCCGTTTTGTAGGAAAAAAGGAAACACAGAAACCGGTAAATCATTTCACGGACGAGCACTTGAACTAGTCGCATAAGCGACCCATTCTCGTGTGACGAATATCAACCGTCGGTCGTGAGCCTGAGGGTAAGGCCTCTACGCTAGCGAGTGGCCGGGAGAGGGGTGGCATGTTGTGGGTGTCTTTTAACTGACGCATCCACCACCGGGACAAACCTCAGCCCTTGAGCCCGGGATTAGTTAAAACAATTGATTGTCGAGTGGTTAAGACGCTCGACTACGAATTCCGAGGTCACGAGTTCAAATCTTAGCCTGCGCAAATAAATTCAATGTAGTGATTATGCGTTATTTCACAACTGATTAAAATTAAAAAAAAACAGTATATTTGTGGCACGTTCCAGAGTGGATACTTTACGAATCACCCCGGCGAAAACCACCATTCAAAATCGAAACGTTGCTTAACATGGCTTAAGCCATGTGTGCTGATCTGAATAGCCACGCACTTCCCAACCTTCCTCTTCCCCATCTCCTTTCCCTCTCCCTTATCTTCAGCCTCACAACGTAGTAGTTCCATAAACCCACTGGCTCCAGATGGTAGGGAGCAGTCGGGACTCGTCTAACTAAAAAAATATATCAAAATAAAACCAAAAAATTACCAGGTAATGATTTAAATACGGCGACAGCGAAATAAAAGTTTCCGGCAAACAATATTGCCGAAAGCAAAAAGAAATTGGCAGGCAACATTTAGCCGTGAGTGAGGTGAGCAACTGTTTAGCAACTACTGTGTCAGGCGATAACTGCGTTACGATGAAATTATAACAACAGATGATATTAAACGACCATGACACTAGACTGCGCGAACAACAATGGGCCTTTTTTTCACAACCAAAGTTTTTATATTCCAGATCGTGCGATGTGTTTTATTTGCTAGACCGGTGAAGACTTTGAACTATTCATGGTTTTCTTCTATTTATTAACTTTTTGCTATATGAGTCCCATCTCTTACCTACCGTCAGGAGCTAGTGGAACTATGGCATCACAAATTGGTGTATGTTGTGAGGTTGAATCTAGTGGGGAAGGAAATGAGATAAAGAGATAATAGAAGATTAAGGTCGGGAAGTACCTTGCTATTTAAATCTGGTCACCAAACACGGCTAAAGACATTTCATGTCGTATTTGATTCACTTGATCGTGTCATGTATCCCTCGGGCGTCCCCGACTTTTCTACCATTTACTTTAGCATTATATATTCTTCTCACACTCCTGTCTTCGTTCATCCTCTCTGCATGCCCAAACCGTCCAAGCGCCCCTTTCTTAACCCTATTCATTACACTAGCAAAAAACTATTAGCAAAAGCACTTAAATGATATTTTCACAACAACTTTATAAATTAGGGATATATCCTTTCGGCAAAACTTTAATGTGTGTGAATTTATTTTTTAATGTAGTTATGATGTTTGATTAATCTCGTCTTTTATGAGTCTCTTCTTAATGTATTTTCTCTTTTGTTGTCTTTTCTTTTATACTCCCTTTTAGAAGGTATTTGCTGTTACGCAGTGGACTCTTCACGCCAACTCTCATGCGGTAAAACTATCTCTATTATTACGTCAACATATTATTAAACTAATAGCCTATGAAATTAAAAATACTTCCACATGTTTTTACGTGACGCGGGAATCGAACACGTTTCTTCTTAATTTGAAGTCAAATGCGTAGACCACTACTCTAAGGGATATCATCATTATGTGTATACTAGTACATTCATATGTAAAAGTGTCTTAATACTACAATAATACTTAATTCTTCCTGCGTACTGCTGTTATTGATGCATATTAAATCATTCATAGTTAAAGACATTACTGTGCGTCACGCTCAGTTCCTGTTATGGTTCATTTTAAGTCACCATAGTGTCGTATTTAATAAAAATAGCTAAATATAAATTTTTGATATAGGTACGACACGCGTTGGCAGTTGTGGCAATGGAAGCGTGTTACCCGAGACAAAGTCCGAACTACGAAGCGGGGTCTTCCTTTGCCAACCTAAGATGACAGATTACAAGAGGATATTACTTTAGTTCGGCTCTTTTACTGGGCCTAAAGAAAAACCTATTATGCTGGCGCAAATTATAAAAGTATCTTGAATGGGTGGATTTTTTCTTAAAGCAACGTTATTGTAATATATATATTATTGTATACACACAAAAGAGCTTTTAGATTAGAGGTTTACAATTGACAGTGAAAAAATGAGAATTATATGAACACAAAAAATAAAGAATCGTTGTAGAGTAGTAAAAAATAATGTTTAAATACATAAAATAATATTATTGACTAAACACAAATGATGTTATAGTCTTCTTATTTCTAAATTCCGTGCAGTTAAATACATCAGCCACCTCTGCGTATGTATTATCGACTACATGCAATCTAGGTACAAGCGAGTATCTGAAGGTAGCAGTCCTAATGTTATTGTTACAACTAAATAAAATTTTAGATCGAGTAGTTCTCGTTGGGATATGAAAGGAAATAGGGTTCAGAGTTGTCTATTATACCATTGACAAATTTGTAAATAAAAGTCAAGTCAAAAATAATTCTTCGATCTGAAAGTTTTAATAAATGTAATTCTTTAATCAAGTAGTTATAGTTAATATTTTTAATGAGAAGATTAAGTTAATAGTTTATGTATCTAATAAATTTATGTTGAATTTTTTCAATGGAGTCGGAGTGGATTTTATAGATAGTTATAGGGTGACCTATGCCAGAGGTGTTAGTCATCCAGTGAAAGGTTTCCAGGGTGGCGGTACTCATGCCCGCCTACAAAATTTAATGCTATTGCTTCAGCCAAATGTTTACTTACTGCAGTTTTCTTCGGGGATGCAGTTGCCGGAAGGATCCTTGAGGAAACCTTCTTCGCAAATGCAGCCAGGGTAGCATCCTGGAAACGGATCGCACCTGGTGACGAGATCTGGTTCCGCGCAAGTGCTGAGGCATCCGTGGTTTCCACATGGGCTGAAAACTTCATTCGCCTTACAGGTATCTGCAATAATACGGTTAACAGAAAATCTGTTTTTAATTTCCAACGAAGGGGACAAGATTGTGATTTTAATCCTGATTAGTTATAATTAGAATGATTCTGAGTCCTTTGGACGTTTGTAAAATAAAAAAAACTGTCATAGAATGCCACGTCATCTGCGTAATAATGTATTGTTATACACGGCGAAGGTCATTTCAATGTGCAACAAAAACAAAGTCAGAGACAGAACTGATCCCTGTGGGACGCTAGCATTTATTAAATGTGAGGAAGAGATGAGAACATCAGCAACTGCCATTGACGGAGCAGCCCACCATTAGTCGTGAGTTCCAGAGAAAAGCCTTAATGCCATCGAGCAGCTCAGAGAGCGATAGAATGTTGTAAAGGTTCTCGTTCAACAGGCCTCTCCCAATCCACCAGTAACGCAGAATGGATGGGTCGGCGCATCCGCCGCCAGGACCTAGACAAACCTTAGCTTGTGAACTCGGGCACCTCTGCTAGTTACCAAACGTAGCGGTCCACTTGGCGTGACCTATGGCAAAGGTGTTCGTCATCCAATGGTTTCTTGGGCGGCGATACCCACCAAGCAAATTGAACAGCAGCACAAGCAGAACAAGCAATTTCAGATTGATTCGTGGATGGTCTGAAAACTCAGCTATCATGGAGAGCATTCATTTCTATGTTCCAGATGGTTATCTTCGCCATTGGCAGCATAGGTTGTTTTATCTCCCGGCCTGCAGGACCAACTTGCCAATGGTCATGCCAGTGGGGAGGGCAATCATGTTGTTGAATCGAATCGCTTCGGATGTCGATATATTTTGCATAAATGAAGCTTCGTTCAAACGACAAACATTCCTGCTATTTGTATAATTATTCCTTGTTTTTATTTATTTATTTATTTTTTATTTTTTTTTTTATTTATTTTTTTATTTTATTTTTTTTTTTTTTTTTATTTTTTTTTAATTTTTTTTATACATCATTTGGATGAAAAATTATGTTTAAATTGTCTAATTTTTTATTGTTTTATTTTTTACTGTCTTTACTTTGCATTCATTGCAATTTATATTTTTTTAGAATTAATTGTTTTATATTTATGAATATTGTGTATTAATACACTTACTCGCTCTATTTAAAAACGCCTTAAAATAAAAATTTTGTAATGTTTTTAAATTAATAAATAACTGAATAACTGAATAACTGAATAACTGAAACACTACTACGATAGCTAAAGGATTTCTTACTGCAGTTTTCTTTGGGGACGCAGTTGCCTGTAGAATCCTTGAGAAAACCATCATTGCATATGCAGCCAGGGTAGCACCCTGGAAGGGGATCGCACCTGGTGGTGAGATCTGGCTCAGCGCAAGTGTTGAGGCATCCGTGGTTGCCGCATTGACTGAATATTGCATTGGCCGTACATTTATCTGGAATAATACAATAATAGAAAACCTGCTTTATATTTCCGTATGCACTGATTTCATGGTGGCGTTTTGTGAGGATAAGTGTTGCCTCCCCTGTGATTAAATATAATAAGGCTATTGATGTTGTAATAATGTAATCAACAGATCAACATGCTGGTTTCATTGTACAGGCGGTCAAAAAGGCTACAATGAACTACCTTGTTTGCTCAGGTAACAGGTAAGTTTCAAAAGTCGCGTGAATTGATTAATGAAAGAAAACAATTTTCATGCGACGAATAATATGTTTTAGTAGCTCTACTACTCGGATTTGCCCAATATGTGAAATTATACAGTACATATGAACAAAGAAAAATGCAATTTTACAGTGAAACGAATATATTGACGCTCCATAGCTCTCAGTGGAAATAACATGGGCAGTTGAACCTAACCATTCCTGAATGAATAACTGTTCACAGTCAGATTTTAACGTTTAAGAGTTTTATCTGCGTCTACTGAACAGATTTCTGAAGGTATGAGCCTTTTTTTAATTAAAATTTGACGGATTGCTTGTTACCCACCCACAAAAACCCGTTCATAAATGTAATCGTTTAATCCGGTAAGACAGATTTTTTCGAAAAAAAAATCCAAAAGAAATCCTTCAGAAAAATCATCCGCCTTAAGTCAGTAAAAGATAAACTGCTTGCAGCCAAAAATATGTTTTTTAATCTTGCATACTTACCACAATCTTTTTGGTTTACACATACTCCTTTGGAGTTCCTCAGTCCTCCGGCACAGACACATCCCGCGATACACGATCCTTTGCATAAGACGGTGATGTTGGGGTCATTGCAAGAGTTTTGGCACCAGCTGTTACCGCATTCAGAAAATATCTCATTCGCAGGACATTCTTGGGCTATGAAATTATCAAGCGTCGTTAGAATATTTTCATTGCTTAGTTGGGGGTAGATCGTTTTAAATTAAATTATGTTTATTTCAAGATATTAAATAGGTGAATTTCACCAGAAATTAATGAAATAGATAATATGTAATACTTGAATAAAATCAAGAAAATATAAACATGTTAGGAAAAAACATTATCAAATGTACTTAAAAGTATACACGTCAAAGCTTGCAATAATGACTAAAAAACATATTAAGCTGTGCAATAATTAATAAATTTAATCTAGAAATGGATACAATATAAACAATTAACAAATATTTTCATAGGATGTAATCACTTTTTTAGTTTGACATATTTAATGAAAATGAAAAGATATTTTTGTATAGGTCCTTCTCAGCTAGGATTTTACCTCTTTCATTTAATTTTATCTCTCTCTTTCTCTCTATTCCTTTATTATAATTGAAATTTTATTCTATTTTTATTTTCATTGTTCTCTTATTATATTTTATATTGTGTTCTCCCTCTGTATGTATATATCACCGCGCACTATGTATTTTTTGTTAGATTTATTATTGTACCCTGATGATGCTTAGGCTAAGCGAAACCGGTCAGTCATAAAAAAAAAAATCTGTGGTCTTGTTCAAAGTTATTATTTCATTATAAATACATTGTTATTTTAAAATAAAAAAAATTCAAAAAAGAGATGAAATGCGCGAAAAAAATTAACGTTAATCAAAATTATTGTCATTCTAAAAGGCTTGTAAATTTTTTTTCTAATATTCGTGGAATAAATGTACTAAAAAGATGATACTTCCTGTTCAAATGTTATTATAATTCAGTTTGAAGTTTTTAAGCTTTTGGAACATTTGCATCTGAAAGCGTCTTGTGGGAGATGATTGTATTATCATCATACTGTCATAGAGATGCAGGTCACCACTTCACTTCTTCTCATTCTATTCTATCTTTTACTATCGAGTCGAATTAAATACCTTTATAAATAAAACAGATAAAATTTGTTTAAAACCAGTTTTATTTTCAATATTTTGTCGACCGGTATCGGAAACACCCTTCCATCATCAGGACAATATGAAATATGGCAAGCACAAAGTAAATGTTTTTCACGAATATGTAAATACTAGCGTTGGGAAAAACTTCAATGTTTTATGAATGCTTCACGAATTGTTAGTTCTTTAAAATGAACCCTTCGAAGTGAACACTTCAATTAAAGTCGAACTCGCAAAATAGAGACTTGAATTTATCCGGTTATTTGTTCAGTTCTTTTTGGAACCGGATCCTCGCCGAAAACACACGTAATAGTCGGTAGAGATTTGGAAACGAAAATAACTGGAACTGGTTCCTCGCCGAAAAGCACGTACTAGTCGGTAGAGATTTCAAAGTGCGAAGAGAAAAAGTGCAAAGAAAAAGTTCACCTTCGCAACCGTACTGCTGCAAATTGAAATAGTTTTTTCAATGAAATGAATAAACGCTAAAATGAACTACCGACTTCAATTGAAGTATTTGTTCGATGAACAATGAATGAAGTAGGAACTGTTGCCAAAAGAAGTAGTTCTCTACTCTGACGGAGATATTTTAGAATAGAATAGTCGTTATCATTCAATTAACGGTGAATTAATATGATGAATGAAGTGATCAAAGTTGAAATGTTTTCTCATTTTGAGAAGGCTTATGTTCTATTACTTACTACATTTTTTTTGATCTACACAGACTCCTTTGGGGTCCCTCAGAAATCCCTCGACACAGATGCATCCCGCGGTACAGGTCCCTTCGCATTGAGCGGCGTTGCTGGGGTTTACGCAAGTGTTTTGGCACCAGGTGTTACCGCATTCAGAATATACCTCATCTTCATTGCACTTTTGGGCTATAAAATCATACAGCATCATTTTAATATTATCGATTTGGCAGAGAAAGATTGTTTTAAATTAAATTGTGATTATTTTGACATATTTAATAGGTGAATTTCATCAGAATTTACTGAACAAAATAATATTCATAAATTTAAATAACAACCTAGAAAATATGTAAGCAATATATATGAACCATCTTAGACTCGGGAAAATCACGGGTTATTACAATTGTAGGCTGTGTGAAGCAGAATTTTTGCACCATTTTTTTAAAGCAGAATATTAAAAAAAAATGAGAATCCAACTGGCTCTAGACGGTAAGGGGCTGGAATCTTGTGCGGTATTAACTATAAAAATAAAATAAAAAAACTGCGCCCAACCATCTAGAGGGAGATGGCATATCCAATTGGTGGTGTATATGAGTGAGAATAAAGTTGTGAGGTAGCTAGTACTTCAGATCTGGTCACCAAACACAGCCATTTCAAGCAATGTTTCGATTAACAATGGTAATCTTTCACCAGGGCAATACTTATAGTATCTACTACCCTAGAACGTGCTGCAAGTATACGATATATTATATGAATTGAATGTGTTATGAAACATTTTAAGGAAATAATATTTATTTCGCACTCCGCGCCGGATTCGAACCAGGGACCTCTGAATTCGTAGTCGGGCGTCTTACCACTCGACCACGGAGGCCGTCTAAGAAGGCCGAGAAACAAAATCAATAAAAGCAGTGCAGAGCTAATTTATAAAACAATAGTAGATCCACTTTTAGACTACTGCTCTACGATATGATATTTGGCCAACAAAGGAAACCTGAACAAGCTACAAGTTATTCAAAACAGAGCTATGAGATGCGTTCTAAGGAAAGGCAAATATACAAAAAATAATCAAATGAGAAAAGAGCCTAATTGGATTTTGATAATAACGAGACTTAAAAAAAAATCTTTTTAAAAGAAAGACAAACATTCCCGGGTTACGAATAACCTGAAAATATTCGAAAAACTTCTACTACCATCATAAAAAGCGGAAGATGTTGCTTGTGCAATGATGGAGGACTTAGCCAGCGGAGAAATTGAACGCGCGACGTCCGGGTGGGAATCCGACGCGTTTGTCCACTCAGCTACCGACCAGTACTTCTCTACGATGTGTTCATTGTCATATTATATGTAAATTATAAATAACCGAATGCTTAAATATTTTATAGATGAACTTTTTTTAACAGAATTGTACATAATCAAGTGACTAGAAATGCAACATGAATAAGATTACCGCATATGAAAAAACAGAGTCACAGAACTGCCCAATGTACAGAGGACTGCGAATGAGTGATGCAATGTCTGAAAGTGTAAAAAGTGTAGAAAGAATGAGTGTATTTATAAATGAATGTTATGTTTACTGCAAAAGTGTTACATTCTATATTTTTTTAAATTAACGTAAACATATTTTATCATGTAATATGAACAAACTAAAAAAAAACAAATCATAAAAAATATTTTATAATATATTCGCGGCACGTTCCAGAGTGGTAGATACTCTGAGTATCGCCCCGGTGAAACAGCACCATTCAGAACCGAAAAGTTGCTTGGAAAGGCTTTAGCCGTGTGTGGTGACCAGATTTGAAAAGCCAGGTAATTCCAAGCCTTCCTCTTCCGCATCTCCTTGCCATCGCCACTGCATTCAATTTCACATTAAACCCATATTGGGGATGCCCTTGGAGTAACAACGTATGGCGAGAGAGCTAATTATTTTTACCCAACCCATAAAAACTTGCGATAAATCACTTTCTCCGGGTTTTTACGTCGTACACCATGTGTGGGAAAGAGACAGCAAATATAATACACCGCTTCTGTGTACTGTCACGATAATCTTAGTCTCCTGGGTCTCCGGTGACTCCGCCCACATGTTTTGATATGCCACTAAACTTGACACAACTAAACGGTTTTTTAGGTTATACGCTATATTTGTGTTGAAAACAGTACTGTAAAAAAGTAGTTATAAGAATAAACAAAAACATTATGTCGATATGTAATATGAATGGATATATAAATACCCAAGCCTTAGTCACGCCCAGGTCCGCCGAGTCCGGTAAAAATCATCAAAAACTGACTACACTGCCTTGGATAGATACCACTCTATATACTCTAAGGGGATGCCGTAGTCCCACTGGCTCCAAAGGGTTGGGAGCAGTTAAGACTCTAGTGCGGTATACACTTAAAAAAACAATAAAACTAAAAAATTACCGAATGAATGGTGAAATAATAATATTGCCGAGAGAAAATAGAAATTGGCAGGCAGCATTTTGCCCGAAATGAACCACTCGTCACTGACAGGTAGCCAGTAAACAACTGCTGTTGAGAAACTGCTGCGAGCGGGCGATGCCCGGTGATAACTACGATGCGATGGAAAAACAGCTTCCACAGATGATATTAAACGACCATGACACTTCACTGCGCAACAACAATGTACGTTTTTTTCACAGCCGAAGTTTTTATGTTGTTGATTGAGCGATGTGGTCAGGATGTTTGTTTGCTAGACCGGTGAAGAGGTTGAATAATTCACGATTCTCTTGTATTTATTGACGCAATCAGTTGTTTTATAAACTGAATACCACGCAAGAGTCCCTACTTCTCGCATATGCAATTGGTAAATGTTGTGAGGCTGGAGGTACTAGGGAGGATAAGGAGATAGAGAAGAGGAAGGTTGGGAAATACCTGGCTATTTAGATCTGGTCACCGAACACGGCTAAAGGGATTTCAATCAAGTAACGTTTCGGTTCGGAATAGTGGTCTTTCACCAAAGCAATATTACGAGTGAGTATCTACCACTCCGGAACGTGCCGCAAATATACTTCATATTATTTTATGTAAATGAAATGTGTTATGACACATATTAATAAGAAAAAGATTGTTTGCGCACGCTGGGTTCGGAAAGAAAATGGGGTAGAGGATGGTTGAGAAGTACCTCGCTATTCGGATCTGATCACCAAACACGGCTAAAGCCATTTCAAGCAACGTTTCGATTTTGAATGGCGGTCTTTCACTAGGGCGATATTTACTTGAGAGTATCTACCACTCTGGAACGTGCCGCAAATATATATATATATATATATATATATATATATATATATATATGTATATATATAAACGACGTATTATTTTATATGAATCAAATGTGAAAGAACATATTATATTACTTGTAAAATAAATGTATTTACGCAGGCCGGGATTTCAACTCGTAACCGCTGCATTCGTGGTCGAGCGTCTTAACCGCTCGACTACGGAGGCCGTCAAATCAAATCATTACCCTAAGGCTTATTTACATTGTTAGTTTAGTACAAAGATTCTTAGCGAATGCTAAGCTTGAATTAAAAAACTGTCTACAAAAACAACAGAAAAATACGCTCAAGGCCATATGGTCCCACTTCACAAAACGTTCAAATTTGTATTTTTAATTAATACAATTTTGTGGTGATACCGAGAATCAGTCAATGATTCGTCACTTTTTCGTTGGTGATGTATGACCGGCGAGCAGGTCAAAAGTCAGGTGAAATATTTTTCAATTGTGTGAACCGAACGTAAATAGGAACCAAGTAGAATAAATTACGCGTTAAATTTGAAAAGGACGCTACAGGGCATGTAAAGTACAAAATTTTGTTTTGGATTCAAAGTTAAAATACCCGATCTAAAAAAATGTTATTTTTTTAAACAAAAGATTTGAAATATAAATGTAACCTGGCACGCTGGAGAGAGTTTATTGCTGTTTTTTATAATAATACAATGGATGCCGATTTTCAAACATACACTTCAGCTACTTTGTAAATATTTTATAAGATAAGATCGATAAAAGAGCATTTAGTTTGGTCTACATTTGAAATTAGTCGGGACGAATTTGCGATCGTAAAGAATAAGAACAGTTTTTAAAATTTTTACTAAAACTCCTTTGCGGTTACGAATGCGTTATCTTCAAATCATTAACTTAAGCCTGAAATATTAACAAAGTGTACAGAAATCGCATTTCAAACTATGTTTTCGTGTCACGAATCAATTTGTGAATTTCGCATAAAAGTCCCAACTGCTCTCAACCGTCTAAAGCCAGTGGAACTTTATCATCCCCAATTGGGGTATGTTGTGAGACGAAAGTAAAGGAAAAGAGATGAGAAAGAGGAGGATCGAAAAGTACCTGGCTAATCATATCTCGTCATATAACACGTCTGAAGCCATTTCAAGCAACGTTTCGATTCTGAATTGTTGTTTGTTACCAAGGTGATGGTGCTAAAAAGTATCTTCTACTCTGGAACGTGCTACAAATATAGTATGAACTTAGTATTTTTTATTATTTTTATATGAATACCGCACAAGAATCTCAACTGCTCCCAACCGTCTAGAGCCAGTGAGACTATGGCATCCCCAAATAGGGTAAGTTGTGAGGCTGAATGTAGTGGGGAGGGGAAAGAGATTGGGAAGAGGAAAGTTGGGAAGTACCTGGCTATTCAGATCTGGTCACCAAACACGGCTACTGCCATTTCAAGCAACGTTTCGATTCTGAATGGTGGTCTTTCACCAGGGCGATTCATAGAGTATCTACCACTCTGGAACGTGCCGCAAATATACTTTTTAAAAATTATTTTTACAAGAATTAAAATGTGTAATGACACATATTAATTAAATAAAAGTTATGAGCGCACGCCGGGTTTGAACCCGCGAACTTTGGATTCGTAGTCAAGCGTCGTACCACTCGACCATGGTTGAATTAATTGTCAAATTATATTTATTAATTAAAAAATATGTGACTTCCCACGCTGGGTTTTGAATCGGCGACCTTCGGATCTTAGTAAATGATCATAACCAGACGACCACGGAGGCCGTCAAAAGAAATTTCGTTTTTAATAAACATTTAGAATTTTTTTTTGGCAGTTGTTTTCAACATATTTTTGACCTAAATTTGAAATACATATTGAAGTGACTTGTGTTTTTTATTCCATCATTTTTTTGTCGATTTTTCACCTCTTGCAATAACTGTTTAACCAGCTGAATGAAGACGTACAGAAATGATCACATTTTGAATACGAACAATGTCCAATTTTGATTTATAGAGCTTGGTATTTAAAGCTTCACCACCTGTTCCTCAGAAGAGACAGGTGATCAATAAAGCATAATAAATTATTCGGTAAATGTTTGCTGTAAATATCAAATCTATTATTACGTTGGTAGTCCACTGATTGACAAGCTTTGTATTTGAAAAAAACAGTCAAATTTACAACAGAGGCATTTATCAAATTTAAGCGCATTAGTAAATTCTGGTTATTTGGAATATGTGATTTTTTTGATTTATTATTTATTCCCGAAAAAAGTGTGTGTGTGTGTTTTTTATACGTGAATACCGCACAAGAGTCTCAACTGCTCCCAACCGTCCAGAGCCAGTGAGACTATGGCATCCCCAATAGAGGTATGTTGTGAGGCTGAATTTAGTGAGGAGGGGAAGGAGATGAAGAAGGGGAAGGTTGATAAGTACCTGGCTATTCAGATCTGGTCACCAAACACGGCTAAAGCCATTTCAAGCAACGTTTCAATTCTGAATGGTGGATTTCACCAGTGCGTTGTAACACATATTAATTAAATAAGAATTATTTGCGCAAGCCGGGTTCGAACCCGTGACCTGTGGATTCATAGTCGAGCGTCTTACTACTCGACCATGCAGTCCGTCAAATATGTTTGTGTATATATTTTTTAAGAAAGACAAACAATCCCGGGTTACGAATAATAAAACAATATTTTTTCAAAATTTCTACTGCCATCATAATAAGCAGAAATTGTTGCTTGTGCGATGATGGGGGACTTGACCAGTAGAGGAATTGTACTCCCGATGTCCGGATGGAAATCCGACGCGTTTGTCCACTCAGCTACTAACGAGTCAAATATGCATACATGGATACAAATACGAGTGATATACATTAAAACATACAACAATGAACAATACGTCAATTTTTGATGTTCTCTTGTAGGTGTTAGTGCGCGCGTAGTATCGTGAAACGGGGTTCAAAGCGGCAATGATTACCTGCTATACAGGTGTGGTAATTCACCGATGCGTTCAACCCGAATGCCTAAAGAATAATTACAACTATGTTATTTCCAACTGTTTTAACCATCTGTACCCAGCGAGTGAACGTTTATAAGGGGCCCAAGATTTTTTTATAGTTTGTAAATTTTTGATTTGTGTATAATTCTTAGATCCGCAACTCAGCAACGTCATCGGCTATCGGAAGGCTCATAGAACCTAAACGCAATCCAAATACTAAGTTTGGAGATCGCGCTGCAGGAGTTGTCGAGGGGCCGAAGGCTTGGAATAAACTCCCTCCGGAACTAAGATGTATAACGAGCCCAACAGAATTTCCGTCCAAACTGAAAACTTACCTTTTCAAACTCTCATATCCTTAAATTCATTAAAAGAATCTCAACATAATCTGTCTCTCGACGAATCACCTTTAGATTTACAAATTTTAACCAAATCCTGTACTGTACGACAAATTTAGAAACTCGGAACATGCCCTAATTCAGAAAAAAAAAAATAAATCATAATTATTATTTAAGTTAATGAGTGTATCTATCTGATAGAACCTGCCAGGTACTAACTTATGTTCCTGTATATTTTCTTATTTAAACTAGGAATTAATATGTAATAATAGAAAATTAGATCTGTACAGCGCTTTTAAGGTGATTTTTCACAAAAACGGCGCTATACAAATCATCCAAATATTATTATTAATAACTAACTTACTAACCATCAAGCCGTTTCTTCGCAGAGATAGGCAAAGAGGATGGACCGTCATACAGCTCTGTCTAGGCACACACTCCTTGCTTCATTTATATTCATACATACTCTTCTGTTATTCTGACTCTTGACATGGCCCGACTAAAGTATTTGTTTCATTTGATTGTGCCATTTCTTCCTCGGGTGTTCCTGACTTCTTCTACTACTTATTTTCACTTCCATATTCTTCTCACACTCCTTTTTTCGTTCATCCACTCTACATGCCTGAACCATCAATTTCTTAATTCTTTTCATGACGTTTACATCAGCCTTGCATTCAAAGGCATTCATTATATGTTTTTACCAAACACACGTCGCTTCAAGAATCTTATTTCTACAGCTTTTAGTCTACTCACAGCTTTTAGTCTACTCACATCCTTTTTATATCAGTTTCATGTCTCACTGCCATACATCAGGGTTGGTATAAGCACTCCATTGAGGACTACTAGCTTCGTAATCTAACCTAGTAATCTAACCTAGTAATGCTTGTGAATATTTTGACGGTCTTCTTCGGTGAATTTTAAAACCATCGTTACCACACTCTAATTTAAATGTAAGCTGACGAAAAAAAGATGAAAAAAATACAGTCATATTGTCTGATCACGCTTGCGACGCATTTTATCGTAACCAATGAATTTTGGAACATATACGATAAGATTGTACTATCTTATAGTTTTGCTTGGCCAAAAACTGAAAACATTAATCATACGATAAAATGTAACATGCATATTTTTATGACTTTGGCTGCTCCATTCCTTAAAATATTTTGCCAGTCCATGCAGATATGTATTTTTAACGGATTAGGCAAAAAAACGAAAATCGTCAAATTGCACTTACTATCGATACGGCTCGATATAACTAATGACCTAACAGCTACTGACACAGATTGACTTTATCTAAGCATACATATTTATGACTAAGCGGGTATCTTTTAACAAGAGCTATCACATGATTTTAAAATAGGTTATTATTTTTTACGCATCTCCAAAGGGATGTTTTTAGGCTGACAGTAGTGAGGAGGGAAAGGAGATAAGGAAGGGGAAGGTTAGGGAGTACCAGGCTATTCAGATCTGGTCACAACTATAAATATATTCATAAGTTGCATACTAGATAGAGCCCCTGAAAGAGCCACTGCGCCATAGAAATAATTATAATTCTAATTTTAAGCAAATTGAGAGGGTTTTTCTTCATTTGATAAACATTTAATTTATTACTGTCAATAAAATCATAAAAACACCAATCAGTTTTTTTCATGCTTCACGTGTTAATCTAATAAAATTATTCACGATTCGCGGAACTACGAGAAGCTGAATTTATATGACTTTAGCACGTAAAAACAATTTGAAGATAATGTCTACTATCGTCGTAGCATGTACTAATTTGTGTTCTGAATGGAAACCAACATACATGTTATTATTTCAAGAAGAGTAGCATGGAAAGGCTTCGGGTTCAGTACAACAACGCCTACCGCACGATGTTTAGTCTTGCCAGGCACTGCAGTGCTTCCGGTATGTTCACCGAGGGGCGAGTTATGAGAACCAGGGTGGCAGGAATGAGGAAAATGGACCTCTGGAAATGACAACCACATAGTATCCGTCAGATCTTGAATTTCTAGTATTGAAACACACTGGAGTAAGATATTGTCCCCATCAATCTGAATGCTGCCTGGATGGACTCCCTCTTGATGGCCATCTGTAGACATGAAACCTAATAAAATAATTTTTACTTTTATTATTTTTATTTTTATCTACGATTTTATGTTTAAAAATAAATATAAATTGTTATTATTATAATTTATTTATTTTCTTTGACATGAAGCACTCACTTTGTGGAAAGACATAATTAAATTTTAAATAAAAGTAACTTAGTTTTAACACCACTTTATTGGATACATTTATACATAAACCGACCGGTTTCGGCTCTACCTGAACTTTCTTCAGGGCTGAATAAAGAGTAATCCATATATGTATGTATATATATATGGATCACTCTTTTTTCAAATCTTCTGGAAAAAACGTACTCCATAGAAATGGGATAGGTTAACGCCTAAATAATTTAGAAGCACTCGAAATTAAAAAATCTCTAAAAATAAATAAAAATAATTTACTTAATAAGCAACTAGATTTATCCAGCAGCCCGATTTTAAATTTGTTCCCCTTTCACCCCCCTACCCCTGCTCTTACCACCTCTCCCGTACTTAACCCCCACCTAAGTTGTTTATGTTTTTCCCCAAGTATTATAATTCTGTTTTGATTTAATACATATTTGTTCAGTCCTGAAGAAGGTTCAGGTAGAGCCGAAACCGGTTGGTTTATGTATATATGTATCCAATAAAGAGGTGTTAAAACTAAGTTACTTTTATTTAAAATTTATTTGTTTTCTCTTTATTGTTGTGTTTATATTTTCTGCAACTTTATTTTATCATTTGTTGTATTATTATCAATAATGGAATGTATTGAATTGCACTACTCCTGCATACCTTCTGGAAAAAAAACTTTATTATCATTTGGTTAGAGTAGAATATTTATGGTTTTAAAGTTTATTTTGTAGAACTCCATTTTGATTTTTAGGTTTTTTAATTTTATTTAAACAAAAATTGTTACTATTTAAATTAAAACAAAAAAAAAACAATTTTTAGTTAAAAGTTCTGCTAGGTAATTATTTTTAAGCGTGACAGCTGTTTCGCCTTCTGAGGGCATTATCAAACTGTCCATTAAAAATAATTACCTAGCAGAACTTTTAACTAAAAATTGTTTAAAAAAAAAATTAAAATAATAATAATTATTGTTTACATAGAGTAGAATAGTTTGTATACACAATAAAACTTGGAATTATCATAGAAACTACAGCGAATACCATTTTCAAAAGAAATGAAGGAGGACGCATCTTTTGGTTTCAGGTCTTCGATCGCGAGGCAAACACGTGCGGGACATTTTTTTTTATCTAAAAAGACTGAGAAGTCATGGGTATACAAAGTTTTTCTGAAAGCATCTTGCGGGAGATTTGTAGCTTGGAGAGTTGTATTGTCGTCACATTGTCATAAAAACGCGGGTAAGTCATTCATCGCCACACAACTCCATCTCTACCACCTCTCATTCTATTCTTACTTTAACTATCAAGTCGAATTTAATACCCTAAGTGCTTTGGCAAAATATATATTTGCGCATTTGAAGAACAGGGAATAGATATTTTAGAATAGAATGGTCATCATCATTCAATCAACTTTGAATTAATATGATGAACGAAGTGATCAAAGCAGAAATGATTTCTTATTTTGAATAGGCTTGTTTCCCATTGTTTGTTCACTTCATAACACAAATCGAAATATAATGTTTTCCTAATTGTATTTGGTTACAGGTAGACGACAAGCTATTAGATTCTTACTTGGAGGATAAATAAGAGTACTTGATGTAGTTTTTGGCCCTCTGAAGTCTTCTGAAGGTATAAGCATGTTTTTACTAAAATTTGACGGATTACTTGTTACCCATCAACCAAAACCCATCCATACATTAAATAAATTCGTCCAGTAAGACAGAATCCTCCAAAAAAATCAGCCGCCTGAAACAAATTTTCGCAATTTATTTATTTTAAACACCCTATACAGTTATTCACCCATGTCTAAAGAGGGTAAAAAAAAACTTAGTTCTATCTTATAATTTAAAATCAACAACCTGAAGTAATTCATCATTTTAAAAGAGCCAAAGTATCAAAATGTATTTTTTTTTTGCAGCAATGATTATGTTTGATAATCTTGCATAATGACCACCATACATTACCATCATATCCAATGCTTACCAAAATATATTTGATTTTCACCCTTCTTTTCAGGCAAAATATTAAAAAAAATATATAAATTAAATTAAATTTTTTGGAGAGGAATTTTGAACATTCAAATTAAAAATATACGTATAATTTGTTTTTATTATTTTATCTTTATTTTAATGTTGGCTTCAACTGCGCCCAACCGTCTAGAGGCAGACAGTGAGAATTTGGCATCCCTAATTGGGGCGTGTTCTGAGGCTGAAGGTAGTGAGGAGGAGAAGTAGATGGAAAACTGGGAAGTATCTGGTAATTCAGATCTGGTCACCAAACACGGCTAATGCCATTTCAAGAAACGTTTCTATTCAGAATGGTGGTATTTCACCAGGGCGATACTTAAAGTATTTTTCACTCTGGACTGGAAGAATTCAGAGAGTGGGATTGATCAAGTGAAGAGGTAGATTGCAAAGTTCATGCATATTCAAATTTACATAGTAAACACAGCTGTGTAGACAAGTCATGTGTAATGTAACGGATACAATGTTTGTTCCCCCGTCGCTAGCTCAAACAATGAACAAATTAACAGCTCGTACGTCATACCTTGTTTGTGAATTTTCTCCACTTGCCATATTTTTCGATCGAGTTGGGATAAAAGGGATGAATTTAAATAAAATATAATAATTTGATTGAAGAGAAGAACTTTATGACATTTTAGGTACATTCTAATACTGTGTCTAAATAATACTATGATCTACTTATACAGAAGGAACAAATTGTACCCACAACTTAATTTTAGGAATTGCTAAAAGCGCTTTAGTCTCATATTTAAAAAAGCAGAATCAATGCATTGCCTGGATTATAAAATACAAACACAACCAAACGATAGAGAAACCGCATTTGGCATTGAAATAACAAAGAAGAAAAACGTATGCCTTAAAATATTCATATGTTTTGTAAAAAAAGTCTTCTGAGAACAATTCAGTGATGATAATGATCACTTCTCGGTAAACAAACATTGACTAAAAATGTTGCCCATGAGAATTCATTTTGAGAGGAACGTACTCCGAGTTTTGTTTGAATTTAGCCGTTGTTTTTGGAAATATCTATCTCAATTTCTGAACGATCTTTTTTAAATCAAGTCATAAAAAATATAAGAAATACTTCGCTCTTCAATTATTAAATTTATTTTTGTCATTAATTATGAAACGTAGACCATCCAAATTAGAGATTTCTTATGATTTATGTTGCAACTTTGGAAATTATTGGCGTTTTTTTGTGAACACCGTACGAGTCTAAAGCCAGTGAGACTATGGGATCCCAAAATGGGTAACGTTGTGAGGCTGTAAACCGTGCAGACAGGAAGGAGGTGAAGATGAAAGTTTGAAAGAGCCTGGCTATTCAGATTTGGTTTATCAAACACGGCTAAAAACATAATAGGCAACGTTTCGATTCTGAGGGTTGGTCTTTCACCAGGGCGATACTAAGAGTATCTACCACTCTTGATATGGCGTAAATATACTAATCATTATTTTATGTTGACTTGGTGAGAGATAACACAAACTTATTGGATAACTTTTATTTGTGCACGGTGGGATTTGAACCCGCGATCTTTGATTTCGTTGTTGAAAGTCTTAACCAATCGATCACAAGAGGATCAAACAGGAGGTTAAGTTAAATTAGAATTTATCAAAAATAATTAACGTTATTAAACAAATTCGGCGTTTGCCATTTCGAATTCGGACGAAACCCTTCTGATTAAAAAAACTTCATTCAGTTTGTTTATTTTACATACACAAGTATTTCAGCCTAAAATCTTAAACGAAATTTAGTTTGAAGCTGGCCCCCAGTACCTCTTAAATGTGACGAATAAGATGAAAACAATTGATGCAAGACATAAAATAATGGAACAACATGTATTTCTGGTGAATTACTTAATCAATTTTTCTGTACAGTCGACTTGGGTAACTTTGGCCCACTTTTGATGATTTTGAAGCTATATCTACAGTTTCGTTATCCGGTGGTTTCTTTTATATTTTTAAATGGGTTATCTTTATTCATTTATTTTTATTACTGCAATTTTTGAATGGCCGATACAACAAACATAATAGAAGTTTTAAAGGGTGAGCCAAAGTTTCCATCTCAAATCGGGTAACTTTGACCCACACAATTTATTTTCGTATTCAAAGGTCTAATGTGAGAGATTATTAAATCGATACAACTTTTGCTACCCTGAAAATATTGGCAATCATTATGTGACCATTGAAAAAAAATAGTCGAAAATTCATTCATCATATATTTTCACTGAAACAAAGATTTAAAATAAAAACAAAAAAGTATTTTGGGTTTCAAATAATTCACGTTGTCATCTTCATCCACTTGAGCTCATTTTCTTTAAATATTCGCAGCAAATTTTACTCTGAGAATCTGGTGCCTCTAAAAAAAAGTTTTCCCCATTCCCAGCCTAGGAAATTATTTGTAAATGTCTCTATTTGACAACTACGAGTATATAAATGAATTAGACATCATGCATCGAAACAGGTAATTCAATATAACTGTCAATTATTAATATGTGCTGAGCGAAAGAAGCTTCCTCTTCGTCCGTTAATACTGTGAGATGACCAAATCTCTTTATCAACCAAATCACGTTGAATTATTTCACCCAAAGTTATCTTATAATAATAATACTTGGATAATTTATATAGAACTTTTTTAGTGAAAAATTACATCAAAGGTTCCGATGTGTACCTGAATTTGCTTACAGACTGCCGTGTACCGGGTGCAGGTTCTTACCTCCAACTTGGCATTGTTAACAATAATTCTAAAATAAATACACTATATTATCATCAACGACATCAGCGATTTTAGTGAACTAAACTGTTATTATTTTAAATCATAAAGTAAAAATTGTACTCGTAAGATAACGTATGAAATTTAATCTACTAAATGTAAAGTCAACTTTTAAAATACAGCATACTTAATTTTTGTATTGAAACTCCCTGAAAACTCAATTTGAAGTTGGAGGAAAATCTAGCACCTTACAGACAGACATTTTCAAAATAAAGAAATCATATTAGTTATATTTTTAAATGTCAGATGGCAGTTGCAAGCTGCGTTTATCACACATGAATTAAAAACATACAACTATGCAATATGTTTAGCTTGTAATCATTATTTAGTCGATGGGTCAACGTTAGCATGATGGGCAAAGTTACTCGGATTGACTGTACGTCAAGTGGGTTATCTAAAAAAAGTGATAAACTAATCTGAGTTCAGTTATTCTTAAATTGTGTTCAACGGTAGAGCAACGAAGAACTTGAATAATCAATATTAACAACAATGTTCGCAACCAAACTGTTTGTGTTTGCCATTTTGGTAACGGGATTAGCCATTTTGAATTCCGCATCTGCAATAGTCCCAATACCAAGTAAGATTATATTATATTATATATTTTAATTATTTATAATTTATGTGTTTATATTATGATACACCCATTTACTTGGATCAAGTGGATGAGCTTGTGTATTTGAGAAGTATGTTCTAGAGAGACGGAAAGGCTGAAAACGATATTGAAAGAAGAGTAAATGCAGGAAACTCCATTAATGGAGAACTGAACGCTGTTGGCGTAAGTAAGAAATTGTACAAAAAAGCAAAACTATCAGACTACAATGGAATGTGTATACCAACCCTGATGTATGGCAAAGAACTGGTAGTGGAAGGATGAAAGTAAAGTGAATGCTGTGGAAATGAGATGTATGTGCAGTAAAACCACGTATAACCGTATTGAAAATGTGGATATCCGGAAAAATGCAAGGCCGATGTGAGCGTAATGAATAAGATTAAGAAAGGGACGCTTAGATGGTTTGGGAATATATAGCGAATTAACGAAGAAAAGAGTGTGAAAAGATTGTATGATGCGAAAATGAATGGAAGAAGAAGTCGAGGACGCCCAAGAAAGACATGGCACGATCAAGTAAATCAAATACTTGAATGGGGTCATGTGAAGAGACAGAATAACAGAAGAGTATGTATGATACGATGTATGAATGTGAACGAAGCAAGGAGTGTGTGCCAAGACTGAGTTGAATGGCGGTCCGTCCTCTCTGCCTACCCCTGCGAGGAAACGGCGTGATCGTTCGTTAGTTAGTTAGTTAGTTACTCCCATTTAATTAAATTTAAACATATTTCAACAAATATTATTTAATTTGATATGATAAATGAAATTCTGCTATGCGCGTTTGTTTTTACGAGTGTCAACTCTTTCACCTTTCAAGTGCATATAAGTAAGATTTTGTTACGTGTAATGAAATACACCGTACTTTTAGTTTCACTTCTACCAAGTGTTTAAACATTATGAGTTTGGATGATTTTGATGATGTTCCATCAACTTTTGCAATGCCGGATTCCCGCAAGGTAAAACATTCGGCGTACCTTGCTGACTGTAATTTCGTAATAACTCACTTGTGTTTTAAAAAATGATGTTTTTGCCAATCTTCTCAGATAATGTTTTTAACTATTTTTAAAAATTCAATGTTAGTGGTAAAAGCGTTTTTTTCTGGAATAGCTTAGAGAATCGTTCTTTTTCTCTCTCGTGTCACTAAACCAAGTTTGATTAAGAAATGTGTTCTATTTTGTCGTTTTATTATATTTTCGTATGGCTGGATATATTTTCTTCAGAATAAAAATACAAATGCGAAAGGTTTTGATGTAAATACATATAGTAATTTTACTTTGAAAATTGATTTTTTTCAGCCTTGCTGACGTAAGCAAACTTCGAATATTTGTTATTCGTCTTGCACCAAACTTAATGCAATGCAAAATATTTCTATGTATTGAGTATTTTGTAGAAAAGCAATTATAGTTCACTTAAATATGCTAACACTAGGTTTTGAATGCCTGGTGACTAAAAGACCTTCTAGCACACTAGGGGTTAAATTGTGTAAAACCTCCAGCGATAGAAGTGAAATGAATATGAACCCAAGAAACTTTCAGATCGTTAATTTACACTTCATAAAATTTGAATTATTTTAATATTTTTTGCTTGAGTAATCGTTTATTTTTTTAATTGGGGTCTAGTTTATTACGGTACTAAATTGTGTAAATGTTTCATAAAATATGAGCTCTAGAATTTAAATGAAATGGAAGGGGTTTCGATTAAGAGATCAATGATTCAATGCGGGTAATAATATACTTTAGAAAGGATAAAGTAGACCAAAGTTGTGGGTTTAAAGCTTGAAATTAATGTTTTGTATGTATAAATAATGAGTAAATAAAAATTCAGATCGATTTTCCAAATGAGCGCTAGAAGACTTTATTGTTAAGG
This sequence comes from Drusus annulatus, assembly GCA_022651775.1. NCBI lineage: Eukaryota > Metazoa > Arthropoda > Insecta > Trichoptera > Limnephilidae > Drusus > Drusus annulatus. Next base: position 479,139 of record JAGWCC010000160.1, on the reverse strand, counting down.
AAGGGATCAAAAAAATATTGGAAAGGATTAACAAATCCAGAAATGATCTCATCATGGAATCCCGTCAGATCCTGAATTCAAGCATAGAAGCGCATTGAAGTAAATTATTACCCCCATAAATCTTAAAGCTGCCAGGATGGACTCCCACTTGATGGCGTTTTGCAGAAATGAGGCCTAATATCCTCCATTAATATTTTTTACTTGTATTATTTTATTGTTTATTTATTTCTTCTTATGAATTTCTGTTCATTTTTATTTGTTTATATTATTATTAATATGTATTATGAATTATGGAAGGCATTGCATTGCACTACTCCTGCATACCTTCTGGAATAAAACTTTATTTTTATTATTATAGTTGTGAAATAATTAATTAAAAGAACAGCATAAGTATTGCTGCCTTCCACTTAGGAGATGACATGTCTAGCGATTGTCAAAAATAATTTATTGACTATTTTGAAAAAATCCGCTTTCATAGGTAAAAATATTTAGAGAGCGCATATACATATTGTTAATTCATAAAAAAAATAGTTGATTAAAAGCAGAAAAAAATGATTTCACCAAAAAATGAAGGTACGTAAAGTATATCAAACATGATGATAAAATTATAGATGTAGATGACAAACTTAATAATGTGCGAATATTTTTAATTAATTTCTCGCTCAAGTCGGAAAATCGACCGAAAATATTCATCATCAAAAAATATTTTCAAATTTTGAAACAACTACAATTATAAAAAAACGATAAAAATCATGAAGATATGTTGATCTCAAGGCTTCACAAATACCAAGTTGTACATTTTAAATTCATGAAACTTTACCTAATAAAACCTGTAAAGCATTTGATAAATCTTAGTTTGCAAAATTAATTGTTTCCGCCAAACTGCAAGAGAACTACAATCTCCTCCATTTTACAATCTGATAACCTATGAACGTCTTTAATTATCAATCAATATCTTCTTTTTCTAATAAGATTTACACTGCGCTTCTCTACACAAGCATTTGTTTAAAAGAAAAGCGTTGAATTATAATTGTTGTATATCTAATTGTATTTTAATTTCAATAAAATAAGAACAAAAGTATATCATTGGCAAATTATTGTTTCAGTGAAATGCGGGAGGAATGAATTCTTCGCATGCGGGTCAGCCTGCGATACAACCTGCGCCACCCTGGGACAGACTTGTCCAATCGTCAACATCATGTGCAACAACAAGTGCTATTGCAACAAGGGATATGCCAGGAACTCACTCAATGTCTGCATTCCCATCAGCCAATGCTAACGTAAGTTCTTAAACATCAAACAGCTGGAGATATTGATGACCTAGTTCCTAGCTCGCACATACGGGGATGGTGGTATAGCTAGGTAATTTTTATTGTTGTGCCATAACCCTGTCATCTGATGTGATACGGTGCAGTTAACAAGTATTATTTACTGGCACAGACTCGTGAAAATCACGGAACACATTCGGTCGTCTGTGATCCTTCCTCAGTCAGCTCCATGCTTAACTGCCATACAACAGGGTTGGTATCAACACACTATTGTAGACTGCTAGCTTCGCTTCTTTTGACACCTTTTTACCAGCGACTACCATATTCAGTATTCAGTTAACGGAATTTCCCCGCATTCATCGTAGAAATATATTAGACTAGCATAGCGGCTCGTGTCCAACGTTACCAGATATTAAAAAATGTTCAAAGCGATCCCACAGAAATTCTATGAAAGCTATGAGAGAAGTGAGCTATACTTGATAAGAGAGAGTAAAAATAAAATCTTACTTGCTGGGAAATGGATAAATGTGCTTTATAACAAGAAAAAGATGTAATAAATCGGGATTGTACGATGTTTCATCATTTGTGCTTATCCCTGCGATAAAGTAGCGTGATGGTTGGTTTCATTATTACAAAAAATGGCTTAGTTTATTTTCAAAATTGTCTAACATGTACGGAAAAATGGTCTTGATTTTGCTTACTCCAAGCCGTTAAAGCTTAAACCAAAGCAAATGAATATATAGTTTTAAATATATAACAGTTATCACGTTAACCGACCTTTATAAGAGTAAATATATCGCATAGGGCAAAGCATTTAACAATGATAAACTGAGACTAGACACAAACAAAAAATAAGTCTTTGATCATCGTATCAGGGTAACCTATGATTTACAGCTTTTTATCACGAAAACCTTAATAGATTTCTTTTATCAAATTCACCCCACCGCTTCTGTTCAATTTGTCACAAACTCCTTTGGGAAATTGCGCATAAAACTGAAATGATTTACGTGTGATGACAAAAGTAATCTAGTTATCAGTAGAAAAATCCATAAAATATATCATAGAACCTTGACAACGACTAGCATACATTTGGAAATCGTATCTATCCATCTAATATTTCACTATCGTCTATAGTATCGTGTTTACACAGAATACACTCGTTGTGGGTACATCATTAGATTTGTTCAGTTGGCACAAGGCGTGTGTCAATCGAGCTAGATACATTCTAACAAGTATCAAGGAATAGTTGAACATTAATGGAACTGCCCGAATATAATATCATTATCACAAATGTTTTCATCCACCTTGTCTCGCCATTTTGATTGAACGCCTATTTATTCAGCGCTTGCGTTCTGCCTCATACACTAGCCGGGTACTGTTTGGACGAAACTTTTGCCATAGCCAATATTGTAAATACAAGGTTTCTGGGGTAAACTGTAGTAACAAGTAAAATAGATGTATAACTTTTTTGAAATTCCAGTTTTTCCAACACAAAAAGATAAAAGAAAATCCATTATTTTTCCACGCACGAATAAACATTTTTACCTAAAAAGCACCTTTAGCCACTGCACTCGAAAATGACGCTAAACTTCACTTCTACACAAGCAATACTAAAAACGATTTTTCTGTAAATTTTACACGGGGCAGTTTCCAGTTAATGAAAATTTAAATGAAGATTTTCAAGAACAATTTTAAATTTTCTCAACGACTTTTGTTGTGGCAGAAACCGTAAGGAATGTTTGAAATAAAATTATTTTTATCTCAGTAATTGCAAAACGTTGAATCCAATTTACATGAATTGTTAAATTGTATTCAATAGGGCTATTTACTCAATAAACTAACTAATTTATGATATGTCGTGTCCTGATAACCCGGACCAATTTACTCGAATTAAAAAATGTACAATTTATAAAATGATTATTATTTTATGTTTTCAGCTAAGAGATCAAGTATTTAGACTCTACCAGGAATACACACACGGTCAATAAAGGCAAGGGTTTCATGGAAAAAATGAATACATATTCGCGGAATATGTTCAACATACAAATCTAATTGATGTCTAACTTCTTCAAATGAATAACCAACTTCCACTGACCGAAATGATTAAATTATCACAGTTGTTAATAAAATATGTATCAAAGAGTAAAATACTTTGAAGGGTTTCTATTTATAATATTTAAGATATAGTGTATTTTACACTCATCAACATACTCTGGAAAGGTCTCGCAGAATGTCTCGCCGAGAGCTCAGGACAAACATTGCTTTATCAAGCGACAAAATATCACAAAAATGCCCGACATAAATGCATGTTGTTATTATTTTTTCAATTTTCGAAGAAGATCAGTCCAGGTGTGTTCTGTCAATAACTATGCAAAGCATTCCTACTTCAAACAGTAAATGACCAGCCAATTACCGGAACCCACTGAACGGATATTCTCAAGAAGTGTGATCTTTGTTTATTTAATACATAATACAATTTTTCAAAAGAAAGCCAAATGTCAACAAGGTATACATAAGTGTGTCAAAGGTAAGGTGCAATACAAGAGGAATACATTATGGCCCAATCAACATTCGTTTCTAACTAGGTAAATACCTGTTCTGATAAAACAAACATGCCGTGACGAGTTATGTAAGGAAAAAAAAATTGACATGAAGCACTCACTTTGTGGTGAGACATAATTAAATTTGAAATAAAAGTAACTTTGTTTTGACACCACTTTATTAGATACATATACTAACCGGTTTCGTCTCTACCTGAACCTTCTTCAGGGTTGAACAAATATGTATTGTTCAACATACATATTTATTAAACCCTGAAGAAGATACAGGTAGAGCCGAAACCGGTTAGTATTTGTATCTAATAAAGTGGTGTCAAAACAAAGTTACTTTTATTTAAAAGAATATATAATTTCATCTAGCTTTGTAAAAATTATATTGAGAAATATATTATTATTGAAATATAGTAAATACGTTGGGTATATGGATTTTGATAAAACTCAAAACAGTTTGAAGTCACCTTGAGGAGACGGTGGGACCAGGTAGGTAAATGTCTTCCCTGCATCTATGTTTCCTCTTAAAAAAAAACACAATAAACTAATGAAAGGGAGACAACGTCAATGAATAAAGAAAAAAACGCGGAATAGGTACCTACTTCTAAAAACATACTCTATAGTCTAATTTTGGTATATTAAAAAAAATGTTCATACCGGAAAAACAAGAAAATAAATGATGCCACAAAATAAAATCTGCTTCCTAACAAAAAACATAAATTTCCATTAGTCATAGTAAAATGTATAAAGTTATACATTATTCAAGCGGATTTTCCGATGAAATATTCATTTCCCAATCTACGTTTTGAACTTTGCCCAGATACAACAATTTAAATCCAAGTGGAAAGGCTCTTGACATATAGTTAATAGTACCAGAAAACTCTTTCCGCCATAAGTCGTGATACTAAGAATAAAACTAGCCATAAAAAAAGTACCTGTTAAAATGACGGTGTAATAATAAGTTGTCCAATTTGTAAAGGACTTTTCCATTGCGTAGAGCAGAAAAAAACTAACAAAAATGTCTTAAAACACCTCGAACTGTTTCTTTTGTAATGATAAAACAAATTTATAAAGTACTGAGCAAACTGCGCATAATTTAACTTAATTTAGAAAAAGAAACGTTTTTGACAGAACATAGATTGTCAAAAAGAAATAAATGTACTTACTGTAGTTTATTCGCGCGTCAGGTGAATTATTTTGTAGATTGGCAGATATCTAGTTGAAAATTATCACGGCAGCGATATTTATATGGGAAACTGTTCTCGGTTAGAGCTTTGCATACAACTACAAGTATGGCTGCCTATATCAAAAGAAATAATACCAATAGAAATATGAGATTAATAAGTGTGATTCTCGTATTCATAACAAGAAATATGTTGTTGCTGTCGTAAGAATTGTGCACAAATACTCGGAATTTATATACGTTGACTCTTTCGATAAAACAAGCATTAAATAGACAAATTAAAAAATACAATATCAAGTGAAACATGTTAATTACCTACCTACAGAAAGAGTACTATCTACATTGTATGTAAGAATCTACCAATGCCCACAGAGATGGGCAATTCACCTGCGCTCCGTGGAAAGGACAATACCATTTACTCTGTGGCGGAATCGCTATGGCAAAGTGCCGTAAACTTGGCCCAACTTGATTATTTATTATATGACGGCCTCCATGGTCGAGTGGTAAGAAACTCAACTACGAATCCAAATGTTGCGGGTTCAAACCCGGCGAGCGAAAATCACTTTTATTTTATTGGTATGTGTCATAACATATTTATATTTCTATAAAATAATATAAAGTATTTTTGCAGCACGTTCCAGAGTGGTAGATACTCTAAGTATCGCCCTGGTGAAAGACCACCATTCAGAGTCGAAACGTTGCTTGATCGGAATGGCTTTAGCCGTTTGTGAGCAGATCTGAATAGCCGGGTACTGTCCAACCTTTCTCTTCCCCATTTCATTCCCCTCCTCTCTACCTTCAGCCTCAAAACTACCCCAATTGGGGATGCCATAGTCTCACTGGCTCTAGACGGTTGGTAGCATTTGGGACTCTTGTGCAGTATTCACTATAAAATATAAATATATTGATTGGGATCCATCATCGAATTTTATTGATACCATAAGACATTCGACTCTTGTTAATTTTGTGTTTCAACGATTTAAAAAATATAAAAAGTTTTCTCCTTCCACGGGTTTATTTTGATCAATTGTTTGATTTATTTTCACTTTCTATTTATCGATTTGTTTTTTGGCAATGGATATTTGAAAATATTCATTCAGATAAGATATTCATGAAGGATAATCTAAAAGCCTCCTTGTAGGAAAGACCTTCTAAAATACAATAAAATACAGAAAATGAACCTGCTCCACGTGCCACTCGTTTATTCATAACCATGTTTGAGAAAATTGAACGGATCGTAAAGCACCGAAAGTAAATAGCTACAACTGCGAATCGAAGAACAAATTTTTGTTGTGTGTATCTTTAAATTTGACGGAAAATTTTACCGTTACGTCAAGAGTTTATCGATGTGTAAACTACGTTTAACTTTGGGTGAGGCTTTTGCAAAACACGCTCAATATTTTCACAAACACGTGTGAACTTGATAAATTCTTTGGCACAGCAATAAATGCCAAATATTTTAAATCTATTAATAGTTACTCACCGACTACAAACGAGTTTAAATTTATATTTTTCCGACACTGGAACACATATTTTGAGTCTTGTCTTATTTTTGAGAAAAAAATGTATCTTTAACAGTTAACTAACTAATGTTTCAAAGAAAAGCATTTCAAATGATAGCGCTCACTCTAAAATTACAGAGAGGTATAACTGTGTAAATTACAGAGAGGTATAACTGTGTAAATTTCATGAAACCAGAGGTTCTAGAGAGTCCTAAAGTTTTTTGTGTTTTATAATTAAGATTAATAATAATAATATTTGGATGATTTGTATACCGCCGTTTTTTGTGAAAAATCACCTCAAGGGCGCTGTACAGATCTTATATTCTATTATTACATATTAATTCCTAGTTTAAATAAGAAAACATACAGGAACATACTTACCTGGCAGGTCCTATCAGATAGACACACTTATTAACTTAAAATTGTAATTATGATTTTTATTTTATTTATTTATTTTTTCCAATTTAGGGCATGGTAGCGAAATTAAACAAAATGTAATTTCTGAATTTTTCGTACAGTACAGGATTTGGTTAAAACTTGAATATCTAAAGGTGATTCGTCGAGAGACAGATTATTTTGAAATTCTTTTAAGGAACTTAAGGATATGAGAGTCTAAAAAGGTAAATTTTCAGTTTGGACCGAATTTCTGTTGGGCTCGTTATACATCTTAGTTTCGGAGAGAGTTTATTCCAAGCCTTCGGCCCTGAAACTTCTGAAGTGCGATCTCCAAACTTAGTATTTGGATTGCATTTGGGTTATATCAGCCTTTCGATAGCCGATGACGTTGCTGATCTAAGAGTAGACTGCCTTAGAAGAATGTTTTCTGGAACGCACAGTTCGGTGATGTACAGTGGGGCCATTTCGTTAATGGATTTAAACACCATCCAGCACAACTTGTACTGAATTCTTTCAATGCACTTGAGCCAGTGAAGGTTCCGAAGGTGCTCTGAAATATGAGAATATTGAGATACCCCGGTGATAAATATCTACTTTGAATAATAACAAAAATCGGTTCTTATTTTTTATAGTTTTCGAAACAAAAGCTTTTACTCCATTCATAGAACAAAGTAAAAAAATCGTGAAGATATGTTTGGGATTTAAAAAAAAAAAAAAATCCTACGTATTTTTCTTTTTCCGGGTTTACACCAGAATTATTTTTAATTCGTTTCAAATTATGGGCAAAGTAAAAATATAAATAATTTGTGGTTTCTTTTTGTATTTATATTTTCACATTGTATTTTAAGAATGACTGATAAGTCAAGGAATACATTAAATAAAATCTAAAATAGAATAAATGTTTTTTAATTTATGACAAATTTCTCTTATTTGTAGTGTGTACAATCAGAGAAACTTTAAAATTACATCATAGTTCGATTGAAGTCAATTGAAGAGGTTCAAACAAATTATGTTTGTTATAAACAAAGATCGATGAATAACGAATAGCCAAGGCTAAAAATATATGCCCTCCGTTTTACGATGAGTTCAAGAAACGAATCTTTCTAGTAATTTCGACACCAAGACAGGCGTTCCGCTTTTGACTCAGTGCAAAAACGTTCAGGTTCGAGCAAGCTTCACTATAATATCTGTCAAACGCACTCAACGATTCTATATCTCGTCTGAGAATCATATATGGCAATCGATTCGTTGTTAACGAATTGAGCTATTAACACGAGAGTGGGCTACCCATGGAGTAACGATATAAGGAGATAAAGCTTATCTTTTTACCCAACCTATACAAATTTGCGATAAATCACTTTCTCCGATTTTTTACGTCGTAAACAATGAGAGAGAAAGAGACAAGAAAAGTCTTCACATAATATTGCAGCACTTCTAAGTATGTAAGAATGTTCTCCGTCCGCTCCAACTTCACATTTTCGAGCCGCATTACTTACATCAACAGATTTTGAAGATATTTCCTATATTTGTGTTGATTAAAAAACTTGCAGTGATTTTCCAAATAAATCAAACATGATGGTGATATGTGCTATGCGTAAATATTCAAATAAAACCAAACAAAGATTATAAATATTACTTTACAGAGGTATTTCAACAGTTTTAAATATTTTTGACCGAAATTTTGAATTTTTACATTTTTAATAAAATAGCGACAGAAAATCAACAAAAAGCTTCCATCATTAATAAGGTAAGCTTTCTGTTTTTAGTTTTAGTGTGATATTTTGACTTAATAAATCATTTAAATGGTGTATTGATATTATTTTGTTTAATGTGTTCAAACATGTTTATTGAAAATGTCCGAATTCCATGTGGGCGGTGACAAATAGGCTATCCAACATCCTTTGACTTATATTTGTCTCTTTCTATCGAGTCAGTATAAAGTCAATTGTCCTGACTACACTGTTTCTCAAAGGTACCTCTCCATGTCCTAGAAAGAGCTACTGAATAAAATTGTTGGATACACATAGAAGTGAGAAAAACGTCTTTTTACTGTATCTCTCTTGATACTAAAAATCACAAGAAAGAATAATCGTTTGACAATTTTTCATGTGAAAAATTACTTTGCAAGCGTAGGATTTGGTGAAGGTAAAAGGATTGATGAAAAACCAGTTTTCATATTTAAGCAGTGAGCTAGGAAAGCGTATTGTCAACTGTCTCGTCAGTCTATTGTCAGCTTTACCCAGTCGGTTTAAAAGAAATAAAATTATTCTCTGAAAGATTTTGTATTTATAATCAAATTCCAAAAGAATATGTCCCAATTTATTTACCACAACAGACTTTTTCTGGTAATAGTGGGTGATTCTTTCAGTTAATCTTTTAAAATGATGAGAATAAAACCAATAAAATGCTTACGCAAAATTCACGTCGGCTGTTTAAACATGCTTAATTAAGTCAATGTGAGCTGTCGTTTGTTCGTTGGCGATCTGCAGTCGCACCCCAGAACGATTCTAAATTAACGTCATTGTTGATATAATCTGAATCGATGTTTCGTGCTAGGGCCCCAAATGATTAAGTTTATCTTTGCAAGGCATACATTCCATTTGTGAAGTTGAAAAAAAATGACATTAACTTTTATTGATATTAATAAAAAAGTACATAAAAATTTTAATTAATTAATTTAAAAAATATAGGTACATATTAAAAGTTAGTTTTTTTTTTAAAATTTGCTACCTTCAAGAATCGAACCCTAATCAACTACGTGAAAGACAACTATGCACACCATTACATCATCAACTGTTGTAAAAACGGTGGCATTAATTTAATTTCAGAATGTTACGCACTCACATCAAAACCAAAATAATATTGTTTGATTTTTATTATAAGAAGTGAAAGCATATTTTCATAATGAATTAATCGTAATGATAATATAGTGTGAGGCCTTTGAAACAATTTTCATCCTACTTTTACAACTTTTATATTTATCTAAAAAAATAAAAATATTTTAACATATTTTCATGCTATTACTGAAATTCACCCTTTTTTCAAGAGACATCTCTATTTGAATAGCGCTTTTTATGTCAGTTTGGGATTAGAGGTAATACTTTATTTCACAACACCATCTAGATTAGGATATTCGTACTTCAATCCAAGTTAAGACCATGTTCATAGTTTCTCCAAGGATCCAAGAGTTCAAGATTCTTTAAATATTAGTCAAGAGAAAGACAACAGTTCTTGATTAAAAAGTTGCTTCAAATAGCTTTGGCTTTGTTTAATAATCATATTTGAATATCCGTGTCCTTTACAACCTTCATATTTTCCTTTTCACCTACTCCTGTCTCCAGATTCCTTTTTTAAAACATAGATCCACTGGCTCCGAACAGTAGAACTCTTGTGATGTACTTATTTGTACTTACCAACGAAAAAGAGTTCAAGTCACCACTTAATAATATTAGGATAATTTGTATAGCGCCGTTTTTGTGAAAAATCACCTCAAGGGCGCTGTATCATTTGTTCTACTGCTCTAATAAGGGACTCCCTAAATATCTTAAAACTTTATTTTTTGGACTTGAAAATAACGCTGTCAAGTCCGTACGTATATAAGTTGACATTTAACAAACATGTTAATTATAATGGAAGACATTTCTGAAAGAAGGAATAGCAAAGTTTAGGAAGAAAAAATTAACTACCCCCTCAGATTTTTTTTTTAACCTCTTATAACAATTATTTTCTTCTCATAATTTAATTTTATATTACTATTTTAAGGTTCTGATATATTTAGTTTTTTATATGGTGACATCTGTTTTACCGTTCGCGTGTTGATAACGGCTATAAATTAAAAAGACAAATATAGCAGAACTTAATAAGAATAAAAAATATAGAATTTAATTATAAAAATTAAAATGAAGTTCTAAAAATTAAAAAAAATATATATCTTAATCCTCCCTCCTCCCATTGGTTTTCCTAGAATTTCAGTTTAAATGATAATTTTCAAAATAAACTATCCACATAACCTACTCTAACCTTCAACCATTTTCTAGCTCAACTTTTTTCCTACACGTTTTTTCTTTACTGTGTTTTCCGCAAGTAAATCACCCGGCAAAACCATCTCCTTTGCCCTCTGTTTTGCAAACTTTAAGGATGAAACAATTTTAGATATGAATGAATTTTAAGAAAGTTTCAATTTTTTTAAAAATCGTTAACAATGTAAAAATAACTGACTTATAATGGAGAATCATATATTTTTAAGAAACGAACTGAAATATTATTGGCAATATGAATACATTCTGACAAACCGTAAATCAATTAATTTTAATTTGTTTAATCAAAAGTAATAAGATTCGACAAACTCATATTTTGTTAATATTTGTCTCTAAGCGAAAAATAACAGTTCTTTGTGAATATCGCGCAGAAGGTACACAAAGCAATAAGTTGATAAAGGGGAATACGGTTATCACAAATACACTCAAAGTATCGTTAAGCCGAACCTAGGGTTAGTAGTTGTCTAAAGTATTTCAAAAATATATTGTTTTGACTATTGAACGAGTATTAATAATCTTCAAAGAATATTAAAATAGAAAAAGATGCATAATATTAAAAAAAGATTAGGTTGTAACCGAGACTCGAGCTCGCAACCTCTACTCTGTCCGGGACAGCGTAAAATAATATTTGGATAATTTGTAAAGGACCGTTTTTGTGAAAATCAACTCAAAGGCGCGGACCCATTAACCGTCTTAAAAATCTTATACTTCTTGAATACTGTTAAAAATTTAATTTTTCGTGTCTTTTTCAATTTCCTTATTTTTTTAAGTATATTAATTTTCTTTCAATATAATTAATCAATATTCCAAAAAAGCGTAAAGCTTCAATAACTTATACATAATTAGTGATGAATACATTTTCATTTTATTAAATTTGGTTTGCTTGATCTATTAAGGTCTTTAGGTTTCTGTTAGGTCAACCTTATATAATTTTTTCGTCAAGCTTAATTAATTTTTGCTAATAATTTTTACAAGGAAAAGGTGGATTTCAATTAAGAAGTTTTGTCGTTTAATGCACTATGTATTTTTATTACGTAGAGAACTCTGAATTCTCCAGGTGACATTTACTTTTTCCTGACCTCGAACAATTTGCTAAAAACATTAAATTCTTTATCTTTTCATGAATAAGATGATTCCATCTGAGGGCAAGTAGGTACTTTCCAACCCCGAAAAACAGATTCTTGAAAGCTACAGGAAATTATATTAAATAATTTTTTTTTGCAAAGCGAAACACTCCGGCTATAATACGAGTCCAACTAAAAGTTTTCTAATATTATTATCAATATTTTGAGCTTTTCCTCAAAATGGAAGTATATTTTTTTCCATTATATAAAGAGTATTTTTTTCTTTGTGAAATATGAAAACATTTCTAATATTACATAGGCCTTCAGACTCTTCATCGACAATTCTAATACATAAACTTAATACTATGTGTTTTCTGCAATACAATTTTTTTTTTTTTTCATACACACTAAATACTTTGTACGCGATTGGAGTCGTAGGACAATGCGATGTTTTTCATAACGCAGATTCGGAGAAAAGTTGAAGAGATTTGCCAGCGTAGCGTTACCTGTGATTTGAAATATTGCCCCCGATTGGGGTATGTTGTGAGGCTGAAAGTAGTGGGGAGGGGAAGGATATGGCAAATAGGAAGAATGGGAAGTACCTGGCTATTAAAATCTAGTCACCAAACATAGCTAAAGCCATTTCAAACAACGTTTCGATTCTGAATGGTGGTCTTTCACCAGAGCTCTGGAACGTGGCGCAAATATACTAATTATTATTTTGTATGATTTAAATGTGTAATGACTAATATTTATAAAATAAAATTTATTGACAACGCGTAGGTTTGAACCCGTGACCTTTGGATTCGAAGTTGAGCGTCATACCACTCGACCATGAAGGTCGTCAAACTAGTGATGTCGAGTAAAAAAATGATTGCTTATTAAATAAGTATTTTTAATTTGTTCCATTCAAAAAGAGCAGTAGCTAAAATAAATAAATATGATACAAAAATGAAAATGTCTGTAAATAAATAGGTAAAAGTGGAATAGTTGGTTGTTGTGTCCCTTCCGGATAGAAGAAAAGTTCAGAGTTCATATCTTGGTCACGACCTAATCGTTTTTAATTTTCAGTGTCATTTTTCATTGAATTTAAAAAATACAGTTAATTTAATTTGATTGATTAATACTACAAAAAAGAGTAAAACATTAATAGCTTGACTGTAATTTTAATATTTTAAGAAAATTTGTTTTTAGCTGCGGCAAGGAATATTGACTATCGAAGAAATATTTTGATATACGATTCACGTGATATCAAATTTTTGTGTGTGACTGAAATATATCATCACAAATAAAAGTATGACTTAAATAGGAAAAAACAAACCTTCAAAGATAAAACATTTACAAAAGAAAAAAAAGTAGAATACAACATTCTTGTTTTGAAAAAAAATTGTGTTGCTAAATAAAAAGGGGTGGGGGAAAATACAAGCTATTAAGATCTTTTCAATAAACATCGCAAAACCTAGACGATGCTTAGAGCTTTTTTTAACTATGAATTGCAAATCCGTTTTAGTTTATTTCTGCACGTGAAAAAAAAACAACACAAAAATACACTATTTAGTAGCCGCCTTCTCGAACTCACGGCCTTTCGTTCTAGGTTCTGTTAAACCGTTCTGATATGAATTTCGTCCAATAATATTACTCAGATAACTTATATAGCGCCGTTTTTGTAAAATATCACCTCAAGGGTGCACACTTTCTCGATGTTGATAAGAAATGTGAAAATATTCTCACATTAATTTTTCTACATTGAATAAAGGCACAGAATACCTTCTAAAAAAGGCAAACACGTTAAAGTAGGCAACTGACAAAAAATAAGTAAAATAAATCTTTTTAGGCTTAAATATTGAAAGGCCTTTCAACATTATTGGAAAATATTCAAAGGCATTGAGGTTTTTTTTTTTTTGACTTTTCTTGGGACTTGATTTTAAAAATTAAATGTTTTTAAATTTGATGTACAAATTTTATACTAAATTACATTAAAAAAAAGAGTTTCTTGATAGTTAAGTGACTTGATTGATCAGTAAATCCTAATATATTTTAAACAAATCGTTTCAAAGAAGTTTGGTTATGAAACCAATGCTTGTGGCATATAAATATATTTCAATGTGAATATTAAACACGAGTCCGTAAGTCTGGAGGAAACGTAATATTATTTAGTTTTATTATATACACGTTATGTTATATTCGTTCACTTTCCGGCTTTTTTCTATTTTCACACACCTACAACATAACCAGTTAGTTGACAAATTGAAAAATGCGTCAAGCTCCCACCCGGGCGTCGTGGGTTCAATTTATTTGAAAGCAAGTTCTCAATCTTTGCAAAAGCAACATTTTCCACATTTATTGTAGTTTTTCAAATATTGTCAGGTTATTCATAAACCAGGAATGTTCGACTTCTTCATAAAAAGGTTTTATGAAAAAGCATTCGTTTACTTTAATAATAATACTTTCTAAAGGCGTTCCCAAGGATGAAATTGGACTTTATCGAATTTCAAAGCGCCCTTTAGGTGATATTTCTTTCACGAAAACGGCGCTATAAAAATCAGCCAGTTATTAATAATAATTATATTTAAATAATAAGTATAGCGCCGTTTTTGTGAAAAATCACTACGACACACGATACTGATAAAAAATACACTTTAAATTTTGATTTAAATTAAATAAACATTACCTTAATTTTGATAATCAATAGTGCATTATAAAGCTAAATATGATTAAAAAAAAACTCAAGTGTCTTCATTCAACGGCACCGAACTTGAAGTATACTAAGAGGCTATATAAATTGAGGAGGGAAAGGAGATGGAGAATATAAAAATGTGGACTGAATTCAATGATGTCTTCAGAACCATAAATGTACCTTAATGTCATCTCTCCTTTAGACTTGGTCATTAAAAAATCATTATATTGATGAATATTTTGTTTTTCCTAGAAAAGATTTCCGTGTGCATCATATACCCACTCAATTTTATTTAAAATTTTCACTACGATTTTTTTTCATGTGACAGCTGTTTAGTTATTTTTGAAAAGTTTACTAAACAATTAACATTCTGGCAGTGCTCATTAAAAAAAATGATAAAAAGCCTTTCCAAGTCAAATACGTAGATCTTTATGACCGTCTATTGTACGCATTATTCAAGGCATACCTAGCTTGTTAGATCTGGAACTATGATTAAACACAGAATGTATTTTCAGCTTCAGATGGCTTTAAAAAATAGTGGACTGTAAATAATAAACTATACCACTTGATGGATGTGTCTAATTGTAGCTTGTAAAAAGATCATGGAATGCGGGAAAAAATGGAAAACCATTCACTCACCGATGAAGTGGAAGTAAGAGTTCTTTTTACACAATTGTATTATTAACAAAATAAGTACACCACACTGATTTTAGTCTTCCTATTCACAAAACATCACAGTCATTTTATATTATTTGGAGAACAAAACAACAAACCGATGAACAAGCGAAACGAACGAGCTAACACGTTTTTTTCATACCAAAACTCCTCGATTCGATATTCTGTTGTTTCGAACACGGTGTTAAATACGGAATTCGATAGAGCGAAATGGCAGGATAGGTAGGGAACTTGGGTAAAAAAACACCGAGGTAAGAACTTAATAAATTACCACGTTGAAATCCAACATGGCTAAACCCATTTTCTTTCTTCGGGTGCCCTATCATTTATTTGTATATTTATGGTTGAAAATAGTCTCACCTGGTAATTGGTTTACAGTCAACCGTAATGTCTTTTTGCACATTGACAGAGGTTTCTTAGCCACGGAAATCTTCTACGTCCTACGTCTTCATATTTCATTATTCTCATTTCGGGTAACATGCGGAACTTATTGCTGTTTGGTATGTGACTAAGGCGAACCATTTATCTTCTCGATATTATTGTGTAGCGGTTACATTTTCTTGTTACCCACAATCATCATTTCAGTATCCGGGCTGCCCTAGTAATATTTTGTGAAACCACATTTGAAAAAGACCTATCTTGTTTATTGAGTTGTTTTTTCAGTGTCCGAATTCAGCATGCGTTCTGGAAAATTAGTATTATCTATCAGAGGCTTGAACAGAGAATTAATTAGGGTAGGCAGTAGAAAAAAATATGATGATGGAGATCAGTACCAAGAAATATCAATGATTTCTATTGGATTTGTTCTGTAAAAGCACTGCTTTAGACCAGTGGCGGCATATGAGTTTTTAATGTGCTGGAGTGGTAAGATTAAAAAATACGACATTGTTAGTGTTGTTGTAGCCGAAAATGATTTTTATTTTTTTTCAAGATTTTACTTTTTGTATGAAGATTTGGTGGTTCACCGCACGGATTTCTGAAAAATCTTCATTCAAAAAGTTGAAATTTCGAAAAAAAAATAATGTTTTCGGTTACAACAACATCAATGATGACGTTTTTTTTAATTTTACCACTCTAGCACACTAAAAAGTCACTCAAGTCAAGTTTAGACACCAACAAACTTACTAACACAAACGAGCAACTTAAACGCGCAACAGCTCACAGCATACATATTTTGTGTAGTCTCGTAAGCATATAATAATCTATTTTGAAGTTGGCGGTTTGAGCATATATGGTTAAGGTTTTTGACATGTTATAGTAGGAAAGTCGGTGAGGCGGATTAGCTAAATTTCGTACATATTTTTGAAAGCGTAGATTCATTTTTTGCAATAATTTCATATTATTTATTTCAATGTTATACGCATTTGTATGCGAGTGAGGCAGTGCTTATGTACCTATATCAAGTGCACGCCTCTATTATTCATTGGTACTTATCTCGATCTTAATATTTCCTTTGATTAATCCTCCCGTGTGCCTAGTGAGATCATTTTGCTATCTTCATATCTACCGTGATATGTGTTGTACTTCATAACCGTTGGTCGTTTTTTTCTGATAACGTTTGTAGTTCTTCGTGGTCAAGTTTGATATACTAAAAAGGAATAAGATTTTACAAAAATGGCACTAAAAACATTATCTGGGTATTGTTATTTGACGATATTTATAGCAGAACGATTTCTTCTTAGAACCTGAAACGATAAACCGTGAGTTCAAGACTAAAAGCGGGTAATAAATAGTGTATTTTAGTGTTGGTTTCTCCCGTGCAGAAATAAAAAAAAACGTATTTGCAAATTATAATGAAAGAAGCTCTTAGCATCGTTCTGGAGAGAGACCTTGCTTGAAATGGCTTTTGCAATGTTTATTGAACGGATTTAAAAGTTTATGTATCCCCCACCCCTTTATCTTTAGCCCTACAACATTTTTCAAACTGAGAATATTGTAATTCTACTTTCTTCTTCTTAAGTAAATATTTATCTTTAGAATGTTTTTTTCTTACTAACGTAATACTTTTATTTTTAATGATCTATTAAGTCGAACACAAAAAATGATTTTACGTGAATCGTATATCAATTATTTCAAGCTGAAAAATCTATTTTACTCCATTTGTTTTCAACTTCCTTTTTATTAACAAGGCAGTCCTTAATTTATATTTACACTGAGTGATGTTTATTAAGTTTGAGTTACATCATGCCGTTTCGGACATTAAGATTAGGATTTTAGTTATCTGCAATCCATTGGCTTTTAATTTATTCACTTTTAATTTTATTGGTGATTAAATTTGTTTGCATTTGAAACACTATTAAGTTTTTATAAAATTTGGTGGTTGGTTCTAGAAGTACGTTTTTCAGTGCTTTAACAGCAAATTTTAATGTATTTTCGAGCATAAATTACAAGTGTTCAAAAATGTCCTTGGTAAAAGATTAAATCTTTAATTTCAACCTTTAGTGTATACAGCACAAAAATATTCACTAAACATATTATTTATACTTGTCAAATCACCATACACTTTAAAACTCGATATTTTTCTTTAATATTTACATATGTTCATTTATAAATAATATTTCTTTAAAAGTTTTTTGTTCTTTCGATATTCAGATTTCCATTTGTTGTTTAAAAGAAATCTACTATTTCACAAAAAACTGAGAACTGTCAAATAAAAACCATCACAGCTGTTGTTATTGTGATGAACATAGAAAAGAATAAGATCTCGGAGCCGATGAGAAAATAAAAAGAAAATGAAAAGAGACAGGTTAGAAAAACCCAGCTTCATAGATTTTGGTTAGATTTTCAAAGTTTCCCAGACTTTGTTCAAGACCTATTATCTGTAGCAACGCGTTCTAATTATTTCAAATAAATTTATTTTTCCTTCTGTTCATTCTCCTAACTAACGGTTACTCAACGAGTTTGAGCTGTGAAAACAACAATAATTCACATTAAAAATGAAATACATTTCTATGTGAGGAAAAACATTTCTCTGACATATTTACTGTATAACACTCATTCATGGCATGTTTACCAGCAATGACATAACGAGGGGTGTATGGTTTACAGCGAACACAATTATATTGCTGAAGTGTTAAAAATACTCAATGTATATAATGATCGAAAAAAAATATTGTGCACACTTTCACCTAATACTTTTACCTTACCCAAAAGCATGTCAGATAGTACAATTAATTTTCTTGAGCAAAAAAATAAGATGACTAGCTGTAATTTTTTTATAATCAATAAACAATAATATGTATTTTTTAAGAATGTTAGAAGACTGAAGGAAATGAGGGAGAGGAACAAGAAAAAGGAGAGACAAATTAGGCTCTTTAAAACAATTTGAAAAAATTACTCATGAGAAAAAGTACACAAACCAAAATAACGGAGTTTTCTATACGGCTTCGCAACAGTTTGAAAACGTGAGTGCCGACGTACTCCTCTCTTTTGACTTGCACGCAGTTGAAATCCTAGCATGCCCAGCTAAAATTTTGTATGAGTAGAGCCACAGATAGTGGCCGCACTCCTTCATGTAGAGATATAAACAAAATCTGAATTCATTCCAGCATGAGGCAACATTCTAACCTCACGTAGATTTTAAAGAGTCTAGCCACTCTCCAGCCTGTAGTAAACCAAAAGAGAAGTATTATATTCTCAGAGAGTTTGAAGAACGATTCTCGACATTTTACTGTCTTTTACTACTAACCCCTCGATGTGAAGTTCGAAATGTAAACCTACTTTCATACAATATTTCAAGACGATAAAATAATAATAATAACAGAGAATTTATATAGCGCAGTTTTGTGATAATATATTTCACCCCAAGTGCGCTTCATACTAAATTACCCAACCTAATGTAACAAGGAGAAAATAAAATAATATATAATATGTTTACAAATTGAAACTATCTAAAATCATGATCGTTATCATAAATCATAAGAGAAAAACATTAAAATATGGGTATAACAGTGCATGTATACATCAACAGATTGAAAAAGAGCAATTTACTAGAAACAAGGGTGTAAAAATCTAGATGAGAAGTATGTATTCATATCAACAAATTTGTTAAAAAAAGAAAAATAAATCATATTAAGGACAGTTAAGATGTTGGTACTTAAAAAAAAAACACGAATCAAGTATTATAAGCTGACGATTCTAAAAATGCGAACAGTGTGAATATGACAAGTAACAAAAGAATAATAAAATATTTAATGACAGTAAAGATAGGGTTTTCAATAGACAGTAAGGACATTGATTTGTAAATAAACAGGTAAGGAGAAAAAACATGATGTACCCGAGGTAGGTAAAACTAAATGCTCCGATGAAAGTCAAGACTACACACATTTAAGGAAATTGAAACGGAGCTGGTTTTGTTTAGTCCACTTAGAAATATCATCGACGTCAGCTCAAAGATGCAGGCAACCCTAAAAATTTCCAATTTGTAGCAATATTTTGAGATAGTCTGCAAAAAGGATAATGCCAGATAAATAGATGACTTCAGCAATGTCATGAAAACGGGGAAACTCGGAAAAACCGGAAACTCAGCGGGTTGGAAGATTCCGTGTTCCACAAATTGCTCTCTGTTTTCAAGGTAACTCCCAAAAAATGACAGTATATTAACAGTGAAAACGATTTGTGCAAGTTTTGTGAGCACAATATCGTGATTCACTGTTTCTTTTTATACTCTTTTTCATAGTTAATACCGCACAAGAAACCCAACTGCTCCCAACCGTCTAGAGCCAGTGAGACTATGGCGTCTCTAAATGGGGTATGTTGTGAGGCTGAAGGTAGTGTGGAGGGGAAGGACACGGGGAATAGGAAGGTTGGGAAGTACCTGGCTATTCAGATTTAGAATAATAATGTTTCTTTATACCGGAGAGTGGAGAGGTTAGTGCGATCCCACATAGATATAATGCTACTTATTATTTATGTTATGACCTTGAAGTGACAATACATGGAGGGAGAGATAATTATTTTTACCCAACCTACACAAACTTGCGATAAATGAACTACTCCGGGTTTTAACGTTGTACACCATGAGAGAGAAAGAGACAACACAATTCATAGACCGCTTCTATATACTGTAAGGATGATCTTAAGCTCCTGGTTCATCGCGGGACTCCACCTACATTTTTTATTATGCCACTAAACTTGACACAACTAAACGGTTTTTTAGGTTATATGCTATATTTTTGTTGATAAAAATACTGTAAAAAAGTGGCTATACGAATAAACAAAAACATTATGTCGATATGTGATATGAATGGATGTATAAATACCGTAGCCTTAGTCTTAGCCACACGCAGGTGCGCCGAGTAAGATTAAAATCATCGAAATAAGTCAAAAACTGACTTCACTGCCTTGGATAGATACTACTCTACCAACTCTATGGTTACGACCTACCTGGTCAAGCGGTTAAGATCGCCAACGACCAATTGAGAGGTCTCGGGTTCGAATTCCTTCGTACAAAATTTAAAAAAAATTGTGTGTTGTTTCACATTTAATTCAAATAAAATAATATATAGTAGATATATTTATGACACGTTCCAAGGTGATAGATACTCTCAGTATCGCCTTGGTAAAAAAATCACAACTAATGATTGAAAAATTGCTTGAATTGGCTTAAGCCGTATTTGATGACCAGGTCTGAGTAGCTGGATATTTATCAATCTTCACAATACCCATCTCTTTGACCTCCCTCTCTCTTCAGTCTCCCAACATAACTCAAATGGGGATGCGATAGTCCTACTGGTTCCGAGCAGTTGAGAATCACATTTAAATACATTTAAATTGGTGATATTTATTTCGCTCTCCAAAAGAATCGTCTTAAAATAACCGTCCAATAAAATAATTCATATTAATAAAAGGCAAAAGTTTACTTTAACAAAAAGGAAATGATAATTTTTTTTTCGGATTTTTTATATCCTATTTTATATTTTCGCAGACATTTTCAAGTTTAGATTTTCCGCGAACGTAATAATTTGCGAGTTTATTATTTAGACTTGCTCTTCAAAACGAGATTTCTTGTTTACTTCGCAAGAGTTATTTGAGTATAATATGTCTTATTTACATCCGGGATACGACTGAAGTTGGTATGTTGAAATACAACATGATTTCGTTATTTTGTTATTCAAACAATAGTACTGTACCTGCGACATACACGTAGCAGATGATATTGTCATTTTATTAAGAATAATATGAATTGCTCATTAAATAATAATTATGTGAGAATAACTAGATTACGGTTTACATAAGATAATGGAATTGAAGAATTTATACAATATAGATAGAGTACCTAGCCTAACGTATTTTATAAACATGTTTAAATTTTCTTCTAGGCATCAACATAAAATTAATAACGGTTAATTTATATAAAGCGGTATTGTGAGACTTGTAGTTCACTTCATGTGCGCTTCACATTAAATTACCTAACCCAATTTACGAGAGCATAATATAATATAACAGATATGTATGCAAATTAAGTCTATCTAAAATCACTATAGTTATCATAAACAATGAAAAACTGTTCAGATATGGGTATGTACATCAATTAATTAAAAAAAAACAATTTACTAGAAGCTAGCAATGTAAAAAATCTAGATGAATACTGTGTATAAATATGAACTAATTAAAGCAGGAGAAAAATAAATAATATTGAGAACAGTTAATGTGTAGGTACTTAAAAACATCAATATTAGATTATTAAAAGGTAACGATTCTAAAAATGCTCACAGTTTGAATATAACAAAAAAAAACAAGTAAGTGTTTTGAGACATAAGCATATGATTTTCAATAGACAGTAAAGACATTGAGTTGCAAGGATACAAGTGGGAAGCAATCCGAAACTAAGCAAATTAAGGACGTTTCAAAGAAATATGGCCATAAAGCTTAAGATTTGGTAGAAATTTGTCACTCGCGAAATGTTTCCTGTTTTTTAGTAATTTTATTCCATAGTATTGTCTTGAGCTGTCTATGTCATTAGAACGAACATTCCGAGAAAAAAAATAAAAAAAAGTTTGCCAATTTTATGTCACAAGAGCCTAACCTTCTTATATTTCAGATAACTATGAGGTAAGATTACTACTTATGGAAGGTAATGGGTTCTAAAACAAAACTAAAAGGGATGTTTTAGTAGATTATTACAAACGTCGTACTAAAATAGTATATCCAGTAAAATATTTAAATCATTTTTTATTGTTTTTAAGAACTCAATCTCAAACTATTTGACAATGTCTTTGGAAGGCAAAACAGCTGTCATGCATTAACATAGTTACACAGCAGAGTTTTTTTCTAATAAAAATAGGTTTTAAAATTTAAATAATCAGTATCACTATAAATCATTGCTTTATAGATAACTATAAATAATAATTATTCTAATTTACCGATAGAAATATGGATGTAATACTTGGATATGGAATTTTAAAATCCGGTTTACAACTTTACTACCCCAAATGAATATTCAAATGGCAAGTATTCATAAACAAATCGGTAGAAGAATTTATGGGAATTCGCAGAAGGAATCAGAATCAATTTGTTTTTCTTATGCGTAAAATGGCTCTACCATAGTTTAAAAAATCATCAGGTTGGCTTACAAATAGTCCGCTCTTTTTGATTTCATTAGCAATGAAGACTCTGCACAGTTTTTCAATTTACAAACATTAACTTGCCGAAGAAATGTAGCGCATTCATTAATATTATTTAAAATCGTACACAATTTAGTTGGTAGCCCCGATCTCTTGCAACTACTATTATTCCAAGTTCCAAATCGCAACAGTAGAGAACCACGTACTGTTCACCTCTCTCTTGGTAACACGAATTCAAAACAAAACTCTTTCATTTACAGGTCTACAAACTTATTCAATATAAATTATTACCATATTGACATTTTTAACTCGACTTTGCGTGAAATTAAACAAAAATCCATTAAACTTTGACATGAAGCACTCACTTTGTGGTAAGACATAAATAAAAGTAACTTTCAATTGACACCACTTTATTAAATACATATAAAAATCGGTTTTGGCTCAACTTGAACCTTATTTAGGGTTAAACAAATTTGTATTAAATTGTATTTGGATTTAATACATACTTGTTCAACCCTGAAGAAGGTTCAGGTTGAGTCGAAACCGGTTAGTACTTTTATCTAATAAAGTTGTGTCAAAACAAAATTACTTTTATTTAAAATTTAAAAATCTATTACCTTACTGCACCCAAACTAGATCGCTGAAACTAATCATCATGTGCTTTCGTCCTTCTTCTCTTTATCCCATTCCCATGTTCCTTTTCACCATTTTTTCCCCCCCCACCAGCTTAGTTTAGTTACAAAAACAAAATACTTTTAACTGTCACACTTTACTTGTCATTTCATCGTCATCTGTGCAAAATTAATAATTGACATAGTTTATTGGTTTTATTATTATATACACGTCGATCACAAATCTGCTGTTAATTTTCAAAAATATAAATTTTTTTTTACATAAAAGAAAAAAGCTCCAACTTTTTTATTTTTTTTACGTGAATACTGCACAAGAGTCTCAACTGCTCCCAACCATCTAGAGCCAGTGAGATTATGGCATCCCCAAAAGGGGTTTTTTGTGAGGCTTAAGGTAGTGGAGAGGGGAAGGAGATGAGGAAGGGGAAGGTTAGGAAGTTCCTGGCTATTCAGATCTGGTTATCAAACACGGCTAAAGCCATTTCAAGTAACGTTTCAATTCTGAATGGTAGTCTTCAACCAGGGCGATACTAAGAGTATATACCACTTTGGAACGTGCCGCAAATATACTACATTTTATTTTAATCAATTAAATGTGTTATGATTAATACTAATTAAATAAAATTTCTTTGCGCACGCCGGGTTCGAACCCACGACCTCTGGATTCGTAGTCTAGCGTCTTACCACTCGAACATGCAGGCCTGAAACTGGATTAAAAAAAGTCAAGCACCGGTCGATAATAATACAAAATATGAAAATAATAGACATAACAAAACAAAAATCATACTGCACAAGAACACAACTGCCCGGAGCCAGTAAGACAATGAAACCCCCAGTTTGAGTACGTAGTAAAGTTGAAAGGATTAGAGAGGGGAGGAAGATGGAAAATTAGAAGGTTGGGAATTATCTAGGATTATCTGCCTATTCAGAACTGGTCATTTAACATGGTTATAGCCATTTCAAGCAACTTTTCGATTCTGAAAAGTGGTTTTTGCACTTATTAAATTATGATCTCTCAAAATCGTTTATACTGGTATGTGAAATGATTCCCATAAATAAATATAAATTTTATATCCTCGGCCGGATTTGGACCCACGATCTCTGGGTCTGTAAACAGCAATCTAGTCTTTCACAGAATTCAAATCCATTATTTGCTTAGCACGAAAAAGGTTTATCTTGGTTATTCCAAACCAAGGGGTTAAAATATCTACTTCCCGGATCTTCCCATTTTTTTCCGCTGCCGGAAGTGTTGACATTGGTCGTAGAAAATCCGAATTATTTTACTAGGAAGGATCGGTTCGTGTTCAATATTTTCGATGAAGCACAAGATAAATATATCTGCAGAACTTTTGTTCATAAATAATAGATATAAAGAAATATTTTTGTTATCATTAATGTTGGATTTGAAAGAGATAATTTGTAAGGCTCTTACCTTATTATTATTTTTTATCCAGTTCCTACCTGATCTAACCATTTCACTATATTTGATTTCCGCACTCAACAATACCGAGTTTGAAAACAGATGACAATCAAGACACGTCGGTATGGTCGAATGGTAAGACGCTCGACTACGAATCCAGAGATAGCGTGTTAGAACCCGGCGTGCACAAATAAATTTTATTTAATTAATATGTGTTATAACACATTTAATTAAAATAAAATAAAATAAAGTATATTTGCGGCACGTTCCAGAGTGATCGCCTTGGTGAAAAACCACCATTCAGAATTGAAACGTTGCTTGAATTGGCTTTAGCCGTATTTGGTGACCAGATCTGAATAGCCAAGTACTTCTCAACCTCCCCCTTACTCATATCTTTCCCTTACCCACTACCTTCAGCCTTAAAACATACCCGTATGCCACGTAAAAAAAAACACAGAACAGAGTTATGTGAAAAAACGTGTTCGTTCGTTGGTGTCTTATTTGGTCGTTCGTTTTATTGTTTTTCTTCAAATTATATTAAACTTAAGTGTTTTTGTTGTGGTGTTCGTTAATAAAAACAATTATAAGAATAATCAAAATATTGAACATCAACTTCATCTGTAAGTGAATTGGTTTCCTTACTTCCTTAATATAATAATATCTCCGCATCCATAATTAGACATTTCCATCAAGTGGTAAAGTTTTATCGTTTTACAGTTCAGTATTTTCCAAATTCATCTGAAGCTGAAAACACGTTCGGTGTTTTATCGCAGCTTCGGATCCAACAAATATGATTGATTCAAATCATTAAAAGTGTCGTTGGAGGAGTAATAATAAGAGACGAATGATGTGGTACGTAAAATGAACGTGTTTAGGGAGACAAGTGATCCAAAATATCCATCTCCTTAGAGCTGCAGATGGTTTCTATAGCAAATAACAAATAACTTGCCTGGCCGGGAATCAAAGATAAAGTTATAATGACGATTTCTCAAAGCTTCGGTTTAAATACGCGCTTTTTGAAAAATGTGAATACTTTTATTTTTTTATCGTGAATACCGCACAAGAGTCCCAACTGTTCTCAACCATCTGGAGCCAGAGGGTCTATGGCATCCCAAATTGGAGCATTTGTGAGGCTGAATATAGTGGGAGAGAAGAACGAGACAGGATAGAGAAAAGTTTGGAAGGACCTGATTTTTCAGATTTGGTCACCAAACATTATTAAAGCATTTAAATATTTTTTTCTTTAAAAACAAATACAAACATTCCTGAGTTACGGATAAATTATTATATTAAAAACTTTATTACTGTCACAATAAATGTTTCTTGTTAATTAATTAAGCTAGCAGAAGAATTTAATCCACCACGCCCAGGTGGGAATCGACGCGTTTGACCACTCAGTTACTAACCGGTCAAAGCAACGTTTTGATTGTGAATGGTGGTCTTTCACCAGAGTATCAACCACTCTGAAACGTGCCGCAAATATACTAAATATTGTTTAATAAATGTGAAATAACACGTATAAATTAAACAAATTTTATTTTCGCTCTCCGGATATGATCCTGCAACCTCTGTTCCGAGTTTAAATCCCACAAGTCTAGGTGGCTTAAATGATTTTACAATGCAAATAACACATTTTACTCGCAATTTTCAAAATCACCCTAATGTTGAATTTAAAACGAGAAAGCGGATATTTTATAGAGTTGTTCGATATTTTATTAATACGTTAAAATAAAATAACACTTTGTTTTAAACCACGAATTCATTATGTTTTAACGCAAACCAGTTTCGCCTAGAAGAAAATATAAGCATAATTTACATATAAGAATAAAACAGAGCTATCAGGTATGTATAGGTACAAAAAAATAATAGAGTGAGACAGTATTTACTACAATAAAAGGAAGAGAGAGAGCAAATATCAGAGAAAGGCAACAATTGAATGTAGGTACTGAAAACATATTACAAAGAAATGGTAAATAAACAAGCGTACATAATGGAGACATAATGATGTCATGTTAGGAACAGACAAAGATCCTGGCTTGAATTTTGTTTTTATTTACAAGACAGAGACATATTACAGTATTATTGGAAAATGTGCTACTTAATAATGGGTGAATTTGGGAATAAAACAGTCACTTGACTACAATTCTTTCGATATTATATTTACCCTAACGAAGCTTGCTCTAAGCTAAGCCGGTTGCCGTTAAGACATCAAAAAGTCGTGGTTTCAAACAAACACGTGTTCTTTTCTTTTAATATAATGAGATATATATAATCCTAGATGTCCTAAACTTCAAACAACTATATTCGAAGAATATCCAATATCACCAATTTAATAATGTCCTAATTTCTAGAACCTTAAGGCAGTCACACATAAAACTCTTTAATATCCCAGCCTATAAAACCGCTTTCGAACAAAAAAGTTTGAAATACAACGCCATTAAGCAATTCAATTCTCTGCCTAGCACCATCAGAAACATACAAACCAAAAGCTCATTTCAAAGCAATATCATCACTCACCTTAAAAAGCAAGTTTAATTTAGTTCTTATTATGTAGATTCTATATCTTCAAATTTGTCATTTACTTATATTATTTTTATTATGTTTGTACTATATTTTCGATATTAACATATTACTATGTAGCTAAAAAACCACTTTTGCAAATTGCCACCCCAACACAGGCTTATGCCTAGTGGGATGGGCAATATACCAACCGACAAAAAATGTATTTTTAAGTAAAATAATAAATAAATAAACAAATGCCAAACCAACAAGTGATTGATTCTTTTGAAAAAAATAATTACCATGTTTAAAAAAAACTGTTCGACATCAAAATTAATACGAAAAAGCATTCAAAATAAGCTAAATATCTAATACGAGCATTTATTTATACCCGGTTATAAACCAAAATGTTTTCATGTGATTAGTGAGAATAAGACATCCTAATTCTATTATTTTCCTATCCTGATGCGAAACTATGTTATTATGTATTATATAATCGTATTGCGTGGTTACTGTAATAGTCCTCCATTATACTAATATGTCTTTCATCTTCCGTAATATCTTCTATTAGACATGTTTTATATTGTTCCTTTATGATACTCATTAATAAATTTGTGCCAGCAATATCGAATCTGATATATTCAAATAAGTAAAAAAATACCTTAACGTGAATATAGTTTATAATCGTAAGCTAAATTTGATGAAAAAATAAATATATTTTCTCAATTTCTGTTTTAAATTTATTTTGCATTTAGTGAAAAATTCATTGAATATCCTAAAAATTATTAACTTTTACTACGTAAATAAATTTTAAAATCCTAAATATTTCTCTCTCATTAAGAATCTTAATGAATCTAGCTCTTTATTAATCTGTGAAAAAAAAAACCAGTGTAACAATATTCCACTTCAAAACTGTTGTAGAAGCTAGGTACTTAAGGTACTAAGGAATAAAAAAGGAGATAAACATGTATGTTTTGAATCCTCAAAATCTTTGTTCTGTATTGTGAGCATTTTCGTTTACAGTAAAAAAGTCAGCAGACAACCACAGCTTTATTCATTTACGTTGTATTTTAAATCAACCGTAAGAAGGTCTTCTGAGATAAGAGAAATGGTACAAACCTGAAAATCTCTTCATTTATTTGTTCTCCCTTATCGCTGAAAGAAAACTTTCAGCTGCTCTCTGATCCTTATTGAAAGAGCTTACCGTGTCTTTCATTTCGTTCAACTTTAAAGGATATATTGCTAAAAGTTTATCACTTGACTACGATTCGAAATCATGGAAGTTTCACATATCCGGGTTCTTGACAAAATGTAGTTTCAGTTCTGAGAACAACGAAACCTATTTTGAGAATCGTTGAAAAATGAGAGGCTCGCTCTTTTCTTGAACGAATAAATAGAGTAAATATAAAATGATTTTCCTGTAATATGAAATAAGCATGTAATATATTGTAGACATAATAGAATATTACATAACATGTATTATTATTTCTCATTGATTTCGACATATGGCCTTACCAG
Organism: Drusus annulatus; assembly: GCA_022651775.1. Taxonomy (NCBI): domain Eukaryota; kingdom Metazoa; phylum Arthropoda; class Insecta; order Trichoptera; family Limnephilidae; genus Drusus; species Drusus annulatus. Next base: position 450,157 of record JAGWCC010000160.1, on the reverse strand, counting down.
AGGCTGTACTCGCAAGGATAAATATTAAAGTTTTACCGAATTTCACCTCTAGAAGTCACAATAATTAAAAAGTTCAAATTACGTTCTGCCGGTATAATATAAGGGTAAGCAAAAAAGCTTTGTGATTCACTTAAGGCTTTTTAAAAATAAATGTTCATTTTTTTATTAACTCTTCACAGGCATGAGGTAATTAACTTCACTCAGGGCCTATGTCATCTTTGTGAATGTTGTGTGGAAGCTTTTTTGAGGAAATTAAGTTGTGAACCAGAGTCTTCAAAACACCCATGTTGTGAGAGGGAGAAAACACAAAAACTGGCAACTAATTTCATTGCCAAACTGATTAACACAAAAACGAGCCGAAGAAGCGACCCATTCTCAGGTGTTGGATGTCAACCATGCACCAAAGTTGGACATGTTTTTGTCGTGTTTTCCGGCTGTACCCTGGCGCAGAAGAAACCAATGAAGCAAGTTCTTCGGAGCATCATTTGTTGAAATATCTGTTAAACAGCAATTCTGCCTGGCGTCTGTGTTCTGAAAATTGCAATATGTTCGTTTAAATATGGGAATCTTTTAAATGAACCGCCTGTTTGTGCAGTTGTGTACCATTCAAGTATCTGTGGGTCTTGTATAATACAACCTGAAAGCATAACATTACTCAATCTTGGCTCCAAATGGAGCCCCCGTACCTGAGCTGGTCGTTCAAAGTTACACGGAGTTTGTCGAAGAAAGAATTGCTTCGTAGATTGCTTCCGTTTAAAGATGCTAGATTTTCATTTAATCTCGAATAAGAGAAAGAGGTGAAACCATTTGCAACGGTCTGAATCGACCTCTCCCTCGAAAAATTTGCAATCCAACTACTAAAGGATGGGTGAAGGATGTAAAATGGGGTCTAAATAGCAGTTTTTAGACAAATCTCCGGTGCCGAGCCAGGTCAAAGGCTTTGGAAATGCGAGCAATTCCGTTCGGGTCTCACCGAAACATTCCAGGCATCGCACCTAAACATGCATCACATACCATACACGGGAGAATCACCGCAGGAACAGTTCTGTCGGAATCACGTGTGTACAATAGTTTGTCGTTGATCACATACTTTTCACATTAAGCAGAAGCTTAATAAATGTCATCATAGATGTTAATAATATATTTTATTAAAATCAAGTTGACGAGATATTAAGAGCCTTGTTAGCAAACAACACTTACTTTTATACAGTTAAAATGATTTTGAATGAAATACCTATTATTTCAGAAAACCTATGTACTTAAATTAAAGCGGTAAGGGTCAGAACCTAAAACTACACAATATTAGACTTTTTAGTACAACGGGTATTTAGGAAAATGTCTTAGGTTACAAGTATATACAATTTTTAAACAGTATTCTTTTTACATTCTTTATAAAATGAATACTAGAATTTAAGGTGAAATTTTAGATGCCTACGGTTTTCAAACCGCACCTGACCTTTAATGTTATTTTGTATTCATTTCTTTAACCAAATATTGTACGTTTTTATATGAATACTGAAAGAAATTCAAACTGCCAAGAGTCAGTGGGACTTTGTAATCCCAAAATTGGGTGTGTTGCGTGGCTGAAAAGAGTGGGAGAGGTAAAAAATGGAAAACAGGATGCCAGAAAGTACCTGGTGATTCAGATGTGGTCAATAAACACGGCAGAAAACAATTCAAGCAACATTTCGATTGAGAATGATGGTCGTTCACCAGGGCAATACAGAAAATAGCTACCACTCTGGAACGTGGCGCAAATATGCACAACAATTACAATTATATACTTTTAATATTATAAATAACACAATCGAATACCGACCTATAGATTCATAGCCAAGGATTTAAGCCACTCGGCCTCGGTAGTTAACCTTTCCCTTACTGTGCCAAACTATTATTCCGGCTCCGGCGTTGTGAAATCATTACACAGGTAAAAAAAATCGATTTGAATCAGTAAAATAGGGATATTCATAGCCAATCCCTTAAATGAATCATATTTGAAGTCAAAAGTGATAATAAATGAAATTTAAAAGCTGAAAACATGAAAAAATCATCGGCTGACGCTCACAAAACGGGCAAAAGGACCACCTCCGAGAGATGCCCGAAAGCGACTAGCCACTGACGGTAAATCGTACGCGCTATGGATGCAAACTGAGATTCCATTTCGCGGGTTTCAATAAAGCAAAGTCAAGTAAGAGTGAGATGTGAATAGCTTCGTATCTCCCTCGCACACTCTTCGCGTAACTTTGCATCCCATAGCGGTTTTTTTGAATGAATATACCTTCGTCACACACTAGCAGCGTTTGATTTTGTTGGTGAATTTATTCCCGATTTTCACAAAATATCTCGTATGTTCCCGATAAATGCTAATTATTATAAAAAACTATTATTTCATTTAATGCGTTAATGTATTATGGAGGAATACCTGATTATAGAGGTATTAAAGTTATTAGATGCATTGTGTAGTCGTTACACATCATAGTTAAGGAATGGTTAAGTGAAATCAAAAGTAAAGTCTACTTATGATAGGTAGTTCTGCCGTGACAGATACAACTTACAAATAATGAAACTTTGGAAGAGTCTTTTCATTATTTAAATTACCTAAACACGAACGTAAATTTATGCAAATGAAGAAAATTACAAAATAACGACTTCCTAAAAACCTTGACTTAGTTTCATCAGACGGTAAATAGCACAAATATATTGTTTTAGACACGAAGCAACGTTTTCAAGATTTTGAAAGAAGGGTTAATGCAGGAAACTCCATTAATCGAGGACAGAACGCTGTTACACAATGAAGTGCTTATACCAACCCTGATGTATGGCAGTGAGGCATGGAACTGGCAGAGGAAGTATGAAAGTAAGCTGAGTGCTGTGGAAATTAGATCCTTGAAAGGTATGTGCGGTAAAACCATGTTTGACCGTGTTAAAAATGTGGATATCCGGAAAGAAAGCAAGGCCGATGTGAGCGTAATGAATAAGAACAAGAAAGGGATGCTTAGATGGTCTAGGCATGTAGAGCGAATGAACGAAGAAAGGAGTTTGAAAATAATATACGATGCGAAAGTGAATGGAAGACGAAGTCAGGGACATCCGAGGAAGACATGGCACGATCAAGTGAATCAAATACTTGAATCGGGCTACATGAAGAGCCAGAATAACAGAAGAGTACACGTGTCGATGTATGAATGTGAATAAAGCAAGAAGTGTATGCCAAGACAGAGTTGAATGGCGGTCCGACCTCTTTGTCTACCTCTGCGAGGAAACGGCGTAATGGTTAGTTAGTTTTTCTCTTCGAGGAGGTCTTAAATTTAGTCAAATGACCCTCAAAACTTTATTTAAAAAAAGGAAATACCCCACAAGAGTCCCAACTGCTCGCAATCGTTTGAAACTATCTTCAATTGGGGTATGTTGTGAGGCTGAAGGTCAAAAGGAGGAAGAGGAGATAAGGAAGGTGAAGGTTGGGAAGTACCTGAATATTCAGATCTACTTACCAAACACGGTTAAAGCCATTGCAAGCGTCGTTGCGATTCTTAATGTTTTTTTTTTCAACAGGGTGATACTTAGAGTATTTACCACTCTGGAAATCCATATTTAGTTTCACTTTTGGTTACTAGCACAGAAGTTAATAAACCAATAGATCACTCAAACTATTACCACTTTTACATCCCAGTGGGTAATTCAATAATTTATTCGTGATTTTAAATATCTTTTTGGATATTTGCGTGACGTTCCAGAGTGGTAGATACTTTCACTAACGCCTTCATGATACTCGGAACAGAAACGTTGCTTAAAATGCGTTTAGCAGTGTTTGATGACCAGATCTGAATAGGTGTGTACTAACCAACTTCCTTCTCTTACATATCCATGTTCATCTTCTTCCCCTCCCTCCTCCCTTTTACCTGGCTTCGGGCAGTAAGGATTCTTTTGCGGAATTTACATAATTTAAAAAAATAAATCCGGATGGTATCTACCATTAAATAACGTATATCAAAGAACACCGTAATGATCGCTAATGCGACCGACAAAATGCTCATTGGGTAAGGCACGCTTTTGAATAAAAGATGTTAAATAAAATATAATTACTTTCTCTTGAATACTATTTTATTGGAAGAATTTTAATAATATTATAATCAAACCTTTAACTGAAAATGGCTTACTGCTAGAATGGAATGAATAGTAAAATAATATGAAATGAATAGTAAAATAAAAGCGGGTGCTTTTACAGAATAGTTTTGGTTTTAAAAGTATCATAGTCCAAACATGTGGTCCATAGAATAATTCATGTTAAAGGAAATTTTAGAAAGCGATGTTAGAATATAATTGACTAGACAGAAAGACATTAAGGGATGCAATTAAGAAACACAAGGAGATTGGTTACAATGTTTAGTGACATGGGTAAGTTGCACATGTGTTTAACTGTGTAGTATAATATCAGAGTGTATTTCAAACGATGAATAAATCGACAATATTATTCTGATATATTTTATTACCACTATTCTGAAAGGGTGATACTGTTTTGATGAATCAAACAATGGGGCGCAATTCAAATATTCGTATTTACATATTGAAAACGCCGTGTGGAAATTCGTCTCGCCTACAAGCTTCTGAAAATTGTCTGGAACGGAAAATAACCCCGGATCAGTTTCCACGAAAATTTAAAATCTCGTCACACATTCGGCGGAAACGAAGCGATAAAATGGATCCTTTGGACCAGGAGACGAAATGGGAGAACTACGCGAAGGAAGAAGAGTGGCGTATTTTAGCGATGCCTTTCATCCGATCGTAGAAAAAACCAATTTCGTTTCTACTGCCATTGAAATACATGAATTTTAAAAAATTCCATTCATGGAAAAGTTGAAAAGTGAATTCTCTTCCACGTTCATCTGTATACATAACCCTTATCGGCTCTCCACACTAGCAACGAAAAAATGTGATATAATCGATGATTGAAGCTATTATACTCGTAATACATTCACAAAAATGTACGAAGAGGGCTTTGGGATTGTCCTTTTTGTTCCTAAAAGTAAAATTCAAACCTATGATCCAAAAGAGGGTGACGTAGTTACCGCATTTGATCTTGCTTATTGAAGCGTTTTCGTGATATAATATAATATGATTTGTTTTTAGCAATACTTAGAGGGAAGTATGTACAAAATAGCCATAGAAAGCTATAGATATAAGCTATATATATATTTTGATTTGGAGAGCCTACTATTGATTTGTATTAGTACCCACGCACTGGCCAAAGCCACTATGTGGATTTTTTTGTTATTTCTATATTGTTTTTCCTTATTTTGTTATTTATTTTCTTTGTGCTTTGTGATATGTTTTTTTTTTTAAATTAATGTTCTTATTTTTGTAATCTTTTCTTTTTTATTTTTTCAAAAAATGTATGTAATAAATCAAAAAAAAAAAAAAACTAATCTTTATCTGAGATATCACACAAAACTCTCATTCAGCGAGACATTAAAACTCTCCTACGGAACGGGAGAGATAAGCACGACAAATCTAAAGGATTCTACACAATCGTTTAAAGTGTAACCTGACCGCAACAATGAAGCAACTTACATAAATAATTACCTTACACCGACCTACGAGTATGTTAAAGTGATTTGGTCTTGCTGCAGCAATTATTCATTACCATGGGATATGTCATGAAGTTTCAGCAATTGGACTAAATGGAACATAAAAAAAACGTCTATTTTAAAAACTGAAAAGGGTACCCGGGTACCTTTACAGTCATATAAAGGTTAAAAGATAAATGTTTCAAATTTTAGTGTATTCTAAGGTAAATAAACAAAAATAAATCAATTGAGAGAAGAGCTAAAATGGATTCTAATAAAAACGAGATTACTCTACAACGTACAATATTTATATATATTTTTTAAAAATATTTTGTATACTCGAATGCCTAAATATTTCAAACGTGTAATTTTTTTTATGAAACTGTACATATGTGACAAGAAATGCAAGTAAAATAAGTTAACACCATATGAATAAAGTCAAAACGCGAATTCAAATTCTGATGTGTTTAAATAAATTTGATTTAATTGATATGAGTCATAACATATTTAATTCATATAAAATAATATATACTTGATTTGCGGCACGTTCCAGAGTGCTAGATGCACTCAGTATCGCCCCGTTAAAAGACCACCGTTTAGAATCGGAACGTTGTTTGAGATGGCTTTAACCGTGTTTGATGACAAATCTGAATAGACAGGTACTTTCCGACCTTCACCTTACCCATATTTTCCTTCTCCTTTCATCCTTCAGCCTAACAACATACCCCGATTTGGGATACCGTAGTCTCACTGGCTCCAGACGGTTGGGAGCAGTTTTGACTCTAGTGGGGTATTAACATTTAAATGATCAAGTTTTTCGTTGAGTAATTACGATTCAAAATATGTAAGGCAGTTGCTAGTTGCACATGGTAGCTTGTTGGTTTAAAAGAGTCTTTAAGGCTCTTAATTAAGTCATTCATTAATAAATAATAAGTAGGTAATTTATTAAAGTGAAACCGTTGTTTTTTTAGCAACTTAATCAATAATTTGTTGGTTGTATCTTCATTCTTCAGAACAAACTTACTAACTAAATAACCAACTAACTAACTAATTCACTAACTAACAAACTAACTAACTAATTAACTAACTAACAAACTAACTGACTAACTAACTAACTGACTAACTAACTAACTAACTAACTAACTAACTGACTAACTAACTAACTAACTAACTAACTAACTAACCATCACGCCTTTTCCCCGCAGGGCTAGGCAGAGAGGACGGACTGCCGTATAACTCTGTCTTGGCACACACTCCTTGCTTCATTCACATTCATACATACTCTCCTGTTATTCTGACTGTTCACGTGACCTGATTCAAGTATTTGATTTACTTTCTCAGGCGTCCTCGACTTCTTCTTCCATTCACTTTCGCATCATATTCATTCTTCAGGAAGTGTATTATTGCGTGGACTGGCACGACCTTAGTTGTTTACAATTCACAAATATAACAACAAATAAATAGTACAAAATAATTCTCTCTTTATATTCGCTTTTTACTGTTGCACTTGAATGCATACATTGTATGAGCTTTGTGTAATACATTTACAAATGGTATTCGAGCAATCCATTGAAAATGCATTGAATGTTGACTTCTATTTGTAGCGCGTAACGCCAGCGTTGGGACGGTAAAGCAGAAAGTGACTATTATGTGAAAGAGGAAGAGTATAGAAAATGGAGAACGAACAGTACACATGAGTTGTAAATCATAATAGTCTATCTGTATGATGGCACGAAGAATAGTCGTGCTTCAAACAATAAGGTTTATGAGCTCCGTGCAGTGTAAATGGAAGATATCAAATTCATTTCAAAATCTAAGTAGCGAAATAATACATTTCGGTAGAAATAAATCGTATTTAAACTAGACTTTTTGTTACTCATTTACAACTGACATCTAGTACCCCTGATAATAATACTAATGATAATAATACCAGCGGATTTGTAAAGCGCAGTTCTACGAGAGTTCAAGTGGGCTTTACACAAAGTAACCTAACCTAATATAGCGACGAGAAAATAATTTGTAACCGATGTTTGCAAATTAAAACTATTTAAAATCATGATCGCTATAAGATATTTTGAAATAATTTTCAGATAAAGGTATAACAGTGCATGTGTACATAAAAAAGGTTTAAACAACAATTTACCAGAAGATAGGAGTGTAAGAAATCCAGTTGAAAAGCATGTATAAATATGAAGAAAAAAAATGCAAAAAAGCAAAGATAAGTAAATAAAATGGAAGACAATGAACGTGTTGGTAATTAAAAACATCAATTGAAGAATCATAAGGTAAAGATTATTAAAATGCAAGCAGTGTAAACATAACAAATTAAAAAGAACAAGAAAATATTTTATGACAATAAGTAAATGGTCTTCTGAAGATATTAAGGACATTAAAATCATGATCGTTATCATAAATCATTGAGGTGATATTTCACAAATATGGCTCCATATAAATGATGACCATTATTGATTAGCAATTTTTAATGTTTTTGTCCCGATTTTATCACACTTGTTAACGACATAACCAACTAAACGTCACGTGATTTCTTAGGGGTAAGCAGAAAGGATGGAACGTCACACAAATCTGTCCTGGCCCACATTCATTGCTTCTTACACACTTTGTTTTAAAAATCCAAAACCAGGCTTAACCTTTTGATCCTTCACTTGAACGTTACATGTCATCCGGGAATTTTTATTTATTAGGAATAAAAACAAAATATTTACAGAAACATACCGTCCTTCAAAGGCAAAATGGCTTAAGCGAAACTTCGGTCAAAACTGAGTTAAATATTCAGTTTTGATCAGTTCCCTTTTCTGCATCGAATGCTCTGACTCTTGTTTGATTCTGAAGACTTTTGTGACCCTTCAGCATCTAAAATATATTCACCATTTGGAAGAAGGCTCGATTCAAGCGACACAAGTTTGACACTTTTTTAGCTTCAAGTAACTTAGTGAGAGTGATTTTTTTTTCAAAATCCAACCAGCTACAGAAGATTTATGAATTTTATTGTAAAACGAAAAAAAAACTTTAATGTGATTCATTATCAAACTTTCCAAAATAGCGCTTCAGCCCCTTTGCCTTTGAAGCGACAATATTTAGAAATATTATCTCAATGTGAAACAAAGCATGTGAATATCTTAAATTAATGTGTTGAAAATATACGTAATACTTTAGTTTGAAATGTTTAGTACGGAAGCGCCGCACTACGCAAAACACTGTGCCTAAGTCAATTGTTAATACCTGATGCACACAACAATAATAATTTGGTGGCCAGCTGTTTTCGACTACTTTAAAAATTCACTAATGCATCGCACATTCTAATGTAGCTCTCCATTTTTATTTGCACCGCAGACAAATCATCTCAGCGTTTTTTCTTAACCTTATTTGTTACGAACAATATTAAGGAAAGACGCTGTCGTTGTTTCTTTTGATCTCCTGTAATAATTCACACTAAAGTAAATAAATATGTTGTTTTGGGAGACCTTACGTTATTTATTAATGTACGGTGTGGAAGTGAACCTCGCATCATTTAGTACGAAGAACTGGAGAAAGACAGCAGAGACCAGCATGGGTGGAGACATTTCTTAGAAGCGAACAGAAGTCTCAAGGTTGCAGCATTGATGAAATCAGCCACATATAGTTTTAAAACTACTATTTTATACACAATATAAAAATGTCAGTTCCTATAAGTTCACGTTACTTAACGTTATTTTTTTTTTACAGCGAATACCGCACAAATGTCCCCACTACTCCCAACGGTCTAGAGCCAGTGGGACTATGTTATCATATACATTTCAAGTAATGTTTCGATTTTGAATGGTGATTTTTCATCAGGGGGATACAAAAAAAAATCTTCCACTCTGGAACGTGCCGCAAGGATTCTATATATAATTTTATATTAATAGAATGTGAAATAACACATATTCATAAAATAAAAATCATCGTTGAGTTTAATAAAAAATACTAATAAATTAAAAAAGATCTTTTGGAAACATTTCTTCAAATATATTATAGTATACATCTTCGGCAGTCAATAACGAGAATAAAATATTATTGGAGGTATTATTAGATTTATAATATTTTTAAAGGAAAAAAAAAATCACTTCTAAGAAAATTGGTATAGTTCAAAATTCAGTGATCACATTAAAATTAATATTTTTATGCTTTCAGATATGAATTTTATATTTTATCGAACAGAAAAAAAATATTTCGTTGTCTGTCTAATTTCCATTGAAAATATTTGCTTAATAAGCGATACGTTTCAAAAAATAAGTTTGATTTGACTTCTTGACTTTTGAAGAATTGGTTACAATTTGCTTTAATATTCTGAATGACAATCTAGAACTTTGAAATTGAAAGAACATTTTCAACATTTATACTTCATTACGTAGGTAATATATAGAATGTTTTTTAATACAAACTGTAATTTACTCTTTACTATATTAAGTAATTTACTCCCATATTGTATTTAAAAGTTTGTAAATTATTGTATTGATGTCTACTACTTTTTTATGCACGAATAAATGCTTCTAATTTAAGAATTGAATGAAATCATGTATTATTATTTTATGAGACATTATATAAACCACAAATAATAATCGAATGAAACATAAAAATTGAAATTCAAATTCTTTTTAGAAAAGGGAACATATTCAATTAACCCCAAAACAATTTAAAGTTCTCTCACAATCATACAGCTTAACTAAAATATGACTTGTTCTAGGGGCAAAAAATGATTTTAGTGGTACTTACTCATATTATTTATGAAGCAGGTTAAAAATAAAATCAAAATAAAGGTTAAAAATCTTATATTCAAAATCTGATGCTGTGGAAATGAGATCCTTGAGACTTCGTTTTATCAAGGATGCGTTAAAACCATGTATAACCTATTAAAAATGTGGATATCCGGAAAGAATGCAAGGCTGATATGAGCGTAATGAATAAAATCAAGAAAGTGACGCTTAGATGGTTTGGGCATGTAAAGCGAATGAACGAAGAAAGGAGTGTGAAAAGAATACATAATGCGAAAGTGAATTGAAGAAGAAGTCGAGGACGCTTGAGATAGACATGGCACGATCAAGTAAATCAAATACTTGAATCAGGTAATGTGAAGAGTCAGAATAACAGAAGAGTTTGTATGAGACGATGCATGAATGTGAATGAAGCAAGGAGTGTGTGCCAAGACAGAGTTACATGGCGGTCTGTCCTCTCTGCCTACCCCTGCGGAGAAACGGCGCGATGGTTAGTTAGTTAGTTTTTAAGTGGTGCAATTATTTTCATCATCATGAGTAAATGAATAGATGATAATAATTGCTTAAAACTTATTTTGATTCGTGCAAAAGTTTTGACATTAAATAAAACGAAGTTGATCGAATAATTTCACTACTAATAATCTAAAATTGATTATATTTTTAGGTAATGAGTCGCGTTGCATTTTCTTTTCCACTTAAGCCAAAGTTCATGATAGACACTGACAAGATAACCGAGACATTGGCTAAAAACATATTTTAAAAAATCCCTTTGATTCCGTGTCTAAAATAGTCAGAGGCGTACACTTTGCTAACAAATTGTGGCAAAGTTAGCTTTTTCCGATAACATGTGAGCAGTGGCGTGCACAGAGTTTTTGACCAGGGTAAGCAGTACGAAAAAAAACAGCGGGTTGATTGATAATAGAGATAGGTAACAACAAATGTAAGTGATTGCTTTAGGATTTGTTTTCCATAAGCACTGCTTTAGACACTAACTAAAATACTCACAGAAGCGAACCAGTGAAACGCGCAACAGCTCACAGCATGCATATTTTGTGTAGTCTAGTGAATACTGTGGAAATGAGATCCCTGTAGCGTATGTGCGGTAAAACCATGTGTGACCGTATTAAAAATGTGGATATCCGGAAAGAAAGCAAGACTTATGTAAGCGCAATGAATAGGATCAAGAAAGGGACGCTTAGATGGCTTGGGCATCTAGCGCGGATAAACGAAGAAAGGAGTGTGAAAAGAATATATGATGCGAAAGTGAATGGAAGAAGAAGTCGAGGACGCCCGAGGAAGACATGGCGCGATCAAGTATATCAAATACTTGAATCGGGTCATGTGAAGAGTCAGAATAACAGAAGAAAGAGTATGTATGAGACGATGTATGAAGGTGAATGAAGCCAGGAGTGTGTGCCAAGACAGAGTTGTATGGTGGTCCGTACTCTCTGCCTACCTCTGCGGATAAAAGGTCTGATGCTTAGTTAGTTAGTCTAGTGAATAAAGAATAATCTACTCTGACGTTGGCGGCGTTTAAGCATAATACTTCTTTTGACACGTTTTAGTAGAAAAGTCGGTGGGGCGCTCGTGACGGTGCGTTTAGATATTTTTTAGGGGTATTTTTAAGAATATAGATTTATTTTCTTCAATGATTTCAAATTATTAATTCTAATATTATACATATTTGTTTATGAGAACAGGCAGTGGTTATGTGCTTTTATGGAGTGCACGCCTTTGTATGTGAGTTTATGTACGAGTATTGCAAAGGCCCAGCATTCAAGGCACGTGATAAAAGTTGTCACATTCATTCTCCTAATATAACTTTACCCATCGGGAAAAGTAACGTATCCATTGTGTTCATCCCCTTTACGAGAAGGAATATATTAAATTACTGGACATGTCAATTTATGATTTCGTTCTCACCAACTGTTCTCTTTGTACAGTCAGTCGAATTACTTTTACGTTTAACGTTCGGTGAATCGCGATATTTACCAGATAAATGAATTGTCAGTTTTCGTGTTTCCAATTTTGAAATGTAGGAATTAAGACGGTTGAGATAAATTTAAAATATTTGTACAGTACATACTCGTACAAGCGTTGTAGCGTTGGGAAAAACTTCAAAGTGTTGGGAACGCTTCAGGAATTGCTAGTTAAATAATAAATAATAATATTTGGATGATTTGTATTGCGTCGTTTTTGTGAAAATGAACCTTTCACGGTGAACCCTTCAATTGAAGTACCGCTGAAATTCTGAATTAACGTAATACCAAGCTTTACATGAAGTTAGAAGCGGCCGTAAGCGGGTTGCGAACTATACTAACGCTATCTAGGAGAGAAACGTAAAAGTGTAACAATTATTATTAATAAATAATTTTATTATTGTTTTAAAAGTTTGAAAAAATTAATAATGGACAATTATTATTAAAACAAGAAAATAATCAAATATGATATTATGATCAAAACAACACTCGAAAAAACCAGTGTCCCACACCAGACAAAACAAGCAAAGAAATCAAAGTTTGTAATTCTTTTAGGAAATTAAAATCCACTGTCACCAAAGTTCACCAAAAAATATCACAACCATAGAGTTGGTAGAGTAGGATCTATCCAAGGCAGTGAAGTCAGTTTTGGACTTGTTTTTGATGATTTTAACATGACTCGGCGCACCTGGGCGTGGCTAAGACTAAGGCTACGGTATTTATACATCCATTCATATCACATATCGACATAATGTTTTTGTGTATTTGTATTGCCACTTTTTCACAGTATTTTTATCAGCAAAAATATAGCATATAACCTAAAAAACTGTTTAGTTGTGTCAAGTTTAGTGGCATAGTAAAACATGTGGGCGGAGTCCCGCCGTGAACCAGGACCTTAAGATCATTGCGACAGTATATAGAAGCGGTCCATGAAATTTGTTGTCTCTTTCTCTCTCATGGTGTACGACGTAAAAACTCGGAGAAAGTGATTTATTACAATTTAGGAAGGGTTGGGTAAAACAAATTAGCTATCCTTTCATTAGATTCTTACTTCGAGATCACAACAATGGTCCCGTATAAAAGCATGAACAAATAAAACACACCACAACACGTCGAACTGTGGAAGGTGCGATGCTACAATCGTGCGAACGAACAAAGAACTAAAATTAAAGTTTTCGAAGTGAACTAAAACTGAACTGTCGATGGTGCGATACTTCAATCGTGCGAACGAACGGAGAACTAAAATTGAAGCTTAGAAGTAAACCACAAAAGAGCATAGATCGTGCGAGCGGAACTACAGCGAACTACCAACTTCAATTGAAGTATTTGTTCAATTAACAATGAAGGAAGTAGTTCTTTGAAGTAGTTCTTAAGGAGCGGTCTTGTAATTGTTACCATCATTATTCTTTTCCAGTAACTCTACCTTCTTTGATGTGAATACTCTGGTAACTGATGTCTTTTTTCAATATAATTATTGAAATTATCCTTATAAAACAGTGGTTATTTTAGTTTTGAGTACGATCCATGTGAATAACTTGAATAATATTGACAATCAATGATTTCTCTCTTTGATAAAGCATATAGTTTAACATTCGATGATTAAAACGAATTCCGAACAAATAGAAAAAAATTGGTACTAATATGTCAAAATGTATGTATTGTACTACGAAATTATTAAACTGTTCGTAATGATAAGTTATAAGATCTTTTAGAAAAGCTCTAAAACCAGCATCTTTCTGTTAGTTATTTATTTAAGGGCCGTTAGTTTAAATTCGGTATCTGCTTTTTACAATACACTTGATAAATACTACCAACGTTTTCTATTCCACTATTCCTTAAATTAATAATTTAAAGTAAAAATTTGCTTGCTTGCACCCCTTTAATTTTTTTCCTAACTAAATATCATGCTGTTTTCGCAGAGATAGGTAGATATAATGAAACGCCATACAACTCTGTCTTGGCACATATCCCTTGTTTCATTTACATTTATACACCGTCTCATTCATACTCTTTTACTCAAGTATTTGATTCACTTGATCGTGCCATGTCGTCCTCGGGCGCCCCCGACTTTTTCTTCCATTCACTTTCGCGTCACATATTCTTTTCACACTTACTTCTTCGTTCATTCGCTCTACATGCCCAAACCATCTAAGGGTCTCGTTGTTCTTAAACCTATTAATTATGCTTCCAACCGCCTTGCATTCTTTCCGGATATTCACATTTTTAACACGGTCATATATGATTTTACCACACATGCCTCAGGAATCTCATATCCTTAGCATTCGCTTTACATGCCCAAACCATCTAAGGGTCTCGTCGTTCTCAAACCTATTCATTATGCTTACAACCGCCTTGCATTCTTTCCGGATATCCACATTTTTAACACGGTCATTTATGATTTTACCACACATGCCTCAGGAATCTCATTTCCTTAGCATTCGGTCTAACTGCCAGTCTGCCAGTTTTCATGCCTCACTAGCATACATCAGGGTTGGTATAAGCACTCCTTTGTGGACTGCTAGCATCGTTTCTTTGAACAATTATTTATTTGCGTCAACAGCGTTCAGTCCTCCGTTAATAAGAGTTTACTGCATTTACCGTTCTTTCAATATACTTATCAGACTTTCAGTCTTTTGTAAACATACTTTATAAAAACACAAACTCACCCACTTGGTTTTTCCAAAGTGAGGTATTTTGAAGAATCGTATAAATAGAATACTTTGTAAAATATTACAAAATTTGCAGAGGCGTATTTCAAACTTCCAGCCCACGCACACTTATTTTAATAATCAATGTCATGAGAACATTTAATATTCTTCCTACACACACCCTGGTTTTGACATTTTCTCTTAATACGATGCGATAGAATATACTGAGTGTAGAAGCGGTAGCTATTGACAGAGGGTGAAGCCACATACTAACATAATAAACACATTCGTGTAGACTATGAATCATTCTGTTCTTAGAGTTTATCGATCCCGTAATCCTTCAGAAGATAAGAACGTGGCAAGATTTTCACTTTCGGTCTTAGTTTGCTCGTGAGCTTAATTAATATTCCATGTACCTTCGCCCATCACTTCGCACATTATGCTTGAAAGCTCACAAAGAAGTATCAAAACTAAATTAAATTTCACCTATTGAAGTCTTGTATTATTTTTAAAAGTCGTAACGTTGCCATATCGTACTTAATGAGTATTTCTGTTTTGTAGATATTTATGAACAACAGTATTGTTGAAATTAACGTGTTGGTACTAGAAACATAATATTGAAGTACGAAGTATTTTATTCAATATTATGTTTCTAGTAATAAGTAAGAAGTAATTTATTCAATATTATGCAAGTATGAAATTGCAATATGAGATTAGTTTTGTACTAAACTTCAAAACAATCCTTAAATAGAAAGTTACTATTCTATTTGCAAACGCAATATTACATGTAATATATCTTAGATATATACGAGTATATATATCTATATACTTATGATACCAATATAACGTAGCTATTTAACTCATGACTAAATTGTAAACCCTGCTATTTTGGAGCGCGTAAGTCTCTATGTTCCTGATGACTATCTAAGACAGCGTCTTCGTAGATTATTTTATTTCCTGCCTGTAAGACTAACCTGCTAATGGTTCTGCCGGCAAGGAGGAGTATTTTGTTCCTGAACAAAATCTCTTCCGATATCGACTTATTTCATGGCAGTGAGGAAATATTCAGAAGTGAAATCCTATTGATTCTTGAAAGAGTTTCTCCTTATTGACCTGATAACCACCACTGCCTGAAGTTTTATTTTTCTTGCGCATTTATATGGTACTTGTACTTGTATTTATTTTGTAAAAATTAAATTTAAAAGTTTGTCATGTGTGTGTATAAGAAATTCAATAAATAAATAATAATTATTATTATGACGTTTTGAATAAATCTCACTGTCCATCTTGAGAGGCTTTATGTCTTAAGTTTTGTTTTCAACTGACCGCTTTGGCATGTCCGTTCAGTGAAAAAGTCGAAACCTAAGTGAAAATCAAGTCTAGAACAACGTACGCTCTGCGATTGCGGAGGGGAGAAGGAGGGGAGGATTGGGGCGGGGCCTGTATTATCAGGTAGCTTACGCAAACGTCACACGGGTTAACTGAGAAAATAATTTAATATATTTGTGTGCTGATTGTAGGTATTTTTTTAAAATCTCGTCCTACGCTAATACTAATGAGATTTAATTAGCTGTGACTGTAAATACACCATTGAATATATTTCGGTATTTTAGTACTTAAAGATCTCGAAAATATTATTGACGATAATTAGAGAGGCCAGCCTCATCCTTTTATTGTCAAAGCTAAACTTATTTTATTTTCGCCCCGCATTGTTTTGCTATCTTTTGCCACTAAACTACCCACAGCAATTCTTACATTTAAAAGTTTTTGTAATCGATGGCAAGGCCATGCAAATTGTTCTATTACATCCTGAAAGCATCATAAAATAAATAAAAATTAATTCATTAATAAATAATAATTAAAATAATAATCATTTAAAAATTGTGTCTATCTGATGGGACCTGCCAGTGAATACCGAACAAGAGTCTCAACTGCGTCCAACTTTCTAGAGCCAGTGGGACTATGGCATCCCCAATTAAGTTTCAGCTCAGCAATGAAGTTTCTACGAACACCACTTGCGGGGTTCGAAGCCAGCCCCCCAGTGGAGTGTGCGTCTCCGCCCTCACCTGGCTGTCCTCCGGCGGCTCCTTCATCGGCCTCTGCAGCCTCAAGGGATCTCCTGGTCTGCGTGTCTCGTCGCCTCCGGCTCCAAGCCCAGGGCGACAGGGGCAATGGGTACGAGGAAGAAGAGCGTGGGACAGGGTTTGAAGCAGTCGAGAACAAAAATGGCGGATTGGTGAACTCCGCACCAGCGCAGCATACTCTGACTCTGGAGGACTCCGATGACAGTTTTTCAGCAACAAACATGCCTGGGCAGCTGCGCAAGTTTTTCCGCAAGAAGAAGAGAAGGACCACCACGACCAGCGCCGTAGCGCCGACGACCACGATTACGACGACGCCCGTGCCGCCCAAGCCGACGCCGCCCACCACCAAGCCGCCTTCCGACACCGGCGACGAATTCGGCTACCTTTGGTCACCGCTGGACTCGGCTCCTGACTCTGACTACTGACCATTAAACTAAGAATTAATATTAAGTAGAAATTAAGATTTGTACAGCGCCCTTGAGGTGATTTTCCACAAAAACGGCGCTATAAAAATCATCCAAAAATAAATAAATAAATAAAGCCTGAAAGCGTTTCCGAATTTACAAAAAAACTGTCTCTTACCGATTAAGACAGACAAAACTTCCCTTTCAAATTAAGTGTTTGTTTTTTTTTCTCGAAAAAAATATTCCCGGGTGAATCTTTTGTTGCCAGCTTTATTACTCAGATGCTGGAGATTACGAAATATTCAGAGCAATAATTATTTTAAGTGAAAGAATTATGTTTAATAAGAATAACACTTCTAAATTATATTACAATTACAACAGTTTTTATTGCGTTAAATTGTTTTACTATTCCATTTGGACTAAATTAAGTAATCATAATATTGCCGATGATTCAATATTTTACGAAGATAAAATACACAAATATTAATTTCTACGGAATTGCAACTCGTGGAATATTAATTAACCAACATTTTTTTGATTCTGCAAACGTTTCTTTTATAATTCTAATTTTCAGTTTCAGGGAACGGGTTATGAAACATTTTTTTAACATTAACTCCACACAGAAGACGTTCAGGGGAATAATTTCCTCAAGACCTATATCATTTTTGAGGATGGTGTGTGGAGGGTCTTTTTGAGCAAAGGAAGGAATGAACAGAGGCCTTGAAGAGGCCCATGTTGAAGGAGGAGGAAACACTGGGGCTGGCAAATCGTTCCATAGCCGAGCTGTTGAACACAAGAACGAGTCGTAAGAGCAACCTGTTTTTATGTAACGAATGTCAAACAGGTATAAATGTCGGACGCGCGTTTGGCGAGTTTCCCGACTATGCATCGGTGCCAGACAGCATTCCCACCTGACGTCTGCGCTAACAAAATATTTGTTTGTTAAGATAGGAGAATCTATCAAACGGACCGCCCGTTTCTGCTCAGAGTTGTGGGTTTTTTCAGGTATTTAGGGGCTCCGGATCAGAGTTGACTGCCAAATTCAACAATGGGGCGCACTTGCGATTTGTACAAGGCAGCAATTGCGTACTATTAAAGTATCTACGATCTCTGTACAGTGCGCCCAATTTCTGAGTGGCTAACTTTACTCTGGCTTCGATAGAGCCCCCGTGCCTCAACTGGTCACTTAAACTTACACCAAGCATGTTAATGGAAAGCTTGTTAGGAAGATTAATTTAATTGAAAAATACCAAATTGCCATTATTATCCCTTTTAGTCGTAATCAGTAATCAACTGTTTGATTAAAAACGAAACTGTTGCCGTACGATATCTTAATGATTATTTGAAACAGTTTAAAAGTAAATGTCTCTCAACTGTCAAAACTTGTGCCTTTTTACCTTATTGCTTTTTCAATATGTCAAGTGTTCTATAAAAAAGACACTTCGAAAAAGATTTTTGAAATGCAGGCAAAGCTGGGTATAACTTCTAGTTATAAACTAGGGAAAAATATACAAATTTTAAATATCACATCATGTTTGTCATATGGAGTTGACATTGGAGCCATGGCGCACAGTGGAAAATTTATATTTTAATATGATTCGCGACAATTCTCTTTCATATTTCACTGTCACATCATCTGCGAAAAGTCACAGGGAAAATAGTCCATTTTAAAAATTACAAAAAACCCTCTCTCTGGCATAATGCACTCCCTGGCGGCAGATGGAAATAATTATCGCCAAAGAAAAATGGTTAGGATTTTAATTAAAAATATTTCAAAAATTCTTTGGTACACATTTACTCTAGTTTAAAACACAACGGTGCTCACAAAAAGGCAGCATAATAAATGCATAGCAAAATCATAAGGAACGGTTGAGTCAGAAGTCGACTTGAAAGAATCGCACGCGGTGCCCGTTTCATACGTATCCATTGTTTTTATAACCAAATTTCGAGTTAATAGGATGCTTTTTTAACTTTTTTTTGTTGTTGTTTACTTTTCATTTTTTTTTTAAATAGCTAGATTAGGAATGTAATTTGTTTTTTTTATTAACTTTTCAAAAATATTGTTGATTTTTAGTCGCAAGGTTAGTTTTTTTTATAGTGAATACCGCACAAGAGTCCGAACTGATCCCAACCGTCTAGAGCCAGTAAGACTATGGCATCCCCCATTAGGGTATGTTGTGAGGCTGAAGGTAGTGAGGAGGGGAGGGAGACGAAAAAGAGGAAGGTTGGGAAGTACCTGGATATTCAGATCAGGTCACCAAACACGGCTAAAGCCATTTCAAGCAACGTTTCGATTCTGAATGGTGGTCTTTCGCCAGGGCGATACGAGTATCTACCACTCTGGAACGTGCCGCAAATATAATTTTTCATTATTTTATGAATTAAATGTGTTATCACACATATTAATTAAATAAAAGTTATTGGCGAACGCCGGGTTTGAACCCGCGACCTTTGAATTCGTAGTCGAGCGTCTCGCCACTCGACCACGGAGCCGTCAAAATATTATTTAATGTTATCATGTAAAATGAGCTTCTTTTGTGATCTATATTTTATAATTGATTATGATTTGGTTTGGTATTTCAGCCAAAACAAGCCCCACACAAGTTCTTCAAGAAGTTATCAATTCGAATGTATAAATTTTGAAACATTGATTTTTCCGGACAGTGTTAAAAGTTATAATAATAAAAAAAATGTTTTTAAATTGTTTTAAGCTCGCATCATTAAAAATCACAAGGTAGAAAGAGCAGTCAAATTTTCAGTATTCCAAATGAGCCCAGACCGAGATCAAAGCTCCCCATTAAAGTCGAGCTTTTTATGATGATCGAGTTACGATGCGTGCGTACTCTTTCACCACGAGGCAGAATTCCACATTCCTTACTTTTTTCATCAAATTATTAGATGGGAAAATGGAAACATTTTTCTCTTCAAGTTTTTTTCTTATCTCCCCGGATGGTAAACAGAACATGACAAAAAGCTTTTTATAATTTTATCTAAAATTACCACGATACAAAATATTTTATTATATTTTCATACATATTTGTTTAACCCTGAAGAAGGTTCAGGTAGAGCTGAAACCGGCTTGTATATGTATGTAATAAAGTGGTGTCAAAACACAGTTACTTTTATTTAAAATTTATTTAATTAAATATTCTTATGGTTTCAATCAAAATAACAGATTTTTAACGAGTTTTTTTAATTACATTTGTACTATACATTTTATAACAGTACATAAGCCTTTTCACATTATTGACATTTTAGAGAAGACTTTTTATATATTTTTCAACATCCTATTTGATGTGTTTTTTTTTTTAAATATAGTAAATCATGTTTAGTACACGTACCTACGGCACTACACAACTTAATACGCACAACTTTAATTTCGCACTGACATCGCTAATAATAGGTGAGGTTAGGTTAGGTTAGGTTTTATTTAACATATAGATATTAATGTTTCAAATCTATTTCACTGTTAGCCATTTTAGCTACTTTTAAATATTTATTTCGTCTAAGTTTAATTATCATTTCTCTATTTTGGAAAGCTTAAAACTTATTTTATTATCTGTCGTTACACAAGAAAAGAATCATTGAACGGTAATAACAATGTGGAGCAATAATGAAGAGGTAATGAAGTAATAACAATAAATTTTAAATATAAGTCACTAGACGGCCTGCATAGTCGAGTGGTAAGACGCTCGACTACGAATCCAGAGGTCGCGGGCTCGAACCCGGCGTGCGCAAATATTTTTTATTTAATTAATATGTGTCATAACACATTTAATTGATATAAAATAAAATAAAGCATTTTTGCGGCACGTTCCAGAGTGGTAGATACTCCAAGTATCACCCTGGTGAAAGACCACCATTCAGAATTAAAATGTTGCTTGAAATGGCTTTAGCCGTGTTTGGTGACCAGATCTAAATAGCCAGGTTCTTTCCAACCTTTCCCTTCCTCATCTCCTTCCTCTCCCTACTTCCTTAAGCCTCAAAACATACCTCTATTAGGGATGCCATAGTCTCACTGACTCTAGACGGCTGGGAGCAGTTGAGACTCTTGTGTGGTATTCATGTAAAAAAAAAAAAACTAGTTTTAAATTATACTCAGTATTTTGGTACTGGCTACAAGTAAGTCCTTATTGTATGTCACTTGTTGAAAATTTTAGTTGTCAGCCATTAGTAATAAATCTTAATTGTAAGTTATTAGTTATAAGTAAGTTTAAGTGATAAGTTTTAGGTAAGATAAATTAATTTGTAAAGCGCCCTTGAGGTGATTTACCCACGAAAAAGGCGTTTAAAAGTTATCCATTTATTATTATTATTAAGAAACGGCTTAGAAAACAGAAAAACGGCCTGGCGGAGAGATTCACGGAAATAAGCGAGGAATCATTAACAATATTAACGAGTTTGATCAAAGTAATCGAAACCCTGAAATTCTCTGAAGAAAGAGAGATATGTTTTCTTTCGGGAAATAGACAGCGGAGAAAGGAAAACTAAGCTAACCGGCATTACCGCCAGGGACAACAATACGACCAAAATATTTCTACACCATCTGCAACATACCATCCGTAACAACAAAGAGCTCTACAAACTACTCTACGACATGACCTATGCCAGAGAGGTTGTTTTAAAACACCGAATGTGTTTTTGCTTCAGATGAATTTTGTAAATAGTGTACTGTTAAACGATAAAACTATACTACTTGATAGTGTCTAATTATGGATGTGGAGAAATTATGGAGTGAAGGAAGTAAGGAAACCAATTCACTCACCGATGGAGTTGATATTTTATGTTTTGATTATTCTTACAAATTGTTTTACTAACGAACAGCACCACAAAAATACTAAGCTTAAAATTATTTTAAGAACAACAATAAAACAAACGACCAAACGAGACACCAACGAACGAACACGTTTTTTCACATAACTCTGTTCTGTTTCTTGATTGTCACTTGTTTTCAAACTTGGTGTTATTGAATACGTAAATCGAATACAATGAAATGGTTAGATAAGGTAAGAACTGAATAAAAACTAAGAAGGTAAGAGCCTAACTAATTATCTCTTTGAAATCCAACATTAATTGTAAAAAAACATTTCTATTATTTAGAACAAAGACTACAGATATATTTATTGTGTGCTTTGTCGAAAATATTGAACACAAACCGATCCTTTCTAATAAAATAACTCGGATTTTCTATGACCACTTCCGAACAGCGAAAAAAATGGGAAAATCTGGGAAGTAGAAATTTTCAAGCCGTTGGTTTGGAAAAACCAAGATAAACCCTTTTCGTGCTAAGCAAATAATGGATTTGAATTCTGTGAAAGACTAGATTGCTGTTTACAGACCCAGAGATCGCGGGTCCAAATCCAGCCGAGGATATGAAATTTATATTTATATATGTGAATTATTTCACATATAAACGATTTTTAGAGATCATTATTTAATATAATAAATCACTTTCCAGAATCGAAAAGTTGCTTAAAATGGATATCACCGTGTTAGAATGGCCAGTTTTGAATAGGCAGATAATTCTAGAAAATTTAAAGTTTTTGATTATTCTTACACAACGAATCACAACACTTAATTCAATTTTACCTAAAGAATAAACAACTAAACGACGACCAAGCGAGACACCAACGAACAACACAAATCACATTTTTCATATAATTCTTCTGTTTCTTGACTGTCAATTATTTTCGGATACAGTGTTGTTGAGTAAGGAAATCAAATAGCGAAATGGCGGGATAGGTAGGAACTGAATGAAAAACAAGAAGGTGAGAACGTAACATATTATCTCTTTGATATCCAACAGAGGTGTTTTGTTTGAGATCCCGGCCGTTCTTCATCGCTGCAGAGGACTTAAAATATATCGTAAGTTTTCACTAAAACTAACATTAATAATTGGTGAATTAGTGTGTCATCCCTCTCAAATAAAAAAAAAAATAATTCTTGAATACTAGGAAATAGATAGTGCGAGTATTTTTACTATTGACAAACAACTATTCCCCCAAATTTGATCGAGATGACATTCCACTTCCTGAAATAAAGAGGCCACTCGAATTGAGGTCAGAGCCACAAAGGTTACATTTGATGCCCAACGTCACGTTTGGCATCACAATAGAATATTTTTTCGTTCTTATGAATGTGGGTGCTGTTATCGCTTCACAATGTATGTCGATAATTTAGTCTTGGCACATTATCAATATATCGTGTACTGAGTAAGGTTATGCGTAAAAGATTCTTTTGCGAGAAAGAGTTGAATCACTGAGTCGTGCAAAAAAGTAATTCAAGTTCTTACCTAATGACAGAGTTCTAATAAAAAACCGAGCGCTGTTGTTTTCTGCCGTGCTTTAGAAACATAATTTTATAAATGCTCCGATTAAAAAATTAAACTCTAATTTTTAGGTTTTGTAATTTTATTTAAACAATAATTATTTTTATTTTAATTTTTAGTTAAAAGCTCTGCGATGTTATTATTTTTACGCGCGACAGCTGTTTCGCCTTCTGAGGGCATTATCAAACTGTAAATTTTGATTAACAAATTTCAAAAATCTTAGTGAACACACGCGACGGATTCCCACCCAGGCGTCGTGGGTTCAATTCCTTTGCTAGCTAAGTCCTCCATCATTGCACAAGCAACATCTTCCGCTTATTATGATGGCAGTAGGAGTTTTTAAAATATTTTCAGGTTTATAGAAACCCGGGAATGTTTGTCTTTCTTTTTTTTTAAGTGTTAATAATGATTTAGTTGATGATCTCTTGCCCCGCTACCCTTCGGCCGAGTTTGTTGTTCTGGCGGACTTCAATGTTCATAACGAACCATGGTTGAAGTTCTCAGGTCCAACAGACTCGGCTTTAGTTTAACTTGCAGGAACCTAAACGTTAAATCTGTTAGACCTGTTTTTTAACTACCATGCCACACGGGTACAAGGTTGAAGTCTTTAGGATCGTCCGACCACTGCCTGGTTATGACATCAATCCCCGTTATTTGCAGAGCGCTTAACGCGACGCCCAAGAGAAAAAATGTGGCATTATAGGTTTGGTTCGGTCTGCGGGCGCACCTGAATGCTTTAAGTCAGCGTCTGTTTTCGGACTTCGGATCCTTCCAGATGTTAGTAAATTGGTGAAGTCATCACATCTGCGATGGATGGCTTCATACCATCTACCGTTAAACAAACTGGGGTGGGCTCAAAGCCGTGGTTCAGTCGACAATGCTCAGATGCAGTTCGACGAAAAAACGCGGCTTACCGAGCCTTGAAAGCAGATCAGTTTACAACCAATTGGCAAAGGAGAGCAAGAAAATCATTAATAAGTCAAAATTTGAGCACGACCTGCAGATCGAAAGCTGGCTGCCTGCCCGAATGGCAGCAGAGCGTTTGGTCGCTGGGCTCCATAGGTCGTAATTTCTGCAAATCCAGTCTGCCGCCTCTTACCAGACCCGACGGCTCACTAGCAAACACCGCCACCGACAAGTCAAATTTACTAGGGAAAATGTTTGCGGATAACTCGGCCCTCGATCAAGGTGCTGTCCCGCCGTCGGTTCCTCACTGCGGATTCTTTATGAAAAAGCTGAAGATCCGGCATCGAGATGTACTCCGACGGGCTACAAGTTAATAAAGCTAGTGGGCCTGACGGAGTACCTGCACTGGTATTGCAGAGGTGTGCTGCAGAAATCGCTCCAATTTTGACAAAGCTCTTTAAAATGTCCCTGAAATATGGATCTGTGCCATCTGGTTGGAAAAAAAGCGGTCATTCATCCTATTCCCAAAAAGGGTGACCGCTCCAACCCGGCCAACTAAATCACATCGATTCTATCCAAGGTGATGGAACGTGTGATCAACGACAAACTGCTCACATACCTCGAGGAGAACAAAATAATTAACGACCGTCAATACGGATTTCAACCGGTCCTGCGGTGATCTTCTCGCGTATGTGACGCATGTTTGGGGCGGTGCTTGGAATGTTTCGGCGAGACCCAAACGGTTGCACTGGACATTTCAAAGCCTTTGACCGGGTTTGGCACCGAGGACTTGTCAACAAACTGCCATCTTACGGACTTCCCGCATCCTTGTGTACGTGGATTGCCGATTTTTTTGAGGAGAGGTCGATTCAGACGGTTGTTGACGGTATCACCTCTTCCTCTCATTCAATTAATGCTGGCGTCCCCCAAGGATCGGTTCTGTCTCCAACTTTGTTTTTGTTGCACATCAACGACCTTTTTGTCATGTGCACCAATACATTGTTACGCGGATGACAGTACAGTTCATGATGGTTTTTTGTTTGACAAGCCCCCAAAGGGCACAGAAACAAAAACGGCTCGGAGGGCTTTGAAGCAGAGAATGGACGAGTACCTTGAGAGAATCTCCTCTTGGGGTAAAATAATCTCGTCGAATTTAATGTTTCAAAGACCCAATCATGTCTGATTACGACTAAAAGGGATCAAATGATAATTTAGTCTCCTTCAACGGAAGTAATCTTCCCAACAAACCTTCCATTGAGATGCTTGGTGTAACCCTAAGTGACCAGTTAAAGGCACCGGGGCTCCATCGAAGCCAGAGTAAAGTTAGCCTCTCAGAAGTTGGGCGTGTTGTACAGGGCCCGCAGATACTTCAATAGTACACAACTGCTGACCTTGTACAAATCGCAAGTACGCCCCACTGTTGAATTTGGTAGCCACCTCTGGTCTGGAGCCCCTAAATACCTGAAAAAACCCTTGACTCTGTGCAGAAACGGGCGGCCCGTTTGATAGATTCTCCTATCTTAACAAACGGATTGCAAACTTTGGAGCACAGACGTCAGGTGGGAATACTGTCCTTGTTCTACAGGTATTTCAATGGAAGATGCTCCGAGGAACTTGCGTCATTGATCCCTTCGGCACCGGTGCATAGTCGGAAACTCGCCAAACGCGCGCCCAACATTTGTACACGGTTGACATTCAATACATGAGAACGGGTCGCTTTTACGACTCGTTCTTATGTTCAACAACTCGGCTATGGAACGATTTGCCGGCCTCTGTTTTTCCTCCCTCCTTCAACATGGGCCTCTTCAAGACCCAAGTTCACTCCTTCCTTTCCTCAAAAACCCTCCCACACAGCATCCCCAAAGATGACGCATAGGCCCTGAGGAAATTACTCAAGGCCTCCTGTGTCAGAGTTATTATAAAAAAAAAAAAGTAGATTTTAGTTTATTTTTAAAATTTAATAAAACTAATATTTTGATTATAAAGTAAATTTTTAGCACCTTTGTTCTAAGCCTGAATAGTTAGCCTCTTATATTCTTAGAGGATTGTCGGCATAATATTATTATCCAATATCATAGTACCTACCTATTCTAAAATTACATATTTGTCTATTTATCTAAATATACCCTTCATAGTTTAATGTAATGGACACTGTGTGTAATGTGCCTTTAATATTATTACGATGGTTCGACCGAAAACACAAATTGAATTAGGTTTTAAGGATATCTCTAACCCTTTAATAAGCTGTTAACATAACCAATTAGTAGTGATGGTAACTGAAATAGGTTTTAGTATTTAATCCTCAATTAAGAAAACATGCTTCAGGGATTTTTTTTTAAGGTTTACATTTAGTAAAACAACAATTTGATTTTAATATTCTCAACCACCGGTTTAACCTAACTCAAGTTTTCTTAGAAAAGTATATTAAAACTAACTAAAACACAAAAAATGAGTAAATATGTATAATAGTTCACTAATCACCATGCCGTTTCTACCCAGGGGTAGGCAGAAAGGACGGACCGCCATACAACTCTGTTTTGGCACACACTTCTTGCTTCATTCATATTCAAACATCGTCTAATACATACTCTTCTATTATTCTGACTCTTGACGTGGCCCAACTCAAGTATTTGATTCACTTGATCGTGCTGTATCTTCCTCAGGCGTACCCGACTTCTCATTCCATTCATTTTCGCGTCATATATTCTTTACACACTATATTTTTCGTTCATCCGGTCTACATGCCCAAAAAAATCCAAGCGCCTCTTTCTTAATTCTTTTTATTAAGCTTGCAATAGCCTTGTATTCTTTCCGGATATCCACATTTATAGCACGGTCATACGTTGCTTTCCCGCACATACGCCTCATGAATCTCATTTCTATAGCATTCCTTATAATTTCATCCTTCCTCTGCCAGTTCCATGCCTCTGAGTGAGAAAACATCAAATGAAATGAAACAGCACGCTGAAAGAGAATGGGATGGGGTGAAGTGGAAAAAGAGTGAAGATGTAATGGGGAAAACACCTTCTATAGGACTACTGAATATATTTGATTGATTATAGAGGACATTGCTATCATTCATAACAGCTTTTTATTTATTTGAAAAGATTTTAAATTATCTAATCTATTAATAAAATCATTTTTGTGGAAATTATTAACACCTGTGCTCAGTGGCGGCTCGTGACTTTTTAGTGTGCTAAGATTGAAAAAAACGTCATGATTGATGTTGTTGTGGCCGAAAATGAATTTAAAAAAATACATGTAAAAATATAGATTGTATGAAGATTTTCAAGATTTTTCAGTTTGGGGGGGTCATATGACCCACCAAAACTGAAAAAATCTGATACAAAAATATATTTTTTTAAATTAAATAAAATCATTTTCGTCTACGAAAACATCAACAACGTCGTATTTTTCAATCTCAGCACTCTAGCAACCTAAAAAGTCACGAGCCGCCCCTGCCTGTGCTATGATTTAATGTGTCCTCTTTTACATTTAGATGCTTCGAAAAGTTCGAAAAATCATAGATTATTCCAACGCCATGTTTTTTATTCAAATCTTAACATCACGTGCTGTCTTACGGATAAAAAAATGCTGAACTAAATATTATTTCTTAATCACCTTCTCAGTTGACGTTTTTCCTATTTCAATTAATATTATCTATCTCTTTCTCTATTTTCCCCTGTTATAATTTAAATGTTTTTCTATTGTTTTCTCACTGTTCTCTTATTTGATTTTCTATTGTGTTTTCTCTCTGTATGTATATATAACCGCTTACTATATATATTTTGTTTAGTTTAATTTTGTACCCTGATGATACTTAGGCTAAGCGAAACCAGTCAGTCTTAAAAATAAAATCATTATTTCATTTCATTAAATAATATTTGCATTCCTCTGATTTTAAAATCCTAAATACAAGACGTAACTTATTAAAATTTAATTTGAAAAACTTCCTTGCTTTGTTACGATTTACTTCTTACATGTATCCTTACAACTAAATGCCCTTACTGAAAACCATATAGTCATTGTAATAAAATACATGTATGTATTGTTCTTTTGTTACTTGTTATATTTAAACTGGTTGCATCTTTAGAATCGTTTACTTATATAAGTACCAACATGTAAGCTGCCCTCGATCTTATTTCCTTTAATAATAATAATAATAATATTTGGACGATTTGTATAGCGCCGTTTTTGTGAAAAATCACCTCAAGGGCGCTGTACAGATCTTACTTTCTATCATTACATATTAATTCCTAGTTTAGATAAGAAAATATACAGGAACATACTTACCTGGCAGGTCCCATCAGATAGACACAATTTTTAAATTAAAATTATGATTATTATTTTAATTATTAATTAATTAATTTATTTTTTAGTTTATTTATTTATTTTATTATTTTTTTTTTTTTTTTAAGTGATTTGTGAAATATCCTACTTATTTGGCGAAAATAACAAGACTAAAACACGTCAGGCAGCTGCAAAAGCGCCACGACATTTCTAACAGGTTATATGCGCAGGCAAAAAGAAGAACTGATGATTGTATTGCAAAAAGGTCGCCTGCCGGTTACCGGGCCGGCGGTCGAAGGGACAAAACATGTGGCAAATGGTCATCATGTGACGACCATTCTCGGGCGTGGCACTGCATTTAAAAAAACTGATATTTGAAGATTCAAATATTTTCTTAAAAATCGAAATTACGTCGAAACTAGTCACTTTAAAATTATTTAGAGTTTATTCACTTAACCTATACACAGCAACGGTAATTTTAGTGTAATTTTAAAGAAATAATTTGTAAAATATCCTACTTATTTGGCGAAAAATAACGAGAAAGACTAAAAACACGCCAGGCTGCCCCGAGAGCGCCACGGCGATCTATGATTTAACAAATTTGTTAATCAGTATTCATATGTTTCATCTGAATTTTTATACCCTTAGGTTTTAGTAAATTGTTTTTATTTTTTATAAATCTGTTGATGTACACGTGCACTGTTATACCCATATCTGAACCTTTTCTCTCATTATTTATGATAACGATTGTGATTTTAAATAGTTTTAATTTGTATACATATTATAAATTAATTTCTCCCTGATGGTTAGTTTTATTAGCTTAATTAATTTAGTATGAAGCGTACTTGAGGTGAAATATCACAAAACTGCGCTATGTAAGTTTACTATTATTATTATTATAAAAATCCGTTCTTACTTCAGATTGAACATTTTTTCCACTGAGGGAAGAATTTTTAACGAATAAAGCTCCGCGCCATTAATAACTTAGATTATTATTACCGCTTTTATTGTAAGGACTAGTGAAAACACAGTTATTTGCAGCTCTATATAGAACGTGTTCGCAGGAATGGCCTCGACGACGGAAGAAAGGTACGAAGATTTACGCTTTACCCCACCCGTCAGGACCGGCGCACGTCCGCAAGTTCACATCCAGGCAGAAGGCGGCTTGGTAACTGAACCAACCCCTAAACAATATTTCTTCAACCATTTGTTTGTGTACGAATTTGAACTGAGACTCCGCAAAATTAGCCGTGGCTCTCATTAATAAACATATACGAATAAAACGACACAATTCTCAATAGCATAACGCTTTTAAATTGTTTTGGATATATTTTTGAATTTACCCCTCAGTCCAAGTTCAAGGAAGCAGCCAGAGTAAACTCAGAATTGCCACAAACAACATCTCCTTCTCGACGGTTTCTTCTCGCCTGGACTTCTACCTTCTTTGACTCTATATTTTTCCCGGACCTTGCCTTTGGATACCACCACTTTGCAGCACCCAGACCTGGCAATATTACCCAGCTGTCTGGTCTGACTAGAAAACCAGCACTCTGTATTACAGTCTTTCTAGAGGACTCAAGTCTATACCAGCTACCAAGATGTCACTGTTTCTACGCTCAATGAAGAATACACTCGAGGGACCATCGTCACTCGCTAGACTGGAAAATTATCAGACCGCTGGCAACAGCTGGCCGCCGCCGCCGGTCCTTCTATTGCCCTACCGCCAAGAGGCCGCCTCTCTGGCTGCCTACTGTTGCCTGGCTGTTATGTGTTCAGCGTAGACGGCCAGCCAAGACACCTCATTGAACAACAAAGCCTTGATAGGGAATTCAGCTAGGTAGAGTCACGTAAGGCGCCACACAAAGTACCCACAACGAGCGCTATGCACGGCTCAAAGAGCTGGTCTGCACTATCCAATATTATGATACGCGATCCAATGTACCCCTAGCAGCCTCTAAAACGATAAACTGGCGCCGTTAACATGAAATATCAGGCCGCAGCATCTCTATTAGTAATTCCAGTGCAAACATCGGGTCTAGAGCCTCCGGCGAACAACATATACGCGATATCCCCCAATAATAATCTTATATGCAAACCCCGCAGATAAACCCCTGTGATCCATAGCCCCCGAAATTAAACTCTCCGTATTTAAAAACTGGTTTTTATTAAAATTCAAAATCATCATTGTCATCCCCACGAGTTTATTATTTTGATTTTATATAAAAGTAACTTAGTTTTAACACCACTTTATTGGATACATATATACATAAACCAACCGGTTTCGGCTCTACCTAAACCTTCTTCAGGGCTGAACAAATATGTATGTAAATGAATACATATTTGTTCAGCCCTGAAGAAGGTTCAGGTAGAGCCGAAACCGGTTGGTTTATGTATATATGTATCCAATAAAATGGTGTTAAAACTATGTTACTTTTATTTAAAATTTAATTATGTCTTTCCACAAAGTGAGTGCTTCATGTCAAAGTTTATTATTTCCCAAAAACAGCTTGTTTTAACAACTTAGCGATACTATTTCGGTGATACAGTTCTCAACATCTATACTAATCCGAGTTAGTTGGCAGAAGATACAAATCTACCCACAATGTTTGCTTTACGAATGATCGCTGATTTCTCCGGCCTAAATCAAATATTTCTTGACACACAAAGTGTTCGCACACCGTTATAATATTGATAATGCCATTCGATATGTTTAGATTCGCTGTTCTATTAACTATATATTAGATTGTTGTCTCTATATTCTAATTAGACGCCTGAGTTGTTATTTTAGTTTTATTTATTTAATAAAATGAAAATATTGTACAAAAAATCACATTTCGAGTAATAAGGATAAACATATAATATATATATATATATATTTTTTTAAAATAGGTTCATAGAAATTTAAAAAGGATTAAAAAAGAAAAGGGAACAAGCGAAAAAAATCATCAGAAATTTAAAAAAAATGTCTTTAAATTTTACGTACCTTTTTATGTATTTATCTCTTTAACCCTCTAAATCAACTAATCAACAAATTTAACGGCCTGCATGTTTCAGTGGTAAGACGCTCGACTACGAATCCGGAGGTCGCGGGTTCGAATCCGGTGTGCGCTAATAATTTTTATCCAATTGATATGTGTCGTAACACAATTGATATAAAATATAGTATAGTACATTTGCGGCACGTTCCAGAGTGGTAGATACTCTAAGTATCGCCCTGGTGAAAGACCACCATTCAGAATTTTAACGTTGCTTGAAATGGCTTTAGACGTGTTTGGTGACCAGATCTGAATAGCCAGGTAAATCCTAACCTTTCCATTCTTCATCTATTTTCCCTGCCCCGCTATATTTAGACCTCACAACATACCTCTATTAGGGATGCTATAGTTTCACTGGCTCTAGACGGTCGGGAGCAGTTGAGACTCTTGTGCGGTATTTACGTAAAAAAAAAAGAAAAAATGCTACGCAGTTAATTTCTCAAGAAACAAAAATGTCACCATCTTAAATTACCCCCTGCATAGCTCATTATCAGCAATAAAACAGAGGCCGAAGACTTGGGGGTGACATTAGACTCAAGATTATATACACGCGAAAAATTAAACAATGAATATCTAATATTTTTCTTTTGTCTGCAGCTTACTCTTATATGGGTCACAAATGTGATGGATTTTATTTCATTTTATGTGCACACATTGGAGAGTTTTCAAATCGTCTCCTACGATGATTTATGAAGTTGTTATTTTCGTATAAATCGCGGAAATTCGTTCGCGTTCTTAAATATATGGTCGTTGGAAAATTGAAAAAAATCTGCGGATGAGCTCTTTCTGCAGAAAATCGCTGAATCCATCGTAGAGTGCCCGGAACTCAAACGATGCATTCAACTACAAGTTACCAACAGACGGCATGCGTGGTCGAGTGGTAAGACGCTTGACTACGAACACAGAGGTCGCGGGTTCAAACCCGGCGTGTGCAAATAAAAATTATTTTATTCAATATAAAATAGTATATAATATATTTACGGCAGTTCCAGAGTGGTAGGTACTTTGAGTGTCGCCCTGGTGAAATACCACCATTCAGAATTGAAACGTTGCTCGACATAGCTTAAGCCGTGTTTGGTGACCAGATCTGAATAGTCAGGTACTTCCCGACCTTCTTATTCCCTCTTCCATCTTCTTTCCTTCCCCACGACCTTCAACCTCACAATACACCCCTAATTAGGAATGCATAGTCTCACTGGCTCCAAACGAGTTGGGAGCAGTTGGGACTCTAGTGCGGTATTCACTAAAAGTTTTAGTCTAAAACAAAAACAAAAGACTCATCAGGTTAGGCAAACTTCTACTTGATGCAACACTTATTCAAACAATACTCCCTCGTCTACCGCAAATCACAAATTTATAACTCTTGAAAGAAGTCTATTGAAGTATCATTACTCGATATGGAATCCTTTCAACAACAGTCATTCAAATTCTGTTGAGAGAATCCAGAATAATTTTTTTAGAACAATTTTATCAATTTCGAATTGGGAATTTCCGTCAATGAAACAATTTTAATTATTTTATGCAATCAATAGGACTCTTTAGGATAAGAGATAGATGAATATTCACTGACTTAACTTTTTTATTATAAATAATTCACAACAGTTTTGACTCTCCTGAATTAGTTTCCTTAATAAACTACCACGTTCCTAGCAGATCAAATCGACTTAGGTCACTTTATTAATGAAACAACGGATAATAACGCAGAACGAAATTCAATAATTCATCGCCTGCATTGATAAGGGAATTAATGTTATATCGTTTATATCGACGAAACTACGGTCTGCGGTGGTTTATTGCCATACAACAGTAGATTTAAACACCAATAGACAATTCTATACCCATGTTAATGCCCATGTTAATACCCTTAAAAGTAACAATATATGGGGAGAGAGCTAATTCTTTTTACCCAGCCTATACAAACTTGCGATAAATCACTTTCTCCGGGTTTTTACGTCGTACAACATGAGACAGCAAATATAATACACCGCTACTATGTACTGTCGCGATGATCTTGGGCTCCTGGGTCACCACCCCGCCTACATTTTTTATTATGCCACTATTGACGCAAATAAACGGTTTTTTAGATATGCTATATTTTTGTTGATAACAATACTGTGAAAAAGTAGTTATACAAATAAATAAAAACATTATGTCGATATGTGATATGAATGGATATATAAATACCCTAGCCTTAGTCTTAGCCACGCTTAGATCCTCCGAGTCCGGTAAAAATAGTCAAAAACTGACTACACTGCCTTGGATATATACCACTCTATGTACTCTAAGGTAATACCCATGTTAATACCATAGACATAAAATACAAGACACGTCATATTCATACAAATGTTACGAAAAATGTAGCACCACTAATAATGCACCACTAAATGTTTCACCCGCGTATGAAAAGGATAGCCATTCAAAGAATATGTGTATGCGGTGCTATATGAACCGTGTTTTGAAAGTATGTCTCGTTGACTTGGTTTAGTGCAACCAAGCGCGTTGTCTCAGTAACGTATCTACATTATTTAATTCATCTAAGGTTGATACCCATGTTCGACCGGTTAGTAGCTGATTGCACCAACGCATTGGATTATATAGAATGTAACTGGTGCTTTACAACTATATTTTTAATTTTTGCTCCTACTCAGGAGTTTTTTTCTCTCAACTTTTTATTTCCTTGTGTACACACTTCTCGCAAAATAATTTTGCTGTGCTTTTACATAACTTATTCGTATGTCAATGGCACATGTTGTGGCGTATATATATATGTAAAATAATAAATAAAAAAAAACAATTTATTTCATATTCGTAAAAAGCATTTACTTTGTGAATTACATTTAATTCAAGAAAATTTAGTGCTCACCAGGGCGGATAAAGGTTAATTTTAATATTGTTCTGATGATGGAAGGATACTTCCGAAACCGGTAGACATAATATTAAATAATAAAGTGGTTATAAACAAAGTGTATGTGTTATATTTAACAATTTATTTATTTAACTCAGCTCCTTAAAGTCATACGGGTGATCTTTTGAATTGTCTAAACTTTTAACAAATGATCAGTACCCCAACTATTAACTACATTACTATTTATAAAAAAAAATCTGAATATATTTAACACTTTGATCAGATCGATCCTTCCACTCCTCCTTTATTTCCACCCCATTTCTATATAAAAAAATATATTTGTAAAATTTCCAAATTAACCTAAGAGGAAATATATAAATTATTAAATTAGAATTAATTTTGAAGCTTTTATGCTTATTATTTGAATATTATTTATTTCAATAATCTCCAACGTAAATATGAAACAGAAAAAAAATGTTACGGCCGCGAGTTCAAGTCTCGGTCGCGACCGTTATATATTTTTTTGTTTCATATACTCGTATATGTGTGATTATTGATATTATTTCAATTGTTAGTATAAATATATATTTTTGAAATTTATGTTACTAACTAAATTAACTTAAAACTGTTAAACACTTAGTCTCCAAAACACAATAAAAATAAAGCAGGTTTGCCCATCTGCGTAACTTAATAAGAAAAACTTTTTGGACCACAACTGAAAATAATTTCACGGCGAAATAATGTAAAACGTGACGTCCTTAGTTCATATTCTACCGCCAGGGCACAGACAAGTGCGTAGTGTTGTGTAATCGTTATCATGCTAACGGAATTTGCATAAATGAGCCAGGTCAATCAACAATCATGATTAATTACTAAATTGATCGTTATATTGCACATCAGAAATGCAAATAATTCGGCTTGCATTTTGCTTCTGAAATAACTAATCCAATTAAACTGTAATGTGCGCCAAAACCTCGCTTCACGAGCTTCGGCTGTAAAGTGCGATGGTTAAAAGTCTGAACATTGCACACTAATTGAATTAAGTAGGGTAACACAGGGAAAACGGACACCCCTTAATGTTTTGCGTAATCAATGTTTTATCGACTTGGCATATAAAAGTTTTTTTTTGTGATTAAAGGTTTTCGGTCAGTGTGAAATTCGAAATCCGTTGAAATAATACCGATCTCTTATCATAAATGTTAAAAATTGTGTTATCGGCGTACAAAATGGTGAGTACTTTTAACGTTTATCAGTATAAGTATAAAGTAAACGTCATTCTTACATTTTATTTGACAGTGATACGTTGAGGTTATGTTTTTATCTTGTCATACACATGTCTGTTCGTAGATATTAGTTGTAAAATTACCACTGGTAACATTTATTATTTTAATCGCAAAATTGTTTTATATTGTATTTTGGCAGACGGATAAATAAAGCATTTTATTAGTTTTTCTTTTTTTATTGACAAAGGTACACTTTATCGGGATAAGACATCTATTTGCTGTGAATGGGACGAACAAGCGACGTCGAAAGCTGTAAACGCCGTAAAAATCGACAAATACCTCTAAAAATAGCAGCCCGAACGTTAAATTAATGTATCGAGAAATACATTAAGAAGAAGGGTTATGATTATGGAAAACATGCCGAAATTCGGAAGTAGTACAACTCTTGGTAAAAAAAATAATCGAATTTAGTCGACTACCTTTAAAATTTAGATAAAATTGGATATGGACTTCGCCAACTGGTATACCGCTTTGTAGTATATAAGATGTTCGATATAGTATAAGATTTGACGGCTTCCATAGTCGAGTGGTAAGACGCTCGACTACGAATCCAAAAGTCGCGGGTTCAAACTCGGCGTGCGCCAATAACTTTCATTAAAATAATATGTGTCATAACACATTTGATTCATATAAAATAAAATTAAAAGTATATTCGCGACAGACCACCATTCAGAATCAAAACGTTGCTTGAAATGGCTTTTAACCGTGTTCGGCGATCATATCTGAATAGCCAGGTACTTACCTACCTTCCTTTCCCCATCTCCTGTTGTCTCAGTGGCTCTAGACGGTTGGGAGCTGTTGGGACTCACTGTAAAAGAAAAAGAAAAAAAAACACATAAATGTTGTTGAAATGGCAGGAAAAGAACGGTGCCGATAATTTTTGAAACCAAACTCGCGTTTAAGCATTCGTATTGCTGAAGGATTATCACACACCCACACAAGGGGCACCTATGAACAAACAGGCCTCTTCTACAATAATCTTTATGACCTGATGAAATCTCAAGAAATACCTACATGAAAAAACCGATTGCTGTGAACGTTGTCAAGAAGAGTACACAGAAGGGAAAAAAGAGTCCAGTGTCTAGACTGCACTATACGAGTATGTAAGACGTGATTTTTGTGAAAAAAAACCTTTATTTTAAGTGTTCAATATGCACGTAATCAAATAGTGATACAATGTCCATTTAAAAAACTAAAAAAAACATTCCTAGAAGCACTAGAAATAAAGAAAGCCATTGAAAATATAAGTCACATTCTTAATAATCAGGTAAATTTGTCCAGTAATCCAATATTAGGTATATTTCCTGTAAACTCATAAAATTTATCGCTATTCTTTAATCACCTTCTTAGTTCACGGTTTGTCTTTGTTATTTCATATTATCTGTCTCTTTGTCTCTGTTCCTTTGTTATAATTAAATGTTATTCAATTGTTTTCTTACTGTTCTGTGATTTTATTTTTTATTTTGTTCTCCTCTGAATGTATATATATATATATATATATATATATATATATATATATATATATATATATATATATATATATATATGCATATATAACCCCACACTTTGTATTTTTAGTTAAGTTTAATTTTGTACCCAGATGATGCTTAAACTAAGCGAAACCGTTCGGTCATAAAATATCAAATAGTATCCGTGGTCTCATACAAAGTATTTTTTTCTCATTTCTTTGCATATATTTAAGCTTTTGTTAAAAATTATTCAAATTGTACGACAACGCTGTCTGTTTGCCCCTGGGTTACCCTATGTAGGTATTTGGTGAAATGAAATTGTTGGCGAGAAATGAGTAGGATGGTAACAATATTAGCGGCGCCATGCATTTGTGTTAGTTACTTATCTCTGTTGATTAAAATTCATAATTCATTTACATCCGGCATAGAAACAAACATAACAGGAATAACGTATTAATTTTAAAAGCTGCATATTTTTTAAATAATTTGAGATGTGGTAGGTGAAAACGAAGGATTTTGATCGGATTAATGTATTTGTTATATATTTTTTTTACTAAAAAACAATTGTAATTTATTTCCACTTATTTATTTGTGGCTGGATTAGTTTAACCTTGAAACGGGCATCTTCCGACTGGTGTAATTGCAAGTGAATCTGCGGTATATATAACATTTATGTTTGGAATGTAAGCTATTGGCCCTATATCATATTGAAAGTTTGTTTTTAATTGGAGACAGAAGCGATTTACAATTCATTTACTTATAAACTAACGGACTATAGTCCAATTATAAAAAAAATACAAAACTCGAAATAGGAAAAAAAGCAAGAGAGAAAAAAACAGCACAAACATAATATTAAATAAAGCAAATACAAAAATAGTACAAAACATGCACAAGAAAGAATATTCAAATCAAAGCCAAGGTCAAGTCAAAGTTTTGATAGAGTCGTAAATGAATGAGAATGACAAAAATAATTTAAACTGCTACCAAAAATTTCAAGACCATGGCTTGAGTTAACAAGTCTCGACATTCTGGACAGTGGAAAATGATACCCCTAATTAGTAAAGTGATGATTGAGGAACAGAGAACTTTCTGAGTATACGACAAGGAATGTATAACTGGATGAGTTGTGACAGAGAAGGTTACTTAATAATACAGTTAATAATTTTGGAAATACAAATTAAATCAAAGTCTTTCCTACGCTTTTCTTATGAAGACATTATCAATGATTTTTCAAATTCATCATATGAATAAATTTAATTTAATCATATTCACAATTATATTCAAATATACCTTTGGGTGGTTTTATTACCTTCTCAGAGACGGGTTGCATAGTGATGTGTTGAACGAGGGCTTAAAAAAATATATAATATCTAATGTTGTCAGCTTTATTTATAAGAGTTGGTTATTTATGATTGTACTCTTGTATTTCCCGTCTCGGTTACTTTGTATTTTACAGCAGATATATGTTCATAGGTCAATCGGTAAAATATTTAATAAAACCAGGGGTGTTAGTTGAAGTTTGCCGCTTTTTTCAATAAAGAAAACGCTTAATTCTCAAGGGAATCTCAATTTTTTTTTATCCAAAGTATTGACCATCGGATTCTGTAAATTTTGCCCATCTTTGAGGCAAATCATGGATACCATTCCAAAAAAATTTCTCTTTCGAGGCAAACCATTCGACGAGCCATTTTTCGACTTTTTCAAAATTGGCGAAGCGCTGCTCTGCGAGTGAGTGTCCCATCGATGCGAAAAGGTGATAGTCGGACGGGACAAGGTCTGGAGACTACGGCGGGTGCAAAAATATTTCCCAATTCAATGCTTTGAGAGTGTTCTTCATTACGTATACAAATACTACAAATCGAAAATACTACTTATGTTGTATTTTCGATTTGTGTCTCGTTCATTTGGTGTGGTACCCATTTTCCATACTTTTGGATCTTTCCCACGGCTTTTAAACGTTGGCAAATTGTTCCTCGGGTCACATTTAGTGTTTGGGCCAATTGTTGTTGCGATTGGGTTGGGTCTTCATCCAATAACGCCTGCAATTCCTCGTCTTCGAACTTTTTCGTTGCACCAGGATGTTCATTGTCTGTTAAATCGAAATCTCCACTTTTAAATTGACGAAACCATGTCCCACATGTTCTAATCACTGGAACATGTTCACCATAAGTTTCTACCAGCAATCGATGAGTTTCAACTGCTTTTTTCTTTTGATGAAATAAGAAAAGCAACGAATGCCGCAAATGCGATTTACTTGGAACGAAACTCGACATATTCACTGAGGTAAACAACTATGACACTATTATTTTGGCAGAATGTAACTTATGTATTTTTTAAGGTTAATGTCCATAAAAAAATATCACATAGATGACAAATCATAGAAATGCATACATATCTCTAGCGACGTCTATGAGTAAAACCGGCAAACTTCAACTAACACCCCTGGTAGTTGGTACACATCAGGGTATTATATTTTGTAGATTTTGCCTTTGATGTCAGCGACAGAAATTCCTGATTACATTTCACTCTGGTATTTATACGAGTATTTCCTATTTACATCCATTTTTACTTGTATTGTTGTCTATCTGATAGGACCTGCCAGGTAATTATGTTCCTGTATATTTTATTATTTAAA
Organism: Drusus annulatus; assembly: GCA_022651775.1. NCBI lineage: Eukaryota > Metazoa > Arthropoda > Insecta > Trichoptera > Limnephilidae > Drusus > Drusus annulatus. The sequence goes on along the minus strand of JAGWCC010000160.1, from coordinate 409,936 downwards.
CTAGGAATTAATATGTTATAATAGAAAATAAGATATGTACAGCGCCCTTGAGGTGATTTTTCACAAAAAACGGCGCTATACAAATCATCCAAATATTATTATTATTATTATTACTTAAAGAAATAACCATAATATATATATATATAAACGAAAAGTCAGCCTTTTTTCCAATCAGACTATTTAATTCATTACGTTATTTTCTTCTATTTTCTGTCAGTCCGTTTATTTCTAATGATTCTAATTTTCTCACCTTATTGCACACATGCAATATTTAAGATCTCTTTATTCATGAAATGAATGTCTAATAAGTGAGTAACCACGTTCGATAATTCCCTTTTATTATTGACCCAGATTGAACAATATTATCAGTCTGAAGATGCTCGTTGTAAGGTGGAACCCGTCCAGTCAACAATAAATAAGTGGAAATAAATTACAAAGGTTTTTTCCATCATAAATTCGTATTAAAATGGAAATTCCACAACGACTTATCAAAAACATTTTAATAATCCAATGTTGTTCAAAGCGTACGATATTTCCCGGCAGAATGTGACTAACCGGGAGTTTGAAAAGTAAACTCGAGTCAGTTTTAACGTTTCTGGGAAACTTGTATTATGTGTATTGCATAATATCCAACGCTAATTCACTGTTTTAAAAAAATACGCATCAGAAAATGTGCTTAAAATCGAAAGAGTGCAGAAAAGATTTATAGGCTATATGAGAAAATACACATACTACTAAACTCTGTTTCATTCGCGATTTTTGTCTGGAATGCTCGACTTTCACACCCTGTGAGCCCGTCGAAAGATGTTTTTGGGTAAAATTTTTACAAGTTACTACCTAGAGAAATACATAACACATGCATACTGAAAGAGATCAACTTCTTTATCCCAAATAAGTAAAATCGTACGAGGTGAAGAGTCGAACATCCTCCTATCAAAACACTTAAATAAATAAGGCGATCTAATTTCTCTATGAACCTGCATTTATTTACCTTAGAATTTTTTAGGTGGGCAAATACACAATTCAACGAATATCTCATAATATGTGTAAAAGAGTGAACCTCTCGTACCCATACTGATGCTGATTTCTCCCTTAAATCCCAAATGAACAGGACTGTGAGCACAGGGTTCTTTCAATTAAGACAAATAAAATCAGTGCGAAGAAACCTGCCAACAGAGGCAACGAAACTACTTGTAAACTCGTACGTCATTTCGCGTTTAGATTACTGCAACGAAATATACGCTAGTCTTCCTAAATATCAAATTAACAAACAACAACTAGTTTTCAACGCCGCGGCAAGACTTATCACCGGCTTATCAAAATATTTCAATATCTCAGAGCACCTCAAAAATCTTCACTGGCTTAAATGTCCCGAAAGAATCCAGTTTAAGCTTTGCTGGATGGTTTTCAAATCAATTAACGGAATGGCTCCTGATTATTTATCGGAATTGTGTATTCCCGAAAGTTCCGATTCGCGACAGTCAACCCTTAGATCGGCAATGTCATCGACTATCGGAAGGTTGAAAGAACCAAAGCGCACACCAGACACTAAGTTCGGAGTGTCAGGTCCTTAAGCCTGGAATGGACTACCACATGATCTGAGAGTAATACAAGTCTCAACAGAGTTCAGAGCCAAACTCAAAACTCATTTTTCAGAAAATCATATCCATAATCAAGATGTAACAAGCCCAATAGAATTTCTGTTCAAACCAAGAAAACTTTTCAGACTCTCATTCCTTAAATTCATTATAAGATTATATCCATTGCCTGTTCCTCACTACGAAAAATGAAAAATACCTCCGACATACTCTATTTTAAATTTGCTCTCATGCCCTAAAAATGAAAAAAATAATAATAAAAAATAAATAAACAATAAATAAAAATAAAAATTAAATATAAAATATATTTGAGAATCAGCTAAATTTTAAATTATTATGATATGGTGATTGTGTCCCGCCAGAAGTGATCAGGTAAGTATGTTGCTGTATATTTATATAAACTAAGAGTTAATATCAAGTAGAAATTAAGATTTTTACAGCGCCCTTGAGGTGAATTTTACAAAAACGGCGCATTGCAATGAATGATTAGTTTCTTTTACGACTCTATGCATTTGAACAACTCGTTTGAACAACTGTTTTTTGAGATCTCTGTTAAATATATAATTGCATTTTTGCTAAGCTTTATTGTTTTGATGAAGAAAAAGGTTACGGTTAGTTACAGACATGTCTGTGCTAAAGTGCAAATTTATCTTCAAATCCACCAAAAGCACATCATTAAGTTATAATAATTTCCACCGGAGTGAAACTGAATCAAATTCCATAAAGGATACAAAACTGCGGAATGCCATACTAAAGATAATTACATGGCCACTGAAATCCGGTTGAAATTCGAGACATGAGTCGCAATTTGTGTTTCGGTTGGACGAACAGTGATCAATGTGAAAATTTTAACTGGTGATACTTAAACCATGGTAGTAGGTTTCTAGCATTACTCAACTCACCTTTGGAAACTATCGAAATGGTTTCTTTCATATTGTTGCATCCGAAGCTGCGATAAACACCGATTGCGTTTCAGCTTCGAAAGAGCTTTGAATTAGAATGGAATGTAAAACGAAATAACGAAGACTACTTGATGGAAGGTTCGATTGTATATTGTGGGAAAAATGAGGATTTAAGCCAATTTACTCACCGATGAATTAGATGTCTTAGAATTTTTGAAACCTTGAATTCTTCTTGAACTCTTGGGATCAACAACACAACCTTCCACGATCGACGATGAAGCGAGAAGAGAGGCACCAACCCGTGACACGACGATCACCAACAACGTCTTTTTCTTCTTTTTTTTTGCAATTTTGTAAAATAATAAACCGAATGGCAAATTGGCGAGATAGCTAAGGACTGGATGATAAAAAAAAGGTGAGAACCTAACAAGTTGTCTATTTGAAATCTAACACATATTGCTTTAACACAAATTCACCAAAGCACTTGATGATTTTAAAAACTTCTTATTATTCGCTGTTACATTACATCATCGCCGGAAAGGCAAAACGGCTGAAGCGCCATTCTTTAAATTCCTTGTTTTTTATTTACATTTTTTTCAAAAGTAAAAATCGAAGAACACACAAAAACGTGACTAACCTTTCCAATTGTCAAAAACAGACCACTAATCCAAAATGGCTAATAAAGCTAACATATGATAAACATATGTGTACCAACACAACAAAAAAAACGATAATCGAATGTACACAGCCCGCGAAAATTCAAAATTCACCTTTTCTTTTGAACAGGCCTCGTATATAAGTAGTCCACACCTTGCATAATGTTTTTATAAGGTTCTATATTTTTTGTGCTACAACTGTTCAAGGCCATTTTTAAACCATAGCTGGGCTGAATATAAACGACAAATTTTTATGATTTTGTCGTTTCAAACATAAAAGCGTAATAGGAATTTCAAGAATAGTCGTTACAGCATATTTTCAGGTAAAACAGATTCTCAAATAAGTTTTATCTTGCTTTATAAGATTTATTCTCTATTAATTCTATTTTTTATTTAAGTATTTTTGTATTTCATCTTTCAGGGGTGTTTTTGGTTAGTGATTCAAAACGTGTATCGAAAGAAAAGGGATTACTTAATACTTTTTCTTTGCTTTTGAACCTTTCTTAAGACTGGTGGGAAAAATTTCATCGAAATACACAGAATTCGGCCATTTGAAGAGAAAAAGCGTTACGCATGCAGAGATAAACGCAAAAAAAAATTCTTTCTGAAACCTTATTTTATTCATTTTTCTCCATTCAGCGTTGGCTTTCCGACAATTTCAAAATAATAGCACGAGTTAACAAACCTGTCTCTGAATTTGAGGTGGCGTTATTACACAGATTAAAATAATATGTATAGTGAATACCGCATAAGAGTCCTAACTGCTCCTAACCGTGAGGCTGAAGGTAGTAAAAAGGGGTAGGAGATGGGGAAGAGGAAGGTCGGAAGTACCTGGCTATTCAGATCTGGTCACCAAACACGACTTAAGTCATTTCAAGCAACGTTTCGATTCTGAATAGTGGTCTTTCACCAAGGCGATACGTAGAATATCTACCACTCGAACGTGCCGCAAATATATTTTTTAATAATTTTATATGAATTCAATGTGTTATAACACATATTAATTAAATAACAGTTATTGGCGTACGTCGGGTTCGAAACCGCGACCTTTAGATTCGTAGTCGAACGTCTTACCACTCGACCATGGAGGCCGTCGAAGATAACAAAGATAGATAAGTTGATAACATTCATACATTTTGTGATAAAATACGATCTTTGTAACAGAGCGGTAGGCTCCTTGGTTTTTTGAACCTAGAGGCAACGGGTTTAAAACCCGGGGTTCGCAAATAAAATTTTTATTTTCGCGTAAAGCGTACCTTGTTTGAAAATGGAAGAAAATCTGAGTATCGCCATGAAAAGATAACACAATTCAGAGTCAAAATATTGCTCAAAATGGCCAAAATTTTGATTGGTGACCAAATATAAATAGCAAGACACTTCTCAACCATCCTCTTCCCTATACCCTCTTCCTTCAGCCTCACTACACTCACCCAAATAGAAATACCTTATCACCACGACCTTGGGACATTCTCTCTCTCAACTCTTGTGGAGTTACTCATATAAATAATTTCAGCAGTTGGTTCCCCGATTTTCACTCCACGTGTATAACAACGTGTATTTAGTGGATAAGGAAAAGCAATTTTCCGGAAAGCTCGATTACGAATGGTTAAACAATTTTCATTAACAAACATTGCGGTATCTTTTGACAGATCACCTCTCATTTTCATTGAAATAATTATACTTATTTACTTAGCACCTCAAACAAAATGTTATTTGAATAGTATAGAACGTAAGCATGATTTGTGCTTGATGAATATTTTACCCGAAAGCTTTCTAGTCTCTCATTTTGCGCCTTCCTTCTTCATTGAGGTTGCTGAGTTTTAGTTCCCCGAGCATAACGTACCTTCGCTTGTATTTGGATCACACTAAGGGTGTGTGAGGAAATGTGAAATCATAACACTGTTTTACTAATGTTGCCGTGAAAATGATCTCCGGTCGTTGGTTTCGCGGTGTTGCCTTTAAAAAATTAATTTGTCACTAGCGTGCAAGAATCGCAACTGCGTTGTGCTATTCGTTCTATTACACCCTTGATCTTGGAGAATATTGTCAGGCAAAAATAACTGAATCAGGAAAAAGAAAAAGACAGAGGAAAAATGTTGGCTTTGATTATTCAAATTTGCTCACTTAACATGACTTAATCTCTTTCAAGTGGAATCTCTGTTCTGAATGGTGGTATTTGGATAAATCATTTACGACATTATGATAATATTCTGTAGAATATAACACTAAGAATTTCTGCTTTGATTCAGAATGTCTAAGATGAAAGCACAACAAGTACAGTGAAACCCCGTGATTTTATAAATGCTAAAGCTTTCTAACTATTTTTTTGCTTTTTTTTTTTTAGGTTTTTACTTTTATTTAAACAATAATTATTGTTATTTTAATTTAAAAAAAACAGTTTTTAGTTACAAGCTCTGCGATGTAATTATTTTTTTACGCGTGACAGCTGTTTCGCCTTCTGAGGGCATTATCAAACTGACAGTTTGATAATGCCCTCAGAAGGCGAAACAGCTGTCACGCGTAAAATAATTACATCGCAGAGCTTTAACTAAAACTGTTTTTTAAAAATTAAAATAATAAAAATTATTGTTTAAATAAAAGTAAAAAACCTAAAAATTAAAATGGAGTTCTACAAAATAAACTTTAAAACCATAAATATTTTTTTGCTGTTTTAAAAAACTGAGTTTTTGATTTATTATTTTTAGATGCGAATGCAGATCTTCATTTCCTCCGCATGAAATCATTAAAAAATAATCAAATTCTTCACTTCAGTTTTATCTTTAATTTGTATTGAAAGTTAATTGCAAACTTTCGATTATGTAGTATTAAAAACTCATTTGGACGATCTATTTTACCCTTACGATTGATTGAGGTTAAATTTAACGGTGATTAACTGACAATTTAATCACTGAATTTTTTTATGAGTTGGTGGTAATTAAATAATACTTAAAGCGAAGTCCAGTTATTAGCCAGTTAGCTTAATATTATTGACGGTTACCATTGACTAGTACCGTATTTTTTCTGAAGAAATTTACTTCGTTTAACTCATTTATACAAGCCTTTTAAAGTCGAATAATGATGCTAGGCATTTAATTCAATCATTAAATCAGCAAAGAGAAATCATAATTTCTAAGCTACATTTGTTGTTTGTTTACGTAAATAAATCTCCATCCCCGTGAAGATTTAATTCATGAAAGTTTTAAAGCATTTGTATTGTAGGTATTTCTTTTGGTTACTTCATTTGTGTCAAGATTTTTTTAAATCAAAGTTACTTCATTAAAATAATGGTTATAAATTAATTCAATTTGATTATGGAAAACAGCTCGGATAAGAATCATTACTTATACGTTTCAAAAGCTTCTATAAAACAAATAAAGTCAGATTTTACAGGATTACTAGGTTTTTTTTCCTCTACTTGAATACTTTTACTTGAAATACTCCGAGGAGATCGAAAAGAAAGCAAACAAAAGTAAATTAAGTAATAGAATACTTCAAAAAGCGATGGTTAGGGTTTACAACAAATCTCGGAAAACAATACGTATTGTTATATTCCGTATTATTATTTATACTACATTTTATAAATACTTATATAAAAATGCTAAAATAGATCGGTAAAAAGAACTTAGGAATAAGCAAACAAAAAAAGTAACACAATCTATTGAACTCTGTGAAAATAGCAAAAAACTTTAAGGTTTGCTCAGAGTATGGACAATTTATTGATAAGAAAAACTTCTAAGTAACTTTTTTGTAAATTAGAAACATTCTTCAAATAGGGTTGACATTGATCCCGGGTAGTTGGAACCCTTGCGCGAAACAAACTTTTTGTGTGTTACATTTTTTTTTAAATTATCTCACTAGGTTATTAGAACCTGTTCTGAAGTAGGTGACAGACAGTGCTTTTAAATATAGATCATGTTTTTTTTATAAATTTTTTTTATAGTGAATACCGCACAAGAGTTCCAACTGCTCCAAACCGTCCAGAGCCAGTGGGACTATGCCATCCCCAATTGGGGTGTGTTGTGAAGCTGAAGGTAGTGGGCAGAGGAAGGGCATGGATAAGAGGAAGGTTGGGAAGTACCTGGCTATTCAGATCTGGTCACCAAACACGGCTATAGCCATTTCAAGCAACGTTTCGATTCTGAATGGTGTTCATTCACAAGTGCGATACTTGTGAATGTACACCATTAATAATATAATAAACTGTGATACCATCGAAAATCAACTGTGTTATGACACATATTAATTAAATTAAAGTTATTGACGTATGCCGGGTTCGAACCAGCTACCTTTGGATTCATGGTCGAGCGTCTTCCCACTTAACTATGTAAAAGTAAAACTTATGTACTAATAAATATGTGCATATACTCGTACATATACGAATTTCAGTTTGTTTTGTTTTAGTTCTAATGAACATTATAAACATGAGTATGAATAGATACAGAGCATTTTTTTAAATCAAACACAATAGAAATAAATTATAGAATTTAAAAAAAAGTATATATACTGCTTCAATACTCGTATACATAAAATGTATACAACGTGATGCTGATAAATTTAGCCTAGTAGAATAAAATAAAATATATTGATATTTTGACACAATGCTAGATGACACATCACAATACATTGACCGTAAAACTCTCTTGATACACAATTAAACAAAACCAATAAAAAAAAAAAAAAAAAAAATAAAAATATATATATATATATATATATATATATATATAATATCGTAATAATCCTACAATTATTAATAATGAATACATTACCTAAGAAAAATGCATATTTCAAAGTAGTATATAATAATAATAGAGTTACAAGATAATATGTTCGGATGAACCACAGTATGGAATCTACAAACATTAAAGCAGCTTGGGGAAGCCTTCATCCACCGGGATATACAATGGTAAATGACCATAATTAGATTTCTTTCAAATGTTTTTAAAAATATTTAGTAGGTACCGCACAAGCTTTTTAACTGTGCGGAGTCAGTAGATATATAACATGCTCATTTGGGGAACTCAGAAGAAAGTAAGAGAAAGTAAAAAGAAGGAGAGGGTTTATCTTTGTCATCGACAACATATTCTGTTTTACCTCCCGGCCTGCAGGACTAACTGCCCATGGCCATGCCAGTGGGGAGAGCAATCTCGTTGAACCAAATTGATTTGAATGTTTATTTGTTAAAAAAAAAATAAACTTCATTCAACCGACGAACATTGCTACTGTTTGTAAAAACAAACCTCTGATTTTTAAAGAATTTTTTCAATGAAATATTAGGTTTAAACAGTTTTTTTTTATTATCCTTACTTTAAATTCAATCTAATTCATATTTGTTCGTGTTTTTAATTTATTGTTTAAGACTTTTGTTTACGTCGTGCCTTTACATTTATTTGTTTCACACGTGGCCGGTATGCGCACAGCGCGCCACGCGCATTCGAACTGATCGATTCGAACCGATCTAAAACAGACGCAGCCATTTGGTTTTGAGTCATTCCACAGGGCACAGGGAAACCCGTCACTGTTAGTCATTTTGAATTGATCCGCCATTTATATGACATTAATATGTATTACTTTTAGTTGGCAATAAACGTGTTAAAAGGCCTTGAAATATCAATTTTCTTTATGTTTTAAAAATAATGCATTATTGAATTGAATTAAAGTGGAACATTCAAAAGTAACTGTTTATTTTATCTAAAGCAATTCTCCTAGAACAAGGGGCTAATTCATTTTATCCACGGTGGGTTTTGAACTCACTACCACGGCCTTGAAACCAAAAAACTCACCATTCTGTTACAGACGTCTTCAAAATCACCAATAAAATTATGACTAACATATAAATCGTTACATCCACTGATTAAGAAGTATTCTGATGCCATCTGTCGTATTTCATCAATTCCTGTTTAGTTCAATATGGTGCCTTCGAGGCCCTTTGAGGATAAGATTATTATGGATAATATGCAAAACTAGTTGCCTCTGAGGCATCATTACTTCACGGTGGTGTCTCACAGAGCCACATTACATTCTCAAATAACGTTTCTCCTAAATTAAATTTATGAGTGTCGGTTCTCCAAACATTACAGCAAAGTGAGAAAAACAATCTATTATTTAATCATTGCGAGAATTTCCCCTCTGAAATGTACGCATATTATCTGTAACGTTTAATTTAAAAATGATTAATGATGGATGGGGAAAAAACCTTAGCAAGAAATATTTTCAATAGAAATATACTCGGCGGTTATCATGGTGAAATATTTATTTTTGCTCTAATAATACCAACAAAAGTATGCGAGTTAATGGTTAATACACATTATATAGCCATGTATAAAAATTGCGTGTGCGTGTTAAACGTACGCATGTACCTACAGTTAACCGGTAAAAAATGTCCAATAAATTCTTTATCTTTGACACTTAGGCATTTTTTTTTATCTACTCGAGGTTCAAAGTTAGATTCTCATTGGCAATGAAAATGAATACATTAAGCATTCTCCATGTTATTCGGTCATTTTAACATATTTCTTTCACAAGGGTTAGACATCTTAGATAGTCAGTATCAATGCCACTGGTTGAGTTCAGGAAACGCGTGGCTAAAACTCGTTAAGCTTGTATCTCGGTGAGGCGAAATACCACCACGTTTAATGGATTTCTTTATTGTATCACCGCTACTTAAGGCCTGACCTTCGCGTCATAAAACCTTAATAACAAATTGTTAAATAATGACGGCTGAAAACCTAACAGGGAATAATTAATCGCTTCGTGAAAGAAAAATTAATTAAGAGTAGAAGTTATTTCTTACTTAAAGTATTTTATGATTACTGATTCCCACTTTTTTTACATTAACTCCACACTGGAGGCCTCGAGGAAAATAATTTCCCTCACGGCCTGTCATCTTTGGGGATGCTGTGTGAAGGGTCTTTTTGAAGAAAGGAAGGAGTGAACCTGAGTCTTGAAGAAGCTCATGTTGAAGGAGGGAGGAAACACAGAGGCTGGCACATCGTTTCATGTTCACAGCCGAGTTGTTAAACATAAGAACGACTCTTAAAAGCGACCCGTTCTCATGTATTGAATTTCAACCGGGTACAAATGTTGGGTGCGCGTTTGAGGAGTTTTCCGACTATGTACCGGTGCCGAAGGGATCAATGACGGGAGTTCTTCGGTGCATTTTCCATTGAAATACCGGTAAAAAAAGACAACAATCCCACCTGATTTCTGTGCTCCAAAGATTGCAATCCGTTGGTTAAGATAGGAGAATCTATCAAACGGACCGCCTGTTTCTACTCAGAGTTTAGAGTTTTTCAGGTATTTAGGGGCTCTAGACCAGAGGTGGCTGCCAAATTCAAAAGTGAGCGGGAGGGGGGGGGACTATTTAACAATGAGGCTTATTTCCCACTTCCTATAAACCTGTGATTCCGTACGAAAATAACAAAAACTTAACGTAACTAAAAAAAAACAAGGTATTATTTGTCACAAAGATTTGCAACATAAACGAAGCTTTTCGCTTTGTTGAGGTGGTCTAAGTATATTCATTTTTTTATTTCTTCCCGTGAAATCCACGTCGATGGTAAAAATGTTGTTTTAGTAAAGGCTAAAAAATTGCCTTCAGTAAAATGACAAAAACATTGGAACCCTCATGCAGTTTTTTGTTTTGTTTAAGTGACCTAACTTTAGCGAAGTGTATTTTTTACTTGGCCACATTGTACGAGTATATATCAATGCGGCTTTCGTAAGGATGACGAAATTATCAATAAACAGATTATTTTCCCTCGATATCTTAGGAAAGGCTTACCTTTATTTTAAATAATAAAGCCAAATAGATTATTTCATATTTGCTGAAAAATACATGGTGTACGAAGCTTGTGAAAGCGCGGTATAAAATTAGATGTATTCTTTATTGCATTAATTCAACAGGAAAAATCATATCTTATAAATACGCAGAACAAATATGAATTATTTTATTAATACAACTGAATGGCATAATACAAAAAGTAACCGAATGAAGTAAGAGTCACGATAAGATATATTTTTACAGTCTGTAAGATAGTGATGTTTTTGTGTCCAGACTTTTGGATTAATAAGCCGTGTTTTGATTATTTTCTTCAGCGCATTGGATTGTTACACGCTGAGCCAAATCATCATCCAGCATGAAAAAGATGTCTGATCAAGGTTGTGCGATCGTTAGTGACTAGAGCGATCAGAAAATGCCGAGAACTAAAAAGTGGATATGAGCTTGAGACAGATTAAGGAGATCATAAAAGGTAAATCAAGCCTCAACGAAAACAAAATTGAACAAGATTCAAAAAGTTTGCGCTTTTTTGCTTTATGCACGTAAAAGTCCTTGACATAATTGCCAGAATACTAAATTTAGAAAGCATAAAGACTGTCTTCGGAACCTTGACGAAGATTCGAAACTTGATGAGGTCTGCAAAAGATTCCTCATGAAACAGATTAAGTTTATAAACTCAGCAGATCAGGGTACGACAGGGCTTATCTAGGCCATGTAGAAAGGACTATTTTAAAATGGATCTCCGTAAAATAAAAGGGAATGCCAACTAAGTTATCCGGATAAATCTGAACTTTCTGTACACTGATCGTCTCTTTGGAGACTTGAGACCTAAGTAATAGGAAGACCGTATGGAAAAACGTATGGAGTTCGCTTAATCACAGATGCGATAAAAATCCACAAAATACGAATTATATTAACAGGTGGGACTTTGGGGTATCTGCTTTTGGATAGTTGTTCCAAAAATAACCGCAGAAAACCACATTAAAAAAATAACTTCCGTAATACGTTGTCTCCTCTACTCAAATCGACACACTTTTTAATACTCTACATATCTGTCGTGATGTTGGACGTTGGGAATCCATTTAAATAGTACGGCCCTCAAAACCCTAAAGCACAGCAGATTGCAATGAAATTAACCAGTGGTGTGGCGACCGCACAGGTAGGCAACCTCCTTGAGAAACTTAAAAAAAACTTTGTACGCACACCTTTGAATAATATTTTATTATAAGAATCTATCTTTTTCATTTTAATTACAATTAAAAGAGATAAAATATACTAGAAGTAGAACATCACTCGACATTGATACATTTCTGTGATTTATTCTAGATTCTTTAAAAAAATACAATTTTTGTTTTTCAAAGCATATTTGTTGTAAACTGTAGTTTTGTTTGAAGAAATGAAAAAATAACTTTGTATAAGACCACGTATATTATTTTATTTTTTATGAGCGACTGGTCTCGCTTAGTCTAAGCATCAGGAAGGTACAATATTAAACTAAGTCATAAAAATTGAAATAAATTATCAGAAAAAGCAAACACTTTGTGGATTGACATGATTAATTAAATAAAAAAAATGGAAATACCTAAATCGATCAAAATACGGAATACATAAAATGGAATAGGCCTACGGCTAAACAATTTAGAAGCCCTGAAATAGCTAAATCAGTAAAACTTAATGATAATCACCTTTTAAATAACCAAAAGAATTTAACTTATAGCCCTATTCTAAACATGTTTCCCTTCCCTCCACCTCTTCATCCCACCAAACTTGACGTTCTGCTACCCCCTCTATCTTCCCTCCTTAACTAAATACATTATATGATACGTTTCTTTTTGTCCTATTGTTATATTGTTGTCTCCCTCCTAATACTATATCTTCCTTTTCCCCATGTTCACCATTATATATATATATATATATATATATATATATGCATATATATATTCCTCTAATTTCATTAGTATATTTTTAAGTCCCGATGAAGACTCAGCAGAGTCGAAAATAGTTGACTTATACAAAAATAAAGTGGATTTAAACAACGTGTGTTTTTTATTTAATTAAAATTGAAATAGTTTGCGTGGTCTTATACAAAGCTATTTTTTCATAACTTTAAATATGTCAAACCACAAATTGATCGCTTTTTACGAAAAAATGTTTTTGTTTTTATTTTCGTAATTTTGATTTTTTCTTTTAGTTTAAATCTTTCGGGAAAACATGAACACGCCTGGAGTAAATACGTAACAACTATTTTACTGTAAAATTATTAACCTGCTTTTGCTTTTTCTAAATATGGTAAATTTATTAAATCTTAAAAATTATAATAACATTTTTATGTGAAGATATTAGATTATTAAAAGCATTTTTTTCTAACGAAATTCGTCGTGTTAGTGTTTAACCACAACTCAATAAAGGGTAGAGGCGGTCAGCTGCCCGGGGTCTTGAAGTTTATCGCTACGCCCCTGGACATATCCACAATGTACACGGAAGCTTTGTGTGGATGAAATGTTAATAAAAGTTGGCGATTTAGTACCTGGCCGGGCTCCAGGGGGAATTATGTGTTCACTGCGTTATTGCTCCACAGGGATGAACAAAAAGTGATTAAATTGTGCACTTTGTCCGTTTAAACCAGCTTGGTTATATTAGATAGTTTAAGTATTAGGAAAATCAAATATTTAGTTGATTTTTGTGCAAATTAACCGTGGATATTGCACTAATTTTATTTTTTTATGTGATATTGCATAATAATAAAAGTGTTCAGAGAGTTGGACTATGGTTTACCTAATCTTTTTTTGTTAAACTAGACAATATTCAAAAGCTGAAACTAGAAATAACGTTTTTAATAAACGTATTATTCGAATAACCTGTAGGCGAGCATTTAAGGATTGTATTAATACGATCTTATTTTAATAAATAGAACATATGGCCTTGAATAGGAATAGGAATGAAAGTGAAACAATAAAACCTTAAAATAGAGAGATATTCATTTATCAACATTACAAAATAGTTACGCGGTTATGTTTACCAGGTTTATTCTAGCGTGCTAGGGAAGCCTGCAGATTAGTCAAAACAAAAGTCTCAATATAGAAGCTAATAGAGGCTAAAGCCTCAAAGATGTTTTTAACCATGAAATCGTGTTTTAGGCATTGTTCTGTACCTACTGCATAAAGCTGTTAAAAACTTTACACCACCGTATTTCCCATGAACCTATTGGATAAAATTAGGCCCAAAAATATCTATTCAGATGAAAACATTTGTTTTCATATGAAAAATAATCTGCAAACATAAAGCTTAAACAAAATTGTAGTAATTGTTACAAAATTTACATAAAACTTAAAAGGAAAAGAAGTTATTTCTTAGAAATAAAAAAATAATCTAACATAATTTTGTCGCTTAGGTTTTATACGCAAACAAGTAAAGTGACCTCCGACCAAAATATTTTTATAAAAAAATATCGTATTTCAATAAATAAATCGTAAAAAAAAGGTTTAACTTAACATTTCATTGACAGCCAGACTTTCTTCTTGACGAAGCAGTATTCTAACGCAGCGTTTTTTAAGGCTGAGACACTCAAAAGGCAATTTTATTTATTATTTATCACAGACAAAAAGCCAACACTGGTTACCACTCGTTTAGTCAGCGACTTGGCAAACCTATAAAATTGTAAAGTCCTCTTTGTCAGCAAGTTATTTCGTAGAAATTACCAAAGGAAACGTATTTATTATTCCAAAGGCAGTATTGGTCGGATGAAAAAAAATTGGAAGAAGTAAATACCTTTCTTTATACAAAGGTAAGCTATTTTTTAATCAACTTAAGCCAGTTTGAATAATAGTATGAAAAATACAGCGGTGGAGTAATAGTAATGGTGACGATGAGAATTTTTTTCGTATATTTCTTGATTTTTTACACACACATTAGCAGAATGCTCTCTTGTTGAGTTTGCTAGACGTCTGGAGATCACAGAAAAAAAAATCAAAACGGACTTGAAAAAAAACTCTTAGCTCTGTGTGGAAAGGGGCAAGTCGTTTAGTGTAGTACTCTTTCTTAATGAACGTATTCTTTGGAATATTGACGTCGGGCGGTAATACTGTGTGTGTTGTACCAGAATTTCAATGAAATATGCTTCACAGCTATAATCGTATGAATCTGCCGAGTTCTGTTTTTATTTATATTTTATGGCCGACCAGTTTTGCTTAGCCTAAGCATCATCAGGGTACAATATTAAATTAAACAAAAAATACAAAGTATATTGTTAGTATGTATATTCAAAAGGAGAACAAAATATCAAACAAAATAACAGAACAGTGAGAAAACAGTAGAAAGACATTTAAATTATAACGAAGGAAGAAAGATAAAGAGACAGTTGTTTTTTTTATTTTATATGACTACCGCACAATCATCATCTCAACTGCTCCCAGCCATCTAGAGCCAGTGAGACTATGGCATCCCCAAATAGGGTATGTTGTGAGGCTGAAGGTAGTAGGGAGGGAAGGAGATAGGAAGAGGGGAAGGTTAAAGTACCTGGCTATTCAGATCTGGTCACCAAACACGGCTAAATGCATTTTTTTTTTTTTTTTTTTATTAATTACAATATAACATAACATTTTGAAAAAACATATGATGAAAAACAAATATGTTGAAAAACAAATAATATTTTATTCACAGTCCTCCTCAGGTTCCTGTTCCGAGGGGGACTGTAGGTTACAGCACTACGATTACTGCAAAATCTTCATAATTTCGTCTTCATGGTTATTGATCCACATTTTATGCTGCTCTCTAAACATTTGAGCCTTTTTATATGTTTTGAGACTATGGACAGCATCCCCAAATATGTGTTCAATGTTGTTGATTTTATTTAAAGGTTTTATTCTCTGAAGGTGTGAGAGGTGTTGGTCAGTAAGGTACTCACTCTTTCTTTTAAAAAATTAAGTAGAGCATTTTTTGTGTATATTTTTTTATGATGCTGGGAACATTAAAATTTTAAAAAATTTCTTTTGACGGAGTTCTTATAGGTACCTTTAGGATTGTTTTATAATACTTTTTGTGCATGCTTCATATGGGTGTTTGAGGCAGATCCCCATCCAACTTCGGCAAAGCGCATAGTAGACTTTATACAGATCATTTTGTTGAGAGCCGTATGTTTCTAATGAAGAACGTGAGTTTGGTGAGTTTTTTTGTAATGTTGTTTGTGGGAGTCCCATCGAAGATTTTCGTGATTTCAATGCCAAGATACTTTATGCTAGAGTGTGTTATAGTAGCAAGAGTGTGCTAAGCTTTGTCCTTGGCACTCATGTAGTTTGAGAACATAATCTTCAGTTGGCTGTCCTCTGGTCGTTATAGAAAATGTCAAGAATTTTGTTTTATTTACATTAAGTGTAAGTGAGTTTTTTCAAGCCATTTTTGTAGGAGGACAAGCCACGTTCAGCTTCTTTGTATGTGGTTTTCCAATCACTTTCATTGAATATAATGACCGTGTCGTCGGCAAAACTAATTAAAAAACTAACTAAATTTCAAGCAACGTTTCGTTTCTGAATGGTGGTCTTTCACCAGGGTGATACTTAGAGTATCTACCACTTTGGAACGAGCCGCACATTATCTTTTTATTATTTTTATAAGAATTAACTGTGTTATGACACATATTCATTAAATAAAAGTTATTGGCGCACGCCGGGTTTGAACCCGCGACCTTTAGATTCGTGGTCGAGCGTCTTACCACTCGACCATGGAGGCCGTCATAACAAGATAACATGAATTGATAAATACAAAACGTTAACTGACAAGGTGATTAAAGAATAATGATAAATTTTATGAGTCTACAGGAAATATACCTAATATTGAACTACTGGACAAATTTACCTGATTATTTAAGAATATGACTATTCATTTTAATGGGTTTTTTTATTTATTTCTAGTGCTTTTAAATTATTTAATCTGATGCCATGATCATTTTTGTGAAGAATATGATCACCGGTGCTTTTATTGAAGGTATGATCTTTATCAAGAAGATGTTGGTCAAATTCTGAAAAACCGTGGTTATTTAAACATCTAATGTGTTATTTGATCCTAATATTGACATAACGGGTTGTTATACAAATGCAAAATGCAGAACAATCACTATAAACCAATTTACAAATTGCCGAGTGAATAAGTTTTCATCTTTATCTTTGGAATTCATGAGAAATTTGCCTCAATAATTGTTTGTATAAAAGGCTGGTCGTATTTTGGAAGGATGTTTTTGCTGTGGAGGAGAAAAAAATAAAAATATTTTGTACAAATATTCAGTTCGTGTTCGAATTATCCTACAACCAGTATTCGCCCTGTTATTTATTTAAAAACAACAAAAACGAGAAAGCATGATAGGTCAAGCTGCGGTTTGACTCCTTCGATCCCAGCACCGTCGATATAACCTGAGTCCACAATGTTCCGCCAGAACCCTCGGGGTACGTAAAATGAACGTCTATAATTATGCGATAGGAGCAAAAAACTACAAATTCCTTGCTTTCCCTCGTTTGGTCGGAATCTAGTTCTTATTGAAATTCTTTTCACGTAACTCTATCGGGTCTGGTGAGCCATATTATCTTCAAGTATTAACATCCGAATTGCCAGAGGGTTGATATTATCTAGGAACGAATTTGTTTGTAGACTGTTGTCAACACACTTATGCCTTTAAAACCCCATGTTAAAAAAAAAACGAGACAAAGACTTTAAAAAAAGAGAATTCACTTTAAAGCTTTATGGTTGACATTTTGAAATTAATCATTGAAATAATATTAAAAATCTTTAAGGAAAATATGAAACAGAAAACGTTAGAAATTAGAAAAACATTGGTTGCGACTGAGACATGAACTCTACTATATCCGGAAATACGTTTCTTTTATTCCATTGATATAGGAGAGGTTCCGAGTTCGAGTCTCGGTCACAATCATATTTCAATAATCAATATCGAAATGCCAAGCATAAAAATGTAAAGTGAAATCTCTTTTTTTTTTAAGTCTTTTCTCGTTTGTTTTGACTTGGTTTCAAAGGATAAGTGTGTTGACAACAACCCGGAAACGAAAAAGAGGACGTTTAATAAGCTCGAAAGCACGTGTTCAATTTTATGGAATGCATTTATTTAGAAAACCTTACAAACATTTCGGTTTTATGAATAACTTAAGTTTTCAGAAGATAATAACATGTCATAAAGATGACAAATTAATTTTAGAGAAATGTCTGGAAAATTTGGTGGGTTATATTACTTTCTATCTAGAATTTTTTAAATATAAAATCGCTTCTATTTTGGTAAACTTGTGCCATAACCCCGGTTATATTGATCTTTGTGAATCTCCCGTCAACCTTCTAAAATGTATTGAACTTTCATAACTGGTAGTATTTCACGTTTAAACTTTATTGTCCAAGACAGCACTCCTTATTACCTTCGCTTCTTTTCCATCCCGCTGTTTAACGTTGATAAAATATTATGACGCCTAAGTCTACCTCTGTCGTATATTTACCACAGAAAGTAAATTGCATTATTTTTATTAAATATCCACAAATTAATAATCTGCACACCTGCCTAGAGTGTTCGTGTACAGAATGAAATACTAAAGTATTTAAATAAACATAAAAAATAATTAATTTAAAGTAAACATAAAAAATACACATTCAGGTGAACAATTCTACGATATTTAAAGAAAAAAAATCGGTGACACCTAAAATGTTTTTTCTTTATTATTTTTTTTTTTCAATTGCATTATTTGATTATTATTTCTGTAATTTAATTCCTAATTAAAAGAAAACTTTTAGTAAAAACAAAAAAAAAAATGTAAAATAAAACACATGAACGACAGGATAACTCTTTCATCAAGTTTTTTTTTTATTTATGGAGAAAACATCGATTCAGACAAAAATTCATAAAAATGTATCTATACATGCATTCACTGGAGAATTCACCTGTATCCCAACTATTTCTCATGGATTAACATATTAAGTACATGATAAATGAATCTAAACAGATATTTTATTACGAATTTAAAGGGGAAACAAAGTTTAAATAAAAATTAATTAAATATTACAGAAAAAAAAACAAAATATCCAACGGGGATATACGTGCTCTTTTTTAAATTGTATTTTCCAAAATTCTTTATGTCATAAAAGGAAACGATTCTTTTGTAAATGGCTTAAATTGAAATATTGTTATGTTCAATAATTTTTTTTTTTCGATTCTCCATTAATATTATTATAACTTAACGGTTTATTGCCAATACTAAAATTCATTTTTGCACTATCAGACTAATGAGTAGATCCAAATTATGAAAAATAAACATGGACACATCGTTGTTAAAAACATATGAACACTCCGTTATTTTTGAGCTGGAACAATTGGTTTAACAATGGTAGTAATATTCGTAAAAAAATATTACTCACAATGTAAGGTCCAAAATGGATTAAATTTGAGCCGTAAAGGAAATCGGTTAGAACGAAATATGTACAGTTGACAATCGCCCTATAACATGAAAATTTTACGAAAAACGATTGCTATAATAGCGCTTTAAAATCAGTAGAAAAACAGCCTAATAAATTAAAAATAAAATTTTGACAAAACATAATTGAACAAAATAAATTTAGTATCCTAATTTATTGTATATTTTCAGAGCCATCACATTTGCTTGTAGAGAAACATTAAGCTTGCAGCGTTGCGACATGTATTTTATTTTGTTTATATAACGTGCAATTGAACAGTCTATTGGACTTTCTTAAAAAAAAAAAAACATTTACTTTTAAACTAATGCTTATTCTAAAAAAATATTATCAGACATATTTTCTAGAATTTTTTTTATTTATTTGTTAATTTAATTTAACATATCTTATCACTAATTGTTTTACGTTATTTCTATTTTTAAATACGTTTATAATCATAAAACAGCTTTAATTTCCTTTCGTGCAAATAAGTAAAGTAGAAAATATATTATCGGTCGAACAAATTAATGACAGTTTTTAATTAAATTGACAAAAGAGAGTGGAGTCTCTGAGGATAAAATCCAAAAAAAAAAAAATTGAAAAATACCAAATATAATCATTTTGTACATTTGCTATCATTATATACAAATCAACACAAACTCTATATAATACACGAATCAAAAATAAAGCACTACTTTAAACTCCTTTTGCGAATACTGCTTTTGGACAAAGACACTTTAAATACATAGCCTGCAAATTATACAATCCACTACCTGCTACGACTAGACAATTGAAAACAATGACCAAATTTAAACATCAAATAAAACACTGGGTTTATAAAATAGGTCGCTCTAATATTGTAAAAAAAATAAGTACTGTAAAACACCTACCTCGACGTGCTTACTTCAATTTTCAAACCTATCTTTATCTCTAGGCTTATACAATCCTATTTTTTATTTTCTGTATTAACCTTTAACTAGATCATAAAACATCCAAAAACATTATAAATGTACCATATGCACAACCTCTATACTCCTAAACAATATCTATAAAACGTTACCTCCGCGTAATAACTTTATTCTTATATTTATTTAATTTCATCTTTCTCTTCTTTTCCTTTTTATTTCTTTTTCCTTTTTATTACGTTTTTTGTTATTGTACACGACCTAAACAACATCTATAAAATACAACCTCCATGTAATAACTTTGTTCTAATTTTCATTTAATTTCATCTTTCATTTCTTTTCTTCTTTCTCCTTTTTATTTGGTTTTATTTTATCTTTATTAATATTTACATTTAATATTATTTAATTTATATACACTATATCTGTCTCAACAGAAGAATCTCCTAGTGAGACAGACATGAACCAAACCCATGTATTTTTTATATTTTAGCAAGAATAAATAAAAAAAATTTTTTTTCTTTATATACCGTCAATGACCATTTAAAAACATACTTAACATGTTTAAAAATCATTACAATGATGATGGTTTTTCACAGATGTGAAAAAAATAACTAAATGCAGTGAACAGTGACCAACAAAGATGATGGTGATGATAACTAACTAACCAACGTGCCATTTACCCGCAGGGGTGTGCAAAGAGAATGGATCGCCATACAACTCGGACACATTGATACATCCTCTCACACATACTCTTCTACTATTCTGAATCTTGACATGCGCCCAACTCGTATTTGAATCCCTTTGCTATTACTCGGGCATCCCCCACTTCTAATACCATTCAATTGTACATTCTATATTTTTCTTACACTCCTTTCTTCGTTCATCCGCTCTACGCGCCTAAATTATCTATGCGTCCGTTTATTAATTAAATTATTTATTGATTAAATCAGCCTAGCATTCTTTCTTGATATTCACATTTTTAACACGATTATACATGGTTTTACACACATACGCCTCAGGAATCTCATTTCTACCGCACTCTACTCTTATATCCTTTCTTGGCCAGTTTCATGCTTCCCTGTCATACATCAGGGTTGGTATAAGCACTCCATTGTGGACTGCTAGCTTCACTTATTTGAACCATTTTTTTATCTCCCCCAACAACGTTCTGTTCTTCATTAATGAAGCTTCCTTTTTCTTTCAATATCTTTATCAGCATTTCCATCTCTTGTAAACATACTTCAAAAATACAAAAACTCACCCACTTGTCCCAAGTATTTATTATTCAGAACTTTATTGTTAGCGATGATGACTATATTAAATTTAAGTTCTATACTCTGTAATATTATGTCAAGAGTGGGTGCCTATCCAAAGAATTTTGTTAGTGGTTTGTCCTTTTTTATTTAAAAAAAAAGCATTTTACGGAGAAGAATTCTATAGTCAGCTTATCCAACTTGGATATAACGGATGGTGAAATAATGATTTCACGGAGCTCTATCGAAATAAGAAGTACTCATTCAGTTCATTATTAAAAGCACTACAAATATAATAATTTCATTTTAAGTTCTTGAAGCTTTGTAAAGATTTGCTTGAAGAGCCAAAGCTTTGAAAGCTAGTAGTTCTCCAAGAAACAACTTAGTCAATTTACTTTGAGTATGATATTATTTAATTTGAGAGTTTGAGAAAAATCGTCAATGATCGGCACCTAGATGTAACACCTTTGTCTTATTCAGATTTTAAATAAAAACAAAGCAATAATGACATAAAAAATTGGTGACTGTTGTTGGATTTCAAAATGATAATTTGTTAAATTCTTACCTTTATGAATTTCACCGAAGACTCTACCTTCCCAACCATTTCACCGTATGAATCGCCGTGTTAGAAACAGTTGAATATCGAACTGAAGAGTTTTTGTGTGAAAAAAAGTTTTTGCTCGTTCGTTTCGCTTGTTGGTCGGTTTGCTGTTTGTTATTAAGAAATATAAAGTAAATTTGGTGTTTTTGAATAAAAATACTAAAACAAGTGTGTGTTTGTGATTCGTTTTGTTAAAACAACTTTATAAGAAAAATGAAGAACTTCAACTACATCGGTGAATGAATGGTTTCCTTTATTTGATTGATTCCAAAATCTTTCCACAAGCTATTTTTAGACACTTTCATCAAGAAGTGTAGTTTCTCGTTTAACAGTTTAACTACATTTCCAAATTTATCTGAAAATTAAAATATATTCGGTGTTTCATCGCAGCTTCGCATCCAACACCATCTCCGATAAATTTTTTGACAATATGTGGCCAGAAAAAATTTTTTTTTGATCAAATCTTAATAAGACATCATTTTCTGTTATTATGGCCGTGATTCTAGCACAATGCGTATAGTAAGACTGATCAAAAAATGTATTTTGCATGATGAATGTACAAAATAGCATTTTTCCGATCTCTAAAGTTTTCCGATTATGCTTCACGGTAGGATCGTGTTTTGAAATACCATTTCATTTCATCCATTCTAATTTTTTGGAGTTATGGGGAACTAATGCCTCCTATTCTCCGTCATCTCAAGTAAGGGAACTGGTGAGAATTTATTGATCGCTAGGCGGCAAAAATTTAAATTAATGATTGTGTGTGTGGATTGAATTTTTTAAATGGGAAAAAAAACCTTTTGTATAAAAATACTCGCATTTCCACTTTATTTCAGAATAGAAATATGGAGAAAGTGTTTTTTGTTTTTAAATTATCTAACAATAAAAATAAAGCGCAAAATTTAGAGATGTCCATTTTAGACAAAAAGTAGAGACACTTGTTTTAACGAGGTGTGATTTTCCGATGGTTGGATGTTGGGCGTAGTCCTTGAAAATGGATGTGCATGATGGGTGGACGATGAGGAAGCTGGCAAAGTGGGTGAAGGTGGAGCAAGAGCTTGGATGTAGGAAATGAAGGAAGTGGTATTTTGGAAGGTCCCAACAGTTACCTGATTTAAGATGACAGGTTTTGAAATACCCTAAATGTGAAAATACCTAGTTCTGGCTCTGTTTCACAGTGTTACAGATTGAGTTTATATGAACTAGAGTTAGAACTGCAGGAGCTACAAAGATAGCCTATGAAGAGACATCTTCTAATATTTGACTTGTAATAAAAATGACATTTACTCTTAAGTAAGCGTTTCATTGAAAACTACGTTTTGACCCGGCTAGTGGACGCATGTAACTTTCGTTTTATGCAAGCTTTATAAACAACAGCATATTTAGTAGAATGTGTCAGAACACAGTCTAACACTAGAATTGACATCGAAATCAACACTTACAGGCACTGTTGATTATAAGCAGGATGCACCTGAGAGATATTAGGCAAATGGAAATTAATAGGCATGTCAAGAATACAAATACACAAGGTTCCATTATTCAATATCTGTGAATTTATTTTAAGTTTTCTGCTATTCAAGAAATCTGTTTTCGCAGAACTTAACAATTGAACGAACAACAAACAACTAAACTGTCTAATCTAGCCCCAAATGTGTGGAGTTAATTGCACAACATGGGAAATATTTTGAAGGTGACAGAATTAGGGGGGGGAAAAGACAGGGAAGAGTAGGAAGATTAAGTCCGAGAGCTAGATATGAAGGAAATTTGCACATTTCATAATTATTTGTAATGGTACCTTTTTTGCATTTCTACCTTTCTAAATAAAATAGATGAATTTCTAGATATTGCCCTTTGGTGTGTTTTTATATTATTGAAAACAAATTCTTAAGTGTTGAAGCATAATTGACGACCTCCGTGGTTGAGTGGTTAAGACGCTTGACTACGACTCCAGAGGTAGCAAGTTCAAATCCCGGTGCACGCAATTACATCATATTTATTAAAACATATTGTATGTTATTTGTGGCACATTCCGCAGTAGTAGATATTCATAGTATTGCCTTGGTAACAGACCACCATTCAGAATCGAAACGTTGCTTGAAATGGCTTTAGCCGTGTGGTGTAATGTAAATAGCCACGTACTTGCCATTCTTCCTTTTTTCCGTTCCCGTCTCCTCCTTACTACCTTCAACCTCACATCATACCCTAATGAGGCTGACATAATCCCACTGGACTTAGACATTTGAGAGCAGTTGACATTCTTGTGAGGTACTCCTTTAAAAAATAAAATAAAAAGAGGACTAGGCACTTAATAGCTCGTAAAAAACCTCTCCACTACTTTAAGCGGATGTTACTCATTCATTATTCTTGGAAGGGTCGTTATTGATAAGAGAATATAAACGTCAGAGCATTGGGATGGTTAAAAATACTGCACACGTCTTCAGTCAGAAGAAATCAGGTAGATTGTATTTTATTTAAAACTAATTCTAACAATATTGAAATGGTTCATTGATTTGCAACCGAATTACAAAAAACTTGACAGACATATTTGCATACTTACATACTCAAATTATAAAGGAAAAAGATCCTAGCTTAAATAATTGTATGTTGAGTAGTTTGTCGGATGAACTTACATTATTTTTTTCTTTGAAGGTTGAATTTAAAAAAAAAATACAATTAACAAATTAGGCATTGTTTTGATGATACTGAGGGGATAAGTGATACCTCTCCTCAACTCTAAATTAATACCTCTGATTTTTGTTTTTCTACGTTACACAGCCTTAACCCGCCCAACGTCTTTTCATAATAGGGTATTAGAGGTTATTCGAGAGACTGACCGCTAACTATCGCCGGCCGACAACGTTAACGATGTGCTCCTCAGAGAGATTCCCTTGTGGTGCTCCTAAGTGGAGATTTCAAAGTATTCAATAAGCTTACCAAACAAAACATAATCCTTACCTAATAATCCATTTTCAGAGATAGGCAGATATGAGTTAACATGCTTCCGCGATTAATATGTCGACACCTTGAAACAATTGCTTTTCAATTTAAACCTTAATCTTTCTGAAACGATATGTAGAAGTTTAAAAAAAGAAAACTTTTCCAAGTAATTACGTTATTTTCCTATCCACAAATTAAAAGTCCGTATAATTCAGTAGAGTCAAAAAATAATATTATAAATTGTTTGCCTCCGGTAGTTTTGTTTTCAGCTTTATAAAATAAATGCATTTATTTTATTCAATATCGTCGCCGGAAAGGCGAAATATCTGAAACGCCACTTTGGAAAGTTCACATCAGAACACTCACAACAAAATTTGTAAGTCTGCTGTACTTGGTCGAAATTTCAAAAAAAAATTAACACCGGTAATTCAATGCTTTCATTGAGTTACCTGAGGCGATAAAAAGCTAAAAAAAAGTCTCGAGTTTGTGTCGCTTGAGTCAAGCCTTCTTTCAAATGGTAATTATGTTTTAGGTTGGCTGAAGAGCCACAAAAGTCTTCAGAATCAAACGAGAATAGGAGCATTCAATGCAAAAAAAAAATGATCAAAACTGCATATTCAACTTATTTTTTACCAAAGTGTCACTTAAACTTTGTGCCTTTTTAGCTATGATACATACCTACCATTTAATTGCACTCTAGAACGGACTATACGGCAGTATTTGCTACAGAATTAATAAAAAAAAATCAGTTTTAAAATCAATAATTCCACCTTTGTACTACTATGTTTTGTATATATAGATATAATAATTAAAATTTGAGAGGTATGTAGAAACAATTTTAGCATTTTAACAATTATTGGAACCCGAATACTGCATTATTAGAAACTTAATTTGTATAAAAATAAATAAAGGAAAGTACATAATTTCATGAAACGTGTTGAGGAAGTTTACCAAGATTAGAATCGTCAAGAAAAAATTTTTATTTTGCCAAAATTTTAAACATTAGAATCAAATCGGCTTTTAGTGAGATAATCACCCTTGACTACTGGTTTCAGATATATTATTTTCTTTCCGAACCGTTGTCTAGACAAATACTTGAAAATTACACTAAATTAACAGGTTAGGTGATATGCATCTGTGCTGTTTCGATTAGTAATGCTACTCTTAGCAGAATATTAACGGTGATGCTTTTAATTGTTACTAATACGGAATAACTACAATATATATTAATATACCATTAATATCCGAATCAGTCCATTTATAACTGGAACAGTTACATCCAGGGACTTGATTCTAATAATTATTATTGACCGCTCGCCTGATTGTTTACGATTTCAAGAACTATTTGCAATTGGTAGCTTTTGTACTTTTTATTTATTTTTTTATTATTATTATTACTTTATTTTTATATTGAATACGGCACAAGAGTCCCAATTGCTCCCAACCGTCAAGAGCCAGTGAGACTATGGCATCCCCAATTGGCACATGTTGTGAAGCTAAAGGTAGCAGGGAGGGGAAGGAGATGTGGAAGGGGTAGGTTGGGAAGTACCTAGCTATTCAGATCTGGTCACAAACGGCAAAAGCCATTTCAATCGAGCAACCTTCCAATTCTGAATGTTGGTCTTTCACTAGGGTAATGTTTTAAGTATCAACCACTCTGGAGCGTGCCGCAAATATACTTTATATTATTTTATATGAATTAAATGTGCTATGACACATATTAATAAAATAAAATTTATACATAAAACACATACATTTTGTTTATAACCACTTTATTATTTAATACAACGTCTACCGGTTTCGAAAGTACCCTTTCATCGTCAGGACAATATTAAAATTGTGTGTTTTATTTATAAATATGGCAAGCCACAAAGTAAATGCTTTTTACGAATATATAAAATAAAATTTATTTGCGCATGCTGGGTTTGAACCCCCGATCTTTAGATTCGTAGTTGAGCGTCTTACCACTCGACCATGGAGGTCGTGTTATGTTAGCCATATGAAGTTTACCATTTATTTTATTAATAAATCTTATTTCTTTCAATCATCACAATACTTATTATGGGTATAATTCTCCAATGTCCAGAATGTCAAGGCTTGTTAACTCAAGCCAT
The DNA here is from genome assembly GCA_022651775.1 of Drusus annulatus. Taxonomy (NCBI): domain Eukaryota; kingdom Metazoa; phylum Arthropoda; class Insecta; order Trichoptera; family Limnephilidae; genus Drusus; species Drusus annulatus. The sequence goes on along the minus strand of JAGWCC010000160.1, from coordinate 382,760 downwards.
GGTCTTGAAATTTTTGGTAGCAGTCCAAATGATTTTTGTCATTCTTTACGACTCTACCAAAACTTTGACTAGACCATGGCTTGAATGTTCTCTCTTATTTTTATCACTTTGAAGTGTGCTCTCATTTAAAAGCATATATAAGCATGGTAATTGCATATTTATATATATATATATATATATATATATATATATATATATATATATATATATATATATATATATATATATATATATATGATTAGAGTTTTCACAAATGTAAGATGTAAAATAATTTTCTCAGTTAACCCGTGTAATTTAGTTCATAGAAGCAGTCAGTTAAAAACAAAACTCAAGATACAAGGTCTCTGAAAATGGACTATGAGATATGTTCGAAACGTGAGGACTTAAAAGTTCTTCCAAAGACTACATTGCACGGGTTAACCAAGAAGGTTATTTTACAGTAGTAATTTTATAACAACCCACGAGTTTAAATCCACCAAATCAGATAACTTCACGTAAACTACCCGATAATTCAGGCATTCAAATGGATTAAATAACAAAGCCTGAATATTAAAATTGAAAACTTTCGTTACATGGTAAAGTTTGGTTATCCGCGATCTTAATACGTAAGCAGAAACTATTTTATTTTTTATTTTAGTTCGCTTTACCATAATCTGTGCGGTTTCCCAAACTTTGGCGTTTGGGCCATATCCGGTCTGCCATGCGCCGTTTGCGCTATTCCAGCCGGGGAAAGATTTAAAAAAGAACTTTTTTTTTTTGTATACTTTCCGATGCTTAAATAAGAAACCAAATCTATTTTCCTCCAACCAAAGTTTTCCGACAGCATATTTTAAGAGTCAAATAATTTTCCCGGCAAACTTTTTCGTACCTTCGGAAGAAATATGAGGATTTTAATCCCACTAGTTCGTTCTGCCACAGCGCGCGGTTTACCGGGGCTGATGTCTCGGTCAACCCCTCGCTTTGGAGATAGGATAGTGATAGGATAATCATAAAAAAAACATATATATATATAATGCAGTTCCCTTAGTTCGGCCGTTGAAGCCATTATCACTTGATCAAAAGAAACGTGTGGGTACACGGTCATGTTTTTAAAATTGGATAAATATTCAATTACCAAAAAAGGATTTCTACAAATTAAATATAAAAAAAACGTTAGCAAATTTGTCAGTATTCATATTTTGTCTTTTTATCTTAAAGACAATTATTGTTAATCCTAAATTTAAAATATTTGCTCAAACAATAATCGGTGTTGACAGTTTTCGTTTTTTTTTTATTTAGGAGAAAAAACAGATACACACACAAGATAACAAATATACAATATCAAACATAAAACATAAAACATAGAGAATTCGCCTGAATTCGCCCAAACAATTTTTCACAGATTAAGCATTTGTGAACAGCAATATGTGAAGCAAGGTAGATGGCGGAATAAAATAAATTTAATATACTTATAAAAGTGATGGTAAATGTTGTAAAAATACAATAAGCAGTAAATCTCATGTTGTTATCATGCCCTTTACATAATTAACGCCTTCATATTTCTAGTTAAGATGGGAGATGAATCAAAAGGTAAAGCTTAGTTCAGTTCTCGTATAAAAATACATTTAAGCAAAAACTGGGAAAATAATAAAAAATAAAAAAATTGACATTTACAGGATATTTTCTGGTAACAGCTGTGATTCTTTTTTGCGGAGGGCTAAGAAAGATTTATTTTTAAAAACATCATCAAACTATTGGATGGTGAAGATTGTCCTGGTCAATATATTTTTATTTTGTGAAAAGAAACAGAAAAATGAACGTTAATTCTTAGGTTCGTACAATACAAGTTTTGAGACAACATATTCCTAATTCAAGGAACCGGTGCAGAAAACAAAAATACATCAAGAAGTTACAAAATTTCATTCAGTTACAGATTTCAATCAGGTCTTGGGCAAAATCCCGTTTACCATTCAGATGCTAGTTTAAAAACTCAAACAAATTACCTCTTATTTAAATCCGTAATAAAAATTAAGTACAATTCTTGTCTTTTCCATACTCATAAAGTTAGACATTTAAATCTCTTTGCCAGAATTCCATTTAAGTTTGCAACTTTTTTTTGTTAACTGTGAAATCATTTTCATCACTGTTGCATTGACAGTTTCTCAAATAAGATAAATTAATTTTAAATCTCATTACAAAGAGCCATAGCTGACGATTGTTTTGTTTCTTTATAATTGAAATTAAAATATTTAAAAAAAAATTACACGAAGCAATAACTTTTGACCTTTCTCTTGTGATATTATTTTGTCTTCGAGATTTTGACATTTTCGTTTGTTCGGCCATCGTATCACTATCGTGTTGTTTCAGTCAGATAAATAAACATTGTTGTTTGTAACTAAATAATTCACAAGCGTTATTGCGTACACCATACATGTTGTGTAATGGCTTAACCAGTTTAGCACATGTGCATCTGAGCCATGTCACTAAACATTCTTACCAATCTTCTAATGTGTCCTATTGCATCCCTTTATGTCTTTCTGTCTCACAAATTATATCCTCAGATTGCTTTCTAAAATTCCTTTTAATACGTATTGTTGGATCCTAAAATCAAGAATTTGTTAGTTATTCTTAACCTGAGGTCTTCTGTTCAATCCTACTCCATTCCCTGTCAATTTGTTCTAATGTCATGCACTATTTGTATGGCCGGATAAAAGTGTATTGAGCAGCCTGTAGCCGGTGACCCCACCTCGACCACGAAACACAAGCAAAGACGTCAAGAGCGGCATTATTTAGAATCCCGCTACTCAGTCACTTTATCGCACTCAACACGCGCACACACATCGCTGGGACCACCCAGGGATGGCGCCCTCATTTCACATCCATCTAGGATGACTCATCCTTTCATCAATAATCGGTCCGGCAGACTGGTCGGCGCAAATCGCATACACGGAAACAGGTGAGCAAAATTGGCATTCCTATTATCCTACAATATACAATCAGGTTAATTTACCAAGCTATTTCATCGTTAATCGTTTTACAGTCCATTTTAATTCAACCAGGTCTTTCCAAAACCGATTCGCGGTTTCTGGATCGAACATTGATGAAGTTAAAAATTGATTACATTTTGATAATAAATGATCACGTTTACACAGTACACAGACCGGTTTCTGTGTACTGATGAAAAAATTTATTACTCGATTGGATGTAATCAATTCTTAACTTCATCAATGTTCGATCTTAAAAAATCTCCTTATCGTGTTACCAAAACACCTCACCTTGTTAATAAATCACTTAATAATTTATGATCAAATTACTTTACCCAACTTGTGTTGTTCATGACCAAAATATATTTAGTAACTGAAACACGAAGTTGTGTTACAAAACACTTCTTTCTCTGTAACTAAAAAAACCACTATTGCGTTAATTAATCACTCAATAATTGTGTGATCAAATTATTTTCTAAAACCAAAACACCTAATTGTGTTTCATATCACTTCAATTGTGTGACCAAATCACTTCATTGTGTTACTAAAATCATTATTGTGTTAAGAATCACTTGATTATGTCACCAAAATTACTTTGTTACTAAAAAACAGACTTATGTTCTTCATTTTGTTACTAAAACACCTTATTTTGTTAAAAATCACTTTAATGATTTAATAAAACAAATTTGTAAAAATCTTTCAATTTTTAATTATTTTGACTGGACCTTTATGTTTCAGCCAGTTATTTAATAGACTCCCATCTTCAGACACGTTGCTTTAATAAACTATTTTTTCCGCACAAGGGGAATGTTAGGGGTAAATAAACAATGATTTTAAAGTTATGGTTTCGTTTCCGGACCATCATTTTGATTGACGTAAAACTATGCTGTGCGTAAACTGTATTGTCTTTAGAATATAATCTTACTCAACATATTTTATTGTAATGGACAATCTTGCTCAATATGTAACATAATACAAACAATATACAATCAAGGTTAATTTACCAAGCTATTTCATCGTTAATCGTTTTACAGTCCATTTTAATTCAACCAAGTCTTTCCAACACCGATTCGCGGTTTCTGGATCGAACACGTATTATTCCATAGACCACATGTTTGGACTCTGATACTTTTAGGTTGACTATACCCATATGCGGTATAAAACCAGAGATATTCTGTTAAAGCACTCACTATTATTTCACTATTCATTCCATTCCAGCAGTAAACCATGTTCAGTTAAATGTTTAATTGTAATATTATATAAATTCTTCTTATAAAAAGTATTCAAAAGAAAGTGATTATATTTTATTCTACATCCCTGAACAAAAGCGCGCCTTACCCAAAGAGCCGAAAATGGTAATTTTTTTTAATGCTTTTATGTAAATATTTTGTTTGTGCTTCTATCATAAAAAAAAAAATTGGAACTTTCACTCTTGTAACTTATAGTTTACAGCATTTTTTATTTAATTTAAAATATAAATGTGTTTAAGAAAGTGTGATGGTTTTGAAGGCCAAAAATTTCTCGTATAATCCAAATACATACATACAAGTTTTTACATACCGAGAAAATGAGGTACGTAAATATGTCTTTTGAGGGTTCTATGAATGTATACGGTTAGTGAGATGGGTCTCAACATAATATTATGTGCATTCATAATTATGAAGCTCCAGTGCTGTGTTTGATTACGGATTGCGAACAACCCGCCTGATAGTGTCAACTTATGATGAATTTCGAGAATTGCTAGCGAATTAATGCCTTCTCGTTATTAATGAACCCGAAACGAATTTCGCAAAGTCACTGTTGAATCCGAAGCTGCAGTGAAACACTAAATGTGTTTCCAGCTACAAATGAATTTGTAAAATAGTGGACTGTGAACGATAAACTATAATGCTTGATGGAAATGTCTAATCATGAATGCGCAACGAATTATGGAATTAACAAAGGAAAAATGGGAAACCATTCAATCACCGATGAAGTTTATGATACTTACACAATTGTACCAACGAAATAAATCACAAAAAACACACTTAATTAAGTCTTCTAATTTACGACACACGACATTTGATTTATACTTTTAGGAGATTAAACATTAAAGCAACAAAGTAACGAACCGAATGAGCAACCACGTTTTTTCACATAAAAAACTCTTCTATTCGATTATCAACTGTTTCGAACACAGTGTTGTTTAATACGAAATTCGATACAAAGAAATGGTTGGATAGCTTGGGACTTGTTTGAAAAACATTAAGGTTAGAATCTAAAAAAATATCACTTTGAAATCCAACACCTTTTAAACATAATCAAACTGCAGTTATAGTCTAAAACGATACGAAATATGAGTGCCGGAACACTATAGATTTTGATTGTTTGATGGACTCTACTAAAAATATTTGGTCATCATGAGCATTGATAAATAATTAAATGAAAAAAATAAAATAGGTACCTACGTTTTTCCCAAACAGATAATTCAAAGGCGTTAAACCTAAATTATATTATTACATTGAAAACTTCTAAAACTTCAAATATATGAACACCTCTTCACTTAATAAATTAGTCTTTAAAATTATGGAGTGCTTAAGAAAAGTTTCACCAGCGTTGTTGATTATACCAGTACGTTTAAGAGTATCCGTAGGTAAACAATATCTACAAGATTCTGGAATTTACGTAGGATCCTTTGTTAGCTTCAAAGGTTCTAATGAACGACTTTTGTTTTCAAATTCCTCTCTCCCACGTCCTAACACGAAGTGAACCGAAATCTGTCGCAGTGTTCAACGGATTGCGGAAAAGTTTATTTAGATAAACTTCTAGTTCCTATCAACGCACGCTGTATATCATACAGGAGTTTCACCGGATTGAACAACGGTTTTAATTAAAGAAAGGTCGGATGTGGAATATAATACGGGATATGATTTATAATAAAAATAAAAGTGAGTTTATACAGCAAAGTTTTGTAATAGTTCACCTCAAGCAGGCTTCATATTTAATAACCTGATATAATATTATAAAAACGAGAAAATAATATCATTACAGATATGTTTGCAAATTAAAATCATGATTATTATCATAAATCATGAAAAACAGGTTAAGATATGGGTGTAATAGTGAATGTGTTCATCAACATACTTTAAAAAAAAATTTACTAGAACCTAAGGGTGTAAAAATCCAGATGAAAAGAATGTATAAATATGAATAAATATACGGTACTTAAAAACGTCAATATTCAAGTGCTATAAGTGACAATATAATAAGACAAGAAAATATTTTAAGACACTAAGTTTATGGTTTTCAGTAGACAGTAGACGGTAGACATTGAGTTACAAAGGCACAACTGAGGAGAATACCGAAACCAAGAAAGTTAAAAAATGTTTAAAAGAAATATGAATTGTTACATTGAAAACACAAGGTAATACTAGATTAAGATTTAATTTGTTCATTAATTGAGTAATGGTGACTAAGTTCCCCAAACTTCCTTTAGGTAATTTATTCACTATCAATAATTTTAGGATTGTTACGATGTAAAATGTACGTATATCTGTAACGTATTCATTGTCAATAATTATAAAATTTAGTGTCCTGCAATTTTACCTACTGTCAATGTATCTTATTTGGAAAAATTAATGCATCAATAGAGTTTTACGGTCAGTGTCTGTTGTATCATTTAGAATTGTGTTAAAAATATCAACATATTTCATATTATTCTACTTGCACTCACTGTCACCTACTTCAGAACAGGTTCTAATGACCTAGTGAAGTAGGTAATGTAAAAAATAATGTATGAAACAAAAATTTAATAAATAAAATATAAACATTAATAATGGGGGGGGGGGGTGGTAAAAATGGCAATGTCCTGTTAGTATTGTGTTTTTGGTCATAACTAATGTTAAAATTAGCCAAGCCAATAATATTTCTCAAACTGATAATATTTCAAAACTTAAGAAACTAAAAACGTGTACATTTTATCAAAGCAAAAACGTTTTCATATCTCCATCAGACATGTTGACGAATTTCTCCATTCTAAAAATAATTTATTATTATAATGATGAAAACTTTATAAGTTATTTCCGAGTTTAAATGTTCTGAACATTTATTCAATTGACAATTAAAACGCTTATGCCTGAAAAGTTTATCTATGACTTTTAACAAGTTTGCAGATGCACAGAATTTCTACTAGTAGTTTCGTGCACTCCATATCGATTAAAATAAATGATATAAAGTTTTATAATAAAAATTATTACTTACTTATCAAAGCTTGACGCTTCGTTGTAATATTAATTGACGAAAGTATTTTGACTATCTTCAAATAGTAAAGACACACAATTTTAAAATATTAGGTTTTGATCAAGACTCGAACTTACGACCTCTACTCTATCCAGGAGCACTGTTTGACCGACTAAACCACCTCAACCAATTCATTCACGGCATTTTGACAGTCTAATACTTCTTGAAAACTATTAATATTAAACGCGAAGCACTCACTTAGTAGTAAGTTTAATGTAAGTTTTCTACAAATATTAAAATTAAATTTACTATTTATAATAGATTGGGATAAGTCTACGAAATTGAAACTACAATTGGTACCTAATTCTAGTGTAAATTGAATTTGTTTTTGAATATAATTTAGAAGTGAGAAGAAGAAGTTAGGTTGACGTTCGGTACCTTTTCAAATACGAGTATATCATCAACATATCGTTTAAAAATAAATACATATTTCAAAAAAACGGGAGATGGAACTAAATATATTATCTTAAAAAGCACAATTTTCTACATGTTCCCCTCAACTGCCCTATTTCTACAGCTACCGCTCCCCTCCCGTACCTTAATCCCCACCTAAGTTGATGTACCCATTTTATGTTTTCCCCAAGTATTGTAATTCTGTTTTAATTTAGTACATATTTATTCAACACTGAAGAAGGTTCAGGTAGAGCTGAAACCGGTTGGTGTATATATCCAATAAAGTGGTCTTAAAACAAAGTTACTTTTATTTCTAATTTTATTCATATTTATTTTATACCAATATTTTTATTGAGAACTGACTGGCTTAACCTAATGACGGGCATCTTCAGACTGGTGATTCCCGTCATAAGGCGAAAACAGTCAGGTTTTTGTAAAAAAATGTGGAATAAAGCTTAAATCAATGTTATTATTAAATCATTAAAATGGAGTTCCACTACGAATCACAAGTTTAAAAATTAGAAAAAATATGTTCCTTTTTAAAAATGCACGTTTTTCCGATGTAAGCATCCATCTTTTATAATGGTGAGTAAAGTTCTACCCGAACACAGTTGCAAACATAACAGTTGTCATGGCTAAAATCTTAGAGTACATAGAGTGGCACCTATCCAAGGGGACCTAGACCTGGGCATGGCTAGGACTAGGGCTTGGGTATTTATACATCCATTCATAGCACATGTCGACATAATGTTTTTATTATTCGTATAACCACTTTTTCACAGTATTGTTATCAACAAAAATATATCATAAGACCTAAAAAACCGTTTAGTTGTGTCCAGTTTAGTTGCATATGAAAACATGTGGGCGGAGTCCCCGGAGACGCGGGAGACCAAGATCATCTTTACAGTACATGAAAGCGGTGTGTTATTTTTGTTGTCTCTTTCTTTCTCATGGTGTACGACGTCAAAACCCAAAGAGAGTGATTTATCGCGAGTTTGTATAGGTTGGGTAAAAAGAATTAGCTCTCTCTCCATACATTGTTTCTTCAAGGCTAAAATCATTTTTTCTAAGACCTTATCTTTTTATTTTTTTCGTTTTTTGTCTATTTTAGTATTTTTCAAAGATTATTATTATTCTGTTAATAATTAACAACAAGTTATTTGTTCAACATAAAATGGAAGCAGTATTTCTTGGCACCTTTGAAGACTGTTTTTAAAATATCTAACTTTTCATTCCACACGTAATGCAATATAATGAAACTTTTTATTACTACGGCTTCAACGAAACGTGCGCTCGCTTCAACGACTGGCGAGTACCTTGTTGTGTTTTATATTCGAACGTGATCTACAGCTAGTATCTACATAATATTCCATAACGTATAGGAGCACTGAGTACCCTATCTCTAGCTATATTTGAGAGTTATAAGACAATACGATTCTTTGAGGTCTTCTGGGTGGGATTCAGAAAAATTACAGTCCCTTAGTGTTGAATCTGAAGCTGCGATGAAACACTGAATCTGTTTTCTGCTTGAGATGAATTTTATAAAAAAAAAAACTGTAAACAATACGATTTGAATATGATAATCCTTTTTTATTTTATTTTTTATTGTGAATACCGCACAAGAGTCCCAACTGCTCCCGACCGTCTAGAGCCAGTGAGACTATGGAATCCCCGATTGAGACATGTTGTGAGGCTAATGGTAGTGGAGAGGGGAAGGAGATTCAGATCTGGTCACCAAATACGGCTGAAAGCCATTTCAAGCAACTTTTCGATTCTGAATGGTGGTCTTTCACCAAGGCGATAGTATCTACTGCTCTAGAACGTGCCGCAAATATATTTTTTATTATCTTACATGAATTAAATGACTTATGACACACATTAATTAAATAAAAGTTATTGGAACACGCCGGGTTTGAACTCGCGACCTTTGAATTCGTAGTCGAGCGTCTAACCACTCGACTATGGAGGCCGTCTTGATGTCAATGTCCGATTATAAGTGCGGAAAGATATGAAAAAAACAAACAATATGATCAAATAATCTCGGATATTAAGTGACAGCTGTTTCGGCGTTCTGTTGATATTTCGATAGATTTAGTACTTAGTTAGAAGAGCTATCCATATTTCAGTAGGATCTGCATTATCGACTGAATAAATGTTTCGCTATTGCGATGTGATAAAAAATCATTGCGGAAATCACGGATGATTAAAAGTGAATGCATTGTGTTTGAATATGTGTTCTGGCATTATTTTTTTTATTTTTGATTCACAAGTCTACAAGTTTCTATTAGTAGACAAATGCTTTAATTGATATACCCTACAGAAGACGTTTTTTTCCTGCTTAAAGCAACTAGCTAAAAGCGCCAATGCATATTACTTTCCGTATTTTTTTAGTAATACATCAATTGGGAATAATTTTACAAAAAGTTTTCGATTAAATTTGGCTTATCATTGCATTTAATTATTGAAACAATTTGAATAAGATTTGAAGAATACAATATATAAAATAGGAAAAATTGACAAAAAAATGTTCCCGAATTCGAGTCTCGGTCGCAAACCAATATTTTCCTTTTTTATGTTTTTTTTGTATCATATTTTTTATTTAATTATATACGCCTTTATGGGCTTTTACAAAACAGTGTAATACATAACATAAAATAAAAGTGACATTTAAATAACATGGAGTAAATGATTAGCACCCAAAAACATAAGTAAGTTAATAGAAATATTATAATGCAATAAATTAACAGTAGTTTTTTTGAAAGAGGTATGCTATTATAGCCTTCTTGTTACTAGATTCAGTGCAGTTGAATATATCTACTATTTCAGCGATAAAATTACTCACTGTATGCAATCTAGGTACAAGCGAGTATTAAAATGACTCAGTCCTGATATTATTGTTTTTATTTAAAAGAATTTTGGATCGGAATCTGTGAGGTAATTGAAGGTAAGCTAAGTAAATCTATAATGTAAAAAATAAAAATCAAGTTGGAAAAATATTCTTTGAATCATAATAATAATAATAAATGGATAACTTTTATGGCGCCGTTTTTGTGGGAAAATCACCACAAGGGCGCTTAATATATGTATATCATAAATCAAATTTTAGAAAATGATGAATGTTGTCATTTAAAGGTCCTCTTTTCTGAAAATGGAGTTTTGGATTAAATAGTAACGAAAATATAAATAAATGCTTCGATAAAACCATAAAAATTCTTACAGATACAAACGCACCAGAAATTTTAACAATTAGAGTATGAACTTAAGCTCAACAGTTTTCACGCTGTAGTAACCATGACCTATTAAAATATATTTTTTGTGAAATATTCGTTAGCCGCTAAAGAACTCGAACTTTGCTCCACATGAAATTTCTAAGATTCTTTACGGCTTCTAAGCAGGATTGTATAAAAAAAATTGTTTTAATAATAGTGCTACTTTCTGTTGTACGAAAAAAACTGAAAAAAAAGCTTTACTGTTGAAAACTTATTTTTATTGTGCGAGTTCTTTCTTCCTACTTTCACAGAACCGATTTTTTCCCATGGAGACGAACCATCTCGCATGCTCTCCGCAAGGGTAGGAAGAGAAAATGGAACGTCAAAAAAATTTACCTGGCCACACCCCGCTCCACAAATTGTCTCATACACACACATTCTGTTAGATCAATTCCGGACATTATCCGACTTCTTTGGGTGTCCCCGATTTCGGTCTCTATCAGTTTGCGTTATTCTGCCATTCTTTTTGCCGTTAATCCACTTACCTACGCAATCTATTTAAGTGTTCCTTTCTTATTCTAGTTCATTAGGTTCAATCAGCCATGAATTTGTTTTGAATATATTTTCAGATATTTGATGAAAATCACCAAGATTTTCAATGAATCTTGCATTTTATCTACATCATAAAAATCATGACTAAGGCGGCCATGTTCAGAAGATGCTCGAAGTTTTGACGTACAGTTGATCACGTACTTACTTGGATGTTCTCTCCTCGGTTCAAATTCTACGGTACAATACGGTACGATAATTCCATGTACGTGATCGAATATATCAGTACGTAATACATAGAACCGACGGAAAATAGCGCAGGTGTGCGAAAGTAGCGCTTTACCCTAGTAATTTATTAAATTTAAGCGGGATGGGGTTTTGAACTGAAATGCATTATTAGAGTCTGCAATCGATACTTCGATTGAAATACTATTTAAGTAGAAAAATTATTACGAGGGTAAATTTATGGAATACGAAAATTACCTCTGTAGAAGTAATATATTCTGAAACGAGTTTTTAGTAAAAAAATAAATAATCCATTACGTTGAAATTAGTATGAGTACCGGCACCATGAGAACCATTTATTGAATGACCAACACCTCTGCATAGGTTACCCTAGTGGTTTGTTATGTTTGGTGGATTATCAAAGGCGCCCGGGTTCATGGGATGAGGTTAATCCAGGTTTTGGCGACAGGCACGTCAACCCCTCTATAAGGCGGGCCCGATCGAGAGAGGCTGCTTGAAGGGGATCTTTAAATTGGCTACCGCTGTTTGGACCACTCGATAACACAGGAAACTCACCCTTAGACTCACGATTGAAGGTGGACTACCCCATCAGCGAGTGGACAGAACCCAACAGTACAATTTCGGTATACCCCCAGCCAGACTCTTCACGGAAATAGACTTGAACCGTAGTGGGTGGGTTTAATTCACACGTCTATGAAAAATCTCCTGGGGGTATAAGGGCATGCTTTTAGAGCATTTTTACATTACATCGCATGGGAAAACTTATGGTTCAGACTATGGTAACCCAAGAAACATATCATAAATGCCATGGCTTCCCAGCTGAAGTCTCCCTTAATGGCTAATGTGTTTTGTTAAGAATGTTTTAATGTTTTTTTTTTCCATTTATAGAAGATAATTAACATTTTTCTGATTTTAATAATACAATTTTTTTACATTATTCCACTATTTTTTATTTAAGACCTGATCGGTTTCACCTTATGACAAGCATTTTTAGACTGGTACAATTTTAAGTAAATCTATGGAATTTGTACTATTAGTGTCCGGAATGAACGCTTATTGAGTTTCATGGTGAACATTTTTGACTTTAGGTTTTGTTTTTTTGCTGACAGAGGATTTTTGTTAGCTTCTGAGAAGCGGGTTACATGGGGATGCATTCAAGCCGTTCAGGTTAGGTCTCAAATAAAAAAAAATAGTGGATGAAAGTAAATAAAATTGGTATTATTAAAATCATTAAAATGGAGTTCCACCACGAATTAACAGTTTCAAATTTAGAAATAATAATTAAGATTGATATTAAGCGATCAAAAGGTGTTGAATTGTACTTTAATTTTAATAGTGGTACGGAAAATGCCCAGAAAGTGGAGAGGGCTGCCTTCGCAGTGTAATAATAGCCTTGCAAAGTTGTTCCAAATTGCTGAAAGTGCGAGAAATTGCTTAGAAAACAACCAGACTAGACAAATAATAATCATACAACCAATTCAATATGGAAAAACGGAGAGATTGATTCGATTGGTTTTTGTATGTATTAACAAACTAAAAAGTTTTTCGTTAATTTGAATGAATGCTCTGACTCTCGTTTCATTCTGAAGACTAGCAATCTAAAATATATTTACCATTTGGGTGAAGGCTTGACTCAAGCGACATAAGTTTGGAATTTTTTTAGCTTCCTGTCGCTTGAGTGACTTAGTGAGAGTATTCAATTACCTGAGTCAACTTTTTTTTCAAAATCCAACCAGGTACTGAAGACGTATAAATTTTATTGTAAAACAAAAACAAAAACTTTAAAGTGCTCTGGTGTAAGCTTCCCAAAATAGTGTTTTAACAATATATTATTTAACTTATATTAAATTCTTTATTTGATTTACCAAACAATATTTATCTTTCTCTCAGCCATGACAGTTTTTTAAGAATCTCTGCCATTAATCGAAGTAAATTTCAGACATAGACATCACATCTCACAAATTATTGACATCGCATCTCACACAAATTATCGGTTTTCCATTCACTCATTCACAGACTCTTACACGTACCCTTAAATTGTATTAATTTTAATAATCAACTTGATGTTATTAAGAATATTGCCAACAATAATGGATATAGTAGCGGAACTATTAATAATTTAATAAAGGAAAAAGACAAAAAAACTTACATTAGTAATGATATCACAAGGCCTTACTCACATAAATGACAAAGAACTCACCAAGCAATGGGCAAAAATCCCAAATATTGGCGCAATATCCACAAAAATCGCTAGAATTACCAATAATGAAAAATGTAGAACCTTTTACAATTTAAATTCCTTAGGTAAAATTTTAATCAATAACAAAGATAAGAGAGAAAAACTAGAAAACTCAGGGGTTTATCAAGTTAATTGTTCTAATTGCCTGAAGAGCGTTCAAAACACGCATAAAAGAACACTTCACCAATTGGGTTAACGATAAAGGTGAAATTTCGAACGTTGCATTGCATCTACTAGAAAACAAACACTCGTTTGACAAAGACAGAGATGTTAAAGTCCTACACACATGTGTAAAAGGACAAAAATTAGATAGACTAGAATCAATCAAAATAACCCGTCTAACTAAAAAAGTTGACCAACAATTTATAATGAATAAACAACTGGAATCATTCGCTAAGTCTCCGCTATTATACCCATTATAATTTCTTCATATGACCTGATATAAACAATGTATTTTTCTAATTTAAAACATAGTATATTTTAAAGGCACTTAAAAATTCCAAACAATTAACAGGTAATAACAATTTATTACCCAAGTGCATAGCACTTAAAAATTCCTCTATACCGAGAAATTATAAACCAAATAAATGATAATAATAAAAATAATCTACTGTAAAAGTGCATAAAAAATTAATCATGTAATTATACCATAATACTGGGAGTAACCCAATAATTAGGAAATTTTATGTAAAATCTAGACATTACAATTAAGATGGGAAAACCTAAAATAAACTCATTAATAATCAGTATTCACCAACCTTGCATTATATAAATACATCGTAAAATCATACTTAGAGAAATACAACTGCAACCCATCTTGAATAAAAATTCATACCAGATAGATATATAAAATAGTAAACTAAAAGTAACTTGCAACTAGTAAAATCATGCAGCAATACTGATAAATATAATTAAAGTAAAATCATGGTTTACTACCCCTGACATCCCAAAAATAGTATATAAGCCATAGAATAAGAAAAACCTGTACTAGTCTGAAGATGGCCGTTATAGGCTGAAACCGGTCCCGTCAAAAAATAAAAAAGTGGAATAAAGTTGAAAATTTGTTTTTATTTAATCATCGAAGTAAATTTGTTTAGCTGATTTGGTATATTGCGCACCTACAAATGAAAATTAACAACGCATTAAGCTATTTCTACGTTTGTAGTTCAATTCTATAATTTCAATCCATTAGTTGGGTTGGCATACCTAGTTAAGTTTTCATACTGACTAGACTAATTGTAGTGAAGTCAAGATAACAAAACCAATCTCGTGTGTCCTATGTTTAAAATATCCATTTATTTTTTACTTTAACACTTTGCTCAATTTTCTCTTACACGTTGTTTTATTTGATTTACCATCGTTGACCCATAGTAAAGTTTGCTAAAGATTTCGGCACTAAATAATAACGCGATTAAGTGCCCATAGACCCTCATTGCTTTGTGTAAAAGGGTGTATTTTTGTTGGACAAAAAGCCGAGGACCATCATTTTGAAAAAAGGCTGTATTTTTATACTGCGTACAATAATATCTATTGACAATAAGGTTATTTACAATTTTACAACACTTCTAGCAAAAACAAACAATTGATAATTAAGAGCAAACAATATTTTAAAATAACAGTATTGTTAAAATACCTCTTCAACAATATTTTAGAAAAGATTGAAACGATTTACAAATTCATGTTTTAACATTATCACTTTCAAGAAAAGAAAAAAGTAAATAGAAAAGAAAAAAACCACGTAGTAAAGCAAAATAAACTCTCGATTGGTGAGTGCTTGGCATCATAAAATTATCACACATTTTTATAATTGAATGTTGTTGCACAATGCAACTATTTTGAGCTGCATTTTCATTTTGAACATAAACATGAAGTTTTGAAATATCTTTAAAATCTATCATTATTATATAATATCCTATAGAAACGTATATATTTTATATACTATTCCCCAATACAGACGGCTTTCGAACCATTGCAAAGTTATTGTTAAAACACATATCTTAGAACCCGAAACCGAATAAAATTCATAACATAACATTTTCCAATTTTTGTAAAGCTTTTCTTGTCGAATTATACCAACTGAATGGGGTCTTATATGTTTTGGCATGAAGGCAAAACTGCATCATGTTAAATTCAATTTTATGGTTGAATCATAGGGGTTTTATTGCAGTCGCTAGTACAATTTTTCTTTCATCAACAATCATAAAATACTCGAGAGAAATAAAATTACTTTTCTGCATTTTTTGTTACTTATTTAAGGAGCTTTGGAAGACGGCACTGTAGGCAAGGGAAAAATAAAAATAACCCTTTAGTACAGGCGCCCGAAATAAATAAGTCTTAGATTTTTCTTGAAAAGGTATCATCTATTTGTAAAACAATGGTTGAGAATTCTTTAGAATTTTTCCCATAATATATATTTATGTAAAGAAAAACTCTTCTCGTATTTGTTCTCGTTTTTATTCTTCTCGTATTCGTTCTGCAAACAAATATTTAACCGTGTGATTTTAACAAATCGTAATGAATTTAGCAAAAGGAATTGATGAGCATCGTGTAAAAGGTAATGCCTGCTTTACTTTGTATATCGAACAACGCTAATACGTTTTATATTCTGTCAGAATTAGGTTATTGCGTTGATTATTTCAGATATTCTAGAATATATAATTTAAACATTGACATGAAGCACTCACTTTGTGGTAAGACATAATTAAATTATAAAGTAAAAGTAACTTTGTATTGACACCACTTTATTAGATACATATACCAACGGGTTTCGGCTTTACCTGAACCTTCTTCAGAGTTGAACAAATATGTATTAGTATAAATACATATTTCTACAAATATCATTATATAAATACATATTTGTTTAACCCTGACGAAGGTTCAGGTAGAGCCGAAACCAGTTGTTATACGTATCTTATAAAGTGGTGTCAAAAACAGTTACTTTTATTCAAAATTTAATTATAAAATTTCAGTTTAATATAATTATTTGCGTAACCTTTTTTTTGCAGGAGGCTTGAAATTAGAACATTTGTCAGTGAATCCTTCAACATGTTAAATAGTTAACACAACGCAACCAAACAATTTAGTAGTAACAGTTCCACATACTTAACATTGCAGTCAGAGGATAAAAAATGGATTATTTACATTCACGTATAAAAAAATATTATTTACATAAAAAAATAAAGCTCCACTACAGTAAATATATTGACGGAAAGTCAGCCTTTTTTTTAAATTGACTATTCATTACGTAGTTTTCTAATATCTAACTTTTCCCTTTACTGCACACATGCAATATTTTAACATCTTTATCTTTATGAATAATGATGATCTAATGTAAGTCTATTTTCTACTTTGACGGGTTTCGATAACAGTCGTCAGAAACGCGGTCTCTCAAACTACATATTTTCTTTAAAAATTCCGGGTGCTTATAATATGATCATGACTTTTGATCTATCGCTTAGGATCCGTCTTCTATTATGATTGAATTACAGGTATTTTAAAAGTCAAAAGATACAGAATTCCTTTGTCAAAAATTACAGTAGGTACTAATAGTAAACATATACGTTTACACATGATACTTGCAAAACCAACTTGTTGATAAGGCTTTATTTACTACCGGAAAATATTTTTAAATTGAAATTTTACGATTCTTGCCAAAGATTTTTTTAAAGACCGGTTGTAAAAATGGATTGTCTTAAATATTTTTTTAAATTTTATGCCCTACTTATCTAAATAAAATGGACTAAAAAATATATATCCAAAGAAGCGAAGTACTCTACTGTGGACTGCTCCACAGTAGAGTACTTATACCAACGCTGATGTACAGTTGTTAGGCATGGAACTAGCAGAGGAAGGATGGAAGTCGAATGAATGCTGTAGAAATGAGACGCCTGAGGCGTATTTGTGGTAAAAATATGTATGACCGTGTCAAATATGTAGATGTTCGGAAATGTAAGATGCAAGAGTGATGAATAGGATCAAAAAAGGGACGCTTAAACGGTTTGGGCATGTACAGAGAATGAATGAAAAAAGGAGTGTGAAATGAATACATCAAGCGAAAATGAATGATAGAAGAAGTCGGGGACGTTCAAAGAAGACATGGAGGGATCAAATTAATCAAATATTTGAAACAGGCCTTGTCAAGAGTCAGAATAAGAGAAGATTAACTAAAAACTTAACTTTATTTTGACCAACATAATCGGACAACATTTTAAAAACTCCTACCACCATAATAATAAGCGAAAGATGTTGTTTGTACAATGATGGAGGACTAAGCTAGCTTAGAAATTTAACCCACGATGCCCATATGGGAATCAGATGCGTTTGTCCACTCAGCTACTAGGCGGGAAAGATTATGTATGATGTGAATAAAGCAATGATTGTGTACAATGACAGAGTTTGAGTTTTATGGCGGTCCATCCTCTCTTACTAATCCTTCGGGGGGCAGGCATGATGGTTAGTTTAGTTTGAACAGTTTTCGTTCCACATACTATGAAAAAGCTGTTGGTGTTTTATATCGAAGGAACATTATGATATTTCTTGTTGTAAACCAAACTTGAAATTATGGGCCTACTTGAATTACTATACAAAACATAGATTTTTTTCTTTTATTTAAGTTCCCAAAGTCATCATTTTTTACTTTTACTAAATATTTAAATGTTAAAATGAAAAAATAATTGGGCAGATGGTTTTGGTTTCAATTGTTATTGAAACCAATAGAAGAAAAAAAAAAGGTTAAGATTATTTATAAAAGATATATTTATAAGTGGGATTTAAAAATAGTTTTTTTAATTTTATTTATAAGAATCACAAAGATATTTATTGAAAATATACAACACTCAATTAATACAGTGCGGGGTAGTCAAAATAAAAAAAAAATCTTTATAAAAGTTCTACAATTTGAACTTCGAAAATTTGCAAATTATTTCCAATCTCATCAATAGGTACAAAATTCAATCCCTTTCAAAAATTTGCCTTTATTCTAAACTTTAATATTTGATTTTCACACAACTCTTAATAAGAAATCTTTAAACGACAAAACTTCAGTTTTCCTCAAATCTCCAAATTCATAAAAAAAGAGAAAACCTTTTTCTGAAACAACGTAAACTCTCGAACGATAAGTGGCGTAATAAAATGTATGCGTTGTGTACAGCATTCCCTCTCTGGAATTTGTTTTTCAACGCAACTTTATTCTTTTATTGACAATTTTCATTTTTTAAACATTTTTAAATTTATAAAAATAATTATTTCACATATTAAAATAAAATACGAGTAATTATGCTTTTTTTCAAAATAATTTTAAGCTACTCTTCTATTTAAAGTTATATCTATGGAAGAAAAGTGTGTATTAATATTGTGAGTAATTAAATGATATAGAGAGACATTTATAATGTCATTAAAGATACCAAAAATGTATATTTAATTGATTAAACAAAACGAACATTTTTTACTGAATACTAAGAGTAGGTAAAATAAAAATTCAATTAATACGTAATGTCTGTTTTCAAGTTAATGATAATTACCTCCCTAATTAAGAAAATTCTCGTGCTTAGGGAGGAAAATATATGAGAAGATTTAAAAAAAAACGGAAAATAAAATATTTGTGAGATTAATTCAATTGGAGACATTTTTTTTGTGAGGAATATTCTAAAAATATTTCTTGATAGTTAAATATTTGGGTTTTATCATTAATGCTTCTAGTAGTCAGTTGGAAATAGATCGTCCTTGGTAAGTATAATGATGTTGAGCAAATTAACTATTTATTTTAGGCAGGGAAAAGTATATTTAAGTCGAGTTCAGTTTTCAGTTAAAAAATGGTATTTGGCTTTTTTCTTTAATAATTTCAGCGTCATTTTCATCACGAGCTAAGGAAGTCTGAGATATGTTTAATCGTAAATACGCTGTAGTTAAAAATAGAGAAAGCGTTGAAAGTTCATTCATTTTTTTTCTTTGTTCATTATAATATCAACTCTAATAAAAATTAAATAATAATTTTTAGTACGGATTTTGAGATTTTATTATTATTTTTATGACCGACCGGTTTTGCTTAGCATAAGCATCATCAGGATACAAAATTAAACTAAATAATAAAATACATTGTGTGTGAATATAATATTAATAATTACACGGTGTATTTTTTCCTATTTTAGACCACCAGACTAGGCACATGGAAAAATTATATAGTATTTTCTATTTATTAGAATCACTCAATTACTTCTAAACAAAACAAGCAGATAAACGCGTGTGTTTTTTGCTTTACAAAATACATTTAAAACACAAAAGGTTTTTAATAGATACTAACCATTTCAAAACGTTTCCCATTCAGTTTCATCAGTCTAATTGTGTCCCTTTGTAAGGGAAATAAATGGTTCCAGTAAATAAATCGACCTTGACTCGAGCCTTTCTCTAGTTTATTGTACCCGCATATACGATTGTGAACTGTTTTCTGCCCCTATAGAAAGAAAAAGATAACTGAATTTACTCTGTAATGGAGTAGAGCGCTATGTTTGATATATTTGTACAGAATGTAAACAATATATAGCGCGGTTGAGCGGATCGATATAATGTATTACTAGTTTCAGTGGCGTGCGCAGACTTTTTGGTCAGGGTAGTCAGTTGA
The DNA here is from genome assembly GCA_022651775.1 of Drusus annulatus. Lineage (NCBI taxonomy): Eukaryota > Metazoa > Arthropoda > Insecta > Trichoptera > Limnephilidae > Drusus > Drusus annulatus. The sequence continues at coordinate 362,267 of JAGWCC010000160.1, read as the reverse complement.
AAAAACAGGCAATTAATTGATAATAGCAATAAGTACCAACACAAATTTCACCGATTGTTATTGAATTTGTTCTGTAGAAGCACTGTCTTGGACACTAAAAAAATATCAACACAAACGAGCCATTTAAACGGTCAACAGCTCATAACATTCATATTTTGTGTAGTCTAGGGGACATAGAATACCATTCTACTCTGGCGTTGGCGGTGTTTGAGCATATTAAGTAACTGCTTTTGACACGTTATAGTAGGAAAGTCGGTGGGGCTCTCGCGCCGCTGCGATTATCTAAATTTCGCGCGTATTTTTCAAAGCGTAAATGAACTTTTCGCAATGATTTCATATTATTCAATCCAATACTATACATTTTTTATACGAGTATGAGAAGCAGTGGCGGCTCGTGACTTTTTAGTGTGCTAGAGTGGTAAGATTGAAAAAAAACATCATCATTGATGTTGTTGTAGCCGAAAAAATATATATATTTTTTAAATTTCAACTTTTTGTATGAAGACTTTTCAGAAACCCGTGCAGTGCACCACCAAAACTGAAAAATCCTGAAAATCTTCATACAAAAAATAAAATCTTGAAAAAAAAATAAAAATCATTTTCGGCTACAACAATACTAACAATGTCGTATTTTTCAATCTTAGCACTCCAGCACACTAAAAACTCACGAGCCGCCACTGATGAGAAGCAGTGCTCATGTGCCTTTATGGAGTGCACGCCTCTGACTAGATGTGATTATAGTTTAAGTAAATATCAAACAAGAAAGTGGAGTTACTTGATGCTTAATTGACGTTTTACCCTATCCTATCCCATATAAGATATAATTTATAATGGAAACAAAGCCTTAAATTATTGACCCTTGACATTAGATAATCAATTTCTGTCAAGGAGTAATAATTATAATACTCTGTTAATAAAACAATGTGACGTGAGAAATAATCGTTAATATCAAATAGTGGTTTCCCACTACGTACGAGTACATCCAATGGAAAACTCAAATAGTTTAAACCACCAATTTACTACCTAAATTATTTACATGTCGTCTAACCTCCCCCGAGAAGTGTCAACATATTCATCTGGATAATAAATTAAGCAATTACAATAAAATCAATAATATAAGTACCGGGGAAAGTGGGACTACAGTGAGGCAGAAGGGAAAGTAGAGGTTAGAAGAAGGTTGAGAAGTACCTGGTTATTTACACAAGAGAGTCACCAAAGAGAGCTAAAGCCATTTTAAGGAACGCATCAATTCTGAATAGTGATCTTTCACCAAAGCGATACAGAGTATCTACCACTCTGGAACGTGTCGCAAATAGACTTTTACTGTTGTTTTTTTTTTAATAATACATTTTTTGTTGCAGTGTACCATTATGATATTTAAACAAGAGAGGGTTGAAATGTCACTACGATAGCTCATCGGTTGAAAACCAAACAATATTTTTTTATCAGAATAAGCAAACACTTTGTGGATTGGCATGATTAATTAAATAAAAATACACGTTATTTTAATCCACTTTATTTTAGTATTGGACTTGTAAAAACTTATACTTATTATATATTTTGTATATTATATGTTTATTTTGATGAATATTTTTAAGTCCCGATGAAGATTCAGCAGAATCGAAACTAGTAGACATATACAAAAATAAAGTGGATTAAAAATAACGTGTACTTTTATTTAATTAATATCTTTTTGTTTAATAGTGACGATTCAGATTATGTTCCTTCGCTACCCCCATTAAATTAAGAAGAAGGCTACCCCCAAAAAAATATCTACGTAACAAACCCCTTTCAAGGGTGCTTTCTAATTTAGATACTATTTATTCGTGGTAGAACTCTATTTTAATAATTTTAATAATACCGATCTTTTAACTTTATTCCACTATTTTTGAAAAAATAGTGGAATTTAGTAAAAAAACGGTCTTTCACCAGGGCGATACTTAGAGTATCTACCACTCTATGGCTGAAATTGCTTTAGCCATGTTTAATGATCAGGTAATAAATAGCCAGATACTTCCTAACCCTAGTTTTCTCCATCTTCTTCCCCTTCCGAAACAATAACCCTCTTTCGAATAACCTAACAAAATTTGAAAAACTCCTACTACAATCATAATCAGCGGATGATGTTGCTTGTCCAATAATGGAGGACTTAGCTAGCAGAGGAATTGAACTCACGACGCTCGGATAAGAATCCGACGCGTTTATTTACCTAGTTTTCAACCGGTCACAAGTTCATGGAATGTTTCTCTTTACATTTTTTCCAACATAGGTTTTTTACATGTAACGCGTTTTCTGCTACAAATTCCTCGACGACAGAAACACGTCTGAAATTATAATCTTCTGCACATGCGACCAAAAACTTAATTCATTTTGCAGCGATAAAATTTTGTCTCACTGTGAGTGGTTATTCTCTTTCGTTGCAGAGACGGAGACCTTGGTTTAGTTTACCGAATGTGTTAGCAAGATAAGTAAATTTTATAAGCCACTGTTCGTCGTGTAATAACTCAACATGATTCACGGATGTTTGAATAGTTTGTCCCGAAGATATATCTGAAGTTTAGGATGGAGTTCTAAAATCATCCCTTGGGTTATGTTCCCAAGTAACCGAACCCTTAATTTGCTTGGTTTCGGGTTTCTACTTATTTGTATCCTTGTTACTCAATGTCCTTACTGTATATTGTTAACCATATACTTGTACTTATTATCATAACATATTTTCTTGTTATTTGTTATATTCACACTACTCGCATTTTTAGAATCGTCTACTGATTCAAACTCTTGTATTGATGTTTGGTACTAAAACTTTAACTGCATGCTTTAACAAATTTGTTCACATTTATACAAACTTTTCATCCGGATTTCGTGCACTTTCTAATAAACTGATTTTTAATCTGTTGATATGCACATTCACTGTTATACCCACACCTGAAGATTTTTTCAATGATCTATGATAACCCCCTCTGTTGCAACTCATCCGGTTCAACATTCCTGGATTCAGAAACAATGAATTGCTGTTCCTCAATCATCACTCTACTAGATATGAATAGTGTCCAAAATGTCGAGACTTGTTAGCTCGAGAAATGGTCTTAAAATTTTTCGTAGCAGGCTAAAAGATATTTTTTGACATTTTTAACGACTCTACCAAAACTTTAACTTGACCTTGGCTTTGATTTAAATGTTCTTTCAAATGTGTGTTTTGTCCTATTTTTGTCATTGCTTCATTTAATATTATGTATGTGCTATTCTTTCTCTTTGTTTTTTTTCTTATCTTGTGTTTGGTATTTTTTCGTAATTGGACAATAGTCCGTTGGTTTATAAATAAACAAATAAATTACGATCGTGATTTTAAACAGTTTTAATTTGCATAAATATCTGTTATATTTTATTTTGTCGTTTTTAAATTAGGTTTGGCAATTTGGTGTTAAGTGCACTTGAGGTGAACTATCAGAAAACTGCGCTATGTATAAAAAAATCACTGGTATTATTATTCAACAAGTAGGACCCCGGCAAACCCTACCTGAAACCCACTTCAGGAACCGCTGGATTATGATTGTGTCATACCAACCACCCCATCTAGGTGTTGTCCTGAATACACAACACGGTACGCTTATTTCATATTATTTCATGCGAAGAGCTAAAGAACCAGAGAAGGAGGGGTGGGTTAGTGACGAGGAGAGAATTCAGTAGGCTTAACCGGGAACATACCTGATCTTATAAAATACACGGGGCCATCGAAATAAAGCCTGGATTTTACAAGAATTACGGTCGGAAAATCTCAGAGTTAGGTTATATTTTTCGTGAACGTCTGTATTAATTCTCAAGGCTTGAGATTTTATGGTAAAAGTAAATTCATTAAAAAAATTTAGGTAAATGTGTTTTTTGTAATCGGATCAAGCATTTATCAAGGAATCAATTAAGGAATCTGTGTGGTCCGAAAGAATAATAAAAAACCATTGAAAAAAAAATCACCGAAATTAATCGTTAAAAATACACAGATGGCTTTTGTGGGTAGTGCAAATAACTAGTAACATTTTGTCAATGTCATACGAATAATTTTTTTCAGAAAGAAAAAAAATAATAATATCATGGAAAAAATCATATAAGTCGTATTTTTTCGAAGAACTTTTGATTAATAATCAATGTTAGATATAAACGTGACGGTCTCCGTGGTCCAGTGGTTAATACACACGACAACGAATCCAGAGGTTGCGAGCTCAAATTATTTTTATAGTTTTTGTGTTCAATTTGTAGAACTCCATTATTTTTTTATATAATTCAATATTACTGTTGCGACTATATTCCCACGCGATTAATTAAATACTTTTGTTATTTCCTATTATAACGTGTTGAATCTTTGAATGTTATTCTAAACTTAAAACATATCTTCTTGGGTGTTAATGGCTCAAGGTAACAACGCAACAATTACTGTTATTATTTAGTTCTGCTAGATAGTTTGGTAATGGCCCTAAACGATGAAATAGCTGTTACTAAAGATTAAAACTAAAAGAAGCAGAACTAAATATGAATTATTTTTAATTCAATTTAAATTGTTTTATATTAAAAATAAAATCAATTATGTGTTATTTCACATACTTTTTTGAAAGAAAATCCAAACGTTTCCGGGTTAATAACTTTAAAAAATGATATTTAAGTATCACAAGTTAACAATTTTAAGAAAATAGTAAGTTTATAATAAATGGGCGATAACCTTAATCTTCCACTTTACCATTTTAAATTAAATATCGTTTTTTAAACTTCTACACCGAGTAAGAAAATAACTAGAAAGTAATTAAAACGCCTTCGGTATCTATTGCATTTGAAATATAAAAGCTCGACCTCGCCATGATTTAATACTGATGTTTAGAATTTCGAAATTATCCCGGCAATAATTTCGTATTACAATCAGAAAGCTAGTACTCGCGGTGCTTTACGATGTAATCCCGACGCGATAACCACCGTGCGACTTCGTCGTTTGGCCTTAAATATGACTTAAATTTTAATATATTTAAAACCTTTACTGCCTTGTCAAATCAGTATTAGTATTTTTCTTGTTTTAATGAATGATATGACCAAACCAGCGGTTAAGGAAACATGAAATTGTACCTTGAGTTAAAATGATACGACAAAGTAACTCAAGCATTCGATGTACTTATAAAATTAAACAGATACCACAATTTTTTAAAAGATTTGTCGACTCCTAGGCTCCAGACAGGCCGATGACATTGATCGTTATATTAAACCAGCCTTCAATTCTGACATACACCCTCGCAAAATACGATTATAACATCAAATACATTATCAAATACAATTATCGTCGCCAGAAGATTACTCACAGAACAATATTTGGAATTAATTCGTTTCAATATATCGCATTTACACAATGAAACGAATTAAAACTCCCAGCTGCGGACAAAAAAATACTGGCAAAAGCACTTGAAGGATATTTTCTCAACAAATTTATTAATCAGTGATATATCCTTTCTATGAAACCAGCAATGTGTGTGAAAATCTTTATTAATGTACAATTAATTTTTACTTTTATGAGTCTGTTTTTAATGTTTTTACTCATTTGTTACCCTTTTTGTATACTCCCTTTTGAAATTTGTATGTCTTTGTAAAAATATTATTCCTTTTTGTTTTATAAATTTGTCCTTCCTGGAATGAGCTTTTTACAAAATCCTTGAGAATAATGTATCACATTTTTTTCAACAGAACGAAGGGAATAACGTAGTTACCCCATTACATCAAATTTTTATCTTGTTTATTAAAGCGTTTTCATTATATAAGTCCAGATAGTTTATTTCGGCAATACTAAAAGAAGAGTAATATTTATTCTTGATTTAATTACCTTTATCCAAGATATCGCACAAAGCTCTCGTTTGGAGTGACATTAGAACCCTCCTTTGGAACGAAAGCGTTAAAAGAGCAAACAACAGTGCGCAGTTTGCATTTTTCGCGCGGGACAGTTGATAAAATTTCACTTCCGTCGGAAAGCCAGAAAATGAAAGGATAACATTTTCGCCTGCGACGCGAGCTTATTACACGCTGTTGAATACATTATTAAGGAGAATTTTTGAGTGAGTAAGGGGTATTATTTTGCACATGGGCGTCCTTAATTCTAAAATGGCACTCGTTAGCCAAATTAAAACATGATAGAAAAACAGTACCTATTTCGAGCTTGTAAACAACCTCTTCGTGGTTGTTAAGTATTAAAAAAATGATTCGACACAACTCCATACTTCAAGTTCATCATTGTTCAGAAAGGAAGTCATTAGTGCGAAATATTCATGGGTACTGATTTTTTCATCCGCAGAATTTTTCAGCTGGAAATTGCCTAGCGTTTTTTTTCTTCAATATTTGAAACAATTACAAAATGACTAAGACACGTTCGTTTCACTTTATTAGTTTTAAAATGACTTTATCAAATAGTTTCGTCAAATGTTTGTCACATCTTCAGGGCAACTGAGAAAAATAGAAAAGTACAAAATAACTTGAATATTTTACACGACACGTTATAATCTCTCGCAGATCAAACCAAAATTTTGCTTTCAGAACGATAATAATTTATACGATTTAAAATTCGAATGTTTGAAAGTTTGTCAATTTGATAGATGGAAATTTTCAATGTTTGAAAGTTTTGGAACAATGAACGTTTGAATGGTCAACTTTAAAAAGTATGAACATTTGATAGTTTGATTGGTTGAAAGTTTGATATTTTAAATTTAAAAGTTCACACCTCGAATGAGGTACGAGAAGCGTGAAGGGCCCTTCTAGTGTACACTTTGTCCAATGGGTTCAACGAATTTAATTTTGATAAAACGTGCAAAGTTATAAAATGCAGGGTAAAGGTTGGGTCTGGAAGCGAAATGGATGAAACTCCACTGCGTTAATTATTTCTTACAATCACAATAGAATGTATAACTTTCAGTATTGTGCACGTGTTTTCCCCGTTTATTGCAAAGGTTCCTTTTTTTATAATTTGATAACTTCCTGGACGAAAAAGATTGTTTTTTTTTTCATGCGAAATAACCCTTTCGACATCAGCTATTATTTGAGTTTTGTCAGATTATTTAATTTGTCGTTTGACTCCAAGACGGAAGGTTAACACTTTACAGACCATACCCGCATCCCGTACGGTAAAAAATTATAGCCCGATTGGCTGGGCGCATCTTATCCATACGTTTTGTAGTTTTAGTTTAACCGGCCGACCCAGAATAGCGTACGTGTTGCCTTCGCACACTTTTCCTTTGAAAAAACAGTTAATAGACAATTTATAGTGGAGTAGTTACTCATTGGGTACGAACACGCAAACAAATATCGACGTGTGATGGAATGTTTGCGTAGAGCGAGTTGCTACAACACAGCATGAACAGTCTGCGGAAGGAGCGGAAGGTGCGGAAGGTGCGGAAGATGCGGAAGTTGCGGAATAGGCGGAAAGTGCGGAATGTGCGGAAGGTGCGGAAGTTGATAAGGATTCGGAAAGTGCGGAATGTGCGGAAGTTGCGGAAGGTGCGGTAGCTGCGGTAGCTGCGCAAGGTGCTTACGGTACGAAAGGCGCGGAAGGTGCGGAAGGTGCGGATACTGCGCAAGGTGCGCAAGGTGCGCAAGCTGCACGAGGTGCGCAAGGTGCGCAAGCTGCACGAGGTGCGCAAGGTGCGCAAGGTGCGTAAGGTGCACAAGGTGCGCACGGTATGCGCAGACCGCACCTGGAAGAAAACTGACAAACGAGAATAAAAAGAGACCGTTTTTAGTCCGGAATACATTGCACCTCTCTGTCTGCCAGAATGCATAATAAAATAACACATCAAACGAAACTATGCAATGTCTGTCAGCTTGTGATTTTTTTATAAACGTTATTTGTGTCTTATTTGTCGTTAAAGAGTCTATTCATAAAATGCATTGATTTGTTTATGAATTTCTGACATATGTTTTTAAGATTTCTTGTATCCATATTGTGCAGAGATTAAAATAAATCCATAACTCTACCAAATATCCCCTTTTCTTACAAACCTTATCCAAAGTTTTTCAGCGCTAAATTTAACATTTCATCTCTTCTAAGTCTGAACTCCGTTACAATTTTCCCAATTATTTTGAAATACCTATTCCTATTGAAATAATTTTATGGTATAAATTTGCCTTCCCTTTCTCCATTTACTGAAACGATGGCCAATTACATAAAAAAAGAAGGAAAATACACGATTTATGCTTTTATCTTTGTCCTTCTAGTTTGTTTCAAAGATTATCTCTTTCTACCACCAGAAAGAATATTTCAAGATAACATTTTTTTCGCATCAGTGAAATCCTTAATCTTCAAACCTTTCGTCACAACTGTTCAATTTCCCAAAAGGTTTTATCCGCATCTCCTCTTATCTAATAAAAACAATAGGAAGTCTTAAGAAAAATATCCCGAAAAACCCAAATCTGAACACAAACAGAACCGCCTTCGTGGCGTTCGGTGAGAATTTCCGTAATTTTCCAGAACAAAACTTTTACTCTTATTCCAGTAACTGATAGAATGTTGTTGTAATATCTGAAGTTCTAATGTTTTTTTGAAGAAAGGTCAAACATAAACGTTTAATAAGTGTAATAAAATAATTCAATTTCATTTTAATTTAGTCAGTAATATGATGAATCACCAAGTAAAACTATTTGTTTATTTACTGCCGCCTTGGAGGCTTTTAGGTATAAATATTATACATTTTCAGTTGTACAAAGAAGTAAAATAAATATGGGAAATGGAAAAATCTATGAATATTAAAAAATCAATTACAATTTTCGACATTAAAATCAATGCTCATCACTACTGAAAAGAGATATTATTTTAGAAACAGATATCTGTTTGAACATATATTTTTTAAGTACACCCTTGTTTTGGAAAGCATCTTTGAATATAATTATTTTATGGGAAGAAAAAACTTTACACCTTACTTATGGATGTCTAAAAATGTCCTTTAATATGGATGTCTAAAAATCATATTTATCAGAAGATTTGGTTCTCAGAAATGGCTAACCTTAACTTCAAATAAAAAAAAAAAATTGTTTGCCTCAATTAGCAATAACTCTGGAACGGTGAGCTTTGGCGTTATAAAATATATGAATAGTTTTGTCTGGGATTTCTAGGCCAACGATACAATTAAGGAAATAAATTTATATGAAAGGTTAAATTAACTAACCGTCACGCCATTTTCCTTAGGGGTAAGCAAAGAGGATGTACCGCCATAGTGCGAGCTATCCAATTTTTTAAATACATTCAATTCTAAAAAAATAAGATGAAATATCACCTTGTTTGTTCCCTATGACGACATTATAGTTTTAAAATTTCGTAAAAAGAGCTTGTTTGTATTAATTTACTGAACAATCACGGGATGTAAATTCATCGAGAATAATCTGTTGGTTACAAATTTGAAAAGTTCACACTCGTACGTGGGTACGTACTCACAAAGGAAATTATTTGAAGTTAATGATATTAGAGCCCGGCGGTGAAAAATAAAAATAATCACGCTTCAAAACAAAAGCAATATTTTTCCTATAATTTGGAAAACCTCATGCCAATTTATTATTCCAGTACCCACCTACATGCATAATATTCTCGTGCCAAATCGAACCTCACATTTAATATTCTAATGATAATATTACCCAAGAGTTTCGCATATATGGTAATATTAAACCTGCAATGTACAATAAATTGCCGTATCTTGTGGTTTGAACATAAAAAGCCCGCTTTGAAGAGAACGTAATTTGGTACAGTAATAGAAATAACTCCTTATTTTCGCGATAGGAAATGAATGGATTAATTTTTCAATTCTTTGGTTATGTTAAATTGATACGCAACATGTTCTTTTATGATTTTTAAATCTAATTTAATATTTTCAATCTGATTTGACTATTGCAATAACGAATAATGATACCATTTATCTGAGCGATCGATACTAGATCGCAAACATGATGTTCTTATACATACTCTTTGCTTCATTTACGTTCATAGATCGCCTATGGCATACCCTTCTGTTATTTAGACTATGACTCAAGCCAAGTTCTGACTAATTTTAGCGTGTCGTGGTGTCTTCAAAACCAATTTACTTTGGTTTTTAAATTATCTTTAATAAATATTACTGATTAAGGTATAAACAATTTTCCGGTCGCCGGTGGCTACTTTAATTATAAAGCTATCGCGGATATGATAAAAATAATGACAGATATAAAATAAATATGTTTTAAAAAAAAATGGAGTTTAAGAGGTCATTTATCTGGTTTATTCATTAATGGGACATAAATTTAAATAGATTTTGGTGAATGGACACATCCAACTGCCGGAGTTTGAACAACTAAAGTTAAAGCCAGTCCTAACTGCTACCTTGTGCGGGTACCATTCTGAAATGTTAATGAGAAAGGTGGGCATTTTATTACCTGACTAAAATATTAATATTCTATTGAATTTTCCATAAAGTTGCGATGTGGAACACGTTCCGCGATATTCGTGCAAACTATCGAAATTTGAGGTCTCATTCAGGTTTATTACATATTTAACGATTTAGATACTTATGTATTTGCGCGTAAGTTTTTCCGTTACAGTGTGTACCTGCACGTGTGGGAGAGATATTACAAGTTATTTTTAAGGCTTTTCTGGTATTGTGGGAATGTTTTAAGCTAATTGTTCGAAGACTTTATAAACAAGTTTGGTATTTACATGTAATTTTGGAAAGCCTCTTGAAGATTTTATTTGTTCTTGCTTTTAATGGTTTAAATCAATAGATTTCTGGCCCAATAGCCTTATTTGTTAAGGAGAGCAAGGTCATAAATAATATCTGGAAATATTTAAGTATTTTGTAGTACACCAAGAAATTATATAAAAAAACCTTTATTGCAAGACGAATGTTAACAAACAGTCACTTATGAAATTGCACCCTCATAAAAGAGTTTTAAATGATTTGCTAGTCCTTTTTGATTTGAGATCTCTACCGACTAGTACTATTTTTGGGCGAGTTCTTTTTGATTTTAGTTCGACCTCAATTGAAGTGTTTACTGTGAAAGTTTCATTTTAAAGAACTAGCAGTTAGTGAAGCATTCACAAAACTTTGAACCTTTTCACAACGTGACTGGTATATTAAAAAAAAAAACTGTGTATAAGATCAATGACTGGTATACTATTTAAAACAAAATCGTCATTCAACTTCTTTTTATTCAGGGTAAGGGTAACATGATTTTTATGTAATTCTAAATATAGTCTTAACTGCCCAGACCTAAAGGGGCTATATCATTCCAAATTTGAGGATAGTATTGAAGCTGAGGAAATTGGGAGGGAGGAAGGAGAAAGGTAAATTTTGGAGTATTTGGAAAACAGAACAAATATAAAGCTATTTCAAGCAATGTTTAGATAATGAATGGTTATATCTTTCCAGGGCAATACTAACAAAAAACACACCGACGATCTCACGAGCCTTTATAACTACAGACCATTCTTTTAACTAACTTTATTTCTTTAAATATATATATTTAAAAAATAAACAAAAAACTTTTAAATCACACATATCATTATCTTATTTACTACATCAACCTTTAAACATACTGATATGAAAATTTTAAAATTATTTTTCTTATTTTTTATTTATTTTTTTATTTGATTTGTATCTCTTTTAATTTATATCTTAATCTCTTGTTTAATTTTTAAAATTAGATTCACTTACAGTATCAGTTCGCAAACTTAAGTGGAAACCTATAAATGGTCACATTAATACTACTTATATAATATTTTACCTAGTCTGTATGTAAACTGTTGGTCTCCCAAACAAATAAAATGAAAATGAAAACACTACTCAACAAGGGTAAAATACAAAGAATTTAAATTTATTATATTCCTAGGCCGTGTTGTTTTACCGAGGGTTGAGTCAAATTCATGTTTAGCCTAATTTTAGCATTTTATTTCTGTTCAATGCAAACAACACGACCTTGACGTAAGAATCTGCAATATCAGGGCCCAGAACTATTAGGCTCTTACCAATCATCTTGTAGGATTAGTTTATGAGACTTGTAGTATTCCAAGAAAAACGCGACATATGTTTTCCTTTGTGTTCATACGAAAGCGGAGTAAAATAAGCAATCAACTATGCAAAGCCGACTCTACCGTCAAAGAAAATAACAATTGAAGTTTTTCAGTAAGATAGACAATAACCAACCCTGTCGCAGGCGCCTGAGGGGTGGTTTATCTTCCCATAATACCTCCTTATCCTACAGCTGGAAAATATAAAAATAAACATACCAACAAATTCAATTTGCATAAGATAAAAGGAGAAGCCAAATGAGCTCTGAAGAAATGAGTTCACTCACACCTTCCTTCATACAATGCTTTTCTAAAACCTATTCTTGACATATGTCATTTGTTTCAATAAAATTAAATTTTATTTGAAATTTTGATTAACATCCTTTTTTTATTGTAAGATATGACACTAAGGGTCAGTTGTTTCAACCATGGGATAGTTAAAGCAATGGTTGATGGCTATGGTAACTTTTTTCAAAACAAATGAAAGTTTTGGCCTTTCGTTCCTATTATGACAAACCATATAATTTCGGATGTGATGTGAATACGTAACATTGATAAAAAGACAATTCTTATTTTCAGTGCATTTAATGAATTTATGCCGCCGTTCTCACAATAGTTGGTGGTGTAATGGTCAGCGTAGTTGTCTTTCAGGTAGTTGAACTGGGTTCAGTTCTCGGACATAGTAATTCAAAAAAAGTATAACAAACTTTTCTTTTTCACTGTTTTTTTTAATGTCTTATTTTAATTTAATTTTAATTTTAATAATATATTAAAAAATATATGAAAATGTATTTTTTTTTTTTTTATTATTTTGATTTTTATATTCTATCTGAAAAGAAAAGTGCACACATTAAGCTTTACAAATCCTATAATTATAATATTCCATGATTTTTCACGGGTTTGTGGTAGTTTTCTATATTTTGAGTGATGGAACTTGAAAGGTGATAACTATCAATCCCAGAATCTGAACGAACATAGACGTTTTAATTTCATATACCAAAATATGCTCAATTTTAAATGTGCATAAAACTAAAATGTTCTTACTACATAGACTCGTTCATAGAAAAATCGCATTCAATAAATACGACACATAATTTTACGGAAAGTTTAATAACATTTATAGCTTTCTGTCTTTTGCAATGCTAAAAACACGTAAATTGCCCGTACAGGGAATTATATAATGGTCTAGTACACCTGGAAGCAATATATTCAAGCAAAAGTAGTTCACGTTAGCTAGGAAAGGGAAAAGAAAATGTTTCTCTGGAGCCTCGTACGTTTCATGTGAACTTTGGCTGAGATTTACAACATCAACAGTCATTCCCTGCTAAATGAAATTCCCTTATTTGCATCCAGTGTATTTGGTATAAATTGACCTTCTAATAAGAACACGATAAAAAAGTTTTCTAGTAAACGAATATGATTACGCGATTTAATTTTAGTTATGACCTCTGGAAGATTTATAGTTTCTTACGAAATCAGTAAGGAGGGTTTTGAAGCTTCAAGACATTCCCACAATTCCTACAATATACACATTTCAAAAATCTTATAATCTACAAAAAAAACGTGTAAGTGCAAAGTCACGTTTTTAAAAGATTTTCTAAAAATAGATTAAATGACAATGAATGAAAATATTAAATAAAAAAAACTTTTTAATACGCTTTTCTAATACACTGTTGATACGATGAATTTTAGTAATTTCTATTATCCCCTCTCTATCAAGTTTCAGCTAGACTTACAAACTAATTAAGATCCAAAAATTGAGTTATTTAGGATAATTTGTTTAAAATCATTATTTTTCCGACTAAACTCTTCAAAAACTTTTTACATGATGAAACAATTTGGTCTATAAAGTTATCAAATAACAACAACATTTTCAATCCCGCCTACCTAATGAAGTACCTACTTATAATGCACTTTAACAGATATTCTACATTTGAAATATGTGGATTGAAGTAACTAATATTTTTTGTTGGCAAATCAAGTTATATCGCGTGATTTTTCACGGAAAAAAACTAGTATGATTATATTTTTCATATCTTCGTTTTTCAAACTAAAATTTTAGCTTAAAAAATATGCTATTTACTAACTGCACGTCATTTTTACGTTTGTTCTTTAAATATATATTTTTTGTATGAATATTTTGGAAAACTCATCCGAAAAATCGTGAATAAATGGTTTGTATTTATTATTTGTTTAGTTCAAGGTTTCATATTCCTTTGTTTCGAAACAAAATTTTCCATATTGAGCTTATTTCCAACTATTGTGGCAGCTGTTCTAGTAAAGTTCTGTGTAGCAGGAAACACCTATCCAGAATCTGGAACATCGGAATGCTAAATTGGCATTGAAGTATTGGCATTGAATTTCTATCTTTGGGAATACGATTTGTGATCTTAGAAGGTGGGTATTCCCTCGAATTTACCTTGTGAAGACAGTTTTATTATTGAATAATGAATAGAATTGGGAAATGAAGAAATGTGATACATTTTTTTATGCTTTGCCGGAAATACGATTTTTTCTCTAGGTACAGTATATGTGGGGATGGTAAAAATAAAGTTGAAATGAAAACACATTTGTAAAAAAGTTGAAGAGATGAAGGATAATAAAAAATAATTCAATATTACTAATTTAATAAAATTCTTTTTTACTTCTCTGTATTCGTATTTATTTTAGACGTCATTTTTTGATTCCCTTTCTCCGGCCTCTATTTTTTCTTTGCCACAAAAAAGACATCTAAAGATAATATTCCACCTATGATAAAAGTAAAATAGTATAATTAAGGACCTCTCCGTTGTTTACCGAAGCTTTACTTGTGTTTATTAACGGATTACCTCTTCCTCTTTTTTGTTTAGGTTATCAATATATTTACGGTACATTAATAAATATAAAATAAACCTCTTCCCTTGCATTACACAATTGTTTTTTATTTTATTTTTTATTCTGGGTTTTGACAGATGTTTTCACTTACGTGAGAACAATACAATTTATGTTGGTGAATATTCACTTTTCAACTCGTTAGGAATTATTTTCGGTACCAAATATCAAAAGTCATTTGGTTTATTCATTGTGTTTTATATATAAATGATGTTGAAATGCATAAAAAGATATTTCTAACACTGCTCAAGATTTTAGATCATTTAATATGTTTATTATCAAACAAGTTGTAACACGTGAGAATCGTGGGGTGTAACTTGAATTGCCAAGATGAAAACTAATTTTTTTTTATTTCACATTTCAAATGTAGAAATAAAGTACTTTATCACTGGTCTGATTTTGGAAAATTAATTTGATATTTTTTCAACACAATCATCATTTTCATTTTAAAAAATTTACACTCGTACGTATTTAAAGTACCTACTTACGATATATTTTGCAAGAGAAAAAATTTCATCCTAAAGGTATGAGAAGAAGATGAATCTGTGTTGGGAAATAAGAAAAACTAGCAGAAAGGCCCAGGAGGTGGCTTTTTGTTGGGTTTTGCTAAATGCAGGAAGGGTGTGTATTAGTTGGTTTTTACTTTTTTGCACCTTTAAAATAATATAGCACTGGGACGGTGTGTAAAAAATAATAACTTTATACTGATTTGTCAATCAAAAACCATTACCTCCCGCTGGAAAAAAATCTTTTGACTTTTGATTCGAATTCAGCTCCCCCAATTTACCAATTTAGAAACTGTGGATTTATGAATATCTACTAAATTACGTCCTACGTCCAGATTATATCCGTTACTGCACCGTAATAACACTCCGGCGGCTTTGCGGGGGCGTCAACTTTTTGATCGCTTTTAAAAGTTAAATTTATGGATTTATTTTACATGTGAGCAAATACATATTCTTTTGAAAATAATATGCTTTCACAGCCCGCGCGACAAATAATGAAACAAGTATACGATTTTCAATAATTACAATTTTTCGTGTTTCCATCTAGCAGAGCCTTAAACTTTTTAAAACTAATTTAACCACAGTTTTTAGTAGATGATTTCGATAATCTCATATAACAATCTAAGGCGAATGTTTTAAAATTATTTGTGTGGTAACTAAAGCTATACTTTTTGGTTAATTTCTAGTCTTGTAAGCGCGCTTAAAGTGATGGTCTACAAAAATTTAAGGCTAAGATTCCTAATTCGTTAAACAATAAAATACTTTAAAAAACCTTAAAAAAAGAAGTCCTAAAAACTTCACTTCTCTTCATAGAATATATACTTCTACTATGCTTCAAGAAAGCTTTGAATCAGTACCTAAATGGATATGACTAATATGTCTTGAATGTGAGAGGTGCGCATTGACAAGTCAGAAAACCTGGCGAGTAGACCACGACAACTACTGGCGTATACCGTAGACTGCTTCTGCCTATCAGCACGCGCCTGACAGTGCCGACAGTGCCGTCTGCTGTAGCCGATTGCTTTTGCAGACGCTAGCGCCCCACACGACGATTGAACGAACCGTGTACGATACACGCTTAGCCTGTTAATATTATAGAATATGCGGCGGGACGTGACTTATCTGAGCACTGCCGTCTGTTGATTTTCGCTTTAAGCATATTTTGAAATAATAAGTTTAAGAGTCTAGACCCCGGAGCAGTGACTGTCAATTATTTATTTGTTTTAAGGGGTTAAGGTTTGAATAATGTTTTAAATTTAGATTCTATGATATTTTGAGCTCCTACACAGCAAGAAATATCCACAGCAGAGTTAATAAGTATGCGTTTGGACAAATACACTGGAACAGGGATGAGAAATCTGACATCAGGGGTTGATTGAAAAAAAACGGATAGAATCTAGAGACACATTCAAATAGTAAATTTTCAAATTTTCGTGAATAGTAACCCTCAAAGAAACCATATTCGAAACGATTATTTTCGGTTTGATTTCTAGTTCCGTTTGTCATCATTTGCAAAAGCAAATCAATACAAGAATAAATCGAAAGTTAAGAAAACATAATTTTATTTAAAGATTGTGTTTAAAATTTACTGAAATGTTTTTTTCTTATATTCTGCAAATTAAATTGATTAATTATTGGTTAATTGGTTAAATCTTTCTACACGAATCAAAATATCTACACTTGCACAATACAATAAACATGTTTGGAACCCTACTTATTTATAATTATGTATATAAATAATAATAGTGCTACTTAGGAAATTTATTTATTTGTATTTTTTTGTTTTGTTTCATTTTTAAGTGGCTTTATTTTGTTTTTATTATATATTCTTTTATATTTTCTTTTATTTAATTTCTTTTATATTTTGAATTTTAAATTGTTTTATCGTATATTTTGAAAAATGTCCTTCAGATCACAATGAACTCTTAGCGTGGAGGACAATGTGTGTAAAATATTGTAAATAAACATGAAGTTAAGTAAATAAATAAAAAAATGTTCTGCGTTTAAAAAACATTATAAACACCTTGAATACTCAACGATAGAGATTGATATGAATATTTTTGAAATGTTAGTTTATGATGCAATACAGGTGTTTGTTTTTTATTCCATTCAGGATACCATGGTGTTATATTATTCCATAAAAAAACAAAATACATTGAATAGAGGGTCAGAATATTGCTTACTTATAATTAAATATAAAATAATATCTGTTTTAACACATACCTGCCAAAACTAATTTCTTTGGTTTCATTTAAGTCTTGTATTAATTTTATCCATAGTCTCTACTGGATTCTTACATTTTTTCTTATGACATGGCTAGAACAACATTAAATATGACCTGTGTGGTCGAGTGGTAAGACGCTCGAGTACGAATCAAGAGGTTGCGGGTTCAAACCCGGCGTGCACAAATACATTTTGTTTGGTTAATATTTCTCAAAAAAAACATAATATAATATTATAGATGGTATATTTGCGGCACGTTCCAGAGTGAAAGATACTCATGGTATCGCCTTGGTAAAAGACCACCATTCAGAAATGAGACGTTGCATGAAATGGCTTTAGCTGTGTTTGGTGAAAACGGGTATGTTGAATTTAAAGACTCGATTTTAGAACCAAACTCAAAACTCATATCTTCAGAAAATAACAAACCATCACACCGTTTCTCCACAGGGGTAGGCAGAGAGTCTGAACCATCATATAACCCTGTCTTGACATACACTCCTTTCGTTCACTTTCATACATCTTCTCATAAATAATTTTCTGTTAGTCTGATTCTTCACGTGGCCCGATTAAAGTATTTGATTCACTTGATCGTGCCATGTCTTCCTCGGGCGTCCCCGATTTCTTCTTCCATTTACTTTCGCATCATATATTTTTTTCACACTTCTTTCTTCATCAATTCACTCTACATGCCCACACCATTTAAGCGTCCTTTTTTTGTTCATATTTATTACGCTTACATCAGCCTTGCATTCCTTCCGGATATCTACATTCTTAACATGGTCATACATGGTTTTATCGCACATACGTCTCAGGGATCTCATTTCCACAGCATTCAGTTTACTTTCATCCTTTCTCTTCCAGTTCCATACCTCGCTGCCACACATCAGAGTTGGTAAAAGCACTCCATTGTGGACTGCTAGCTTCGGAAAATCATGTCCATAAATGGATCTTTACCTAATGCGCATAGTATGGTTGTTCGTCAGCATCTACACTTACTTGCGAAATAGTATTTCGTGCACTGGTCGGCAACTCATTGATCTACTGTTATACAAAATGTGTCTGAAAACCCGTTACTTATGTAAATATTAATAATTGAAGATAAATATTGAAATATAATAAGTATAATTATATATAATATTATTTAAGCTTTTATAAGGTAATTCTAGTTAAGGCTTTAGGTCACCGAGGACTTGTCAACAAACTGCCATCTTACGGACTTCCCGCATCCTTGTGTACGTGGATTGCCGATTTTTTGAGGGAGAGGTCGATTCAGACGGTTGTTGACGGTATCACCTCTTTCTCTCATTCAATTAATGCTGGCGTCCCCCAAGGATCGGTTCTGTCTCCAACTTTGTTTTTGTTGCACATCAACGACCTTTGTCATGTGCACCAATACATTGTTACGCGGATGACAGTACAGTTCATGATGGTTTTTGTTTGACAAGCCCCCAAAGGGCACAGAAACAAAAACGGCTCGGAGGGCTTTGAAGCAGAGAATGGACGAGTACCTTGAGAGAATCTCCTCTTGGGGTAAGAATAATCTCGTCGAATTTAATGTTTCAAAGACCCAATCATGTCTGATTACGACTAAAAGGGATCCAAATGATAATTTAGTCTCCTTCAACGGAAGTAATCTTCCCAACAAACCTTCCATTGAGATGCTTGGTGTAACCCTAAGTGACCAGTTAAGGCACCGGGGCTCCATCGAAGCCAGAGTAAAGTTAGCCTCTCAGAAGTTGGGCGTGTTGTACAGGGCCCGCAGATACTTCAATAGTACACAACTGCTGACCTTGTACAAATCGCAAGTACGCCCCACTGTTGAATTTGGTAGCCACCTCTGGTCTGGAGCCCCTAAATACCTGAAAAAACCCTTGACTCTGTGCAGAAACGGGCGGCCCGTTTGATAGATTCTCCTATCTTAACAAACGGATTGCAAACTTTGGAGCACAGACGTCAGGGTGGGAATGCTGTCCTTGTTCTACAGGTATTTCAATGGAAGATGCTCCGAGGAACTTGCGTCATTGATCCCTTCGGCACCGGTGCATAGTCGGGAAACTCGCCAAACGCGCGCCCAACATTTGTACACGGTTGACATTCAATACATGAGAACGGGTCGCTTTTACGACTCGTTCTTATGTTTAACAGCTCGGCTATGGAACGATTTGCCGGCCTCTGTTTTTCCTCCCTCCTTCAACATGGGCCTCTTCAAGACCCAAGTTCACTCCTTCCTTTCCTCAAAAAAACCCTCCACACAGCATCCCCAAAGATGACATAGGCCCTGAGGGAAATTGTTTTCCTCAAGGCCTCCTGTGTGGAGTTATTGTAAAAAAAAAAAAAAAGGTGCATAGTTTTATTAGCTTTGTTAATCGTCCCTTAAGTGATATTTCACATAAATGGTGCTATTTAAATTAGCCAAAATGTGACAATTTGAAAACAAACTTCAAAGGCCGATCATTGAAAAATACTTTTTACTAATACTCTCTTAAAATGAAAATGATTAATGCTGAATTCAGAGATATTTTTTGGCATGCATTTATTAATGTGTTCAAAATACATTTTTTAACGCTTAAACCTTTCATATTTCGCTCAAGTTTCAACATTTTTTTCCAAATGTTTTTTCTGGTGTAATATTTGAAAAACATGGAACATGGAAATGGTATTTTGTTTTCTCTGGCACTTTAATTGAAATACCAAAGCTCTGTAGGTTGTCATAGGAATTAATAGCGAACTTAAAGCAGTTGTGATTTTAATAATACGTGCATCTTCAGACTGGTCCGTCCTGACCAGTCTGAAGATGCCCGCCACAAGGTGAAGCCGGTTAGGTTTCAAATAAATAAAAAGTGGAATAAAGCAAAAAAAATGAAATTATTAAAATTATTAAAATGGATATTCTACCACGAATGAACAGATTCAAAACAATAAAGTAGTTGTGTTGCTCAAAAGTTCAAACAGAGAAAGCTCTATTTTAGGAAATAAACTGCATTGTTAAGAAACCCATATTTTATTTAACTAAAATCTCGCCACATTTTGATCCGATGAGATATTAAAACTATTTATATGAATCATTGAGACGCCAACAAGTAACCAACTTCCTGTAAACACTTACCACTAACTTTAAACACGGTTAATCCATTAATGATTCATGTTTTGTGATGAAATTAGTTGCGCTTACCTAGAAGTTCCAGAAAGGAAAAGCCGAAGCAATTTCTAGAAAGCGCTAAATATGCATTGAATTATGAATCATTGTTATTCACTTGAAAAGTTTACGTTTAATTTATCACCACTTTGGTTCGTATTTAGCAAAATAATACAGAATTATTTACATAAATGCCTGAAATAACTTGGTTCATAACTTTCAGAGAGTGAAATCTTTCCAGTTATGTAAATTACTGGTGTTTGGAATATTGACACGTGCGGGGTAATGAACTTAAAGACCTCACGATGACTGAAAGGATAACATAATTCATTCTGTCACAGTTCTGGAATCCAGTTCCAAGGAATTCTTCTCGCTAATAGAAAAAGACCAGTAAATATCAGTTCACACTTCGAAACTTTCCAGATTAAAACAAAGCTCGTTAAAGTAGTATTTGAACTTCAAAACCAATTTTATCTCCTTTCTTTAGGTGAGGAGGATTATAAGAGGCATGAAACAAGTTAGAAGAACTTTGTTCGTTATTTCACTTCTATTCCGAGAAAAAGATTTTTACGAACATTTATTAAATACTTATATTTTTAAGTGAATTAATGAACTTGTGAATTAGTTGAATTTTGAAGAAAATACGTCAAAGTGAAAATTAGACAAAATTGTGTGTGTGTGTTTTTTTTTAAATTTAAAGCAGTGAGGTGGTTCCATCGGTTTCTAGTTTCAGCTATTTCATCATTATAAGCACCGAAAATATTATATTTTAAGAAATTAAACGTAAAAAAATAATTCGATAGCGATTTAGTGAATAAAATTATGTTTTACATCAGACCCAGATACACAAGGAATTTAGGTGTTTTTGGACAAATGTTCACGAATATAACACGGTATGTTTTAATTTTGTGTCAAGAATGTTTTGTCTAAACAATTATGTGCAAATTTATCTATTAAAGTTTTTTTTTTTAAATATTACTAACAGCTATACCTAATGAATTTTTTACATGTAGGCAAAATAAAATTAATTTACCTTACACAAATATATAAATGTCATTTGTGTGAAACATTGTCTTTATTAAATATTTTAGATTTTTTTTTGAAACCATGTTATTATTGTTACGTGAATCAGGTATTACCGACCTAAGCACAGTTTTGTGCGTAGTGCAGCACCTCTGTAGTAAACTTTGCAAATTATAATATTACATACGTATGTTGTGAACGCATTAATTTTAAATATTTGTATGCATCGTTTTACTCTTACATTGAGATAATACCTTTGAATATGTTTCTTTGAAAATTTTGTTTGCGTTCCTAATAAATACATAATTTCATTAAAGCACAGAAATTGAGGGAGAACTATTTTTCTATGTGGCTAGCAGAGCTGGAGTCTCGATTTTTTCGATTGAACGCTTAGAACTTCGATCAAATATCAGAACTCGTACGTCCTTTATAAGCTTTTTGGACACTACCGTAAATAGATTTTAATGGCGATTTTTTTTATATCGGTCGATGTGGATTGCAGGAATAAACTAGCTACAGTATATATGGTACTATTAAGCTTAAATCTCTAAAACCAGTTCTGGAGCATCAAATCTAATTTTAGAATGGAATTTGATAGCCTCTGCTGAATTCGTGTGCTGAAATACGAGAAGCTAAGATCTTCGGAAATCAGATAAGCCTAACTTGGAAATAGGGTAAAAAGATTATTAAAATTCTTTTCCAGTATTCAACACACACATACACGCACACAAACATGCACACACACACGCGAACACTGCGCGAGTCACGAACTAACAACGGAGCGGCCAAGCTCTAAATGTTAGTGTCACTAAAATAGCATATATTTTTGCAACAAAACTAATGTGTCCTCCTGGTGCACAGGACATAAGATATAATATGACGCTACCAATGTAATTATTTTAAGTAAGTTTCAGTTTTTTTCCTTCTATTTTTTGGGGTGTGTATTTTAAGTGTATTATAAATTAATGTACAGTTTATATGTTGAATCGGATTGTGTACTTTAAAGTATATTAAAAGTAATACCTTTCCTGTGCACGTTAAATATTTTATTTATATGAATTAGATATTATGGAAACCACATCGTTGAGTAAGGTAGAGAAAATTCAAAATATATTTTCATGATACCTCTACATGAGAGAGTTCGGTTTTTACCCATGGCCCTTTTCAACAGAATTTATCACTGAAATTCTGGATGACTGCAGGCTTAGTGTTTCAGGAGGGATATTACATTATTGCTTGTGGCGTATAAGGTTTTGAACGGTTTCCTGCCAATATCCGATACCCCGGCGGAGATAAGATTTAATGTCCCGGAAAATTTCACGCGAGAAAGCCAATGCAGTTTTCTGATTCTTTCCAGGTGCAGAACCAACTTATCGATGTTGGTGCTCCCGGGGAAACTTACTGGGTTAGTTAACTACTTTGGAAGAAATTCTGAACTTTTCCATGTGATCTATACTAATTTAAATCACAAACTTTCTAGATCAGTTTCGGTTTCAATTAGCTTAATAATTGTCCCGAGGAAGCAGGAACTTTTGAAACCATTGAAAGTTTAAATAAATGTGATTGTAAATTAAGAATGTGTTTTATTTTTTCAATACGATACTCCTCTAGCATCTAAGACGATGCAGTACTGATTGCTGATAATACGGAAGATCTACAGTTTCTCTTATATAGGATGAACTTAGTATGTATGCAGAATGAGTTGATGATGAATGTAAGTAAGTCCAAAGTCATGGTGTTTGAAAGAAAGAGTACAGAAACAGCGTGCAATATAGCTATGAATGATGAAACTTAAAGCAAGTGGATGCGTTTGTGTATTTAAGAAGTATGTTAACGAGGGACGGAGAGGCTGATAAGGATATTGAAATAAGGGTGAATACAGTACACTCCATTAATGGAGGACTGAATGCTATTCGGCGCAAATTAGAAATTGTCCAACGAAACGAAGCTAGCAGTCCACAATAGAGTGCTTATACCACCCCTGATGTATGGTAGTGAGGCATGGAACAGGCATAGAAAGGGTGAAAGTAGACTGAATGCTGTGGAAATGAGATTGCTAAGACGTATGCGCGATAAAACCATGTGTGACCGTATTAAAAATGTGAATATCTGGAAAAAATGCAAGGCTGATGTAAGCGTATTGAATAGGATCAAGAAAGTGATGCTTATATGGTGTGGGCACGTAGAGCGAATGCACGAAGAAAAAAGTGGGAAAATAATATACGATGCGAAAGTGAATGGAAGAAGAAGTCGAGGACGCCCAAGGAAGACATGGCACGATCAAATAAATAAAATTCTTGAATCGGGTCATGTGAAGAGTCAAAATAACAGAAGAGTATGTATAAGACTATGTATGAATGTGAACGAAGCAAAGAGTGTGTGCCAAGAAAGAGTTGTATGGTGGCCCGTCCTCTCTGCCTGCCCCAGCGGGGAAACGGTGTGATGGTTAGTTAGTTAGCCTAGTATCTAATCAACGAAAGAATCGACAGTGGCATAACACAGGGACATTTCTAGCGTGACGTGTGAAAACATACCTTACAATTATTGTGACAATCTTATTTTCATGGTATAAAAAAAGGTTCAATGCATTGTGAGTAAGGCGTTCGGATGGTAGTCAGATTGTATCTGCGTTACGGGTGTTTCATGTTTGAATCATTCAACAAAAGTTATTGCAACGAAAAGGTTTGAAAGGGAAGAATTCAATGGTTTTCTGTCGTATTGTTTTCGTCATTTTTTCTCACTTACGTGAAAACAATCCAGTTATAAAAACTCAGTGTACAATAATTGATAAAAAAAATACAAATACAAAGGGTAAATCAAATTACAAAAACTCAATCAAGGATAAATAATACAAACAAAAGCAAGATCCACAAAGAGATACCAAAAAATACACAACAGAATTATATAATTAGCCCAAACACTATTACATATTTTTAAGCAATAGCAGGACTTTTTTTTCTGAAAATGTACAAATTTTCGATCAAAATATTTACATCAACACACTCTATCTTATTATACAATCGGCATATTTGAGACAGAGGGCTAAAGTAGGTAATACGCTGCTTGAAGGATGGATGAATGGAATGGATAAGAATTAGGTTCATTTATTTCATTACTGCTAAGACATACTGTAGTATCGAGATGACCGTGAATTATTTTATCTGAACATATTAAATCAGTTATTTGTCTTCTCGTTTTAAGTGAATCGATGTTAAAGTACCAAAAGCCTATGCCCTATCTCCAACGAAGGTAAATGATCTAAGAGATTTTTTTTTCACTGTAACTCCGATCTTACAACACTTTTGATGATTATTCTTGCGTTCTTTCTTTTCGATTAGTGATTTTCCTCGAGGAAAAATTGTATTACTCATATTTGAGTAATTAATTCGTCAATTCATAGTTTTAAAACATTTAAAAAAAAGTATATTCTCCAGACGTGATGACAGTGATGAGTGCAATACCCTGTCCTTTATGTTTATGCATTGAGAGAAAGCGTTTTAACCAAAGTTACTTCAAATTTGGATTAGTCTGTATCAGATAACAATATTGTTTTAAAGAGCACACCCGCGAACTTGTCTAAGTATTGGTCCGCTGATGCCGCCGCAGCACCATCACTGAATCGTTTCGTTAGTGTAAAGATGGTGTTAGGCTTAATGCAAATTAAGTTTATACTTGGTTTAATTTAATTTAATATTTACGTGTTTGTTTCGCATCCAATTGTAGGAATGCTTCAGATGCATTAACCTAAGGCAGGGATCGGCAGACCACGGCTTTTAGCAGCTCTTCAGACACCAACAACAATTTCACTTTTACTCAACCGGCCTTGTGCAGCCAATAAATATAAAAAGCAAGGAACTGTGAAGCAACAGATTCACAGATCTAACCAAGCACTTGGAAGAACCCAAGAGAAGGGAAATCCAATTTCATTTCTAAGCACAATTAGATAGCTACGAAACAACTTCCTCAAATAGAAAAAAATACTATTTGATTCATGGAATAGTTTGTCTGAAACATTTGACGCGTTAAAAAAACTAGCATTTGCTGTTTTCATAATGCAATACTTTCACTAGATTAAAAATTATGTAACGAAGTTTAAATATGATGAGAACTGAACAACACGTAGTAAATTATACTTTGACGATGATTTAAAAACTTAAAAATAACATGGTCCCTAAATATCTGCAAAATAATATTATTTATTTAAAATGTAAATGTTCACAATTATCTCACGAGAAATTTTGTTGATTTTGAGCTTCACAAAACTAAACTTACATGTACATAGAACAGCGTGCTTTATAATGGTCAATAACTTTTAAATAGCCTTCCGAAATACTTAAAAGAAGCCTCAAGTCTTGACACTTTTCGTAGGATGTGTGCTGAAAATGTGCTGAAATGTGTTGAAAATGTGAAGAAAAACCTATGAATTTTATACATACTGAAATATCCATTTCAAATAAATATTTGTTTTTTTTTACTAGACGTGTGGTTTTTTTTGCACACATAATCTTTGGCTCTACATGTAAATACGAACAAACATTCTCTTAAATGAGTGAAAAAACAGTTTGACAATGGCCTTAAACGGCAAAACAGCTGTCACTAAAAACAAAAATAAAAAAACTTAAAAAAGCAGAACTCAATAATAATAATATTAAATTTAATTCAATTGAATTTTATATTAAAAAAAAAAAAAGTAAAAAACAAAATAAACTAAGAAACAAATTTACAAACGAAAAATTACAATTGTATCTAAAAGTAAAAAAAAAAGGTAGCTATTTGGCAGATATTACAAAGCTTCCAAAAGCTATGTAAGGTCACCGTTAACTGAATTTTAAATAAAAAATAAATTATGATAAATAAAACAGATAAACTTTGTTCTTCCATCTTCAGGACAGTAACAAAATAATAAAAAAATGATATTGTCCTGAAGATGGAAAGGTGTTTCCGAAACCGGTGGGAAAAATATTGAATAAAGGTGGTTTAAAACAAAGTTTACCTGTTTTATTTATAAATGTGGCTAGCTACAAATTAATGCTTTTAACGAAGAAAAAATTTTGAACTGTTTTCTCAAACCTAAGAATTGATGTATATATATATATATATATATATATATATATATTAAAAATATATAAAATAAAAAATAACCATACGTTCAATCATTGACATAATACTGATTAAGGAAAAAATTGAATTTTGTTGCGATGATATCTTCAGGTGGCGTGCTTACCTTAATTTTACAAAAAATAACTATTATTTTAATTTTACTGAAAAAATAAACATCTTTTTCACAAAACGCAATTCAAGTAACTTGAATTATTATTATTTACGGTGGTCACGCTGCGCTTTTTTTTTTACTTTCAACTATATCTAGTGAATTTTTATTAAAACAAATAGTTGCAAATTGTCTTTGACGCGATGCGGATTTCCCTCTAAATTACACCCGCCCATCAATTTCTTGACCCAATGTATTAACTGAATAAAAATACAAAAACGAAACGATTTTTCGTGACCTATATTGATTTAACCAAAACAGCTAAAATACAACCTGCGACCGACCTAATTGTGATATTATAAAGTACTATTTGTGGGTGAAAAACGATTTATTATTCTTGAGTAACGGAAAAAGTGTTTCAATTAGAAAGGTTTGTGAAATATTAGCTAGGATTTTGGAAAAATGTGAAAAAAGTTTTATTCTTGACGTAAGCCATCAATTAATTATACATAAGTTAGTCCGATTTTGTAAAAAAAAAATAGCATTAAAAAATACGAAACACAAGCAAAACAAAAAGTTATATATAGAGGATGCAGAGATCTCTTTACTACATTGGATGGTACTTTAACAGAACCCAAAAGCTTCTCTGGGGTTATTGGAATTATGTAAGAAAACTATTTAGAAAAAGATGTAGATAGTAGTCATACCAACTACCACACTACCAACTACCACACACATGCACCCATTTCTCGCCTACATACACTCGGGAATGAATACACCTCAAATATTGCTATCTTTTATATGAATTTTCCAAAATTTAAAAGACTTTTAAACGAAATATTCACTTCTCATTAATGTATTGGAACTATTATTAATTCCGAAAACATTTCTTCTTGAACGGTGAGGTTCTAAAGGTAGTAGAAGAAACCAAATATCTAGGGCACATCATCACCAGCAAGCTTAAAAAAGTTTTCAAACATGCTCATTATTTCGGCTGTGTATCCACCAGTGAAAAAGCGACACTTTATTCTGCACTACACTGCGAGCTTACCAATTTTAAGAAGAGTAGCATGGAAAGGCTTCGGGTCCAGTACAACAACGCCGCATGATGTTCAGTCTTCCCAGGGCTGCAGTTACCGAGGGGCGATTTGCAGCCCTTATGAGAACCAGGGTAGCAGTTTTCAGGAAAGGATTAACAACCCAGAAATAACCTCATCATGGAACCCGTCGGAACTGTAGATTGGCCCCATCAATCTTAACGGGCCAGGAATATGGCGTGGAAATTAATTACAGCTTACTTAAATTTATTTTTACTTTTTTATTATTATTTTATTTTCATATATTTTTATTTTATTATTTACTTATTTATTTATTTCTTATGAATTTCTGTTCATTATTATTTTGTTAATTATTACATGTATTGATGGAAGATTGCATTGCACTACTCTGCATACCTTCCGGAATAAAACTTTATTATTATTATTATTATTATTATTATTTTTTATTTTTTGTATTTTTATTTTTTTTGCTATTCATTTCTCAAAAGTTTTACTGTATTATTTCATGTATATCCTTTTTAAACTGTATTCATGCACTTACTTATGTTAAATTACTATGTAAAAGCCCATCAGGGCGTTAATAATAATAAATAAGTTTTAAAAGTAATCATCATTATGAGCTTGTAGATTGGATCACTAGAATATCATGGAAATTATTACAGCAGGAAATGCTTCCTTTTTGAAAACGAAAATATTATGAGAATGTAATACGTCAGCGACGAGTTCACGACAATAACCTTTTCGTACTTGAAAGTAAAAATCAAACTTATACTCCGAAGTGGGTGACCTCAGAGCAATAATATACCAGGAGGGTTAGCTTGTCTAGTCAGGATTGTTGATTTTTTCCTGACTTGGGCGTGGTTAGGGCTAAGGTTCTTAATCATCCATAGATAGCACATGTCGACATGGTGTTTTATTTATTTATATAACCACTTCTTCATGGTATTGTTACAAAAAATATAGGATATAACCTCAAAAACCGTTGAGTTATGTCCTGTTATGTCGCATAAGGAATCACCAGAGAAGTGGGAGACGGAAAACATGCTAACATACCGAAAAGTTGTGCGATATTATGTGACAACTTGTCTTATCTCTTTCTTTCTAACTCCATTCTTTATCCAAGGAGGTGACGAATTCCTAATTAACCTTATTTATTAAAACGTTTTCATGGCACAATATTAGGTAATTTGGTTTTGGCAATACTTAGAGAAAAGTTTATTCATAATATTCCAGTAATCTTTTCTAAGATATTGCACAAAACTCTCGATTGGGTGACATTTAAGCCCCCTTCAACTTGTGTTGACAAGAAAATAATTAAATCATGAGAAAATAATTAAATAAAAAAATAATACATAGTTATTCAGTAAAAAGTACTTAGAAAATATTAAATTGGATTGCGACCAAAACTGTTCTTTTTCGATTTCAATAAGTTTTTTTCAAAAGGTACTTAATATTATATCTTAGTAAAATGATTTTAATTTAAAAATAATTATTTCATGATAGTATTAAATCTATAACTATTATCCACATGCATCGTCAAACTACAATCCTCCGTAATGCTTAAACGGACATCAACATCTCCCCTGGGGCCATTAGACTTAGTTAACTACCGTAATGCTTAAACTCTAAGCTTTAAAAGGCAGTTGAATTATATAAATTACATTGTTTGAGGCCACAATTCCTTCAAATTATTCTCTTAATCCTGCAATTATTATTTGAGCATGTTTAAAATAATCATTGATCTCGGAATGATCTGCTCAGAGGAAACATAAGTCCGGAATTCAGTCGTGGTTGCGCCAATAAACTTTGTTTTCAAACATAGTATTTTCTTCCAATATAAAATTAGTAATACATATTTCAAGCTTTTTAAAATTATACAGTTTCTGAAAATTTCCAACGACTTGTTATATTTTCGAGATCAAAATAAAACGGTCTCATTGAATAAGTTTCCGGAAAAACAATGTGCTTGAGAAATATTAATCTTCCGGAAACATTAATAATTTCTATAAAATATTTAAGTATTTTGATATTGGGAGAACGTTTGTAATTGTTTGAAATTGATTGGAGTGTTGTAAATAATCCACGAGTCAAAAAAAGAGTCGGAGGATGAAAAATTATAAAATAAGCAAAATTATGAAAAAAATAAAATATACCGTCTAAAATTAAATAAAATATTTTAAAAAAAAAATTCTATTGAGTGAACTTAACCGTAAAAGTCAAACCTTTATTTAGGTCAGAGTGCTTTGCTCGTACTGTGGTGTTCAAATTTTAAAAGCTACATAATAATTTACAGTAAGTAAATTATGCACTATATTACAAATACAGAAAGCCTATTTTGAAATTTACTCCCATGCCCTAAAAGCGAATCTTAAAAAACATAAATAAATACAACATTTATTTTCTAAGCTGACCAGGTGAAATTTAAAGTACGAGTAGTCCGCCCATGAGTGAGGTAGGTGGAAGTGTTTCAACATAATCCGTTTCTCACTGAGCGACGAATTACATTTAGATAAACACATTTTAATAGAATCCCCGTACCGTTCCACAAATTCAGAAAGCCTTTTATGAAATTTGCTCTCGTGCCTTAAAATCGAAAAATAAATAAATAGAAATAATATAAACAAATACCAACTATAATTTTGTCAATATCATATCCTCTCAGTGGAAACTGTATCTTTCTCAAAGCTAGAAATAAATAAAATAATTGTTTATCTGAAGTGACCTGTCAGGTAAATATGCTTCGGTTTATTATCTTGGCACAAAATGAAAATAAATATTAATATGCCATAGACTGTATGAAGTTAATAATAATACAAAGCCTAGAAATGAAGGTTCGAACACCGCTCTTGGGGTGATTTTTCACAAAACGGTACTAAACTAATGTATTATTATTATTATTAAAGACTATAAATAGGGGAAAACATTTTTTATTTACAAGAAGTAAAAATATTGAAAATTAGTAATCTAACGAAAAAATGTTGACTTCCTTTGTGACATATGGCAATATCTGAACAGGATCTAGTGATTCTGATATGAAATATCGGCGAACGCTTAAAAGTTTAGTAAACATGTTTATTCAAATATTTAATAAAGATATAGTATATTTGCACTCGTTCTACGATGGATTATGTATTCAGTATCGACCACCGACAGAAAAACCACCACTCAGGTCAAAATAATTCAAATGGCTGTACTTATGCTTGGTAACAAGATCTAAATAGCCAAGTACATCCCAACCCTTGTTCTTTCTCATCTTGTTCTCCTCTCTAATTCCTTCAACCTTAACCTCGCTACATTCTTCAAAGTTGGAGGATTACGCAATGGTTCTGTTCATAACGAGCGCTCATTTCCTCTGATTTATGATATAGCTCATATGTGCTCTAACGGGGCGTATTCTCCTGCCTATAAAACAGTTCACAGAATTCGTTAACATAATATAAATACATCCGTTTGAAAAGAGTTCCAAAACGAATAAATATATTTTAACAAATATTTGTGAACAAATAGTTGAAATATTAAATATGACGACTTGCTCGAAAATTTTTACGAATGATTTCATTTGTGAAAAAATATTAAACCTTAAATAATTAAGTAACATGCTTTCTATTGTTTTGACGGATTATTGAAAGGACTTTAATTAAAAGGTTTTCTGCTGAATTGAGTGTAATTTCAAACAATCTTGAATAAAAACTTTATGTTTGATTAACTGCTATAAACGGACTGATTTATATGTGAACTTGACATTGTCAGTCAATACGTCGAGATCTAGTCAATAACAATCATCGGGTACATATTCATGAAGGAATTCATAATGGATGGAAATATTCACAACTATTGCTATGACGTAGGTGCAATTTTGTGAAGAGACGAGAAAAGGATTGACGAAAGTTAAGATGAATCTGACCATAACCATTGCTCTCGTATTGAGTGACTCAACATAATAAGTCTACGCCGCTCTTGTGGTCTTTCGTACAATATATTTACTTAATTTAAGAAAATTGATTTTCCTAAAAACTTTGGTAAGAACTCATTTATTCAAAATTAGTTCCGAGCATTTAAAGGCAAGCAAACGTATATCTGGTTGAACGTACCGAAGAAACAATCATCACTGAAATAAATGCGGAATAACCAAATCTAAAATACATTTTTTCTTCTTCATAATATCTGAAAATATTAGTTTTTTAAACCCCCCAAAATTGATAACCTAAAAATATATTACTACTAGTATAAATTCAATCTTTTATGAACGTCTGCCGAGGAACAAAATTACAGATCATCCGTATTAAGGAACAACCCTCCCAGAAATAATTTTTAAGAAACCGTATTTTTAATTGGTTTCATATGAAATAGACTTCATGGAACAATATGGTTTAATAATTTTAGCTGATAGAGACATTTTTCTTAATAAAAACTAAATTTCCTTTATATTTTTCACCCTAAAAACTGAAGATGAAACGAGTTAATTTCTATATTTATGGTTTTAAAGTTTATTTTGTACAACACCATTTCAATTTTTAGGTTGTTTACTTTTATTTAAACAATAATTATTTTTATTTTTTCGTTTTTTTGAATTTAAAATAATAATAATTATTGTTTAAATAAAATTAAAAAACTAAAAAAAAAAAGTTAATCTTTTTTTTTTATAACCACATCACAACGTTTGACATCATTAAAATTATATATTTATATTTAGAATCATGTAAGCTTCCAGACACACAAATAGTAGGAATCCTTAAATATTCGTTTTCAAAGTCTTTTGTAAGGTTTTCCCTTTGTGGCTTCAAAGGTTTTACCTTTGTACAGTCGACATGTAATTTGATTTTACTTATTTTGTTTTTTGGAACGAAAACCTTTCTCTCCGGATCAATTTGGCCCAATAAGTTCAACCATTTCAAAAATCCGCATCTCATTTCATAGATATTCAGTTTTTCAGCGACTTTTAACATCGTGGAAATACTTTGGAGAAATATTTTTTGTTTCTTTATTTTAAATAAAGTAATCATATTGTTAATATTATCACGTTCTGTGTAGGTAACGCCATAAGCTTTCCTTTGTGTTGCTAGTTCAGATGGACAGCTTTTTGCAGACCCTTTTTTCTCGGTTGTTTTCTGCTAACTGCACAATTGTTTGCGCATAATTAATTTTTTTGAATTCAACGCTTTCAATTCCCATTGTTTATGATTGTAATTAAGCACGTAGACTGTAAACGTCTCTTTTCTGTTGCCTTCGAAAATTCTATTTTGTAAAAATAAAGATAAAAACACAAACTTCAGATATTTTCACGATACTGGTGGCCTTCAACTATAGTGGTATAGCCCACGGTAGGCCGAAGATTACAAAAATAAATATTTCGCAAAATATTTAGAATTCAACTAAAGTACAACTTAAGCAACACCGTGGAAAGTCTTCAACAACATATTTTCAATGTTAAAAAATATGTTCCTACGATTTGAATTCATAATTAACAGGATTATTCACAATTAGCTATTCAATAATATTAGTAGATAATGTATTGACACTCGGAGTTGGAATTAATTAAAATTATGTATCTTTTTTTATTTTAAAAATAATAAGATAGTTTGAAAAAAGAAAAACAAAAACGAAACATACTTTTATATTTGGGAAGATTTCAACCAGTTCCATACATGCATAATATTGTATTGTGCAAGTCTAGATGTTTCGGATTGCGTAGGAAGTGAATTGTAGAGTTGGGATCCAGAGTGTTTTTGTCCAAGGGATGTGTTTATTTTGAAGTATTTGTAGTTGATATGTATATCTTGTTATGGTATTGCAAGTATTTTTTGGGGAGTTACATATATTTATATTTGTGTAGAGGAGGGTACTTTGTTAAAAATATATTCTTTGTATAGTAAGAACAGGATTTTTTTAAAATATGGTGGAAGTAGGCGTAAACAATGGTTATCATTAAAGCATTCGCAAGGATTTAATGGGCAGACAGAAAACTTTACTCAGAATTCTAAAAATTAATAATTTTATAACAACAATTTGGTATTTCACAGAAACTTATGATGCGGTAATAAAATATTCATTTTAACTACTCCGAAATGAGGTTTTTTTACTGACGCAGTATCAGACTTTTTTATTTTTTTTTATGTATCAGTGCTTTAAAGCTGGCTTTGAAAGGTTGTTCAACTACGCCATTCGTTATTTAAGAAACAGAGACGAATTTCTAGAGATATTCGAATTTTTTAATATTTAAAAATAATTAAAATATTAGAGAATTGCTTTAATTTCTAAAGATTATTTGTGATTTAAATTACAGAGAGAAGTAACTAGGTATTAAAACTGTGTAGGTTTTTCTACAAATCGTAAGTGCTCTGACGATACTTTGAGAATTAATTTTGTTTTTCATTGGAATATGAAAGTATCAAAGTTAAAGTTTATTAATAAATATAATTTGAATGAAGAAAGCTTAATTTTGATAAGAGTAAAATATCTGAAGTATTGTATCTTGTCCCGAGTGCCTGATGAAATGAGAACCAGGAAATATTGTTAAATTTGTAATTTATTTTATGTTATGGAAGTTTCTAAGCCCTGTTTTTTTTTATTATTCTTAGTCAAGGGTGGAACCGTTATAAGAAATTAATTATTTTAGAAAAAAACTAACATCATGATTTAGTTCTCTTGGAAAATATTATTTTTGTTTGAATTACAGTAGCGGACTGTCAATTTTCTCCGGTTTTGCTATAAGTTTTGGACTTTTAAACTAATTTATTTATACTGTTTTTGTTGTTGTTGTTGTTGTTGTAGTTGTTATCTATAGTGAATGCCGTACAAGGGTCCTGTCTACTTCTGACCCTCCGGAGGCAGTTAGATGTATATCTATGGCATCCCCGATAGGGGTATGTTGTGAGGATGAAAGAAATAAGGAGGAAAAGATGATGGCTAAGAAGAAGGTTGCGAAGACCCTGGCTATTTAGATCTGGTAACCGAACACGGTTAAAGCCGTTTCAAACAAATCTTCGACTCTGAATTGTGGTGTTACACCAAGGCGATACTTAAGTAACTACTAATTTAGAGTGTTTACACAATTAACATCTTTTCACTCTGAAAATTCAAAATTAAATTTGCACGCCACTTTTGTACTTTTACATATAATTGTATATATCGAATACGTGTAACAAAATACTTCAAAAACTCATTAGTTTAATTAAAAAACAAATGAGCTTTGATTGCCTCGATGAATTACGAAACATCCTTGTTCCATTCAAACTTACTTAATACGAATTTCAAAAATGATCTCCTCATAAATCAATATTAATTTAAAAAGACATATTGTTTTAAATAATCCTACAAAACTTAAATTCTTGCTGCTTACGTCATTTAGGATGAAAATGTTACTTATACAATGATGGAGGACTTAACTTTCAGATTATTCAAACCCGTGACGTCTTGGCGTGAACCCAACGCTTTGGACCGCTCGACTATAAATCATTTGTGGTGACAATTGATTTGGAAACCTTATTTGAAAACTAAATCGTGGAACCTAAAATTAAAAATATATTGCATTATTTTCGCACCCTGTGCAAATTCCTTGTTTTTTTATTATACGTCACTGATTTTAATATCTTTTGAAAATATGTAAATCTTCATATTCATTTATTTAAAAAAAGTAACTTATATATTATTTATTAATTTATATGTTATTTTCTAGACTTAAAAACGCTCTTGAGCTGATATTCCAAGAAAAAGTCGCAAAACAAATCGGTGCTTTTATGAGCACTTAGTATAGTACTTGTGTTTTTTTTAAATACGTACGTATTTATACAAGAATGATTCACGTAGTACAAAAACATATTTATTAGAAAAAATATTTTTTACAATCTCATCTATTTAGCTTCATCATTAATTGATATCAACCTTGCAGGCACTATTCTATAGCACTGAAACGAGATGTGTTGAATTTGATTATTTCTAGAAAAGGCAAGATAATAATAATGATACAGTATTTCGGTAGCGTATTTTTGTGATATTTCTTCTTAAGTACGCTTTATTATAATTAATAATATGATTTGTAACCCAATTCGGAAGTCATGTCTTCAAAATTACTCCCGTAGTACTCTTTACCCAATTCACAAATAAATATTACGAAAAACAATCTTACAACAATTAATTTTTATTTTTTATAATTAAATTTAATTTATTCTGCTAGTTTCATTTTTAATTTTAAGTGACAATTATTTCAGCGTTCAAAGCCGTTAGCACGTTATTGAGTTCACTATTTAATTACTGATTTTGGTAAAAAATAAAATATCTTGAATTTCTTATTCTGTTAGGAAAACCTACTAATAACTTGACAAACTGTTTTTTTTTTCTTTAAAAAAAAAAGGAACACGAACATTCCCGGGTCACGAATAACTTGCCAATATATGAAAAACTCCTACTGTCATGATAGTGAGTGGAAAATGTTGCTTGTACAATGATGGAGAACTTGGCTAGCAGAGAAATTAAACCCATGACGCCTGGGTGGGAATCCGATGCATTTATCCACTCAGCCATTACTACAAACTATTGCTTTACTTAAGGTAGGTTTTAACTAATTGTTTTATAAAGTGATTATAGCATTAAACTAGCATAACTTAATAATAACCGTATTATATTCAATTTTAAAAATTCAAATAAAGTTCTACAAATTAAACACTTAAATTACGAATAAAAAAAAATTCCAACATCATTGCAGTACCGTAGATGCAAAAATATATTTTTTTGAATTTTGGGATAGCGATAATAAATCATAGAGATAACATTTGTTCAATCGTTAGTAGCTGAGTGCACAAACGCGTCAGATTCCCACTCAGGCGTCGTGGGTTCAAATCCTCTGCTGACTAAGTCCTCCATGATTGTACAAGCAACATTTTCCGCTTATTATGATAGTAGTAGGAGTTTTTCATATACTGTCAGGTTATTCGTAACAAGATAATACTTTTCTTTGTTTTAAAAAGAAGAGTGAAATACTACGCTTAAACTATCCGAAAACCGCAGAAAGATGGCAGTGTCATATTTTAACAAAAAATAATTTCAAGAATTCTTTTGCATTGTATCTATTTTCTATGAGAGTCTCTCACCTAACTGTGGCTAGAACTTGGGCATAAACTGCCTTTGTGTTGTATTCACAGTGGTGAAGTTGAAACCATAACTCTTGAAACTGACATTTAAAACTGTATTATTTTTAAAAAGCTGATATCCCTGCGAGTGGTGTAGAGTGGGAAGGAGGTAGCGCTGGATTCGATTCGCAAAGGAGTGCAATCTTATCGTTTTAAGGGTCCGTAATCTGCCTTGAATTTGAGATGAAAATGTGATATTTATTTTAACGCCCAACTTGGGGCACGATCATTATTCACGATGAGACGTCGGATCTGTGAAAAAGTGCGAACTCTCCAGACTAAAGATCTGCAGCTTAACTGAAACTTCTGTTCTCTGAATCTTGAAAAGATTTAAACGCCCGCAGAAAATAGAAAACCTTTAAAAAAATCTGTTGAAGAAATATGATAAATGTATTTAAAGATATTTTTATTTATTCATAAAATGTGCCCACTGGACTTGAAATGAAAAAAAATAACACATAAATCAGAATCGATTTCCATTTTTCTTTATGGGAGTGATGAACCGTCAGATGTTTTTTCTGTCTAGAACATTAAGGTTAACACAGAAATATATGAATAGAAACGTCATTTACAGCACGAGTTGTGGTGCTTTAAAATAACGGGATTTGCCATATTGTCCATTCGGCTGAGTAAGGAATACCTAGATGTTTGATCTGTGCAGATTTGTAAGAAAAATAATATTAAAAATTTACATAAGAACTTTTGACTTCCAGGACCTAGATGGGCCAGTTCAATTGATCTCCTATTTGAGAAAGAATTTCTAGATATTGAAATATTTAATCAATTTTCCATGGTCGAGTGGTAAGACGCTCGACTACGAATCCAAAGATCATGGGTTAAAACCCGGCGTACGCCAATAACTTTTACTTATGTAATATGTGTCACGACACATTTAATTTTTATAAGATAATAAAAATAAAAGTATATTTGCGGCGCGTTCCAGCGTGGTAGATACTCTAAGTATCGCCCTAATGAAAGACCACCATTTAGAATCGAAACGTTGGTTGCTTGAAATGACTTAAGTCGTGTTTGGTGACCAGATCTGAATAGCCAGGTACTTCCCAACCTTCTTCTTTCAAATTTCCTTCCCCTTCCCACTACCTTCAGTCTCACAACATACCCGAATTGGGGATGCCATAGTCCCACTGTCTCCCGACGGTTGGGAGCAGTTGGAACTCTTGCGCGGTATTCACTATAAAAAAATAAACTCGTAGATTCAGCTTACTTTGGGCGCATGGACACACCCACAACACACTTTTATGTGCTTATCTCTTCAGTGGCTTTTAACTTTTTTTTTCAATCGATTGATAAGAATTTAAAGATTTGACATCTCGGGCTAAACTAAGACTGGGATTTTTTTATAAAATGTTCAATATTTATAAAAAAGAATCAGCCCCAAGAAGCACTTTTCCTGAACTAAGCTGCTGTTGTAGAAGTCTTGTAGAAATACTTCAGCATGAATAAGTTATCAGTTTTTATTATCATCAATATCCCTGGTTACAAATAATAGTAAAAAGTTTAGTTTTACTGTTGCAAAAAATATAAAACCTTTTCCGATCAAATCTTTTGTTCCCGCGGCACCAAAGGACTATGAAGACCCTTGCCTGAATTTATTGTCATTACACGGTCCGATATTGTACCTTTCTTGAGAAAACAAAATAATACATTTGAAAAAAAATTAGATTCTTCTGAATGTTCTTTTTCAATGATCTTATTTATTTATTTATTTATTTATTTATAAAATTAACGGACTAAAGTCCAATTACAAAAAATACATATAAAACACGAAATATAAAAAAGAGTAACAGAGAAGAAATAGCATATAAAATTGAGATAAATGAAGCGATGACAAAAAATAAGGCAAAATAAACATAGAACATTCAAGCCATGGTCTTAGTCAAAAGTTTTGGTAGTGAGTCGTAAAAGAATGACGAAAATCATTTAGACTGCTACCAAAAATTTCAAGACCATGGCTTGAGTTAACAAGTCTTGACATTCTGGACATTGGAGAATTATACCCGTAATTAGTATTGTGATGATTGAGGAACAGCAATTCATTGTTTCTGAGTCTACGGCAAAAGGAATGTTGAACTGGATAAGTTGCAACAGAGAAGGTGAGTCAATAAAACAATTAATAATTTTGTAAATGAAAATTAAATCGAAGTCTTTCCTGCGCTTTTCTAATGAAGACATTTTCAATAATTGTTCAATTTCATCATATGAATAATCGCCTCTTTCTCGCCCCAATCTCCATGCAATACCGCGTAAAGCGATGTTGTACGGATTCAATATGATGAATATGAACGGTATAGAAAGGGGACAAATTACACTAGCATATTCTAAATGAGGGCGAACTAATGAGCAGTAAAGGGTTTTTAGAGTCTTTATATTCTTAAAGTCACATGCAATTCTATTGATGAAGCCAAGAAGTTTTAATGATTTATTAACTACATTATTAATGTGATCACGAAAAGAAAGATTATAGTCTATAGTGACACCAAGATCTTTTATAGATCTGACGGTAGATAAGGAGACACTATTTAATTTATAATTGAAGAGGATCGGTTTAAGAGTTCTATG
Source organism: Drusus annulatus (assembly GCA_022651775.1). Lineage (NCBI taxonomy): Eukaryota > Metazoa > Arthropoda > Insecta > Trichoptera > Limnephilidae > Drusus > Drusus annulatus. The sequence continues at coordinate 322,499 of JAGWCC010000160.1, read as the reverse complement.
AAATGACATAATTTTACATTTATCAATGTTTAATTTTAGGCAGTTAGTTTCACACCATTCATTAAATGAATCAATATCACTTTGGAGAAGAATACAGTCATGAAAAGATTTTATTATTTTAAGGATCTTATTGTCATCTGCAAAAAGCCAAAAACGCGAGGAAAGAAAATACTTTTGGCAATGTCGTTAATAAATATGTTAAAAGGAGAGGAGGCTAGATGGGCACCTTGGGGTACTCCAGACGTTACTTTAATATTAATAGATTCAAAGTTATTAATTTTGACTCTTTGTTGTCTATCATTTAAATAAGATTTGAAGAAAGATAATAAAGGATTTCTAATACCGATAGCATGAAGTTTGGCGATAAGAATTGAGTGATTAACTTTATCAAAGGCTTTAGAAAAATCAGTGTAGAGAACATCTGCCTGAGAGTTAACTTCCAGAGCGTTAACAATGGTATTAGTGAAGGAAAGTAAATTTGTTGTGGTAGACTTAGCAGATCTAAATCCATGCTGTTCCTCAATCAGAACATTTTTAAATACGGGTGTAATTTTAATTAATCTTATAAATATTATAACAGAACTAAAATATGTACTTAACATTGAATAATAAAAACCTGTAAGTAATTCCAATAGTAAGATGTGATTTCAAGAGTACGTAGAAAATTGGAAAACAACAGCTAATTACTGCTAATTTACATTTAAATAATGATACACCTCTATTTGCGTTTTGATAATATTTGCTTACAAATATTTTGGATGGTTTAAATGAAAAACGAAAAATAAGAGTGTGCATAAAAAATGGACCGCCATACAACTCTGTCTTGGCACACACTCCTTGCGTCATTCACATTCCAACATCGTTCACATACTTACTCTTCTGTTATTCTGACTCTCGACATGGTCCACAACTCAAGTATTTGATTCATATGATCGTGCCATGTCTTCTTCCGGCATCTCCGAATTCTTCTACCATTCACTTTCACGTCGCACATACTTCTCACACTCCTTTGTTCTTTCATCTGCTCTACATGCTCAAAACATCTAAGCGTTCTTTTCTTAATCTAATTCACTATTCTTACATCAGCCTTGTATTCTTTCCGGATATACACATTTTTAAGACGGACATACATGATTTTACCACGCATACGCCTCAGGGATCTGATAATTAAATATTTTAAATATTAAATTATTATATATTTATGTACTAAGATTAATATTTTGCATGTATATTTAAGTAAGTGTGAGAGTGTAAGTGAAATAAACAATTTATGTTTATGAAGAAACAAACATGTTTCCGGAAAATGTAAAAAAAGTCAAGCTTTTTTCTTTCCGCCTAAGCAATTTTCAAAAGCATAAATTAAACCACAAAACTTGTAAGACTTGTGTTTTAAAACGGATTAAATATTTCTCCCAACAGACGTAATATAACCTAATAAGCCCAACCCCTAAACAAGGTAAAACTCTTTTTTTTCAAAAGAAAAATATGCTTTAACGTGTAATAATAAAAACCTATTTTAAGATAAGACCTTAATAGAAAAAACAATCTTGACAAGCGATTGGTTGTCCCTTTCTCTGGAACAAAACCGTTTTTTGATAAATTTATTAGAATATTAAACAAATGATATCACGTATTCCTTATATCAAATCTAATCGTCAAATTTTGGTGCAAGCCTCATGTTAAATAAGTAAAAAATAAAAAACATGTCTATTCAACGGATCAAATTGTTTAAGCAGATTTGGTTTCAATGTCAATTTTCTGACGAAAAGACAAACACAAACAAATGTCTAGACTTAAAAAAAAGAGCAAGTAAAATCCCTATTCCAGGTTTAGTTTTGTGTATTTATTACCTTTTGAAGAATTTGTTTTCTGAACGAAATACTTGGCCATTAAAATTCAATGGAATTTTTTAAGTAAGAGATTAAAAAACTTTATAAATTGTATTGTATTTCATAAACTAATAGGGGGCGATTTACACTTAAAATTAAATAAGTTGGTGTCAAAATATTTGTGTCATTCACTACCTAACAGTTTATTCGAATCTGGAGAAAATCATGATCCCTGGCTAGAGAAGTATAAATCGAACTGATAGGGGAGGGGGAGAGTAAAAGGTAGAGAGGTTCAAGCTTCTAGTAAGACTTAGTATTGGCGCTTAACTCCACTTCTTAAGGAACGCCTTCATTGGCTTCGGTGCCTTAAAAAATAGAGTTTAAGATGTGTTTAGTGACCTTCAAAGCTTTGCATTGCAGGGAATGGTGCTACCCTACATATTTGCACTATGTATCCGACAAGACTTAAGCTAGAAACAGTTGAACTTGAGATTAACAGATCTGGATGCTTCTAACCGCTTAATCGAACTTTCTAGGTACAATCGAGCCGTCTACTACGATCGCGCTTTTTGCGTAACTGGCCGTCTCAGGTGGAATAAACTTCTCTCGGCCGTTACCAATATCCAGAATTTAGCTGAATTTAAGCGGCCTTCAAAACAAAATTATTCTTAAAAAATCTTACCATTCATAAATCATAACTTCTTTTGTATTTATTATAAAAAGCTTTTTCTCAAGTATCTCGTAATGGTTTGGTTTTGTTTGCCTTACTTTTGAACTGTTTCGTGTACAGATGTTACCTACTCAGAACCTTTTTAGTTTATTGCTTAACTTAAACTGACTGTTTTTTTTTATTGTGATTGTTGTTTTTTTATCCTTTTACATTGTTGATGTGTTTTGTTCTCTTTGGTTTGTATATTTAGCAATAGAACCGCTTTGTAAAATACTTTTCACTACTTCCAGGTTTATATATTTGACACTTGATGTTATTGATTCATTAACATTTTAAAATAAAGATGTTTGTATGCATATCTGTAATTTGTTATTTGTATAGGTTTATATTTGTAAAATAGTTAACCTTTATCCGATAATTTGCAACTTTTTTTTTTTTATTGAAGCGCCGTGGGAGAAGTTTTTAAAATATGACCCCTGAATTAAGTCACAGAATATCTAATTTTTAGTTTATTCTAGTAGTGTGTACTTGTGGTAAAATATCACAAAACTGCACTATTTAAATTCAATGTAATTATTATTATTTTTAAATACATTTGGAGTGGGGTCACGATTCTCAACAAATGAGGAAACTACTTAAGGAGAAGGTTCTACATGAAAGATAAACGTTTAATGTAATGTTGAAAACTTCAAAGTTTAAACGCAATAAAATTTAAGTTGATCAATCAATAAATGTATTTAATTTTATATCAAAATAAGAAAATGATATATCAAATACAATTATCTACTCTGACAAACCTCTTTTGAATGTAGTTTACTTGTTTATTCTCTTTACTTTTATAATCATTTTTTTTAAATTGTAATTGTGCTTTGTAAAAATATTATTTCGTTTTGTTTTCTGATTTTGTCCTTTCCGGAATGAGTTAATTTTTAGTTACTTGGAAATATTTTTTCGATGAATGGTTGTTTTTTGTTCTACATTATCATTTGAATAAACACAATCCGACTTACTTATTAGATTTTTACGCCCTGACTTAACGTTGGTTAAGTTACACAGAACGTAGGCTATTAAATTAGACATATAAGCCGTGGTCATAAAGCAAGTTTATCGCTATTTCGACCTTATAATTCGCGTAACATTTACACCTCGCTTATAAGTAAGAGGGATAATGATAAAATGTTGTACTTCTGGTCATTGATTTTTCGTTGGCAAAAATCCATTCTCTACAACGAGGCGAGTTGTTAAGTGTGGAACGAGTCTACACTTCTCACATTTCACTTTGTGAGATAACAGACATTGTCTCGAGGAGATCTGACGAGGAGAGTGTACATTTTATTCTTCAACTCAGCGGTTGGTAAACTTGCAAGAAAAAATAATGAAATGTTTGTAGGAAATAAACACTAAAAACAAAATACTTATTTGTCAATAAGTTCACAATGCAAAGTACAGTCGCAGAAACGTAATCAGCTATCGGAATACGCAAACGGAGTACGATACGCAACAGAAAAAAAACGTGTTTTATAAGAAATGATATTCAAAGCATGGGTTTAGTTTTACTTATTTAAGTCGTAAATAGATATCTTACAAACGCTGCCATTTCACGTCAAAAGAGCCTTTATTTATTTTTATTTTTAAAGAAATACAAACATTCCCTGCTTACAAATAACCCGGCAATATTTGATAAACTCATACTACCATCATAACAAGCGGAAAAATTTGCTTGTGCAATGATGGAGGACTAAGCCAGCAGAGGAATTGAACCCACGACGCTCGAGTGGAAATTGGACGTGTTTGTCCACTTAGCTACCGATCGGTTAGTTTTAAAAGATCAAACAATTATTTTTTTGAGATTAGCGAGTTCTTATGGGAGAAGCAAAGTTGTGGATCCTTCTTTCTGTAAGCAATCTGGAAGCGCTGCAGTAGCATGGGATCGCAAAGAGTATTTTTTAAATTTGTTGCAGTTCATTTGCAATTATCAACTAGTTTTTAATGAGCTGAAATTGTGTTTGCCAAATGACTTAATGTGCTGCTGAAAAACAGCTTAATCTAATAAATAGTTTAAATTATCAAATAAAAATTTCAAAGCATCCAATTAACTTAACATTTTTCAGGATATCAACAACTTTGCATAGGCGAGAGAGAAAAGTTATCAAAACCAGGTGTCGTTTATTATTTCTGATTTCCCGAAACCGTTTAATTGTTACTCTCCTCAAAAAATCAAAATCGAACGCGCCATTAAAATATCCGTAACGCTATAAACCTAGAGCTCTCACTAATTATCTTAGTGTGGGAAGGAATTAAAATAAACCCAAGTAACTTCTACATAACTTTATGAAAATGTATGAAGTGTGTTTTAGGTATTGGCTTCAGAAGACTTTGGAAAATATTGAAAAGCCAATTACAAACATTATATTAATGGAAACTCCGAAAACTTAAAGTAACACCACTAAGAAAATATCAGATTTCTTTTATAATAGCCTTTAATACATTTCTGAAGAAGTTAACAAGAGTATAAAAATTCCCCATTGAAGTGTTTACTTACTTAAAAATAACATTTTAATGTTTAAATTTCATTGCTGCAAAACTACTTATTTTGCGAAATTAGACCCATTAAAGTAGTTGGTATTTTTCAATCACATTGTATGTATTTCGTAAGTAAGTACAAAGTGTCTAAAAATTGATTTTGTCTATTGTTTTGGAAAGGGAGGAATGTAATATGTGCATCTTATGTCATATTATACAACCAATGTTCTTTTAGCAAGTATGGCAAGCGAAAAAACTGTCACCTAATAAATATCTCAAAAATAATTACTTATATGATGTGTAATCAAGCAGTAAGTTACCAATAACTTGTGTAGGTAGGATATATGGTATACTGAGGTGAATGTACTAAAATTTCTTTACCAGCCCATTCTTTCATAAAAAAAAATATGTATGGACCAAAAAGTCGCACAAGGCTCGTAGGCTGCGGCTTGCCGATCGCTGACGATGTCTAACCACATTGTACCCCGAAAGACATTTATGACGAATTCGCAGGCTTCGACACGTAACAATAAAGCCTGAGGATAATAGGGAAACATGTTAAAATTGTATGTTAAAATAATATATTGTTATTTTTAAAAGGTGATAATTTTAACTTTACTTTCAAAGAGTATAATTGAAACACTCGATATCAATCATAATATAAATCAGTTTGGTAAAAGTTCCCCTTAACTGCGGTTCACACTAAATAACATGATCTAATATAACAACGACAAAATAATATATATCACATATGTATGCAAATTGAAATTATCTAAAATCATGATTGCTATCACAAATCATGAAGAAATGTTCAGATATAAAAATTGATAAAAGCTAAGAGTGTAAAAAAAATCAGATGAAAGGCATGTATAAATGCGTTTTTTTGTTGTTGTTAAAGCAAAAAAGGGAAATGGTTTTGAAGACAGTTGACGCGTTGGTAATTAAAATCATCAATATTCGAGTATTATAAAAACATTGAGTAACAAAGAAAACCGAAAACCGAAAGTAAACAAATTAAGGACCAAATCATAGTAGAGGGGATTTGATCAAGATAGTTTAAACAATCGATTAACAGCATCGAGATCTGCTGACCTCAATGTAAGCTGTCTATTACTTAAGTCCGGACACAAAGTTCCGATATATAGGCTGGTTTCATTCCCTGTAGTGCTTTAAAGATAGATGAGCAAATCTTAAACTCTTATAACATCATCGTAAAAGTAAGTTTATTAGAACGAATTAGTTATGTGTGTTTGACGAGGGAGTACAAAGTCATTTAAAAACCAACTGAGTTTCGGAAGTTGAACGTTTTCACCAAGGAGATGAGAGATTTTCAGAAGGACACGAGTATTTGGGTACAGCACCAAATTTACCGGCTCTGGGCCGACTGGCCACGAGTTCAGTTCTGACAAGGGGAAATACACATGTTTGTCGGTTTTATCGGTATGAAATAAAAGTACATAGTTTTAATCTAGAAGATTCTACCTAGAAATGTTTTATTTTATTTTTATTGTCAGTGGAACTATGGCCTCCCCAGTTGGAGTATGTTGTGTGACTGAAGGTAGTGAAGGGTAAAAGATGGAGAAGTGGAAGATCGGCAAGTAACTGGTCATTCATATCTGGTCACAAAACACGGCTAAAGCCACTTTAAGTTTCGTTTTGATTCTGAATGGCGTTCTTTCGCCACTTCTATTCTAGAATGTGCCACAAATGTACAATATATTATTGTATATGAATTAAATGTGTTATGACACATATTTATCAAAATTATTTGCGCAATTTGAAACCGTGCCTTACGATTCGTAGTCGAGTTTCTTACCACTCAACCACGAAGGCCGACGGTTATCTCCGTCTACTCTACTTGTCGACACTGAACATGGCATGGCTGTCCATAACCTTCTTTCAAGGTCAATGCTGTCCTTGTTCTAACGGTATTTCAATGGAAGATGCTCGGAAAAACTTACCTCACCAATCACTTCCCCACCGGTACACAGCCGGGAAATATACAAAAAGCGCGCCCATTAATTGTGTATTCGCCACATGAGAACGGGTCGCTTCCACGATTTGTAACTTTGCTCAACAGCTCGGCTGTGGAAAGTTTTCGGCCTCTGTTTCTACAAGGGTCTTTCTAAGACCCTGGTAAATTAAAAAAAAAAACTTCACACTTGTCTTCTTTGAGGATACTGAAAGGAAGGCGTAAACCTGGGTCATGAAGAGACTCATGGTGGTAGGATAGAGGAAACAAAGCGGTCGGTAAATCATTCCACAGCCGAGCTCCTGAACGTAAAAATCAGTCGTAGAAGCGACCTATTCACATGTGCACATATAATCGGCTTACAAATGTTGGGCCCGCGTTTAGTTTGTTTTCCGGCTAGTTTTTGGTGCCGAAGGGATCAATGACGCAAATTTGTCGAATTTTTTTCCAATAAAGAAACCAGTGGAACAAAGATGAAATTCTCATTGACATCTGCGTATCAAAGATTGCAATCCGTTTGTTAAAGATAAAATAACCTATCCATCAACCCGCCCGTTTCTGAACAGAGCCTAAGGTTTTTTCCCGGTATTTTAGAGCTCCAGACTAGAGGTAGCTGCCAAATTCAACAGTGGGGCGCGATTTAAACAAGGTCAACAGTTGCGCACTATTAAATTATCTACGACCCCTGTATATTCGTAGCAGGGCCAACTTCTGATAAGCTAACTTTACTCTGAGCCCCCGTGCTTCAAATGGTCAGTTAAAGTTACACCAAGCATTTCAATGAGAAGGTTGTTGTGAAGTTACTTCCGTCGGACTCCTCTACACTCCTCCTTTCCATCCCCAAGGGTGACATAGGCTCTGAGGGATATTATTTTTTATTATATTATCAGGGTCTCCTGTGTGAAGTTAATATAAGAATGGTAAATTTATTCCTATCTAAAGAGTCCACTGTTACAAAAGCACGTTTCAAGAAATTAGTATTTTGACTGCGTTTTGGATCCACCCTTCAGATGAATGATGACGTCACTGGTTTCAGAGACCTTACGATAAAGTTTTCAGATAATTCACAGTTCAGACATCTAAACTATATACCGCAACGTAAAATATTAACAAAAGATTATCATATTTATTATAAACAATAACGAACTCTGCTTTCTTAAAATTACAAATTTAAGACTTTCTTTGCTTGGTTTTTTTCGAGCTGGGGTAGGTAATACTTAGGTATTTACATTGATTCGTGGATTATTTTTTTAAAACTAAGATATCTATGGTATTTTGTATTTGTTAGAATTTGTTACCTTTTTTGTTAGAATTATAAAAAAAACATATCGTCGCCGGAAAGGCAAAAGGGCTGAAACGCTATTTTGGGAAGCTTACACCAGATAACTAAAAAAAAAGTTAAGTCAGGTAACTCAATGCTCTCACTGAGTTACCTCACATGACAAATAGTTAAATTTTTAATATATTTGAGATGGCTGGAGCGCCGCAAAACTCTTCAGAATCCAAAAAGAGAGTCAGAGCATTCGATACTGAAAAAAACCGATCAAAACTGTGTATTTAACTCATTTTTGACCAAAGTGTCGCTTAAGCACTTTTGCCATCCGGTGACGATATATTTACCGCATGTTAATACAAAACGCAAAATGTAAGTAAAAATTTAGTACTAGATATTGTGTATTTAATTACAACTGAGAAAAAAGCACATTTACAGATTTGACAAGCGTGATAAAATCAGATATGCTAGCAAAGTTGAGAGGATTTAGAATTTCCCGAAATGAAGAGTTTCGAGAAGTGAAACGGACATGTGGGAAAATTGGATAAAATATTAGTAAAGTTGAAAGTATTCATTTATCATATCCAGGTGTGCTAACTTTGGACTAGCGGATTTGTAATGACACCAGTTAGGATTGGTATCTAGAGTTTAGAGAGAGTAATGAATAAGGTTTGTACCATACGAAGCGCCTATGCGATACTGATAAATATATTTGTAAGTCTAAAAGAACTTATATAATTGTTTACAATTTTAATGTTTTCATAATACCAATTTTAAAAACTAATTTCACTATTTTTTTAATAAAACCGAACTGGTTTCACCTTATCGCTGGGATCTTCTGACTGATACGATTGATGGTATATTTAATATTTAAGTCCGGATGGGACGCTTATTGGGTCTTTATCACATTGAAAATCTGTCACTTAATAGTTTGTTGTATTTTTGACAAGGGCGGCTTTACAACTACGTTCAAATTTACCTTCGGGTGGTTTCATTACCTTCTGGAAGACGGGTTACATGGGATAAGTTTAAAAAATATATATATACGGTTGTCAGCTTTATTTTTAACAGTTGGCTATTTTGAATTTACTCTTTGATTTTTTCGGCTCGGGTGCTTAGTGTATTTTAAGCACGTATAATTACATGGGTCGATTGGGAAAATATCTTATTACAATAAGATCAAGCTATTATTTGTTGTAGATTTCCCCTAAGATGTCAGCAACATGATTTCCAGATTGCATTTCATTCTGGTATTCCGTTGTTGCAGTTTCAAAATTAGAAATATTTTTTATTATTTATTTAGTTTCTCCGTTTTCTTCCTCTCAGTTCAGACACGTAATAAAACCCCGTAAAATTGTGGTAAAGAGTAAGGCTTGTTGCGGAGGTTTTTATTGGTAGTTTAACAGGCAAAAGCGCGTTAACTTAGCATTTTGACGGTCGGGCAAATGAATTACGAGAACCTTCTTTCTCGTTTCAATAGCTTTTTGAGGTCAAATGAGGTTAACAACCCGTGTTGAAAAAGTGTCATTTTTATGCGATGTTTCTGAATTGCGGACGATATTTCAAAGGCTGAAATTGGTGGTAAGAAATGTCAGCTTTATACGGATATATTTTTTTATTCTCCTTTCGAACAATAAACCAAGCATTATCATGGACAATATACGCGTTTGAATTGTGTACGTACAGGCGCATCCTCAAAATACCCCGTGCAGCTGAGTAACTATTGTAGAAGAATGAAGTAACCCACATGTACTAGCTGTACAAATAAAAAAACTCCAATATCTCGATCACACTACAAAGAACGACAAATACAAGACTCTAGCTTGCAGGGTGTACAGTTCCCTGATGATAGCCAACCCACGATAGGGAGAATATTATCATCGAGTTATAAAATATGATAGAAACATAACAAATATTGTAGGTGTGCAAATCTTATCTATTAATTACATTTATAAAAGTATGTTAAAATATTAATTTGAAACGAATACTTTATTTTCGTTCTAAAAAAATTAGGGAAGGTTTTTATTATTTTACAATCCTTGTTTGCCAGAGGCCTATCGTGACCTTACCATCTAGAACAAAAATGTTTTTCGTTGGCGTTATCCCTAGAAACATTAATATTTTCTACAAAAAACGTCTTTCTCAATTTCAAAATAATATTTTCATAGAAAGCAACCAATTTGCGGCGTAACGTTGACTATGAATAATTGTTCTGATAAGTGGCGGGGTGTAAAAAAGTTTACTGGCTGTCTTTGAATATTTGATTTTCGTTTTCAGTACTAAAATAATAGTTTTTCATTGCGGAAAATGAAAAACGCAATTGAATAGCTTATCGGTCGTAAAACCACAAACAATCTTTTTAAAAAAACACTGATTAGGCCAAAGGATTTATAAAAGTTGACAGAATAGTTCTCTATCACGAAATTGTTTGGACAAAATAAGTGATATTACAAACAAAAGAAAAATTATTTCACTTACCCTGACTTCTCAGCTCTATAAGACTTCAACCTGAAATTAATAAATGATTTTTTTCAATAATTTACTACGCATAATTAAAAAAAAAACAGAATTTGATGAAGCTCGTACCTCGTACACGTTCAAGAGTATTAGAAGAAAACTCAAACGTTTTCCAAATGAGTTCCAAGAACTCCTTTAGATTAAGTTATAGAAATAACTGATGCATGATTCTGATGTCAAGCGCGAGGCTGACAATTTGGCAAACTTTTCAGCTAATTGGAACTACGTGTGAGAAACATAAATACATACAAATAACAATAAACGTATTGAACACCCCCAAAGAAGAGTTCTTAATCATAATTTATTAAAATTTAATTTCTCTGAAAACGTCCCTAATTTGCTTTGTTTCGGTTTTCTCCTTTCTTCCATCATTATAACTCAATGTCCTCAGTATCTACTGAAAACCATATACTCATTGTCATAAAATAATTATTTTCTTTTGTTACTTGCTATATTTACACTGTTTGCATTTTTAGAATCGTTTACTTGCAATACTTGAATATTAATGTTTTAAGTGCCCACATATTAACTGTCCTCAATCATATTTCTTTTTCTTTGATTTGACAAATGTGTTTATATGAATTAATGTTTCATCTGAATTTTTATACTCTTAGCTCCTGGTAAATTGTTTTTTTAATCTGTTGATGTGCACATACACTGTTATACCCATATCTGAACCTTTTCTCTCGTGATTTATGATAACGATCGTGATTTTAGATAGTTTTAATCTGTATTCATATTATGTATTATTTTCTCCTTGTTAGTTAATTATTAGTATAATTAATTTAGCATGAAGCGCACTTGAGGTGAAATATCACAAAACTGCTCTATATAAGTTCACTGTTATTATTATTATTGTTATTATAAAAGTATCTCGTTTATTAGTATTGGCGAAGTTTTTATCCGAAATGATTTAGCGGTCCTCCACACTAGCGCCCAAATTCATGAAAAAAATGTACGGCTTGACGGTCTCTGTGTTCGAGTGGTTAAAACGATCCACTACAAATTCACAGGTGGATGCTTAAAACCCCGGCGTGCGTAGTAAAAATTATGTAATAAATGTGCGTTATTAACAATTAATTAACATAAAATAATATATTGCATATTTGCGGCACGTTCTATAGTGATAGATACTTGAGGTATCGTCTTGGTGTAAGGCAACCACTCAGAATCGAAACTTGTTTGAAATGAATCGAAAATTGCCAGATCTAAAAATCAGGTGATTCCCAATCTTCCCCTTCCCCATTTATTTACCCTCCCACTACCTTCAGCCTCGTAAATTACTCCATTGAGATGTCATAGTTCATAGTCTCACTGGTTACAGACGACTGGGAGCAGTTGATACTCTTGTGCGGTATTCACTTTGAAAATAAATGAACGAAAAAAAATTCACAACCAATCGAAGATTAAAACTATGATTGAATTGATTTAAAAAATGCAGGTTTGACTGTTTGTATTGATTTTTGTATTTTTTTTTATATCCGCTATACGTTAAAAGAAATAGCTGAATATTTCACGGGTACCCCGGAGCGAAGATTGATTACAATGTTTATAAAATATAAATCATAACATGTCATAATCATCGATGGAAAAATATATTTATGTTAGTGTAGCAGAGGTGTATTTTTAATTTTGTCATAATTTGTTGCATTTATTTCAGATTTCATACATATTTTTAAAAAAAATCGTCACTAGGGTAGAGGACCGTTATTATCGTCAACTTTAAAAGGCAACATACTATAAAACCTAAGAGCAAGTGAATAGGGTTATATTCTTGTGAATAATGGAAAGGATTGACATGGTTGATGAGAGCAATGACTTTCTATTCAAATGGAAATTAATGGGCATGCTTTAAAGTTTTATGCTTTTTATTTTGATATTAATTAGTGAAATAATATCAATAATAATATAAAGTAAATGTGTAACAAAAAAGCTCGAAACTAAACTAACTAAAAAAAATAACGGTCGCAACCAAAACTCGAACTCGGAACCTCTAATCTATCCAAGTGTAACGTCTCTACCAGTTGAGCTGCCGAGACATTAATAATAATATTATGATAGCGCCGTTTTGTGAAAAATCACCCCAAAGGCGCTGTAATTATGCATTATTAGAAACCAGCATTTTAATTGATCTCATACTTCCTTGAAAATAATTAATTTATATTTTTTCAATTACTACCGTTATAGGCTGCCATCTTTGTGGTGGTATTCAAAGCTCTACCCTACCAGATAATGTATTTCACAGGTGGTTAGTGTCTTGGATAAACCATCCATTTTTATTTCAAGATCTTATGACATCTTGCAAATTCGAGTGCGTTAACTTTTTTAGTTTCCGGCTTTTTCTGTTGCATATTTTCGTTGATTATTGATATTATTTCAATACGGAAGTTAATAAGTTTCAACTGTAGCATATATGTAAGTATAGACAGTGAATCGTAACGAAACAACAACTTAAATAAAACAAAGAGTCCGTATAATATTGTAAACAGTGACAAAAACACAAATTTCGGTCGTCCAAGGGATTTATCATAGTAGATATAACGAGGGTAGCTTATCAAAAGAAATCCTTGTGAAAATATTTTCAGAATGATTCCTTTTGATAACCAGTATTTTTTTTATTAACACAAGTGTCAGTTGCTTTACCTTTGCTCCGCAAAAAATATAGTTACTGCCCGTCAAAAGTGAACCATACTTCTCCGCGAATGACTTAATCGCAACAGTGATTTCCAGTGAACCAAATGAAATAATTTAATCTTGTCTACGAGTGTACTAAAACCATTAAAAAAAACGTTAATTTATAGTTGCGAAATATTTGTTAGAACTGCCATGTTATTGACAACAGTGAAATAAAGAACCAATCATAAGTGCCTGCAGTGAGCTCATTGGGCTACCATTTGTCAATAGTGCCGATAGAGGACCAATCACAGCCGCTCGCGGTGAGTTCATATTTATTTACTTTTGCTTGTTCACACCAAGAAACACGAGATTTTTTTAGGGCTGTTCTAATTTAATTAATGAAACTTGGCTTCTCGACAATATTACTGATTGGGAGATTTGCAACAACACCCTTATGCCCATATCTAAACATTTTCTTCCATGATTTATGATAACGATCGTGATTTTAGATGGTTTAAATATTCATTTATATCTGTTGCGTATTATTTTCTCGTTGTTATTATATTAGGTTAGGTAATTTAGTGCGAGGCGCACTTTAGGTGAACTATCACAAAACACTGCGCTATATAAATTCACAGTTATATTTATTATTTTTGATATAATGTTTTTAGACGCAAAATAAGCTATAATCTCAAAAGTCAAACGTTAAGAGGGGGTGTTTTTACTGACGTTCAGTCCATATTTAATGTTATTCATCAGTCGTTGTTTACTTATCAAACAACCAGTTAGAAACTGAGTGCCTTTACTAGCTAAATTTTCTATCATTGTACAAGCAACATCTTTTTCTTATTATAGTGGTAGTAGAAGTTTTGCAAATATTTGCAGGTTACTCGTAACCCAGAAATGTTCGTCTTTTTAAAAATAAAATAAAAAAGTTTTGCTTTTAAGATAACCAAGTTGGTCCATACTAGAGGCTACAGATATATAAGTAACTATTACTTAAACCATACCTTATAAAATTAAAACTAAAAGTTTCATTTGTTGCTCCTACCGTTTCCATGGTATAAATCCCACTAAAAACTGAGTCCGCTAGTCGTCTGTGATTGAACTATCCTGATGCTAGTTGTTTTCTGATAGGTGATTACAATACTTCTAAACATGTCTGGAATTCAAATTATGAAAAGCTGGTGATTTCACAAACACCTGCCGATGAAACCAGGTTTCTCGAACGATTAATTTAGAATATCGCACTGTCAAATACATACGCGGGCAAATATCTTTAATAAGACGCATCTGCAAAACTCACAATACCCTACGAGATGTAGACATTTTCAAATGTAAAATTTATGAGAAATTTCTCTTTTTTGTAAAGTGTTTTTATTTTCTTATAATAATTTTGTTTTTTATTTTTTGTGGGAAAATCACCTCAAGGGCGCTTTGTCTTGCTTATCTATATGGTACCTTAATTTGTATTTATTTTACAAATATAAAATATAATTTCTAACAGTTATTGTATTAATAATAGTTTGTCATAAATAAGAAATTCAAAAAAGAAAATTATTATTATTATAATTAAAACTTTATTTGGAAAACAGAGAACACGAAGCCAACCGAATTAGAACTTTAAATTATGTCAAATTCTACTGTTATCTTAAGTTTACTTACTATTTTTAATAGTATTTATGTACAGAACTTAACTGTTTTAAATATTAACTAACTTTATTTTATTAAGAATACGAAAACTATTTTTATTTCTAATGTTTATTTTTTATAACCCGTAATTGTTTGTGGGAACTATGATTCATTTAATGAAACGAAATGGGTCTAGAATTCGTCATTCTACATTTTTTACGCTTATATTTATAACGACTGTTTGTTTCCCAAAATACATATATTTTTGAAATTACTGTTGTTTGAAAGAATTCATTTTTAATTAAATTAATGACTGAATTAACTAGTATTTTTCAACTACTAATTGGATTCAATATCAGTTGAAATATTCAGTTAATAGAAAAACACAAAATTACATTTTGCTTGAACTTTGTGTTACCCTCTCTAGAACAATAATGTATTTGGATTGTCTGTTATCAACCACGTTCATCGAATTGATACGTTATTTATTTTCACAAAATACTGAGAGATTCAAATTCTCGAAACAAACTTCAGTTTGAAAATTTTAAAGTGGATAAATATTGTTTTAGTAGATTAAAGATACACTCCAAACCGCTGTATGTTTTGAAATGGATATGAAAAGTTTTTTTTGATACTTTTTCAATGTTTATAGAAGAACAATTTATAATGCGTAGCGCACAACAATAATTTGCCATTAACAACCAAATTTATCCACTTATAAGATTTAACGGTGCTCTTTATAGTAGTTTGATATCTGAGAAGGTAATTCTGGGCTGAGTAATGTCATTGGGGTTGTTTAATCAGTAAATCAATAATTGTATGCAAATAATTGAAAGGTGTGGGCTTGAGCGTGACTATGAACAATCTAAAAGTATGTTGTTTGTTGTATTCTAATGATGCGGTGTTATTTCTAACAGTTTAGAAGGTCTGTGATCTCTCGTGTCTGAATGAACCGAGTATGTATACATAACGAGTTAATGATGAATGTCAATAAGTCTTAAGTAATAGTGTTTAAAAGAGAGAGAGTACGAGAACAGCGTACGGTATAGTGGTGAATGATAAATACTTGTAGTTAGTGGATGAGTTTTTGTGTTCAAGACGTATGTTTACGAGAAATGGAATGGCTGATGAGGACATTGAAGGAAAAGTAAATGCAAAAAACTTCATTAATGGAGGGCTGAATGTTGTTATCACTAATTTAAAATAAGCGAAACTAGCAGTTCACAATGAAGTACTGATGTATGGCAGTGAGGCATAGAACTGATAAAGGAAGAATGAAAGTAGACTGATTGCTGTAGAAATGAAATCCTTGAGGCGTATGTGCGATAAAAAAACGTAGGACCGTGTTAAAAATGTGTAGATCCGGAAAGAATTCAAGTCTGATGCAAGAATAAATAATACCAAGAAAGGAACGCTTAGATAGTTTGGGCATGCAGAGCGAATGAACAAAGAAAATAGTGTACAGAGAATTCTTGAAAATAATGTTAGTGGTAGAATATATCGGGGACGCTAGAGGAAGATATGACACTATCAAGCCAATTAACTAGTTCAGTCAGAAAAGTAGAAAAATATGTATGAGACGATATATGAATGTGAATGAAGCAATGAATGTTTGACAAAACAGGGTTGTGTGGTGGTCCATGTTCTTTACTAATCCCTACGAATACTAACTGTCACAGTTAGTTGGCTTGTAGTTAGTTAGATTAAATACATTAAGACCAGCATTTAATAAAGGTTCAAGAAAAGCACTCAAAACCAACAAACGACCTGCAGTTGAACAACATGTCTACTAGTAAGTTAAAATTTAACACGCCTTTAGTAATGTCATTACGAAAATGCGACAGTCTCCAACCCGCAAAATCTCTCAACACACCAACTGGGATTAAGTATTTAATCCATGTTTGCTTTCAACGAATAAGGGTCGAAATTTCAACACACTGGAACCTTGAAGATTTTTGACAAAAAATCGAAGGATTACAAAACTTCAAGAAGTTGGTGTGATTTAAGTGAAATAACCTTGAAATATGAAATAATCCTAATTTTGTTTCAACTTCAGCATTTAGCAGTGTTTTCAGTCAAGTTTCAAAACTTTTTTAGAAGACAAAAAAACTCTTTTGAACCTTTGAAGATTTTTAAATATATATCATGGCATAACTTGTACCGTTTTTTTGTTGAATAACGCTCAAAATAAATCCTTTGGATTATGGGCACCATCAAATGCTCACGATCATATTAATGCCTCTCAGAGAAACGTGATAAACTCCACAGAAAAAAAAAACCTTCAACAAATGGTCTATTTTCACACCGCACAAAGCATCCTGTGGGTGAATAAGAGTTCTATTCATAGAAGTACGAGTATATACTGTGCTTAAGGGCGTAGCAGTAAGGGTCTGAGCTATATTTGCTGGCAACAAACATATCAATCCTACAAGAATTTAAGATAACCACACGACACTTTACTCCATATAGCTATCAATCTTTTTAGGATTTATAGCTCAATGCTTTACCCTCTGTCCAAAAGCGGGCATGCTGTACACGGTGCAGAAAATACATATTCTTTAAAGAAATAACTTTTTCATATTTAATATTATTTTTAAGTTTTACAAGTCTTAGATTTTATTTTTAGTGACAGCTGTTGCGACATTTAAGGAAATCATCAAACTGTAATAATAGTCAGCTAGTAAATTGGGATGTAGGTAGATAATTACCATAGAAACGACTTATTTATATTACTTTGGTTCACTGTTTAATTACTATTTATGGTTTTAAAGTTTATTTTGTAGAACTCCATTAAAATTTTTAGGTTTTTTAATTTTATTGAAACAACAATTATTATTATTTGAAATTAAAAAAAAAAACATTTTTTTAGTTAAAAGTTCTGCTAGGCAATTATGGTTTTTTCGTTTTCTGAGGGCATTATCAAACTGACAGTTTGATAATGCCTTTAGAAGGCGAAACAGTTGTCAAGCGTAAAATTAATTACCTAGCAGAACTTTTAACTAAAAATTGTTTTTTTTAAATTTAAAATAATAATTATTGTTTTAATAAAATTAAAAAACCTAAAAATTAAAAAGTTTAATTACTTATGTCGGTAAAAACCTAATTATCTTGAAATTCTTATTCTGTAAGGTACTTACTTTACAATTCATGCCACCTAACCGCAGTTTAGTTATGGCCTTAATCGCAGAAACAGCTGTCATCAAAAATAAAAAAAAAATTAAACTAGCAGAAGTTAAGAGTAATAATATTGAATTAAATGATAGAGATTAAAAAAGAAAAAAATTACCACAAGAACTATATATATATTTAAATGTACTGATTTCTCTATTCTTCTTTCATTTGAAATCTAACCTCGTCAGTCAATAATTGGTTTATTAATGTAGTTAAAAAAATGTAAATAGTTCATTTTTTGATGATTCCAAATTACGATTTGCCAATATTGTCTTTACAAATATATCAGGGGTGTATATAAGGGGTAGCCAAAGCGTCGACCGCATAACTGTTCCTAGTCGCCTGCCTATCTGAAGCTGCGTACATACATATAATACAGGCGAACACACGTTAGTGAACGGAAATCGCCAATTCTCAGCGAACCTGCGTTCG
Source organism: Drusus annulatus (assembly GCA_022651775.1). Lineage (NCBI taxonomy): Eukaryota > Metazoa > Arthropoda > Insecta > Trichoptera > Limnephilidae > Drusus > Drusus annulatus. Next base: position 303,864 of record JAGWCC010000160.1, on the reverse strand, counting down.
CTATCGCTTATACGTCCACACTGCGTCGCAATTCTTTGCACGCATGTATTTGCTAGTGTTTCAGCGAAAAACGCGAGCTGCTCACACCCACGTGCTAACAACTGTCAAAAGATGTCCAACGACCCAAAAAATGTCCCTCAAGCGTGGCGTCTCTCTATAAAAGTCTATTAATGAAAATATTTTGTCTCTTGACCACTCCATATTTTTAACACTTGCTTTGCCATAAAAAAAATACGCGCGCATAGAAAATAAAATAAACACGTGCCAGCTAACAGCAGTGATAGCATCTTATAATTATGACTTTTCCTCTGATCAATTAACACATACGAAGTGAGTAGAACGCCGCCAATAATTTAAAAAGTAGGTCGCCCGTAGTAATCAAAAGTTTGGTCACCCCTGATGTATATATAAATGGTCAAACAGACAATATATGATAGATTTCTATGGTTCAGACAAGCCTTTTAATATAATACAAGTTGTCTGGGTAACATTAATTTATAACAGTTGTTTTTGCTTCACCTGTCTAGTTGGGAGGAGTTTCCGTGTCGAGACAGACGGAGTTAGATGGAAAATATCGATTGAAGTTTACGCTTTGCGTTGATAGATGGACATTATTGATAAATGGGAAAATTTGTTATTCACCATCAAATTACATGTTCGATTTGCGTCATTGCCGTTGAGAGTTCCGTTTTTACCTATATTTCATTTACGTGAGTCGTTTACAATGAAGCTATCAGCGGAATGCCTTTATTTGTTGAAATTAATACACACTTGTCATTTGGATTTTAACATCCTTACCTTCAATTCTAGTAAATTGTTTTATAATCTGTTGATGTATACATACACTGTTATAACCATATCTTATTCTTTCATGATCTATGATAACGATCATGATTTTAGATGGTTTTGATTTGCATACATATCTGCTTTATATTATTTATCCTTGTTATATTAGATAAGGTACTTTAAGTGTGAAGCGCACTTCAAGGGAAATATCACAAAACTGCGCAAAATAAATTCACTGTTTTTATTATATGGTAGATACGATGCTGTATGTACCTATTATAAATAAACGCCTTTACACGCATTTACTGAATATTTTCTAAAGGCGCGACAGGATCATAAGGCTATATTGTTTTAAGCAGCTCCCTTTGATCTCTGAACATAGATTAAGCGGACTTTTACAAATTATTCTGGGAATTATCTATTATTTATAACGAAACTCCTGTAAAAATGGCAATGAATTTGAAAAATATTTTACGCTGTGCGTATTGTTTAATATTACAATTTCGTTTTTTTTTTAACATTTCGTTTTCTATATTTATTGTTGTCGATTAATATTATTTGTTCTACTAATATTTGCAATTGGATTTGTAAAACACTATGTTAAAATTATAGGTTTACCTAATACGCTTATAATTCGGTACTGAGACCGGAGATTAGGGAAAGTAGGAGATATAAAGCTTTATTTGTTGAAAAAAGCTTTCTCTTCTTGCTTCTTCTAGCGAAGGGTGCGGGGGAAGGCTGTGAGAGAATTGAGTGGATATCATTTAATTTGTGTTTCAAGTCTAGTTGAATCTATCTGCTTTACATAGAATAACAATATGGCTGAGGGAACTTTGAAAATTATACCAAATTTATCTGTTTACATACGTGATAAGATAATATCACTTTATGATATGTAAATAGCTGTACGGAATTAAACCTCTGTCAAATATCTCAACAAAGGTCAAAATTAAGTACCTACGCATAATTATTTCTATATGGCTTCATTTCAACTGATTTAGTAATTCTTACTGTGAAAGGAAAGAGGAGGATTTGAAATATGGGATTTTAATTTATGATAAAATTATTGCCGAAAAAAGTTTAACTAATAAGGTATTTATACTGCTAAAGGGAGTAAGGAGGACTTAGGTGAAACGAAATGAAGGTTTAATAGTATTAAGTTATTCAGATTTAATCATTGAACTCGGCCAAAGCCATTTCAAGCAACGATTTTAAATTCGATTCTGAATGGTGGTCTTTCACCAAGTACTGAGAGTGGCTGTAACTCTTTTTATTTTGCGACTATTTTAAGAATCAACATCATGATGCCAATACTGAAATGAACAATATAATAGGCGTTGGCAAAAACATTTCAACTAATTATTCACTAACTATATTTAACATAAAAAGAATACAACGCGTCACTTTAAAATCAATATTCAATATATTACACAAGCAACGCGAGTTTTAATAATGCTGGTAATACTTTGAAAGGCAAACGTTAAGAACTTTTTTTGCGAATTTTCACATTAATTTAAGGGTGGCAAAGGGAAGTTGTTTGCCTCATTAGTATTCCAAGGAGAGGAACTATAAATCATCCCTTCATTAGAGAGAGATGGCGATCAGAAGCTAAGCCTGGCAATCTCCCTTTCTATATGAAAATGTGAAGTTTAAAATACAGGTCAACTAGATTTGCTTTCAAACGTCTTAAAATTGTACCCTGACGAGCGATCAAAGCGCCAATTGTTTATAACATATATTTGTCGCACAAATGAAAGCACCAGAACTGATTTTGAGAGATACAATTGGTTTTTTCATATAAAATTTGGCCCACGCGTGATCACAACTGCAACAATTTATTTCACAGTAATATTTTCCTACTCGACTAGTGGACCGAATTACGATTTTTCCTGTTGTGGACCTCTATTGAAACGGTCAGAACACTTTTTATCTGTTTGCTCCGCGATTAAAAAAAATCTGTTACTGAGAAAACTATTGAATAAAAGTAAGCACAACTTAAGTTGTTTAGTAATCATTAATAAATTTGTGTTAATCTCTTATTATTTTTGTAAAAGTATTATTACTCTTCGCGTTTGTGGGTGTTCAAATATTAAGTTGGAGAGATTAAATATGAAAGTAGAAAACTTAATTTTATGAAACAAGTTTTAAAAAAAGTTTGGCACACTCCATTAAAAAGAAGGTGAAAAACCGAAGAAAAAAATAATGGGTTCTCATAAAAAAACATGATTTACTCACGATTTATGGGTGATTTTCTATTACTGTAAAAAAAAAATGACGGCCTCAGTGGATGAGTAGTAAGCTCTACTACGAATCTTAAAGGCGCGGTTTCAAACTCGGCGTGCGAAAATGAATTTTATTCAAAAATACTGTGTCAGAACACATTTAATTCATATAAAATAATAAAAAGTATATTTGCGGCACGTTCCAGAGTGGTAGATACTCCAAGTATCGCCCCGGTGAAAGACTACCATTCAGAATCGAAACGTTGCTTATAATGGCTTGAGCCGTGTTTGGTGACCAGATCTGAATGGTCAGGTACTTCCCTAACTTTACTCTTCTTTATCTTCTTCCCATTCCCACCAGCTTTAACTTCACAATATACCCTAATTGAGATGCCACAGTCTCACTGGCTCCAGACGGTTGGCACTCTTGTGCGGCATTCACTGTAAAAAAGAGTATTTTTGAACAGCTCTGAAACATGTTCAAGAACCCTTCAATTTAAGCGCTTTACATCTATGTTCCTTAAAGTATTCGTATCCTTTATCCAACACACAAAATAACTTACTTAGGGATGAAATCTTATAATCAAAAAATAAAAAGTAGTATAATCAGTTAAAATATTATAAAGTAAAAAAGAAAATAAAATAATTAGCTACTTGTAAGCTTTGATGTACAAAGTAGCTAACATGAAATTAATAATAGTAAAAGTATTTTTTAATAATAAATGACAACAGTATATTAATTTGAGTTATATTATTTTGAAAATTTAAAAAAATCTATAAATCAAATTGAGATAGAGCTGTTGAGAAACCGCCCATGGTAACAAAACTAACAGCAGCAGTCACAGAGTCCACCCATCTCTTTACCACAAACGATACCGTCATTCGTAAATCGAAATACAAAACTAACAGTAGCAGTAACAGAGTCTACCCATCTCTTTACCACAAACGATACCGTCATTCGTAAATCGAAATACAAAACTAACAGTAGCAGTAACAGAGTCTACCCATCTCTTTACCACAAACGATTTATCATTCGTAAATTTTAACACACAAACGATACCGTCATTCGTAAATTGAAATACAAAACTAACAGTAGCAGTAACAGAGTCTGTCCATCTCTTTACCACAAACGATACCGTCATTCGTAAATCGAAATACAAAACTAACAGTAGCAGTAATAGAGTCTACCCATCTCTTTACCACAAACGATACCGTTATTCGTAAATTGAAATACAAAACTAACAGTAGCAGTAACAGAGTCTACCCATCTCTTTACCACAAATGATACCGTCGTTCGTAAATCAAAATATTTAATTTAAAAAATCTTTTCAAAACGAATCATAAATTGTATTATTTTCGAACATAAAAGGTCGAGAACATTATTTGCTTAATTTATATTTGACGAGTTTTATTATTTGCTGGAATTGCTGCCATTATCTCAACTGTCAAATATAAATCTCAAACAAACGTTATTAGTTCAAATTTACAAGGAAAAAACATTTTAAGGGATGCTTGTGGGCACGCATAAAAATATTACGTTTTCATCGTCATTGTTCTCAAAGTCAATGAAAACAAATTATTATAAGAGGAATAATACCTTGTTTTCTTTCATGCGAATTAAAAAAAAAACAATTTCACGCTTTGTAATTTTTGATACATAGATTGGTTGGCATTGCTCAAATATATTGAAAGCTGTAAGGCATTCTCATTTTTTCGAAAACGAAAAACTGTTGTTTTTTAAAATTAAATTTCTTTAATTTAAAAATAAACAACTGAGTATATGAAATCAGTTGAATTCGGAATGGTATAGAATTAAAAAAAAACACACAAACGCATCTAACGCATACCGTGTAACCCGTCTCCTAGAAGGTAATAAAACTACTTGAACGTATTTTTTGAATGTAATGTAAAGCCGCCTTTGTCAGCAATAAAACGAAACCTAAAGTCATAGATGTTCACAATGAATCTCTATACCCGTCCATTAACAGTATATGCCATGGATTGAACCAGTCTGAAGATGCCCGTCATAAGATGAAACCGGTCAGGTCTTTAATGAAAAAGTGGAATAAAAAAAATGGTATTATTAAAATCAGTATAGACAAGCATTTCCCACTTGGTCGGTCCCGGAAACCAAAATGCCTCACAAAAAACTCTCTAAAAGTGACTCGAGAACAAATCAGAATGCTGAAAAATATAAATGATAATAATGATTATTGGAAGAATTTTAACAATTTTAAAAGAATATGAAATAATAATACATCAAATAATTGATACAAATGACGCCCTCCGTCCCGGTAATAAAATTCAGTAAATTGATATTTCTTTATTACAATACATAAAAACTGGATTGGTATTAAAAATCAATTTCATTTTTCGTTCGGAGCAGTAAAGGCCATTAAAAAACGGGCCGTGAAGGAAAAGTGCACATAACTGAGCCACGGAATAAATTATTTACAAAAACAAAAGGATTTGTTTAGCTTTGGAGCATTTCCAAATGAAATTTTTATTCACGCGGCTCTTAAACGTGTAATGAAACGAGTATTTTAGAATATCATCGTTTCCTCTAATGTTAAATTGAGAAATGAATTCGGCAGAATGCGTAATGTGTTCCTCAAGTTTTCTAATCAGAATGCCCGAGCGAGGAAAGCTCCTGTGAACACAAAGGCCACTTTGGGCTGCTTTAAGCTTTGTTGGAAGCTAGGAAATAGGTATTGGTGTCATAATTTATACTTCTTTCGCAATTTATTCAAAGTAGGCTAGTAGCTTCATTATTTATCATGTTACGTTGTAACCGTGTCACGGAATATTTGTAACGTAGCGTCGTAAACAACGCCACAGGAATGTATATCTTTAAAGGAAGAAAAATGTTCAAGTAACGTAAAGAATTTCGTGCTGGAAAGTTTTTTCGTACATTAGTAAGGGTTCTCTTTGCGAGCGATCAAATTTACGTAAAAATGTCGTGAAATCACTGATTTAATCGTTGACTTGAGTTATAAATCGGCATGAATCAAAATGCAGCCCTGCCACCACAACATAAATACATTTTCTAATGATTCCCATGTTCTAATTTCTAGCTGATATTCGATAAATTAACACTTTAGCCGACCGTACTAGGTAGTCTGTTGAAATTGCACGGGTGTTCTTTGATGTAAGGGTTACGATGTGTTATTTTGGAAAAGATCGGACTTACCTTTAAAATTGTCGATTTTCGAAAGGACTTTTGAGAAAAAAAATAGTGGAAACGAACCTCGCACCTTCATGAATGACATAAAATTGCAGATTAATAGACTTTGTTATAATGTTGCCCGTCTTTCAATCAATTCAAATATGGCTAGATTACTTACGAATGGTTAATGATTTTGTGTTAAAAGTTCATTGTATTGGAGAAAAAGTTGATAGTATAAGAAACGGTCGCAAAAACGCTCGGGAAAAAATCAACATTTGACGATTCGTAAAAATAATTGAAAATATGGATGTTAATGTTATTATTATTAATAATATGGACATATTTTTGATTAATGAAATTATGGCATATTATAGGATCATTATAATGAGAGATTCAGGGTTTATTTATTTCATTTACATTCTTTGTTACAAAAAGCATTCAAAACGGTTAATTATAGCTGACGTTTTATCAAATTGTTCCTTGAATACTAATCTACATTTGAAAATACAAAAAGTAACAATCTCAAAAATCGTATTTTTTTGTTTTTCTCATTTTTGTTTTTGTTTTTCTTATTTTTTTTAAAGAATTATAGACATTTCTGGGTTATGGATATTTCAATTTGTAATGTAATCGTAATACTTACATGTATAACTAAAAGGAAACATTAAGTTAGTACTAGGATAAAATGTTATTTAAATGTTTTCATCAAGTTGCCCTATTTCTACAATACCAATTATGCAAATGAAAAGACATCACATCAGGCGAGCGAGGCTTTCCTGGTAACATCCTCCTCAGAGGGGGCGAAATCTTCAGTCAATGAACAATCAAGTTCTAGAAATGTGATCTAAACTAATTTTAAAGAAAACTGATGTCGCTAACTTACACAAGATCTTAAAAAATAAAATTGTTTATATGCCCCTTGCTTAAGAAAATGTTTTGATATTTGAAAATGTTTGATCATTTTCACCAGAAGTAAGATAAAAACGACCTTACTCCAGATATACGGACAAGCTCACAACACGCTTCTATCGGTTTATTGTTCATTGTCTCTGGCCACTGAGCAATTATGATACGGTGGGGCAGATTCAGGTCACCTTAAAGCGAAATTGTTGTTGAAATAAATAAATAGCGCCTAACTTGGCGTGGGGATTAGAAGCAATATAACCTGGAAATAAACATGTTTTCAACAAGATGTTTCAAAATCAACAAACACTTAGGTTTTACTACTCATTATTGATTATATTAACACGTTTCAAGGACAATATTCTCTTCTTCAGAGCAAGGTAAACTGCATTTAAAATGTATACATTGGATACTGAAAAATAAAAAAACAGATATTTTTTAATTTTCATTGGATTTTTGGGAATACCAGGAGAAAAGAAAGATACGTAACTGCAATACAGACGCAAAACACAACTGAAAATGAAGCAGCAATTTTACGCAAAGTCGTCTCGACATCTTAACAGTCACATTGTGTATGACGTCTTAATACAACTTAACCCAAAAGGGTTCCTTTCCTTTTTAGTTGCCCGATTGAGCTGATGCCTACATATGACCTATCTATTAGGTAAAGTTACGTTTAATTAAGAATGGCATGATCAATGCGATCATTAACAAGTCAATACAGCCACTCAAAAACTTGTAGCTTTATTTTAGACTTTTTTTTTGTACACACGAGTATACATAATTTTTCGTTTGAATTTTGTAATAGTCAGGTACCCAACAAGTAATGTTCTAATTGTAACCTCACCAAATAGAACGTAATATAATTTACCATAGTCTAACCATATGAAAAAAATCTGTCTGTATTACCCGAACTATCTTACATACAAGAAGATGAAGAAAGCCTGTTTTTCACAAAGTAATTTCAGATTACCTTTTAGTTTGCAAAGAGGAAATCAAATATTTTTTTATAACGACTACGATGTCAAGAAATTTCAGAAGCCTGAAATATGTTTTATTATCAAAAGTAGGCATGATAATTTTTTTTTAGTCAAAGGCCCAATTATCCTTTTAATAAACTTTCTAAATGTATCTCAAGAGATATTACAAAATAAAAAATAACCCAAAGCGATCGAGAAAAAATAAAGAGAAACATATTTTCTCCACTTCCATTAATTATTCTAACGAGTAGGTCAAAGAATTTTCCGGAATATGGATTAAAATAACACTGTCAATGCATTCCTTGGTTCCTTTGCACACATTGAAAACTTTCATACTCAGTTTCGTAACATTTAATTACTTTCCTGTGGATGATAGAAAAAGTTCAGGCAGACTTGCGAAACTTTGTTAGACTCAACTTTTCGTGTAGTGGCGGCGTTTCGTGAATTTTCTTCGGATTGAGCGTTTTTCAACGGTTTTTTTTGCTTTGTAGAAGTTTTGAGATTTTGAGAGTCTGGAGATTTTTAAGCGCCCGAAAAATATTCTTTTAAGAAAGACGTTTGTTTTCTGGAAAAAAAAAAGAAGACCAAATTGCAAAATTGTTTTTTTTTTTACCAATTTTTACACCATATCTTGAAAATCTAAAATAACGCCTCACACCGGATAGCATGGTGTTATTTTTTAAGATGGAGAATAATTAACGATTTTTACATTTTACCGTCAGATGGAGAGAAATATGATACAATTCAATATTGTTGAATATACTACTATTAACTACAACACCTTCGCTCGATTTCAATTAAAATCAAATCTGATTTTGTTTTTAACAGTTTACATACATATTTCAATGCTGCATACATCAATACATAAACGTCACTTACATCAAAGGGTGAAGGTTTCACGACGCGAGAGTTCACCCATTGAGAATGTCTTCTGAAATACAAAAAAACGTTTTCTGGTTTGTATTATCTCTGCAGTGATTTTTTGGGTCACAGTTTCAGTAAAGATTTTAATACTTGAGTACAAAATATTAGAACGGTCCACCATAAACTTGTTAGTGCCGAACGTGTGTACGTGCCCACTTAAAAAGTTAAAGGGACGCATATAATATGTATTCAAGAAAGTATATTGACGATATAAAATGCTGAATTTGTATCTTTTCTGGCCGCCATGTGCAGACCATATATTTTGTAAAGGGTGAGCACTGAACACTGGACACTGGGCACTGGACAGCCCACCCTTGCTAGGCGAGTCTCTCGGAGACACAATATGATAGGGAGTATGATCTATAGTTATATACGAGGAATTTATTGGTGACGGTTCAATTATCTGGATAAAAATTGGAAATAGATGTAATTGGGAAAAACTTTCAAATTGTAATTGGGAACAATGTGTAGAGCGAAGTATAATTGGTTAAAACGTAAGTTTAAGCTTCTTTTAAAGTTCCATCAGATATCATCAAAACATTAAAAAAATTGACATTTATTTTGTCTCAACTCAATTAATAAAACTGCATTATTTGTAACTTTTGATAACTGTCAATTATTTATTTTAATTTGACCATTGTTCTGAAAATTCAAATTTGTTGGGGTAATTCGTTTTATTACACGAGACTAAAATAGTATGAACATTTAGTTTCGTCTTATATAAGTTCTCCTAAAGAGAAATAGATACTCTAAGTATCCCCCTGGTGAAAGACAACCATTCAGAATCGAATTTAAAAACGTTGCTTGAAATAACTTTAACCCTGTTTGGTGACCAGATCTGAATAGCCATGTACTTCTCAACTTTCCTATTTTCCATCTCCTTACCCTCTTCAGTACCTTTAACCTCACAACATACCCCATTTGGGGATGCCAAAGTCTCACTGGCTCTAAACGGTTAGGAGCAGTTGGTACTCTTTTATTGTGCCATATTCACAAAAAAGTCCCCATACAGAGCCCATCCTACAATATACTATTTTAATATTGAATGAAAAACTTTCCACAAGAACATATTCCACATGGCTAACGTGCGTTCAGTATAATGTTTTTAGAACCCACGTACTATGCGGGGTTGGGTTTAGCTTTGATGAGGTCTAACTCTAATGACAGTACGGGAGTGAAAATTATTAGCGATATCGTAAAGTATGTTACTACGGTGATGAATCATACATAAATAGAAATAATGTTTTTGAAAGCGTAAAAAGATTATTTTCTTGCAATTCTATAGAAAAAAGATTTTTTTGTTATAGCCCTATTTTTATAAAATACTACCTCGTTTTCTAAACAAAAACAAAAACTGCTCTTATTCGTCTGGGGTTTGTGGGACTATGGTCACCACAATCGGGCTATTTTGTGAGGCTGAACGTAGTAAGGGTGGGAAAAAGATGGGGAAGAAGAAGTTTAGGAAGTACCTGGCTATTCAGATCTGGCCACCAAAAATGACTAAAATCCATTTCAAGCAACGTTTCAATTCTGAGCAATGGTCTTTCACCAGGGTGATACTTATGGTATTTACAACAATGGTAGATATTTTAATTTCTTTGAAAATATATTCCTGATCATATTTGTTTAAACAAACGAGAACAAAGGTAATTTTTTTGTTGCTTTAAAAGGTTTTAGAACTATCGTAAAAAGTAACTATAGTAAATAACGAAACACAACGAAAATTCAAACTGGCATAAAAATACGAAATAAATAAATTTTATTGTGTTATGAAAGTTTCTACGGGCACTTACTGAAAATAGAGCTTTAAAATTACTATTAATAGAAAAAACGATTGATCAGTTTCGAGCTTCTCTCGGATGTTTTGGTATGCCGTAATTTAGTTTGTAAAGGTCTCTGTTATATCTTCGAATGATAATTATTGTGGTTTCCACTGTATGCACAGCAATAGTATATTATTAAAAGGATTATTGGTTTTAATAATATGGTGAATATTTTACAACCCACGGAAAGACCGTCCTTTCATAAATTTCTTTGAATAATCGTCAGTTGTAATGCAATCATTGTTTAAAATACTTTAGTTTTAACTTAAATATATGCCTAGCAAAGGATAAAGCTTACAGCAAGATTAAAAACATAATCTCCAAAAACTTTCAGATTTGCTATTTGTTTGTACCTGTTCGATGCGATTAAATTTAAATTTTTCCTAAAATGTAATGTTATCTTGTTTTTTTTCGGGTTCCATAATCAACGTCTCTGAATGACAAGGCAGTGTCATCTTTACTCAAAGGCAAATGGTTGGAAATATCATTTGAATATTTTATTACAGGGGTTGTAAAAAATAATGTTACGAGTGAGATTGTTGCATTTTATCGATGTCATTACATAACGTTTAGCAAAATAACTTTTTCAAGTCCCCCAAGTCCCGGGAATAATGTGAAGTTAAACTGTTTTCAGCGTCGTTCAGATTGATCATATGCCACTAACGGCCGCTTTCACCGTATAAAACTGAGCAAACGCTAAATGGAGTTACAGAAAAACCCTCGGTGGAAGACTAAAGAAGAAGAAACGATAACTCAATTATGTAACAATATTTTTATGACTGATCGCTTACTCGTTGCTTAGAGAATGAAAATGGTCAGTAAGTCAAGTAATTCTTTGCAGTAGTTTTTCAATCCATACTGTAATTTAATTCAAGGCCGATTTTTATTAATTGCTTTATAATTTGATTTTTTATTGGTTTTTGCCCGGTTTATGAAAATGAATTATGTAAATGAAAAAAAAATTATTGGTTAAGTACCTTTCTTGATTATTTATTGAATTAATTTCAGGCATTATGTTGACCATGGTTTATTATTATTTGGTTTTTAAAATTGGAGATGAGATCATTTTTGTTTGACTATTAATTAATGTAGTATTGGGTGATATGTTAATTTATTTATTTCTAATTGCTCAAGTTGATTTTATCTAAAACCTTAACTTTCAATATGCAAAAGCGGAAACTCGTAATTGGAAAGCAAGACGTGTTTTTTTATAAAAATAGGCGACAAACTAAGAATCTATATTATTATTTTAATAGCAAAGCTTATGTTTTAAGAATCTAGTTAAAAAAACTTTTACAAACTGTCCAATGTATGTGGCTTTAAACTATGTGTGGTTACATTTATTTCATAAAAGCTACTATTTTTTAGCTTAGCTATTCTAATTAAGGGTTTTCGAGGTTAATTCCAGTATTATTGATAGTTTGAAAAACTGTATTTAAACCACATTTGATAGGGGCTTTGAACGCACAGCTGTAACCAAAAGTAAAAAATAGCAGAGTTTACAATAATAATATTAAACTAGCAGATTCCATTCTCGCCGGTTTTTGCCGCTAGTAATAATATTAAATACAAATAACTTAAATAATAATAAAAATTAATGGAGCATTTTGAATTTAAATACGTCAAAATTCTCAAATTGAACTTTTCAATTTTTTGAAAGGAAGCGAGCAATCGAATTAATTTACATGTATTTTCTTTAAGGACATTTTTGCTACGTCTAATAGATTTTTTTCCTTGAAAATGTTATAGCAAGTACTACAGGTAAAAATACCTTAAAAAATCAAGCTTGTATCTCAATGAATTTTGTAGATAACAAATAGCTTATTTCGATTTTTCTGATAGGTACGTTGATAGGTTTTTCAATTTCGTGTAAATAACTTCTATTCAAGACAGGATATAAAGACAGCTTTCATGATTTGACAGAAAAACGTAAATCTTTCTCACATAGTATAAAATAAAATAAAATGTTTCCATTGTTGGCAATAAGTAGAAATAACGCGTATGAAGGCCTCCGTGGTCGAGTGGTTAAGATGCATGACTGCGAATCCAGAGGTTGCGGGTTCGAATCTCCCAGTGCTTAAATGAACTTAACCTAATTTATATGTGTTGCTTCACATTTAAATAATATGAAATAATAAATGTTTAGTAAATATTATAGTATGTTTGCATCACATTTCAGAGTGGTAGATACTTTCAATAATGTTTGCTGACCAGATTTCGATAGCCGATTACTTTCCAACCTTCCTTTTATCCATCTCCTCCCTCTCCCCACAATCTTCAGCCTCACAACATACCCCGATTGGGGATGCCATAGTCTCACTGCGTCTAAACGATTGGGAGCAGTTGGGACTCTTGTGCGGTATTCACTATAAAAATGAAAACAAAAACAAAATAAACGTGGCGTGATATCTTGAATTTAGAAAATAACTTTTTTAACTAAATTTAGAGGCGGTACGATTTGGAAAAAAAACTTTCAACGCTTGTAGGTCTCGTTATACCAAAACCGTTCAAAAATCGTTTAGAATTTTAGAGATAACTCATGACCGTCCAAAAATCTTTTAAAATTTTAGAGAAAACTCATGACTAGATAAAAAGTACTTTAAAATTTAAGCTGGTGTCTTACCTGTTTTTGCTTTAACATTTTTCAGTCGAATAACCACATTAAAGTCGCCGGAGTCTCTTGACTACAATCTCTAATATCTTGGGGCTAGAAGAGATGGAAGAGGAAGTGTAAGCAAAGAGAAAATGAAGGTTGATAGTAATACTTATTTAGTTATTTTTTAAATTCTTTTTTATTAAAATATTAACATACAAAATACATTTGGTATGTTAATCCCAAGGAGTTAAAAAAAACTCATTCTGGGAAGGGCAACATAATAAAACAAAAAGAAATTATATTTTTATAAAGACTTACAAATTCCAAATAGGAAGCACAAAAGAAGAGGCAACAAGCGAAAAAATACATCAAGAAGAGACTCATAGGAGTAGAGACTTACTAGATAAACATCACAAATTCAACAAGAAAGACATTCACACACACAGAGATCTCACAGATAGGACACATCACTGATTTATAAAATTTTCGAGAAAATATCCTTTAAGTTTTTTTGCCAATATTTTTTTGTTCGCAACTGGGAGTTTTAATTCATTGGGTAATGCGTTGTAATGTGGTATATGCTATGTATTGTAAGGAGTTCATTCCAAATTTAGTTGTGTGAGTAGATGACGATAAGTGTATTTGATTTAGTGATCGTGTTTTGTGCTGGTGTATGTCTGCCCTAAAAGCTGGTTTATTGTTAGTGTGTGATGAGTGTTGAATTGTTTGTAATATGGCAGTTGTAATGTTATATTTTGGCAGAATCGTAAAAGGAAGAATTTATGTCTGTGAGTATATATCTTTGACATAGAGTATCCCATGGTAAATGATATATATTCCTTATGGCTCTCTTTTGGATTACTTGTATATCTGATTTTTGTTTTTTAGTAACGGTACCCCATATACTAACTAGATAACTCAGATGGGAATGGACCATAGCATAATATGTGGCGCGGAGTAAAGATTTAGAGAAGAAGCCTTGGAGTCGATAGAGTATACCGGTTATTGGGGAAATTTTAAATTTGACATGTTCAACATGGGAGTTCCATGAGAGCTTAGTTAAATAAATAAATTTCACTTTCGTTTTTAACATAATTAATTTGTGTTGCAAAATAGACAATCTAAGATATATTCATTAAGTCATAAGATATAGGTAATATGTTCTGAAAAAGGTATAGGCTGATACTCGCTATAAAAACCGTACTCGATCCGTCGGACTTCTAGCCGATCCAACAGTCATGTCATATCCACTGGGATATTGACCGTGTAGGGGTTCAAGAAACACTTAGCACTAAAATTGTTTTCTGCCTTGGAAGGAAGCTAGAAAAGTAAACGAAGCCATGTACGACTGTTACATCCTAATCTGAATAGCTAGTTATCTACTTTTTTACTATGTATTATATTAATTCATTAATACACTATTTTTACGACAACTTTAAAACAATTGTGGAAATATCTATTCTAATACAATACAACATCTACTCGTAAATAGGCAGCGTAAAATTTTTAATTTTTTTTAACGCAAATAGAAACAAATTCGCCACCCGCAAAACTCAATGCCAAGTGCGTAGACTATTATAATAAGAATACAATCTAATTCTTTCTCCATAAGGGTTGTATTAGAACATGTGTAATATTATTTATATTTGTATTTATTTTTGCTACACAAAAATCTTTATTCTTCTGTATCATTATCTCACTCGCAGTAAGCCTTGAACATATTTCTTGAAAAACCAAGTTTATTTGTTTGTCCATTAGCTAATTATCTCCGGATGGAATTCGTGGAAAGATCTTACTTTGATATCAGGAGCACAATGCTAACGGAATCTGCTTTGTTCGGGATTTTGCGTAATCCCGAATCATTTCATTTTCGCTAATGTTTAGCTTAACTTTCACTGAATTTACGTAAAAGGATAAAATAAATGTATTTATACTGATAACCTCATATTTTTTTCGAAGGAAAAGTTACTTTGAGTATGGATTTATAAAATGATATCTAACACTTTAACTTTTTACTCGTTTTCATTAAATGTGAATACGTTAGTTGTAAGTCACTAATTATAAGTATTAGTTGTAAATCAAGTGTAAGTTTTTTAAAATTATTTTGTTTATGTGTCATGACCACTTAAAGTGTAATAGTTCTAAACCCCTTTGCGTCGATAAAGTATTCCCAACAGAGGTTCCAAAAAGGAATCTAAATAACTGTTCGTGAACTACTCGAAACCACGATGGCCGCCGGCACATGACGGGAGAAAACGAATTTCTGGGGGTGCGGGTAGGTCTTACATTATTAAAAATGCTTGGCTTTATTCTCGGAAATGCCAGAGACTTTACTACAAGGAATATTTCTGCACTCAAAATATTGTATTCATCTTTAGTTCGTAGTCAAGTGGAATATAATTCTTCTATTTGGTCCCCTTACTATAAAATCCACTCAACAAAAAAATCAACATAAATTTCTTAGATAAATAAATTAGAAACCTAATCTTCCTATTGAAAATATAAACTATAACTACTTGATCAAAGAACTAAATTTATTAAAACTTTCAGATCGAAGAATTATTTTTGACTTGACTTTCACTTATAAAATTGTCAATGGTATTATAAACAGCCCTGATTTATTGAACCTTATTTTGTTTTACATACCAAAGAGAACTACTCGATCCATAATTTTATTTAGCTGTAACAATAACATCAGGACTGCCTTTTAGATACTCGCTTGTACCTACCTAGATTGCATGTAGTTGGTAATACATACGCAGAGGTGGCTGATGTATTTAACTGCACGAAATGTAGATACAAGAAGGCTATAACATCATATTTCTTTAATTTATCATAATCTTTTTATTTATTCAAACATTATTTTTTACTACTCTACAACAATTCCTTATTTTGTTTGTGCATATAATTCTCATTTTTTGACTGTTAAATAATGTCCTGTAAAATTTGTAATTTTTAATGTCCTGTAAAATACTGAAAATAATAAAGTTTTGGAGTTGAAATATTTTTCATCTCTCTAATAGTGATTCTTCTATCCTATAATGACAGTCTTTTTCTGACTAAAAGTTATATATTTATTTTAAAAACCCGTATATATACCCAGGACCAGGGATGAATATTTGAGAATATTCAAAAGTTGGCGAATTGTTGTTTTGTGTCTATAAATGTGCCACGTGAATAATAATACGAGAATACATCTAATTGAATATGTACCTCAGGTGTAAATTGCCAGGCTATGCAGTACATAAACCCAAAATTAAAAAGGTCAAAACAGATTTTAAGGTACCTAAACTTCAGCTATTTTCCATCTCACGTTAGTAATGAAGACTCGTGACAGTTTTTTTTTAAATTTTGCTTAAGAAATGTAGCGAATTCAGTAATGATATTTAAAATTGCACACAACTTAGTTGATAGCTGTGATCTTCTTCAACGCCTGTTATTCCATTTTCAAATCGCAACAGCAGACAGTCCCTCCCTCGTTGCAAAAACTGTTTTATCTACAGATCTACAAATTCATTCAACTCATTATAAATTATTACTGCATTGATGTTTTTAACTCGACCATACGTAGCATTAAATTAAAATCCACAACACGACCTCACCCAAACTAGATCACTGAAAATAGCTTTCTATCTACTCCCATCCTTCGTCCCTTTATCCCAATCTTATTTTCTCCTTCGCCCTCCCCTCCCCCCACATAATTAAGATAACTGACATAAAACTGTATATTGTCACACTTCACTCACACCATTTATTAGCAGTGAAACATTTATAACTAGCGTGATTCATTTATATATATTATGTTAAATGCTGATTTTTCAAAAATAAATAATTAAACCATCTAGGAGAATTCTGTTCTGTAGTTGTGATACATTTTAAATAAAGGAGGGTATCGATTACAGTGTTTCTATTTTAGAAGATGACCCCACTTTACACATCCTTAAAATAAGGGCTCTTTACCTTCAAATCTCTATCGGGTTTTTGTTTAGCACTTGCCTTTATCCCGGGAAATTCCCGCATACCCTTTACTGTCTGTGGCATTGACACTCATCTTTACGACTATTTAAACAACCTTATTGTTTGGAGATAGAGCGAAGTTATGTTGGAACGACAGTAGTTATCGTCAATATTACAAAAAAACTAGTATCGGCAACCATGAAAAATTATAAGAAGAATACTAAACTTTTTATTGTTCTTCTTGCGTATTAACCCTGGAACTATAAATCTAGTAGACTTTATAGTTTACACATTTAACTTACCCATAGCTTATAGTTAATCTTACTTGTGTCTCAGTTCGAGAAGCTACTTCTGCGCCGTCCGCCGAAAATTATTTACTCGTATAAAGGTCGTACCTGACTGCAGATAACCTTCATATAAAGACCTTTCTGACAGATCGAACACCTTTTCGCTATTAATTAAAATAATCACACTTAGTTGTCTTTTAAATTGTTCAAATTTGTTACACAAAAGGGTACATTTCAGTTGAAAAACTTAAGAAAAGGCTAAGTACTATAAAAATGTTCCGAATCGAGCCTTACGTAATGTCTGCGTAAGTTAAAAAGGGTTTTCGGTATGGGTAGGTATTGATTATTATATATTTAAATATATAAGTATCTAAATAAATTGATGATTTTTATACTAAAATTTAATTATTTTGCATTTTTATTAGATATGTAGTTCTGATAGTCATAGTTTTTATTTTTAGTTGGAGCTGTTTCGGCATTCGAGGCTAATATCAAACTGCGGTTAGGTTATATGGAAACAACTTATTTATATGATTTTAGTTCACTGTTTAATAACAAATTACGGTAAAAATAAAATTATATTGAATTTCTGAGGTACTTAACTTTATAATATATTTTTGTTCATTTAATGATTACAAACCATTGCTTTTCTCAATGCAGGTTTTTATAATTTTTTATGTTTGTAATTATAGTTTTACTAAGGTGAACAACATAATAAAAACATTCAATTTAATTAAAAATAAATAAAAATGAAGCTCTACAAATCCAAACACAAAAACGACACTTATTATTAAAAAAGCATCAATAATTTTCAACGAAAATACAGAAAATAAAAAGAATCAGGTCGCGACCGAGACTCGAAATCGGAACTCAACCCGGAACTTACTTCTCTGCCAATCGGAGCTACCGAAACCTTATTAGAAACCCGCGTTTAATTCGACCTCATACCTTCTTGAAAATTATTACTGAATTTTTAAAAAAATTCTGGTGATACTATTGCCTTAGAGGCTGTTAAAACTCGTAACGCAGCAAAGAAACGAATTTACGGCTCCTTCATTTCCACTCTACAGTGTTTCATCGATCTCTGGGGAGGTTTTGAAAATTGTCGCTGGGAACAGACGTTTTACCGTTTATAATCAAACCATAAATTATTAAATTTGTCTTTTTTTATATTTTGCGTTCTGAAATCAGATTATTCAACCTTGAACCTTACGTGATTTATTTCAAAGGCCGCCTGTATAATGTGTGTTCGTAGTTGTGTTGAATATAATTCTTGTATTTGGTCCCCGTACTATAAACACTTTAACTCCAATGAAAAAATTCTACATAAATTATTTTGGCATATTGACCATAAACTCTACCTACCCATTACAAATATAAAATATAACTATTTGATGAAATAATGAAACCGTGAAATAATGAAATATTTTTGACTTGACTTTGTTTTTTTAAATTGTCAATGGTAGCCCTGATTTACTGAATATTCATTCAAGTTCCCATCATTAAAAGCAAAGCATGCCGCAAAATATTCAACAGATCTGATATTCAATAGTGTGGAGTTTGGATATTTCCAAAAATTTTCATAACACGTTTAAAGTATTTCTAAAATATTCAATCTACCGTGACATGGATTTAAGCGGTATTACATTCCAGAAAAAAAAGGATTTATGGTTTTTTGGTTGAAAACATAGGAAGCCTGAGTGAAATAAGATAAATTGTTGTCAAATTTGCGACATATACTAAGTAAGGCTAAGGTTAGGTGATGTAGGGGCCAGCTTAAGTTAGGTTAGGTAAGGTGAGGTTATGTTAGATGGCAGCGTTACGTTACCTTATCCAATAGTTTTGGGAGACGAATCTATACGATAGCTAAATTGAAAAGAAAAATAACTGTTTCAGAAATACGAGTGTTTTTTTTTTCTCCATACAAAAAGCCACGGATACGCCACACAATGAGTACTTTAACAGCCTCCGTAGTCGAATGATTAAGATCCTAGACAAAGAATCCAGAGGTTGCTGGTTAAAATCACAGCGTGAACAAATTTAAAAAAAATATATAAATTTAATATTTTTCCAGCAATCTAATATTAGGTATTTTTCCGGTAAACTCATAAAATTTATCATAATTCTTTAATCACCTTCTCAGTTCATGTTTTGTCTCTTTCTATTCATATTATCTATCTCTTTTTCTCTATTTTTTGTTATAATTTAAATGCTGTCTTTTTGTTTCCTCATAGTTTTGTTATTTTATTTTACATTTTGTTCTCCCTCTGTATGTATATATAACCGCTCACTTCGTATTTTTTGTTTAGTTTAATTTTGTACATATATATTATATTTATGGCACGTTCAAAGTACAAGATACTCTCAGTAACGCCTTGCTGAAAAAACACTTTTCAGAATTGAAAAGTTACTTGAAATGGATTTAGCCTGTTTAGTGACCAGACCTAAATACCCAACCTTACTCTTCCCCATATCCACCCTCTCCTCATTATCTTCAGACACATGACATACTCCAATAAGAGAAGTCATAGTCCCGCTGGCTCTAGACAGCTGGAAGCAGTTTTGAAAACAGCTAATAACCTCTTACGCTTGTACAAGCATGTAGATTTACTTCCCAAAGTGACTGTACTCGTATTAACGTCAGTGTTTACAGCTTTGAAATTGAACCTTGAACTATCGAATATAATTTGTCAGATTCACAGAAAATGCGCTGCAAAACAAGTTGTCAAGAATTTATGATATTCTGAGCGTGGCTTTTACCGGAGGGGCCACGATAAACCTTGGATACATGAAAATGAGGAAAATAATCATCTCGTAATATAATCGGAGCAAGTTGCTTCATATAAAAGCCATGAATCACGTTTATAGACCATAATCAGAATATCATAAGATGGAGAATGTGTGGAAATAAGAGAAAACTTTGCTACTTGGGTTGTTTTACACATATTCTCCCCCAGTAAATGGTAAATGGGATTTTTTAATATAAACCCACCACCATATAAACACTGGTATAAAAGTACTTTTACAAGATAGCAAAACTAATCAAAAACACATGTAATGGAAAAATAAATCATAACTATGGAGGATGGATTCACACGGATAAGGAAGGTCTCTCGCGCAATGAGAATCAAAACATTAACGACTCGATGTAATGATGACCTCGATTTTATTTTTATTTTTTATGGTGAATACCGCGCATGAGTCCCAACTGTTCCCAATCGTCTAGAGCCAGTGGGACTATCGCATCCCTAAGGGTATGTTGTTAGGCTGAAAGTTGTGAGGAGGTGAAGAAGTTGTGAAAGAGGAAAGTTGGAAGTACCTGGCTATTCAGATCTTGTCACTAAGCACGGCTAAAACCATTTCAAGCAACGTTTCGATTCTGAATGGTGGTCTTTCAGCAGGGCGATACTTAGAGCATTTACCACTCTGAAACGTGCCGCAAATGTTCTGTATATTATTTTATATAAATTTAATGTAAAATAACACATATTATTTAATATGTGTATGCGCACGTCGGAATTCGAACCCGCGACCTTTGGATTTAAAGTCGAGCGCCTTGACCACTAGACCACGGAAGCCGTCGATATTTTAATGATCTACGCGTTTTATTAGATTCTGGAGGTTTCAAGTGAGATTCATCATTGAAAACAGAATAAGCTCTTCTAGGTCTTTGTGTTGTGATGTTGATTGTTAAATTTGATGTTAAAAATAGCACAGCACTTCAGATAACGTAACAAAAAATAAGTATCGTCATCATCAAACATGATTTATTCAACGCTGAATGAAAGCCTTCACACACTTCACTACTCTTTTCGGTTATTTTTTTTTGTTGCCGCGTGTTTATGCATAACATGATTGATAACGTCAACGATCTAGGGGGTAAAACGGCGGTCAGGAGTTTTTTTTAAATTTCTCTGGAGCTTTCCTCATTTTATGTATGCAAAAAATAATCCTACACCACTATAGACCTTTACATAGTGTTGGTTGGTTAACACATATAGGAGAGTAAAATGAAATACAGCATGGAGTTTTTCATTTTCACTGTCAGTCTGAGTTTTGTGATATTTCAAGTTTTGTTGATTAAAAAGTTTTATAATACTAATACAAGAAAGTTTAACATTCCTTGAAATCAATTTCATCGTTCCCCGGACCCATACAAATTTCTTTGATTCTTACACTCCAGGGACATCTCAACTGCCTCCGTGGTCGAGTGGTAAGACGCTCGACTACGAATCCAGAGATCGAGGGTTCAAACCGACGTGCGCAAATCATTTTGATTTAGTTGATACGTGTCATAACACATTTAATTCATATAAAATAATAAAAAAATAATTTGCGGCACGTTCCAGAGTGGTGGAAACTCTTACTATCGCCCTGGTGAAAGACCATCATTCAGAATCGAAACGTTGCTTGAAATGGCTTTAACCGTGTTTGGTGACCAGATCTGAATAGCCAGGTACTTCCCAACCTTTCTCTTCCCTATCTTTTTTGACTCCTCACTACCTTCAGCCTTACAACATACCCCGATTAGGGCTGCCATAGTCCCACTGGCTCTAGACGGTTGGGAGCACTTGGGACGTCGTGCGGTATTATAAACACATCTTCCTTTCTTAAAAAATGTCACTAGGGAACTTCTAACCAAAATAAAAATGTATTACCGAACCTGCGACAAAAAAAGATCTATAAAAATAGTTTTCGGAAATTTTGTGTCATTTAATTTTTCTAAAAGCAGAAAAAAATGGTTTTTGAAAACCATTAAACAACGTTTTGGTAACTTTATAAAAAAAGTATCGTTACTATTTTTAGCTTAAAACAAGAGTATTTTTATAGAAGAGAAAAAAGGCATTACAAATAAAATAATAACGGTTTTACTTTTCGCTGCAAGATTTTATAATTAATCTTTTTTTATGCGGTTCCACCAGTGTTCTGGAGGACATTATCCAACGATAAAAAATACAATAGAAGATATTAAGTAACAAGGAATAAAAATAATTTAAAATATAAATAGAAATCGAACAATTATTGAAAATTTCTTCATTAGAAAAGCGCAGGAAAGACTTTGATTTAATTTTCATTTACTAAATTATTAATTGTTTTATTGACTCAACTTCTCTGTTGCAACTTATCCAGTTCAAAATTCCTTGCCATAGACTCAGAAACAATGAATTGCTGTTCCTCAATCATCACAATACTAATTATGGGAATAATTCTCCAGTGTCTAAAATGTCAAGACTTGTTTACTCAAGCCATGGTCTTGAAATTTTTTGGTAGCAGTCTAAATGATTTTTGTCATTCTTTACGACTCTACCAAAACTTTGACTAGACCATGGCTTGAATGTTCTCTCTTATGTTTAATTTTGCCCTATTTTTGTTATCGCTTCATTTATTATTATGTACGAGTATATGCTATTCCTTCTCTGTTGCTCTTTTTTCCATTTCGTGTTTTATATGTTTTTTTTGTAATTGGACTTTACCGTTAATTTATAAATAAGTAAAAGCGAACGAAACCATTTCAACACAGTAATAATTCAAATACAAGTAAGAAAGAACGAAAAAAATTCTAAAAAGAAGAAAAAATAAAAATAAATAAATTATAATTTAGGATTACAACCAGTTTCATACATTTTAACTGTATTGTGCAAGTCAAGAAGCTTAGAATTGTGTTAGAAGTGAACTTTAAGGCCTTAATTACGAACGCATATTTCACATAATCTCTAAAATCAGTAAAAGGTCTATGAACACCACCGAGAGTAAGTAGGTGGTAACTAAATAATATTTAATGAAAAAAACACGTCTCCATTTAATTTGGATATTTTTTCGAAGCCTGCGTAGAAAACTGCCCCAACAATTGACAAACAAATATAAGGTTTCAGAATAGTATTTTTTTATAAAAAAAATTAATTTATATAAGTTATTTGTTTGGCTTATAGTTCGGTCCCCCGCGTGTGTAATGGAACTGCCATCCATTTCTCTGTCGCGATGTGAATATTTGAATAATAGCAACGATGGAGCAACAGCTGGTGCCTTTTGTGCGGCGAACTATCGATGCAAATACAGTGGGTCGCTGAGGAAATGATATTCTCGAAGGAGCAAACACGTGCGATTCACTGGGAATAGGATAGATTGAGATGAATGACGGGTCGATACCAGATTGGTAGAAACGTGCACAGTCTACGAGCGGTGAGCCATTTGTACGGTAAAAGCTATCTAAATTGAAAAGCAGCCGTAAAAAGTTGATTATTTATGACATTGTGCTAACGTTTTCCCATTTTATTTTTGATTGTAAAACTTGTGGAGAGAAACAACCTTTTTTGCTAAATTATTGGAATTAAAAGAAAATACCAAAGTTTCGCACTGTAATATTGCTTCATTAGCTTTTCAAATGATAAGTGAACATTAAATTAACAACTTCTATCATCTATGTATTTTATCATCTTTCAAAACCAGTTGGTTTTTTTTTGTACAGAGTGAACGATTCCTTTTGGTTTTATTGAATATTTTATACGGCTTTTCTAACCATAATTTTTTTAAAGCTATTCGTAATTGATGTTTGTAACTTTTGTTCTTTACAATTCATATTTAAGTCCAGTACCTACTTTATCCTCTAGTTCTCAAGTCACACTCTTTTCACACTTAAGTTCACAAAGGCTGCGTACCCCGATTTCTCAGAATTTAATTAATATGTACAGTACAGCAGTATGTACCATATGAGGTAATCAGTATCATCGAATGGTGTTGTGAAACGGGCTTGAAAATATAATTTGAAATTTTGGTGAATCCACCAGGAGAAAAATAAAAATTGTACACAAAAACAAACTCAGATAGGGTTAATAAAATAGTTTGGGAAGAACGAGACAGTGAGTGTCGCAGAAATAATATACGAGTGTTTTTGAAAAGCCTTAGAAAGTTGATGAAGTGAAAGGTGTTTTCCGGCAGTGGGTGGAATTCCACCCAACCTACCTACCTTTGGAAAGAAATGACGCGGTAGTCAGTTTGCTCGATAGCCAATAACATGTTGTACCTATTGCACCCCTTCCGTTCAGCAGAATAAATATCTCAAACATTTATTAGTTTGTTGGCAATAAACCTATATTAAAAACCAATAGCATTTAAACTCGTATTGGCCAACCCATGTCTAAAAATAACACTGAGGATCCACGTGATTTTATATTAATATAATATGAAGGTAAATTTCGTTGATTTAAGAAAAAATGATTTCGAATTCCTCTTTTTATTTAGAAACTGCTGAAATTCTTTGTGTTAAGCTCTGTCAAGCGTAGTTTATTGAAAATTCTAGGTCCCAGTTTGGTCAATAATCTTTTTTGCCGATCAAAATAATGAAAATGTTCTATCTTTGCGTACCGATTTGTACAGAAGTGTCGTTTTTGGTTAACATTCCATTCGCGTGTAGCCCGTCAATCAAGTTTTTTAGGAGTTCTAGATTGAAATTTAGTAATTAATTCGAATTGTTTTGTTTTATACAAACAAATGAATTAATTTATCGTTTTATTGTTATTGGCTCAATTTTATTATTTTTCAAATCAAATACAAAGTTAAGAATTCTGCAGATTCGATAATGAGTCAACTCGCAAAGCCAACAACTTCCAACTAAAATGTTAAAAAAATATATATTTATGCCTCACAAATAAAGCATAGACTCGTCATTCTTGATACAAACAACTCTTTCCTATACCTATTTCTACCGCCAAAACTACACCGTGATCTTTTACCTTCTAACTCATAATATTTTTCCAAGAAGCCACTTCTATAATAATAATATTTGGATTTTTTATGGCGCCGTTTTAGTGAAAAATCACCTCAAGGAGTTAACTTTTATTATTTTTTAGAATAATGAATGCGTTGATGGAAACACAATATTTATTTCAAGTAGAAAAACAGTACAAGTGAGTATTAATTACAATTTCCAAATGGAGAATCTAACAACAAACTAGACACGTGGTCTCTTTAACTTAAGGTCGTAGATTAACGTCTTTTGGGATGTTGCGGTCCATTTAATAAGTGATATCGTTGCTGGAGTCGTGTGCAGTCCACCTCCGGGTCCATTGTAGATGAGAGTGTATTCGGTGTCGCTGACGCGGCTAGATAAGATGCAGAGCCGGATTCATGTTATCTTAGGGTCGGGGGCAGTTTATGGTAGGTATTTACAAGGGCGACAAATCTTAATTTCTACTAAAAATATGGTATCGACGAATATCAACTATTTGAAAAAAACGTATTAATTGATATCAATAAGCAACGTATTTTTTATTTCTAGTTGATTCAAGAAAGATATTATAGTTAGCAGAACATCATATCTGTTGTTACCATTGGATACATACATCTACAAACTCATTCATAAATAAATAAAATTATATTATTAGGAAACTTTTGCAGGCTAACGGTATTTTTAAATCATAAATTGCTTTGTTTAATGATGCATTACTTTGTGTTCATGGAATATTTTACTAGTTTACTATTTCTCACCTTTAAAAAGCCTCTAATATAATAATAATACCACATGTAGCAAAGTTTCGTTGAATTTGTATAGATAAAAAAGTAACAGATATGCGTATAAACATCATAATTTTTAAATGCGAATGAAACAGTAATGGTGTAAATTAAAATGAACGTCAAAGAGATAAATAGTATTTTGACAAAGAGGTTTTACTGCCAAATATACAAAGCAATGAAAACAATACACTTGCAGAATGGATTAGGACAAAATAACAAAAAATAACGTGTAAAAAAAAAAGTCAGTTAAGGTTCAGCAATAAATTTGAGAAGATTCTGAAAAGGCAATACACATAAAAGAGTTCAACAATGAGGCAACTAAAACCAAACAATTACTGGAGACTTGAAAAAATGGCTTATTTTATAAAATTGAAAAAAAAACGATTTATGAGAGAAAGATTTTCTAAATAATTTTAATTTTTAAAGCCCGTTTAAATTCAGATAAATTCTTGATACTAGTCAGAGTCGAGGGAATTATATTTACGCAAAAAGCGCGATTGTAGGACACGGTTCAATTTGACCTGGAAAGTTTGATCAAGCGATAGGAAGCATTCTCTCTAGCCTCTACGAACCTAATTAGATAAATACCACAGTAAAACACAAACAAATGCCAAAACCACTATTTAAACTTAAACATTTCTCTCACCGACTTTTATTGCGCGGCTTATGTATCTGATTTCCAATACACTGTGACCTCGCTCTTTCAAAGATAATGCATGTTTTATTTCCATAATGTTCTCCCATTCGCGTGTAGCACCCAGGTACCTCGTCACTCCCTCCCACCCCCTCCTCATGGCTTCTGATCTCATGGGTTTGGGTGGCATTTGAACTTTTTAATGGCGAATTTATTTAAATCCCTTCTTACCAACAAAAAGCACCGGAAGAGTGCTGATGTTTCCTTAATGGGTTCCCAAATCTGAGAGAAATTTCAAAATGATTCTCTCCGTAATATTTACACTTCGTGGTGTGAGGTGAAATCCATTCAGGGGCACACAATTAGGTACGTTACATACTATGAGATACTTTGTATACAAGGTGTCTGGGGGTTAAGTACCATAACTCTGGGAGGTGATTCTGCATTCGTTACAAACATCTTTTAAAAATCTTTTTGAATGGAATTTTCGAAAAAAGTTATTTTTATTTCTAACTTGCCAGTATCAGAATAAACTCCCAAAGCTACTGAACCTTACTCCCAAATGCCTTGACTTTATTTTTGTTTTTTAAAAGTCAAAGGTGGTTGTTCACCTTTTTAACAAAACTGAGTTATGTATAAGACATTTTTTGATTGAGTTTCTACGAAGAAATACAAAGAAGGTTATTCCTCCGTAAAATTCAACGAAGTTAGGTCATCTAACACAAAAGGATCTCTTCTTGGTACGTAGAAGTCAATTATATTTAATGTTCAGTTTTTTTATTCAGACAATCAGTTACCCTCTTTGTTTTTTTTTACAAAAATAAAGTTAAAAAAAATTATGATACATTTAAAAATAAAATATTTGCTAATAAAATCAATATTGTACCATTCTTGACACTGTTGAAGTGGGTATCAAACCATTGCTTTCTGAGGTACGGATTTAAAAGTTACCTAATATTATAGGTACATGTAATAGAGAAGTTGAGTGAAAAATATTATGACTTTAAAAAAATATGTGCAAGTAGATCGAAAAACACAGATTCTTCGAATATATGTATATTTCCATATTATTATTCCCAGAATTAATAAACCCTTCTTGAAAATTAGTTAAACGCCGAGAGCAAAATAGAAACGCTTCATATTAGTCACGAACGTCAAATGTACCGTTTTCGTCTAAATCGATGCGATGCCGCGAAGTAAATGGCGGTGAACCATTTTACGTAAAATTTCATTTCTTGGAATGATTGACATAAATTGCAGCCATTGTCCCATGGCCATTGTATTTTTTTCACATTAGTACGATGCAATAGCAAGACGTATTATCTCCTGACATTTTATAAGGTTTTGTTAAATTAAAAGCAGTAAAATTGAAGAAAAAACACAAAACAACAAATATGCAACTGACAGCTGGATAACGACAATGTGCGATGTCAAATATAAGTACCGTGTGGTGCCCCTTCTGAAGGTACAAAACGCGTCACGCACCCACCCCGCTCCTTACCTCTGAGATATTGCCGTTTTGGCGGCGTGTACAAAATTCAAACTTTGAGAATTAATTTAACTATAAAAACTAACTTAAAAAAAAAAAAAAAAAATACCTATATTTAAGTTTGAAGGTGGATATTGATAAAAAACATATTAAAAAAATGGACTCAACTTCCTTATTGCAACAATTTTGCTTTACTAAGCGTCAATTTTAACAGTAAGTAATGTATAATGAATTGATTAAGAATGGAAATTGGCGGTGCACGTTATTTTATCCACACGATCGTTCGTTCGGAGTTTGGAGATCTCCGTATTTTTCGTTAGCAGCGCCCATAGCAATATCGTGTGAGGTGATAAATATCACGTTATTTATATTTATGGCATACGACGTAAATTAAATGCCGAGACCATAAATCTGCAGGGCTAATTATTATTCACGAATAGAATTTTATTAATTGCAGTCTAAATCGAATGCTCGAAATTCCCCGAATTGTGAAGTCTTAAGAAATTCTATTAATGGAGAAAATATATAACTGTTCTAGCGGAAAATGTAGCGTTTCTTGACATCGACGAGCGTATTGTTTTCTACGCCATTGTCCCATGGCCATTGTCTGCACTTGAGAGTTGTTTCACAGTTGATTGTAATGGACATTTGAGCTGTGCCTAACGCAACTGCCTTTAAACAAGGAACACGTTTTATGCCACTGTTACGTTTTATTAACTTTAACCATTGAAACATTCACTACAACTACATTGTGATGAAAACCAAACATTTGCATTTAGAAACTTATTCTAAGTTTGTTGCCTAGAATACTTTTACTTATTTTTTTAAAATATTTTATTTATCATATTTAAGTTGAACATTATTGATATTACTTCAATAATTAGTAAAAGAAATGCTTTAAACCACCTATTTTTATTACAGAATAATGTCTAAGAAACATGATTAAATAAAAAAAAATTATAACTTTATTCCACTTTTTTATTTTTGACCGGGCCGTTATAGGCTGAAACCGGTCCAGTCAAAAATAAAAAAGTGGAATAAAGTTATACATTCGTTTTTATTTAATCATTAAAATGGTATTCCACCATGAATCAACAGTTACAAAATCAGAAATAATCTAAGATACATCAAAGGTTATTTTTTTAAATCTTAATATTTTTATCTAGCAGTTTAAAATTTGTAAAATTTATACTCGTACGGTCGTACGTTCTCACAAAGATAATTGTTTGTTTTTGATTATATGAAATTAAGAAACCTACAATTTTGACAATCCGCCAAACAAAAATAAAGTCGTAGTTTGGTTTTGACTAACGAAAGCATTATTTTACTATTGTTAGCATTTAACAACCTTGTAAAGTGTTTTTTTTTTTTTTATCACGGATTATGTATTTTTTAAAACGGTATTGGTAAAGAGTCAAAATACAGTATAACAGATCTAACAAGTTTAGAACACGGTTCGGCCTTGACATAAAATTATCGCAAATACTGAAAAATAAGGAAAGTTCAAAAACAAATAAAATATGGCTTTAGTTTGGGACACTTGACTGTTACACATCTTTTGGAAAATAGGATTTAATTTAAAATATACAGATTTAAATTCCCTACAAAGAAACAAATGATTTATTTTACGGTGTTTTATTTTGAATAATAATTTAAATAAATAAAAAGATTTTTAATTTCCAAAAAAAACGGCCAAATAATTATGTTAATGCAAAATTAATAGTGTTCATTATTAATTAATTGTTTTACAGACTCACCTTCTCTATTGCAACTCATCCATTTTAACATTCCTTGCCGTAGACTCAGAAATAATGAATTGCTGTTCCTCAATCATCACTCTACTAATTATGGGTATCATTCTCCATTGTTTAGAATGTCGAGACTTATTAACTCAAGCCACTGTCTTGAAATTTTTGGTAGCAGTCTAAATGATTTTTGTCATTCTTTACGACTCTACAAAAACTTTAACTTGACCTTGGCTTGAATGTTCTTTCTCATGTATATTTTGTTCAATTTTTGTCATTGCTTCTTTCTCTGTTGCTCTTTTTTCCATTTCGTGTTTTGTATTTTTTGTAATTGGACTTTGGTCCGTTAATGAATGAATAAATAAATAAATGACAGCTGTTACGCCTTTGGTACGGATATTTTCTACTAAATTTAAGCCATCGTTCCAATGGTGGATTCTAAAAATAAGTATTGTAAGACAAAATATATAAAATATAATGGCTTTTCCAGAAAAAAATTATGAGTTCAAACAAAATTTACTAAGAAATTCATTTTCTCAGAGCTTTCTCAGAGTTTTCGTGGAAAATAAAAAGATTCAAAGGTACGCGTAAATAAGCTACAATAAATGGAATTAAAAATTGAATTATCTTTCAGAAAAATAAACCAAATCGAATTTCCATAATGTATGAAAAGCACTGAAGAATTTCCTAGAATTCCGCGAGGAAGATAAATATTTTTTTAATTTAACAAAATGTGTTCTTATGAAATAATTTGGTTTGTGTTTCTTAGCCGCAAAATCGTTATCATTCACGAAAAATCTCTTTTCACCATACCAAACTATTATTAACTCTAGCTATAGATTTTTGTGGCGTATGTACGAGTATGTATTGTTGTTTTTCAGTGAAACGTGGAGCCTCAACAGCCTTTTAAATTTTTGGAATTACAAATTAATTAAAGCTAAAGCTACTACTAATTCAAACAAGCACTTTAAGTATCAGGCAAAACAACTAACAATAAACCTGTAAAATATGGTTGAAGTAGTCTGCAAGAAGCTAAAATTTAAATATTCAGTTCAAAATATTGTTTTATGTTCATGAGAATCGAAAAATCACTATGATTCCGACGATTTTAGAGATTTCTCAGTGGCCAAGAGTCATCATTCTTTTCACGAAAGTCCTAGCTTTGAAATCCCAGTCGCGGCAATTTTAAAAGTATATTTTATAATATTGAATACTGTACAAGAGTCCCAACTGCTCTAAACCGTCTGGAGTCAGTGGGACTATGACATCCCCAATGGTGGTATATTTTGAGGCTGAAGGGAGTGGGAAGAGAAAGGTTGAGAAATACCTGATTATCAGATCTGGTCACCAAACACTTCTTAAGCCATGTGGTCTTTCACCAGGGCGATACTTAAAGTATCTACAACTCTGGAACGTATAAATATATTATTATATATAATATTATTTCATATAGAATAAATGAAAAATAACACATTTGAATGGCACTTAATTTTTTTGCGAGCTCTAGGATTCGAGCCCGCGATCGTTTGTATATTTTTATCGTTTAATTTTTTAATTCGTTAAGTTGATTTATTAAGTGATTTTATTAAATTTAAAAGGTTTTTGATTTTTACTCCAAATTTCTGTACACTGTGTACACATTATTATTTATGTCAAGCGGAAGCATTTGTAAAAAAGTTTTTTGCCTAAAAGCTTTAGATTTAGTGGGAAATAAAAATTTGGAACATGACCCAATTTTCATGGGCTGACATTGTTTGATTTATTTACACAGATATTCTTAAATCTGTATAAGATGATTGTGTTGATATATGTATAAGAGAATAGTTGGATAAAAGATTGTCAAACGATTCTACGGATATTGCCTTAAAACGGTCCATTGTATCCAAAATCCAAAACGACAGCCCCTAAAGTGGAATTTTCTTTTGCTGGATTGGCTTAGGTTGATGTTTGATTAATGGTTTCCTGAAAAACAGGCTTACTTTCTTCATTCAAATAAAATACAAACCTTTTTTAGACCAGCTGGCACCATTTCGAATGAAGCATGAAATCGATGGTATCTACCGCACTATTGTAAATGAAAAACAATTGACAATTAAATACATTTTTATTAAAAATGTGAAAATAAAATTATAAGGCATTTAATTTAATTACGTAGTAAATAATTAAGCGTACATATTTTAAAGAATATTTATATAACTTTTACTCAGAACAACTCAAATTTCCAAGGTGACGAGGCTTTATATTATTACTATTTTACTCTGTCAATATAATCCCAATTTTATTTACATTTCAAGACAAAAACAAGTTTTTATTTAATTTTTAATTAAACTGTTTATTTAGATAAATTATACGCTATTTACATATTATGCTTAAACTCACAAACTTTTAAAAACGGTTTATTTTACTTTTTCTCGACATCTCTGAAACTTTATTGACACAATTATCCTGAATTATTCATGCCGCGCTTTATTATTATTTGGACAGGTTTCGTTCATTTACAACAATTTCCATTCCTGTTTTGTCCCACTGGCTCTTATTACCATACCTTACTAATTATGTTCAAATTGATATTAATTGTTCATTTAATTATTTTGTTAATTTAAAAAAAGTTTTTTAAATTTAAAGTCGACGCTCCAGAAAATAACTTTTTACTCACTTAATGGGGCGGGAATATTCTAACGTATTTAAGACTTGCGGAAGTGCAGCGTTCCGGGGCACTTCCCGAACGAGTCACACAAGTTTTCCACCAAATGGAAGAATACGAAAATATTTAAATCTAAGCTTACAGAAGTGCACCGTTCGAAACCAACTACAACAACTGTCATTAATGCAACGGAATGGATGTTTGCCCGAACCTTAGAAACTTTACGATAAGTAGTTTCAAGGCAAGCGAAATACCTGTGGAAAAGCCAAATACCAGGGATCGGATATATAAAAATTTGCTGCACATTTTTAACAACTCTAAATTGAATTAAAAATACGATTTTGAATTAAGGTAAAAACCGAAAATGCCGTGTTCGAACCCACAACCCCTGGATAAGACACCTCGTGGTCAAACGTCTTAACCGCTTGACTATGGAGGCCGTCTTCGATTGAATCTAAGATTTCTCTCTTATACAAGAGTTTGGTATCTAGTGTGGAGGGCGTTAAAATTATTTTCCATGATAGTTTTAAGTATACGGGTTGTATACATATTAATTGAGGTGTGTTGGAGTCAGACCGAATAGGGAGTAATATCAAAGGCACATCTTTTCCAAAGCTAGTACATTTATTGACTGCTCAGTTAGTGGTTTCAGACAATGTTGAAGTGGTGGAGGGAGCGAAGCGTAGCGTAACCGCTACAATTGTTTTCAGAAATATCAAAACCCTAAAACTTTTAAGCCTTCTAAATTCAAACGTAATTAAAAAAAATATAATTTAAAACTCCTCGTTAATTTTGTATCCTTGTTTTTGTCCATTTGACTAAACGTTTAACGGTCGAAGAAAATTTCGAAATTAAACACATGTTTTCGGATATGGAAAATAAAAATAAATGCTTTGTCCATCATTCTGTCCGCCCTTATCCGTACATCATTTGCAGAAACGCGGTTTAACTAAATGTTAACCCTAAATGTCGACTGACATAATTCTACTGATCCGAAGTGTTTTACAACATATTTGTAGGCTTTGACAGTCTACATAGTCTAAAAGGCTTTAGGTGTAAAATACTGTTACTGTGTTCACGCGTGGTATTTGTGTAAGTATGAAATTATTACACCAATGAAAAGATTACATCCTTTATTTGAGACCATATATTTCAACAATGTAATGCAAAGTCACCTGGGAAACAGTTCATAATTATTAAATTCAGTAGAGTAAAATAATCCGGAACTATTTTCATATTTGAACACTTTAAAATAATGAACTAAGCTTAGAGATTTTAACAATATTTCAACGTAGAACCTTGGCACCTCGCCATTGATAATTCACTGTTTGTAGATTTTAAAATAGAGAAGGTTTAAGTGGCATTCAGCCAAATGAAAATGTGCACTTTTTTTTTGTAATTTAAAAAAAAAATCTAGTTTTATTGTTTAAATTGGTAGTAACTAATTAATCTATCGTTAACCTTTTGTTTATTAAAATATAACACATTATGAGAGCTAACCAAATTTTTCACTCATCTTCATACCGAAATATAAAATATTTAAAATAAATTTATTTCATTGCTTTGTCCCGACTGATATTAAATCTGTGTTAAAAGTTTGATACACTCAAATTTTCCAATTATAAGTTAGAAAAAAAAAAAATAATGCAAGGAACAAATTTTTGTTCAATTTTCTGTTAAAGCTTTTAAATGAATAAAGATTGATGGTAAAAGAAAGATTCAACGAAATTCAATGGAAAATGCACGTTTTTATTAGAAAACTCCCTTAGAGTGCTTTCCCAGTACAACACTCAAACAAAGGAATAGACGCTTTTCACAAACTTTAATTCTTTGTTTACAATACCTTCTCCTTATCATGCAAAAAAACCTTCGACTTGCCGTCATGGAACGCAGCGTTACCGTTAGAGTTTTGGATCTATTCACACATTAAACGCCCTTGTAAAATAATCTATTATCACGTCTAGCCCTGTCGTCTGTGGCATGGTTCGTCTCCTGGCATTAGAGGTTAAAAAGGCCTTTGGCGTTTTTTAACGCCTTTGCCCAAACAAATAACTACGCCATTGTACGGATCATGAATTTAAGTTATTTGTACTCTAACTACTTAAGTACCGTTACGTTCAAATATAGGTAGTGTATATATTATCTGTACTCACAGTTTCTTTGCTTGAATTCTCCTTCTCGACTAAAACAACAACACAATGGGTTCCGGTTTTATGCTTTAAGTTAGAATCTCCGCCGATTTATTGTTCGCTTGTGAAAAGAGGAATCTATTGATGCTGGGAGGTATCGATTGGTCAAATAGCAGCGGGCAGTAAAACTAGATTACACATATAAATCTTATATTCAAAATTGAATTTATAACAAAACTTTGAACTATATTTTATCAATCGTATTAAATATAATCAAAACATTACAGTATCATCAAATAGATTAATATTTCGTTGTTACAATAAACGTTTCGCAATCTGCCGTATGAAATTAATTGGTTCGCGTTTTAAGCAAATTCAAATGACATGAACCAGTCTAGTAAGTTTTATCACAATGTACAATCTAATTTTCAGTCTCCAGTGAATAATGTGGAGATGTTAAGCTCTCGTAAGCAAAAAAACTCATTTGTGTACAGATCGTTGGATTGGCTCTCTGCTCAGTCCGCAGGGGCTGGCGCGAGGGCGGACTAGCGATGGTTAGGCGGAGGGGAAAAGTGATCCGAAAACGAATAAAGTCATACTGAACTATTTATTTGGGAAGTATTTTCGGTTACGTGCTTTTCAACCATGAAAATGTGGTGTTTTGTGATTTTATTTATTTATATCAGAATGTAGAGAGGCTAGTGTAACCCCACACATTCCATATCGTCGCGTCGCCGGAAAAGCAAAAGAGCTTGAAAGTTTTGTTTTTGTTTTACAATAACATGCATAAGTCTTCAGTACCTGGTCGGATTTTGAGAAAAAAAAAGTTAACTCGGGTAACTCAATACACTCACTGACTTACCTGAAGCGACCAAAAGCTAAAAAAGTTAAAAGCTTGTGTCGCTTGCGTAAAGCCTTGTCCCAAATGGCAAATATATTCTAGAAATCTGAAGGGTGACAAAAGTCTTCAGAATCAAACCAGTGTGCTGGAGAGATGCAAAAAAACTGTCAAAACTGCATATTTAAATGATTTTCGATTAAAATAACGCTTCAATGTTTATGGCTTTCCAGCGACGGTACAGATATGAGCGAAATATTTACAAAATAAGTATGATTAGCAATACGTCAAATATTGAATAATAAAGTAAAACGCGAAAATATTTAATTGAATTAAATAAAAAGGTATACGTCAAATGATCAGATGTCTGGTTTTGTAAACAAAGATCCTGTAATCGCTACAAAATTCGTTGTTGATCACCCCCGTAAGATATAAATAGGCTTAAGGGTAGTGGGCAACATATAATGGATGGGAGGTGTAAAACGAAATATTCATTTGTAAAAGTGTAAGTAAGAAAAAAGGGTTAATGTTGTCAAAAAACTTCCTTCGTAATCGAAAAAAAATCGGTAATTGCTTGGGTTAATTTATTTTTTATTGTGAATACCGCACAAGAGCCCCAGCTTCTTCCAATCGTCAAGACCCAGTGAGACTATGGCATCATTTCACAATTTTCCAATTTTTATGTTTTTATTAAAGAATAATCTGTAACTTA
Source organism: Drusus annulatus (assembly GCA_022651775.1). NCBI lineage: Eukaryota > Metazoa > Arthropoda > Insecta > Trichoptera > Limnephilidae > Drusus > Drusus annulatus. The sequence goes on along the minus strand of JAGWCC010000160.1, from coordinate 267,518 downwards.
TTAATTTTAGTACAAATTCACAATTTCGTAAAAATCTGACATGTAGGGACGGAGAAAAATGCGGCCACGTCAAGAGAAAAACGCTTCCATTTTCTTAACTATTTTGATAAAATTTCTTAATAATCAATTTTCGTTTTAGTTTTTATGTTAGAATCATTTGTAACTTATCAAATCGATTACATATTTACAATTTTGTAAGAATCCGACACGTAGAGACGGAGAAAAAAGCGCCCATATCAAGAGCAAAACCCTTCCATTTTCTCTACTAATTTGATGAAATTTCTTAATATTCTAATGTCTTATGTTTTTATATTAAAAACACTTTTTACTTATCATTGTGATTACAAAATCACATTTTTGTAAGAATCCGACGCGTAGGGACGGAGAAAGATGCGCCCATGTCAAGAGCAAAAACCTCCGATTTTATTCACTATTTTGATGAATTTTCTTAATATTCCAATTTTGTTTGTTTTTATTTATGAATCATGTTAAGCTTATCAATTTGATGTTAAATTCACAATGTCGTAAGAATTTGACTAGTAAGGATGGAGAAAAATGCGCCGATGTCAAGAGCAAAACCTATTCATTTTTAAACTCATTTTATATGTTTTTATTTAAGAATTCTTTGTATCCTATCAATTAGAATTGTCTTCATATGCCGTTTTCTTACGCTATTATTTAATTCTACAGAAGTATAAATGCTAACAATATGTTTTTTTAATATTTTTCTTTGATTCCTCTTGAATTTGGCCCCGTTAAAAATAGACAGTGAGCATTACACCTACGAGGCGGGTTGGTTATCCTCGTTCATCCGGTTAGTCCACCAGTCCAGGTAACGCCCTGTGACTTTTATTCAGTAAAGATTGTCTACAACCCCTTCTTCGCACTCCCCTTTCAAAAAATTAATATTCCAAAGAAGACAAGGTTGATAGAAGAGCCGAGAGAGTATGCTGTTTACTCAGCGCTCCTGTGGAATGAAAATATTTGCTCTACGTACTTTCAGCGGATTTCTTGGATTCATCTTTGACCCCTCACTCTTGAGATGACCTTTATGAACTTTGTGCTAGCGTATACTCATATTTGTATAAAAATAACTAGCATTTATTTTTTTCTGCTCAGACAGGCATATTAAAAATCAATGGGCCACTTTGCAAGCGATTGCAGTACTGCTTTTTATCGTTTTTGCGATATCTACTTAAGTACACACATTTTTTCCAAATCAAGAAATTCACAATTTTAATTTTCCTATTTCAAAATACTATTTCAGTAATTTTCTGGTTGAATGTCACCATTTAACGTAGAAAATTTCACCTAAATAGCTTCAGTAACGTCAAGTGAATAGGTTAAATAATTTTACGTATTTCTCAGTCCTATTTATTACTATTCTTCGATATTATTTCTTAGCTAACCTTTTGCACACAATAATTCCTAGCTTTAATAATATTTGAATAATTTGTACAGCGCTGTTTTTTGTAAAAAAAAAATCACCTCGAGGGCGCTGTGATGGCACTAACTCATCATCATTTATTTACTAAGTATAGTTCTGGGGCTTAGGACCACAGAGACCTTACTACAAAAATGTCGTGTTTTGAGTTCAGTCCGGTTTTGATAATGCCGGTATCATAATGTTGAGGCTAGCAAGAAATATACTATTTGTAAAAATAAAACATTCCTCCCCTAGTAAATTGAAATCAACCGTCACATATAAACATAAACCATAAAGAAATGATACAATAACACACGATAGATACATATGTTTTAGATTAAAACATAACCAAGTTTCACAACGGAATCTCACGCAGCAGTGAATCGAGTGAGTTGATTGCAAGAATATGCTCGTTGAAGGCTTATACGCGTTAAACCACAGTATTAAGGCATTACAAAACATAACGTTCAAAGCTCTAGCAATACGCAGCAGTGTAACTATTTCTCAACATGTAATGTCATCACCCGCTCTACGAAGGGGTATTGAAGGGTATCCACCACGTTCCGGAATCCGTTTGAAGGGCCAGACGGGTATTGAGGGCCCCTCGACTAGTTTCTTCCTTCATGACTCTTATTTGAGAAGCTTACTATGTAAGAGGCCCTAATTCCCTCTCACGCACGAATTAAACAACAGACGGTTGTTACCAACTTCGTTAAGTACTGGAAACTCAGTGGTCTAAGTTCGGCGTGAGAACAAAGCAGGCGGCACTTGATAAACTCTTTCAGTAAAATGTCCTATTTTTAGCGTAGAAGAACACCTTATTTGAAGCAGTAAAACTGCACAATGCTAAGAGCTATTTGATCGATGTAAGAACTATTTCGTCTGGATTTTATGAATCTACGATACTGTTTTAAGCTCGCGATGCGATGTCCTTTAGGTTCATCAAAAGTTTCAGAACTTTCTAAAAAAATCTCTGCCAAATTCAAATCTCTAGCGGTTTTGAAATAAACTCAACTGGCGTAAGTTTATTGAGCAGTAGATTCTCTAAGTGGTAAGACCACCATTCAGAATCAAAACGTTGCTTGAAATGGCTTTAGCCGTGTTTGGTGACCAGATCTGAAAAGCCAGGTACTTCCAAATCTTTCTCTTCCCCATCTCCTTCATCTCCCCACTATTAACCCAATTACCCCAGTTGGAGTTGCTATAGTATCACTGGCTCTAGACAGTTGGAAGCAGTTGGGACTCTTGTGCAGTATTCACTATTAATATTTTTAAAATACGTATAGCGTTTACATTTGTATCTATAAATAACAACTTAATAATTATAAACTGTCAAATAATTAAAAGGGGTAGGGAAACTTATGCCACGGTCATTGACGTCGAAAATAACCAGGCCTTTTTACAAATCGTTCATAAAACTATCGACATTAACACTTTTACGATCCCACGGCTATGAATTCGAAGAAATAACTTCAACATGTGGTCTAACCGAGTCGCCACCGTGATTTTTAATTAATTTAATTTAAGATGTGTTCTGGTACTTGTACGTTTTTATTCGATATGCAATCTTTCGCTAATAAGGGAAATATTTTAGAAAAGAGCAGCTACATTAGGAAAACATACTTTTTATTACGTATTCAAAAAAATCATTAATTTTTTGGCTTACTATACTTGTATTTACTTTTTATTCTTTGCACGCGTTTAAAACGAAAACTTGAAAATACAAATATTACATTCTTCAAAACTGATGATAGAAATCCACTTTATGCTAGTTTTAAATTACTGTATATTATCTAAGGAATAAATTAATTATCACTGTCGAGCAGTAATAAAACTTCTGAGAGGAAAATGCCAGTCACGAAACAAAAATGATAATTCAGCAGAACTTAATAAGTAGAAAACCACATTCCATGTAAAGCAATGAAATGTAATTTTAAAAAATAAACAATAAAATATCATAAAAAAAAAATAAAAACGTAATTCAATCACTGGTTTCAGCACGGGGACTTCTCTTGGGCAGATTTATAAGTTAAAGTTTCATTTGCTCTTTAGGGTCACCGGCTACAGGCTTTATAATACAACTTGCAATCAAATTGACAATCGAAGAATACTGATAGTCTTATCTTAATTTATATGTGGCACTATCTTATTTGATGGCCTCCGTGGTCGAGTGGTAAGACGCTCGACTCCGAATACAAAGATCGCAGGTTCAAACCCGGGGTGCGCATAACAATATTCTATTTACCGCCTTGGTGAAACACCACCATTCAGAATCGAAACGTTGCGTTGCTTGAAATGGTTTAAGCCGTGTTTGGTGACCAAATCTGAATAGCCTGATACTTCCCAATCTTCCTCTTCCCTATATCCTTTTCCTCTCCACTACCTTCAGCCTCACAGCATACTCCATTTGGGAATGCCATAGTCTCACTAGCTCCAGACGGCTGGGAGCAGTTGGGACTCTTATGCGGGATTCACTATAAAAAATAAATAAAAAATCGCGGTAAGAAACTAACTGACTAACCATCACGCCTTTTTCCCGCAGGGGTAGGCAGAGAAGATAGACTGCCATTTAACTCTGTCTTGGCAAACACCCCTTGCTTCATTCACATTCATATTTCGTCGTATACATACTCTTCTGTTATTCTGACTCTTCACATGACCCGATTCAAGTATTTGATTTACATGATCGTGCCATGTCTTTCTCGGGCGTCCACGACGCCTTCTTCCATTCACTTTCGCATCATATATTCTTTTCACTCTTCTTTCTTCGTTCATTCGCTCTTCATGCCCAAACCATCTAAGCGTCCCATTCTTGATCTTATTCATTACGCTCACATCAGCCTTGCATTCTTTCCGGATATCCACATTTTTAATACGGTCATGCATGGTTTTACCGCACATATGTCTCAAAGATCTAATTTCCACAGCATTCAGTCTACTTTCATCCCTCTTCTGCCAGTTCCATGCCTCACTGCCATACATCAGGGTTGGTATAAGCAAAAACAAAAACTATACTATTCAATAAATAAAAAAGTCGAAAAATTCCCTGGGTAAATTGGAAATATCTCTTGAGAATAAGAAAAGAGGATACATAAAATCTATCCTTTCCAACCCACATGATTTAACCTAGAATGAAATTGCTGAAGGCACTATTTCAGGAAGGGCGCGTAGTTTTTTACTCATCATTATTATTTTATTCCGTCTTTTTTCCTTGATGAATGCATAGTTCTGCATGCTTCTTCTATTTGGATACGATATGAGAATTCAGAACCAATATGTGAGATAATTGTGGAAAGAATGACGTGGACATGAACAGTTTGGAGAACTTGGAGATTTCAAATCGCTTTTATTGATTAGGCCGTACAGCGGATCGTTATATTACAGGTTTGACAAGCAGGAGTTAGAACTTTCGCATTAACCAATTATAATTTTTGTTTTTATGACAATCATTTAGTATTTTGGTGTTTTAGTCAGAACGAAGCATGCAACCGATCATTTTTCAATATAATTTGAAGAAAAAAAAATCACAATTAGTATTTTAATAAAAATAAATAAAACAATTGTCCAAATAAGCGAAGCTAGCAGTCCACAATGGAGCGCTTACACCAACCTTTATGTATGGCGGTGAGGCATGGAACTGGCAGAGGAAGGATAAAAGTAGACTGAATGCTGTAGAAAAGAGATTTCTTAGGCGCATGTGTGGTAACGTATGACCGTGTAAAAAATGTAGAAGTTCGGATATAATGCATGCCTGATCAAAGCGTAATTAATAAGATTAAGAAAAGGGACGCTTATATGGTTTGGGCAAGTAGAGCGAATAAACGAAAAAAGCGTGCGAAAAGAATATATCTGCGTGCGAAAGGAAAAGAGGGATGAGTCAATAAACGCAGATGTTCAGTTGAGACTAAAAACGAAATTGAAGAATTTTGTTTTTGGTATGTAATTACTCATATGTCATTTATGTAACAAAAAACTTTTGTATTTTTTTGAAAGGACACTCAACAACATTTTTCAAAAAATAATAGTACATCATTTTATTTTTCGACTCACTTTTCACTATTTTTTCCTTGGTAGATCTATATCTGAGGAATAACTCTACATACAAAACTCAAAACTGAATTTTATTGACTTATCCCTCTTTTCCTTTCACACATATACAATTCAAAAGTAAATGGAAGAAGAAGTCGGAGACGCCCGTGGAAGACACGGCACGATCAAGTTAATCAAATACTTGAGTCGGGCCATGTCAAGAGTCGCAATAACAGAAGAGTGTATTTGAAACGATGTATGCATGTGAATGAAGCAAGAAATGTGTGCCAAGACAGAGTCGTATGTCGGTCCGTCCTCTCTGCCAGCTTCTTGGGATGGTACGTTAGTTATGTTGTTATTGATAGGTACTTTACATATATTTAGACATTAACACGAAATGGATCGATTCTTATTCTCGTTCGTTTTACAGAAGGTCGACCACTAAACCCAAAATAAATATATTTGGTTACCTATTCCGATAAAAAAAAAGCTGAAGCCAACTCATTTAAAACTTTTCAAGTCTAAAGTCCTAGACAAGCCAATACAATAAAGTATTTGCTAAAGGAAAAAAAAAAATCGGTATTTGAAAATGTTTGATACATTTCAAACGAAATGAAACAAAATGACCTTAACTCGACCACCTAGACTCGCCCACAACATACTATTGCTTTGTCTCTCCTGTGTCATAGCACATCAAAAGATGGTGTAAAATGGTACAACAGAAATATAACGCGCATTCTTTTGAAATAAAGATTAGCCAGAATATTTACAACGCAAATAATTATTTTCACCTCTATAGAAGTAGGTTGTAGTGGATTTATTTTTGTCCCTCTGAAAACTTTTCCAATTTTGCTTGTAAGAATAGTTTCCAGACTAAATACTTATTTGAAGTCTTCCTTGCCTTTTAGATTTGTCACATTTATTCGTAAACGTTAAATTTGAATAAAATAAGTGTTGATAGTCTAGACTCCGCGCAAATAGATTCACGTGCAAAGTAATACGTGCCTTCCTGTCACGTCTTTCAATCATTGTTACCACTGTTTTCCATAAGAAAATATTCTGGCATCTCGTCATCACGTCTATATAACTATTTTTCATAAATGTTCAAAAACGAACCCCTCAAATCGTAGCAAAATTATTTGTTTATACGAATGTAACATGTAACCAGTTATGACCGGTTATTAGCTGGGTGAACATACGCGTCGAATTCCCACCCGGGCGTAGTGGATTTAATCCCTCTGCAAGCTAAGTCCTTCATCATTGAACAAGCAACATCTTCCGCTTATTATGATGCCAGTAGTAGTTTTTCGAATATTGTCAGGTTATTCGTAACCAGGAAAGGTTTGTCTTCCTTAAAAAAAAAAACTATGTAAACAAACGCGTCGGATTCCCACCCGGGCGTTGTGGGTTCAATTTTTCTGCCAGCTAATCTTCCATCATTGGTCTTAGGATGTTTTTGATATTATGATGGTATTAGGAGTTTTCAAATATTTTCAGATTAATCGTAGCTCTTTTTTGTCTTTTTTTTTAATAATAAAATTTAAAAAAAATTAAGGCGTTCAAGTTTATGCCTGTTTCTAGATTTTTTAAAGTATAAATTCGAATAATCTAAATCATGAAAAATATTGAGATATTTATTTGGATGATATAAACATATTTTAATATAACAGTTTATTGATATTATCGATTTCACAGAGATTTATCTGAAAGCTTTGCATGACAGTCAACATCTGTCTAAAAATTAACAGCTCTCTAAGATCAGCCAAACTAATACCTACCTGCACTAAAAGGGTTAAGCAGGTTCGTCAACTATTTTTATTTAATAATAATATTTGGCTGATTTATATAGCGTCGTTTTCATGACAGAATTATCACCTTAAGGGCACTTTACATCATAACTAACGTATTATTAAAACTAAGACCTAATATTAACTTATGCCTTATACTTTTAACTAGCGACTTACCACTAATATATTTATATTAACAAATGTATATAATGGTTGTTGTTCGTGTTGTCGGACCTAGGGTAGAAAAAATAGAGTAAGCCATAGAAAACTAAGTATAGCGCTCGGACTGAGTGATCAAAACTCTAGTGAAGCAAATTGACGTTGCTGTGGGTATGATAATTTAAAAAGATGAGTCTTTTAGTTTTGCCCTGAACTCAGTTGAGCTGTCGATCTTTCGCAAATATGAAGGGAGGTTATTTCAAGCTGTGGGGTCTGCTAAGGCAAAAGTTCGGTATCTGAACTTGGTGTTGGGATTGCGTTTAGATACTGTGAGTCTACCTATGGCCGGTGAAGATGCTGATCGAAGAGTTACAAGTCTCGTATTAGTATCGCTAGGAATTCACAGTTCCGACAAGTAATGCGGTGCCATGTCATGTTTCGCCTTAATAATCATCCAGCATAAATGTTCAATTAGATCCGTTCTGGACATTTAAGCCATTGAAGGTTCTTAAATGTTGCGATATTATTTGTTATCATTATTATTTGTATTATTTACATCGTTATTTGTTTAAAAATCGCTACGCAGATAACAATGCAAATGATGAAATAAAAATAACATGTTATTGCAAGTGGATAGTCGTTCAATATTACAGAAATAACAGTTCCTGTGGTCTACGGTATGTCGTAATGCCAATGGCGGATGAAAATAAATTTTCAACAAACATAATACATACTTTTTGTGGTTAAAAAAATAAAGACAAATATTCCCAAGCTAATCGTAACCTGATCATATTTGAATTCCTTCTACTTTCATCATTATGAGTGAAAATCTTGCTTATGCAATGTCTTACACTTAGCTGACAGAAAAGTAAACCCTGGGTAGGAACCCGACGCATGACGCATGATGCACTCGGCTACTACTAACCGGTCATAATTTATTTTTTTGACGGGGTGATAAAAAATTTGAAATTAAGCATAAAATACGAGCGAGGCGGGTACGACACTGAGTTAAATCTTCAGATTGATTAAATTCTTAATTCTTAATTCTAATTTTGTTTCAAATTATGCGGGTTATCACACTGCTCTGAAATTCGTATTTTTTATAAAAAGCAATTAGGTTCACCTTCATTTTTCATTTCCAATGAGCAGGTACCGAAACAAAATTCCAATACTTTAATGAATCTTTGAAAATTTCAACGATATTAGAATACAAAAGGTGGTTTTAAATTAAGTTTTTAAATTAAATCCACCCCAATTGAGATTTGAAAATAAACATATTTGAAAATCAGTATCAGCGCAGACGGGTCACATTGGAGAAACTGCTGATTACGATTCAACATCGCATTGTTATAAAATGTCGAACCTTTGTGCGTGTAAATATTTTTTATAATGTATTTATGATGCCTAATTATTCTCTGCTCTTATGAGCCTCTTTTAAATGTATTTACTCGTTTGTTACCTTTTAAAATGTCGAAAAATGTATTTTTTGTACTATATATTATTTATTTTTTTATTCCGGTCAAGTAATCTCCAGACTGCAGCTTTAATCTCCTAACATTTTGTTTTAGAGTTAAATAAAACTTGATTATTGTTTTAAAACAATATTCGAGCAGCTATTGTTAAGTTATTACATCGTACTTGTGCACATATTGTGATAAATACTTTTAAGCTTCCTTGTACGAGGGAAGCGTCGCACGTGTTAGAGTGAACGGTGATTTTACGAATTGGTTTAACATCCCGAAAGGTGTTAGACAAGGCTGTGTAATGTCATCGTGGTTTTTCAATCCGTACATGGATAATTGTATGCAAAAATTAAAAGGTGTGGGTTTGGGCGCGAAAATGAAGAATCTGAAAGTATGTTATCTATTATTAACTAATGGTGCGGTGCTAATTTTTGACAGTATGAAAGATCTGCAGTTTTTTTATGTCTAGGATGAACCATGTATATTTGCAGAATGAGTTAATTTATTTATAAATAAACGGAAAAAAGTCCAATTACAAAAATACATATTAAACACGAAATAGAAAAAAGAGTAACAGAGAAGGAATAGCATATACATTAAAATAAATGAAGCGATGAACAAAAATAAGGCAAAATAAACATAAGAGAGAACATTCAAGCCATGGTCTAGTCAAAGTTTTGATACAGTCTTAAAGAATGATGAAAATCATTTAGACTGCTACCAAAAATTTCAAGACCATGGCTTGAGTTAACAAGTCTTGACATTCTGGACATTGGAGAATTATACCCATAATTAGTATTGTAATAATTGAGGAACAGCAATTCATTTTTTTTGAGTCTACGGCAAGGAATGTTGAACTGGATAAGTTGCAACAGAGAAGGTGAGTCAATAAAACAATTAATGATTTTGTAAATGAAAATTAAATCGAAGTCTTTCCTGCGCTTTTCTAATGAAGACATTTTCAATAAAAAATTGTTCGATTTCATCATATGAATAATCGCCTCTTTCTCGCCCTAATCTCCATGCAATACCGCGTAAAAAGCGATGTTGTACTGATTCAATATGATGAATATGAACGGTATAGAAAGGGGACCAAATTACACTAGCATATTTTAGATGAGGGCGAACTAATGAGCAGTAAAGGGTTTTTAGAGTCTTTATATTCTTAAAGTCACATGCAATTCAATTGATGAAGCCAAGAAGTTTTAGTGATTTATTAACTACATTATTAATGTGATCACGAAAAGAAAGATTATAGTCTAGAGTGACACCAAGATCTTTTATAGATCTGACGGTAGATAGGGAGACACTATTTAATTTATAATTGAAGACGATCGGTTTATGAGTTCTATGAAATGACATAATTTTACATTTATGTTTAATTCTAGACAGTTAGTTTTACACCATTCATTAAATGAATCAATATCACTTTGGAGAAGAATGCAGTCGAGAAAAGATTTTATTTTTTAAGGATCTTATTGTCATCTGCAAAAAGCCAAAACCGCGAGGAAGAAAATACTTTGGCAATGTCGTTAATAGATATGTTAAAAAAAGAGGAGCTAGATGGGCACCTTGGGGTACTCCAGACGTTACTTTAATATTAATTGATTCAAAGTTGTTAATTTTGACTCTTTTTGTTGTCTATCATTTAAATAAGATTTGAAGAAAGATAATAAAGGATTTCTAATACCGATAGCATGAAGTTTGGCGATAAGAATTGAGTGATTAACTTTATCAAAGGCTTTAGAAAAGTCAGTGTAGAGAACATCTGCCTGAGAGTTATCTTCCAGAGCGTTAAAAATGGTATTAGTGAAGGAAAGTAAATTTGTTATGGTAGATTTAGCAGATCTAAATCCATGCTGTTCCTCAATCAGAACATTTTTGAATACGGGGGTAATTTTCTTTGTAATGGTGGACTCAAATATTTTTGGAATATGGGATATAATCGATATTGGTCTGTAGTTTTCGATGTTGGACTTGTTACCAGACTTAAAAATAGGCCTAATATATGAAATTTTCCACGAGTCTGGAAATGAGCCAGATGAAAGAGATATGTTAAATAAAATAGAAAGTGGCTTAGATAAGATGTATTTACATTCTTTCAATACAATTTCAGGAATTCCATCAGGGCCAGTACTTGTCTTTCTAGATATGATTTTTTAAGGAATTAAATACATCTAAAAGTGAGATTTGGCAATTATTCAAGTCAACATTTTCTGTATAGTTGTATGAAGGAGTGGTGCACGATTTATTAGAATAAACAGAGGAGAAGTGTTTGGAAAAGAGGTGAACTATGTCAAGTCCGTTTGTGGCATGAGTTTCATTATAATACATACTTGAAGGGATATCATTTTCAGCCCGCTTTTGGGCTACAAATTACCAAAATTGTTTTGGGTTTAGTTGTAATTTTGACTCAGTGATTTTTATGAAGGACTTGTAGCAGTTAGCTGATTTAGCTGGCTTTAGGAAATTCTCTAAGTTATTATTTCTAATTTTGAAACTGTTAATTCGTGGTGGAATTCCATTTTAATGATTTAATAAAACAAATTTGTATATACCAATAAATTAAAAGTAACTTTTACCCTGTAACTATTAAAATCATGCAACAATACTGATGAATATAATTAAAGTAAAATCATTGTTTACTACCCCTAACACTTCCTTAAAAACAGTATATAAGCCGTAGGTTAACCAACACTTGTACTAGTCTGAAGATGGCCGTCATAGGCTGAAACCGGTCCAGTCAAAATAATAAAAGTGGAATAAAGTTACAAATTTGTTTTATTAAATTCTCTAAGATTACTAAATTTTTGATAATGCCTTAAGTTGCCTGAATCTTTAAATAATTTGTGAGTTTTTCTTTTTTTCAAATATCAGCTGCTTCAGTTTCATACTGAACCATTTAGAAAACGAATTTACAGCATCCGTTAAACATTTGTTAAATTTAAGTACAGCATCATTAATATTAGTATTGAAAAAGAAAGGTGACCAATCAAACTGGGCAAGATATCTATTCATTCTGACATAATCGCCATCATTAAATTTGTTGTAATAAGAAACACATGGATTTAAAGAATCAATTTTGAAAAAGTTTGTAACTTTTATAGATAGAGATGGATGGTATTTATCGTTTGGTAACAATGAGTCCGAAGCTTCATTTACAGAGACACTAGGCATACTTGTAAAAATCAAATCGAGACACGAACCCAGAGAATTTATTATATAATTTACTTGGAACATATTCATAAAGGCGAAGAAATTTACAATTGTAGTAGCTTGCAAGGTAAGAGTATCACTAACAGTTTTCACACCTAGGTTTCATAATGATGAATGTTTGTAACTCCAATGTCATGGTGTTTGAAAGAGATAGTACGTGAACAGCGAGCAATATAGTTGTGAATGATGAATATTTGGAGAAAGTGGATGGGTTTGTGTATTTAGAAAGTATGTTTACGAGAGGTGAAACGGCTGATAAGGAGGGTGAATGCAGGGCACTCCATTAATGGGGGACTGAACACTGTTGGCGCTTAATAAACAAAGAAGCAAAGGTAGCAGTACATATTGGGGTGCTTATACCAGTCCTTATGTATGACAGTGAGGCATGGGACTGGAAAGAACAAGGATGAAAGTAGACGAATGCTGTTAAAATAAGATCCCTGAGGCGTATTTGCAGTAAAACTGTGTATGACCGTGTTAAAAAATAGATATCCGAATGGGATGCAAGAATTGGAAAAGATGCTTATATGGTTTGGGCATGTAAAGCGAATAAGCGAAGAAAGGGGTGTGAAAATAATAAATTTATTAATTTAACAGAGATCTCAAAAAACTAGCCGAATGTATTTTTGAAGGTATGGTAAAGCCACCTCTGTCAGCCATAAAAGAAAAATCCTTAAGTCACAGATCACTATGAATATCAATACCCATCCCTTCTGGACCTAGTAGTATATATTCCATAGACTTACTTAAAATTGTACCAGTCTGAAAATGTCCGTCATAAGGTGAAACCGGTCAAGTCTCAAATAAAAAATAATGGAATAAAGTTAAAAAAATATATTATTGAAATCATTAAAATGGAGTTCCACCACGAATTAACAATTTCAAAAATGGAAATAAAAAAATAAACCAAAAACAGTTGTTTACCAAATATATAAGGAGATGAACGAAATAAAAATATTTTAGATACATGCGCAGTATAATAAAGTAAACTAAACATTTATTTACACCCCACATACAGACAAGGTATTATTTATCCGAAGGAGTTATATGAGTACAAACTGAAGTAGTGTGACGGATTATACACGATATAATAACGCAAATAATGTGAGCAATGAAAAAAAAAAGATTAGAAGAGAGGACGCTCTTGTATACATGTTATAAGATATTTGTTGAAATGGCGAGTGTAAAAAAATATTTTATTTAAGATTATGTAGATTGTTATGTACCCGAACGGTCACTCTTGTGCGTATACCGAAAGATACTGACAGAAATCTTTATTTATGTGCATCTAAATATATCTATATGACTCGAAAGTGAATAGAAGAAAAAGTCGGGGACGCCTGAGGAAGACATAGCACGATCAAGTAAACAAAATACTTGAGTCGGGCTATGTGAAGCGTCAGAATAACAGAAGAGCATATATTAGACGATGTATGAATGTAAATAACGCAAGGAGTGTGTACCAAGACAGAATTGTATGGCATTCCGTCCTCTCTGCGTACCCCTGCGGAAAACGATGTGATGATTAGTTAAGTCATTTGGTCGACATTCAAATTCACCAAAATTTATTGATTGCGGCAACATGAAAATTGTCATGATAATATTTTAGGAAAGCTTATCATTTTCTCACGCCGCGTAAAAAGCACGGAAAAGCCATACTTCGTGTCTGCCAAAGATAGAGAAACCATTTTGAGTAGATCAGAAGTAACGCAAAGGCAGTTGACATTTCTGTGAGAATATCCGCATTCATGGAACAAGATTCGCATAAGGAAGGAAGGTAGAATTAAAACATTTATTTAACGGCGTCCGTGATTTGGCGAGAGAAACATTTGTACTTGTAGGTCGCTTAGAAAATAGTTGGGCTCACGATCTGGAGAAAACTTTCAGATTTAAGTTATTATTTTTCTTAAATTAACTCCACACAGGAGGGCCTGAGGGGAAAAATTCCCTCAGGGCCTATGTCATCTTTGAAGATACTGCGTGGAGGATCTTTTTGAGGAAAGGAATGAGTGAAATTGGTCTCCAAGAGGCCCATTTTGTAAAAAAGAGGAAACACAGAGGCCGGCAAATCGTTCCACAGCCGAAATGTTGAACACGAAAAACGAGTCGTAGAAGCGACCCATTCTCATGTATCGAATTTCAACCATGTACAAATGTTGGGCGCGCGTTTGGTTAGTTTTGTTCATCGGAGCATTTTCCATTGTTTCCCCGTAGAACAAAGACAGCATCACTACCTGACGTCTATACTTTGAAGATTGCAATGCGTTTGTTAGGATTGGAGAATCTATCAAACGGACCGCCCGTTTCTGTACAGAGTCAAGGGTTTTGTTCAGGTATTTAGGGACTCCAGACTAGAGGTGGCTACCTAATTCAACAGTGAGCACTAACCACTAATTACTTTCACAAGTGTAGACATTATAGAAGGTTAAATTAACATAGTTAGGAGCTAGGAGAACCGCATTCAAATTTCATTCACACAAATAACAAGAACAATGCTATTTCCTACCGAAATTAGTTGATGGAATTTCCAATTACTTATGTTTGTTTTTCAGTCAAACATTTACTGTCATTGCTTGAATTTTGCATTTTATTTTGTCATGTTGAAATATCACAAAGATGTTACAGAAGCACATTCGATATAACAACAACATTTCAATACAGTCAATATTATTTCTTCACCGACCAGAGCAGAGATGCTGCTGTCACAGAAGAAAGAATATGTCACGTTGTGAGATGGTAAAGAAAATTTAATATTGAGTTTGGTTAGAATAATAAAGTGGTATATTATTAACTCGCTCACAATCACAAATTATACAATACAAGCTTAAAACTATAAAAAATATTACGTTTTATATTCGTGATGTCTATCGTTGTATTTAAAAAAGCTGGCTTGCGTGCGCAGATAAGTTTGACTTTTCGGACAACAGCGCCCTTGAGCCGATTTTCTTCCACGAAAACGCGCTATAAAAATCAGCCAATCACTATTATTATTATTAACATCCTACCGACCTAAAGTTATGAATTTTTGATAACTCAACCGCGATAACCGCAAATTATAATAAAGATTACGTTAGGTCCTTAAATAATTTTACAGACCGCGTGCTCAGTGAAGCCTGATCAGATGTTGTATAGCATTGAAACTCAACGATTTTTTCGGACTACTCGTGAAAATATTATGTGCTATTATTCATAGAGAGCAAATATTTGCTTTATGTGGTTCAATTATTTCCAAACATTATGGAATGTTGTCGGGTGGAAAACATGGAGAAGGTGTAGATAAGAAAACTCTTCGAATCGAGTCACGAAACGTAGCAAAAGCCAACATTTCAATTTTGTCATTTCAGAATACATTTATATGTTAACAGTGATGAGAGTGAGATTGTCATTCTTCAATATTGTGAAACAATTTCTTATAAATAGCGTTCCATTTGTCTTATTTTTGATAAGATGGTAAAGGTCTTCATACATCCACGATTTTGTACCAACGCTTTGCTTTTTTCAGTTTATTGCGTTGAACTTTTGCGACCAGATAATATTTCGCAAGAAATTGAGATGGTCACGTGTCAACGAGCTCGCCATGTCTTTGATGTATTGTTTTTGTAAGATTTCCTCAATTTTTCATAATTCTTAAAAGAGAATTAATTGACAAAATATAATTTGTGAGAATTTTCTAATTTCCCGAGAAGGCAGAAAAAGGCAGATGTGAAATATTTAGTAAGAGAGTAATTTGTTTTTTGTTTCATTTACCGTATCAAAAAAATAATAAACATGACCTCAATGCTGAGATATAATTATCATTTTTTAATGTTAATTTCACAAAATAGCGCCCCGAAATCATATTTCACAAAAAATGTGTAGTAAAAAAACGGTTCTGAAAATGCTGTGGGAAGGGTTATTATTAAGAAATCTTAAAAATAAATACCATTCAGGAGGGAGAAAATCTCAATGTAAACGGTTGTTAAGTCGATCTGCTTAACATTAAAATGTGTAATAAAAAATATCAAATCTAATGCAGTTTCAAAACGTTTCAAAAGGAAATCAACACAGCCTTCCCAGCCGGCAAGTCGTTTCACGAATCAGGTGTTTAACACTAAAACGAGATGATAAAACGTCTTGTTATCATGCATACAAAAACCGAATGTTTGGGAGCGTGTTTGACGTATCTCTCGGTTGTGGGCACCGGTGCCGAAGTGATCTAATAAACTAGTTTTTTGGAGCTCTTTTCATTGAAATACTAGAAGAACACAGAAACACAGTTTGACAACATAGCATATCCGTTCAAGCAATTGTGATTTTTTTAAAGGCAGGGAAACCAACCAGACGGACTTTTCCCTTTTTATCACGAGATGTTTTGCAGTTATCTTGGGTTCTATTGAGGGAGATTTTTGTTCACACGGAATTTTAAAATAAGGGGGACGTCGCAAACTTCTCGTATCACTCCATGGTGTGTTGGTATCACCACTAAACCAAAATCAAAAAGTAGTGGGTTAATTCCGAACCTTCAAAATTTATCACCACGACTTATTTTTGAATTAACTCGCAATTCGGTACCACAAGACGCAAAAAGTGTCCAACTGTTAAAAATAATTGTTAACCCAAGTTTTACAAACGAAATGAAGAGTTTTTCAAAGTTGACAAATGCTAGATTTTGGGATTGAACTAATTATGCCTACGAGTTGAAATATAAATGTTTGAAAGAAAGTTAATCTTATCCGTCTACTTGTAACTTCTACAAATTTCATGATATTACAGATTCACGTTGAAAATGTAAAAAAAAGTCTTGGAAAAGTTCTAAAAATTCCACAATACTTCCTTACGGTGATTTTGTGATAAAACCACATCGTTTGTATTAAATAAAGATTAAGACTTCTAGCGAATAAACTTTGAAAAAACAAACGCCAAAGTTTTCGAGGAATACGTCGGAACTGAAAGTTTTAGAGATACCTCAGCGGTTAGAGTACACGTACGTCCAGATAGTGAAAGTTTCCGAGTTCAATTTCCGGACGCCGTAGAATATATTTACGTTTGTGTTTTTATAATACATTGATTAGAACATGACTTTTTTCAAAATGAAAAGGGATTTTTTGTTAGAGTTTTAAATTTGTTAGCACTCTCTGTAATTTGAACACGAACCACACAAACAATATTGAAAAGGGTTTGGAGAGAATTGTGGGTGTTGAAGGTTAAATATTATTTGGGAGAGGTTTGAACGAAAATCGCTCACTCTCCATATAATTGGCATGTGCCATTCACAGGGTCAATTTGTTTCGAATACATTTTAATAGATTTTCTGAATATTCCTGACATGGCAATATGTAAAGTAAGGGACTGACCTTCTCAGTGTCGACATTATTCAAACGGACCAAAAAAAAGTATGTTGGTCTGTACAATTGATAAAACCACAATTACATACAGTCGTTTAAAGC
Source organism: Drusus annulatus (assembly GCA_022651775.1). Taxonomy (NCBI): domain Eukaryota; kingdom Metazoa; phylum Arthropoda; class Insecta; order Trichoptera; family Limnephilidae; genus Drusus; species Drusus annulatus. Next base: position 250,012 of record JAGWCC010000160.1, on the reverse strand, counting down.
ACGTATCAATCATTTATAAAGAATATAAAGCACCATAAGATATAAAACATATGTTTAAAAAGAAAGAACTGAAAGAGAAAAGCTGAAATGCTTGAGCTAAATAAACTGATTAAAATAAATTCCGATTGAATATTCCACTCATCAACTCGTTTTAATTATTAATTTTAAAGTGCGTAGATTTTTTTCTTTCAACTTTTCCAACGGTATATAATTTCAAAAGATTTAAAAAAGTTGGCTGAATGCCTTCTCGCTTAGGACTTCAGGTGAAATTTCTATTTTTATGCGCTCCAACCAGTGGCACCATGAAATACTAATGCCAGAAAAATTTTGCGATGCATCGATTCAATCGTGGGAATCTTTATTATCCTGGAAAGGTGAAATTTTTTAAATTTCCCAGATTTTGTTCCCGTATTTTTTATTAAAGGGTGCGCTGAGTTTCTTAAAAAACCATTATGTTTTATTTTTAACTTAGCTGTTAGTACTTCCACTTTTCCAGAATTATGGAAAGTTTCCAAAATTTGCCCTATTTTTAAGAATGGCTCCAAAAAATCTATTGAAAATTATAGACCAGTTGCCATACTATCCGCTCCTGCTAAATTATTTGAATAATTAATTTATAAACTTTGTACCCGACGTGATCAGGTACACAAATAAACTGTATAGGGGGCGGTCCCAATCTGTGAGGTGCTCCAAGGGGTCGTCTCGTTGTAAGGGAGGCGACGGGTTCAGCTTGTAGGGCCTCGGCTTTCAAGTGAAGATGCTGCGGGTCTGGTCCAGAGAGAGGTGTAGTCAGGCGGTCCAGGGGGGCAGGCGATGGTCAATGAAAAGTCAGGAGTCAAGTTGAAGGCGATGTCAGGGCGAAGAGAAGTCAAGATGAAGTGATGCTGGCGGAGGATGCTTGTGATCTGCCTTCCTCTGGTTTTTGCGCAATTAATATTGCGCTCCAGAGCGCGACCACGGATTTGGGAGATTTGTATGGGGGAATTTTCTTTCCCCTTTCTCTCTCTTTTCCGGGTCGTTGGCATTTTGTGGGATAGATTTTAGCAATCTATCCCCTTCTCCTTTCCACCAGCTTTCACCTCAACTTTATTTCGCCCCTCTATCATTTTTATTACGTTCACAAATACATATCAAAAATACAATTTACAAATAATGCCCGGTTTTTGGGGCTAAAACTCTTAATAACTAACTTATACTAACATTTACATACATAATAACATGACAATTGTGTAGCTGGGGGCCGAGTTATCACCCCGGTATATTTTATTTGGCCGGGTGATTAACCTGGCCCCCGTGAAAGGGTTTAACAAATCATTTTTTCTCCGGGACTTCCGCTCGCGCGAGAATCGTTATTCCTTCACGTCATTCGGGCTTATCAAGCCGGGAGAAATATACATTACAATGATTAACATTTCTAAATAATATACAATAATCTTAATGCTACACATTTATCGTGGACCATGTACGTCCGACACACTCCCCTCATGGAGCTTCGCTACATTCCCCCTTCGGGAGGCGTACTGCGTCTACGTACGGCGGTGTCCCTGGCGGCCGGTCTCTGGGCCGCGGGGTGTTTGCCGCGAGTGACCTCTGGGGGTTGAATGCTCCTGAGGCGGCGATCTCTCAGCCGTCAGTCAGTGGGTCGGTTCGTCGGCCGAATACTCCTGGGGGCGGCAATCTCAGCCGCTTAGCCAGCGAGTCAGCTTCTATGGTCCGGATGCTCCTGGGGGCGGCAATCTCTCAGCCGCTTAGCCAGCGAGTCAGCTTCTGTGGTCCGGATGCTCCTGGGGGCGGCAATCTCTCAGCCGTTTAGCCAGCGAGTCGGACAGAAGGTGGGCCGGATACTCCTGGGGACGGCAATCTCTCAGCCGCTTGCCAGCGAGTCAGCTTCTGGTGGTCCGGATGCTCCTGGGGGCGGCAATCTCTCAGCCGTTTAGCCAGCGAGTCGGCCAGAAGGTGGGCCGGATGCTCCTGGCGGGCGGCAATCTCAGCCGCTTAGCCAGCGAGTCGGCCAGAAGGTGGGCCGGATGCTCCTGGCGGGCGGCAATCTCAGCCGCTTAGCCAGCGAGTCGGCCAGAAGGTGGGCCGGATGCTCCTGGGGACGGCAATCTCTCAGCCGTTTAGCCAGCGAGTCGGCCAGAAGCCAGACGTTGATTTTCCTCCGACGGGCGCTTCGTAAAATGTGGAGAAGTTGTCATCTCCGTCGGAGGTTGCTGGAGCTCTCTCTTGTCCAGCAATTTTTATGCCAGACTTTGTTGAAGGCGGCTCGTGAGCCGTACCGAGTCCTGAGGAGCGTTTTCTGCGTACGCTCGTGACTCCCCCTCATCGGGAATCGCCTCTAGGCCTGACTCGGTTTGTGGGAGATTGAAACAATCTCCCGGTTCGTACGCCAATGCTCGGGCTCTCTTTCTTTGGTTGGCGCCGGCCGTGTCTGCGTGTAGGTATTTATTATCACACTTTTCGCCTCCGTCCGCAAGGGGGGCGCGGGGAAGCGGGGCCGAGCCTTCGTTCGCTTTGCTAGGCCGCCGCTGTCTTGCCATTTCGTGACTAGACACTGAGCCGGGCGGAAGCCGCTGTCTCGTCATTGCGGGCCGGACCTGCGAGAGCCGAAGCGATGGCCGCGGGGAAGCGGGGGCGAGCTCTGCTTGCTCTACTCGGCCGGCGCGTCATTTTGCTTGGTGACAGTCTGCCGGGCGGTGGGGTGCGGGGAAGCGGGCCGGGGGTAGCACTTGTATTGCCGTGCCATATCGGTAGCAGCCGTGGTTTCACCCGCCGGCTACCGCTTGTGGTTTGTCCCGTAGCAGTACTCGGGCTGGGCTGAGTCGTCGGCGGGGCGTCATTCTGCGTCTGCAAGGCCCCGTTCGCTCGTAAACCATGCTTAGAGGCCGCACTGTAATATGCGGCGGTTCTCTGCGCCGCCACTGGAGTCCCGTTGTCTGTCGGCGGGCTGCTCGTCGGGGCGGCGGTCTGGGTTGGCTGCCTCAGAGGCGCCATTGTGTCCGCCGATTGCACGCCGCTTGTTTGAAAGGCGCAATCTGTCGCGGTTTCCGCCGATTGCCCGCCGCTCGCTTGATTGGCGCAATCTGTCGCGGTTTTCTCCGGGCTGTAGGATGCTCCGGATGCCCCCGCAGCTTGGTCCGTTTCTGTGGGCTCTCCGCTTCGAGGCGGGGGCCCGGGGGCTGCGGGGTTGACTGCCTCAGTGCAAGTCACGATGTCCGCCGATTGCACGCCGTTTGTTTGAAAGGCGCAATCTGTCGCGGTTTCCGCCGATTGCCCGCCGCTCGCTTGATTGGCGCAATCTGTCGCGGTATTCTCCGGGCAATAGGGTGCTCCCGGATGCCCCCCGCAGCTTGGTCCGTTTCTGTGGGCTCTCCGTCTTGTGGCGGTGGGCCGCGGGCTGCAGAGGTGTGTATAAGGGAGTCTCAGCGCCGAGATCAGATCTGCTGTCCGCTGAGCCTCTTCCTCCTTCATGCGCTTCATGCGCCGTCTTACCGACCGCAGCTCTCGCCGCAATTGTCGGACGGTGTCCTCAATCGAAGCCTCGCTTCCTGACGAGGCTTCATCAGCTGAGGGGTGGACTTCCAGATTGTAAGGCTGACGTCCTTGTGGTCCATTCAGCAGCTTGGGCAGGGGCGCGGGCTCGTGCGGCGCGGGCTGCTGTGCTGCTGGTAGGGTTTTCCAGGTCTCCGAGTCGTCCCGAAGGATCCTGGAATCCGGGGCGCTATTCCGGCCGCCCCGGTTGTGAGATCATCCTGGCCAGGCGTTGACGTTCCGTCTGACGTGCTCTTCCCAGAGCGTAGGAAGGCGCCATCCTTGGCGCTGCTTCACAGATGGATCCGGCTCGTTAAGGACCAACTTATGTACCCGACGTGATCAGGTACACAAATAAACTGTATAGGGGGCGGTCCCAATCTGTGAGGTGCTCCAAGGGGTCGTCTCGTTGTAAGGGAGGCGACGGGTTCAGCTTGTAGGGCCTCGGCTTTCAAGTGAAGATGCTGCGGGTCTGGTCCAGAGAGAGGTGTAGTCAGGCGGTCCAGGGGGGCAGGCGATGGTCAATGAAAAGTCAGGAGTCAAGTTGAAGGCGATGTCAGGGCGAAGAGAAGTCAAGATGAAGTGATGCTGGCGGAGGATGCTTGTGATCTGCCTTCCTTCTGGTTTTTGCGCAATTAATATTGCGCTCCAGAGCGCGACCACGGATTTGGGAGATTTGTATGGGGGAATTTTCTTTTTCCCCTTCTCTCTCTCTTCCGGGTCGTTGGCAATTTTGTGGGATAGATTTTAGCAATCTATCCCTTCTCCTTTCCACCAGCTTTCACCTCAACTTTATTTCGCCCCTCTATCATTTTTATTACGTTCACAAATACATATCAAAAATACAATTTACAAATAATGCCCGGTTTTTGGGGCTAAAACTCTTAATAACTAACTTATACTAACATTTACATACATAATAACATGACAATTGTGTAGCTGGGGGCCGAGTTATCACCCCGGTATATTTTATTTGGCCGGGTGATTAACCTGGCCCCCGTGAAAGGGTTTAACAAATCATTTTTTCTCCGGGACCCGCTCGCGCGAGAATCGTTAGGTCGGCCGGGATCGGGCGCGCTACGCGCCCGTCATCCCGCTGGTTGCTGCCTCAGTCTCGCCGACCGAGCCCAAAGGGCTGATTCCTTCACGTCATTCGGGCTTATCAAGCCGGGAGAAATATACATTACAATGATTAACATTTCTAAATAATATACAATAATCTTAATGCTACACATTTATCGTGGACCATGTACGTCCGACACAAACTTATTTTGCCTCAAATTGACGCGTACATTATACCTGAACAGCATGGTTTCAGAAGAGGAAGATCCACTGAAACCAATCTGATGGTATTCACTGATTATGTTGCTAGATCCTTAGACAGTGGATACCAAGTAGACTGTTCATATAACGATTTTTCCAAAGCTTTCGATACCGTGAATCATGATATCTTGCTCGCCAAACTTGCCCAAATAGGCTTCTCCTTTCATATGCTTCAATTTTTCAGAAGTTACCTCGAAAACAGAAAACAATTTGTCACACACGGAATCTTCCAATCCGCTGAGTTTTTTGTTCTTTCTGGTGTTCCCCAAGGGTCAATCTTAGGTCCACTTCTCTTTTCTATTTTTATTAATGATATTGCCGAAGTCATCCGTTTTCTCGCTTTCTCCTTTTTTTGCAGATGACCTTAAAATATTTCTACAAATAAGAAGTATTAAGGATTGCCTGCTTCTTTCAAGCTGACGTCGATAACATTTTGAATGGAGTCGACAAAACCAGCTTCATTTCAATATCTCGAAATGTGTAGTCTTTTTCTTTACCAGAGCATTTAGTCTCACCTACCACAGGTACACTATGCTCGATCATAATCTCAAACGCGTTTCCACTATAAAGGATCTTGGGATTGTGTACGAAAGTAAGCTTGCATTTCGTGTTCATATCGAAGGTGTGCCAGTCGGCATTGAAAATGTTAGGGTTTGTTCTCAGAACCGTCAGAGTTTTTAGGGATACCCGAACTCTGGAGAACACTCTATTTCTTTTGGTCCGCAGTAGGCTGGAGAGTGGTTCAATTATTTGGAACTCATGAGGTGGGGTACTCTCTCATCTTGGAGAGGGTCCAGAAAAAAGTTCCTGAGATTTTTATACATGAGGGAGTACGGCCACTACCCGTGGCTCTACCCAACGAACTTTCTCCTGGGCACGCCTCGGACTCTCAAATTTCACAGCTCAGGAGAGAGGGTATGCCGCCACTCACTCTTCAGACTGCTGCGGGCTATATTGTAAACCCTGCTATTTTTGGAGCGCGTAAGTCTCTATGTTCCTGATGACTATCTAAGACAGCGTCTTCATAGATTATTCTATCTTCCTGCCTGTAGGACCAACCTGCCAATGGTTCTGCCGGTGGGGAAGTATTTTGCTCCTGAACAAAATCTCTTCCGATATCGATTTATTTTCATGTCAGTGAGGAGAGATTCAGAAGTGAAATCCTATTTATTCCCGGAAAGAGTTTTCCCCATTGACCTGATCATCACCACTGCCTGAAATTTTATTTTTTTGAAATTTTATTTTTTGTTACTATAATTTGTATTTATTTTGTAAAAATAACTTTATTTTTATATGCATTAAATTCAAAAAATTTGTAATGTATAAGAAATTTAATAAAAAATATTATTATTATTATTATTATTAAAATATGAAAAGACTTTATTAATAGAATTTGAAATAAAAGTAACTTTTTGGACACCACTTTATTGAATACATATACCAACCGGTTTTTGGCTCTACCTGAACCTTCTTCAGGGGTTAAAAACAAATACATATTATATATTTTGTTCAACCCTGAAGAAGGCCCCTGTTCTGAAAACCGGTTGGTATATTTATCGATAAAGTGGTGTCAATTACAAAGTAACTTTTATTTAAAAAATTTATGTATTCTAAAAGTGAGTGCTTCATGTCAAACTTTTTTAATTAATCAAAACATTCAATTAATTTTGAATTTGCTTGTGTAAAATAATGCATACTATTATAATATAAAAAAAAATAGTTTGTAACTTTTTTTCAACTTTCCAACGGTATATAATTTCAAAAAAGATTTAAAAAGTTGGCTGAATGCCTTCTCGCTTAGGACTTCAGGTGAAATTTCTATTTTATGCGCTCCAACCAGTGGCACCATGAAAATACTAATGCCAGAAAAAATTTTGCGATGCATCGATTCAATCGTGGGGAATCTTTATTATCCTGGAAAGGTGAAATTTTTTTAAATTTCCCAGATTTTGTTCCCCGTATTTTTATTAAAGGGTGCGCTGAGTTTCTTAAAAAACCATTATGTTTTATTTTTTAACTTAGCTGTTAGTACTTCCACTTTTCCAGAATTATGGAAAGTTTCCAAAATTTGCCCTATTTTTAAGAATGGCTCCAAAAAAATCTATTGAAAATTATAGACCAGTTGCCATACTATCCGCTCCTGCTAAATTATTTGAATAATTAATTTATAAACTTTGTACCCGACGTGATCCAGGTACACAAATAAACTGTATAGGGGCGGTCCCAATCTGTGAGGGTGCTCCAAGGGGTCGTCTCGTTGTAAGGAGGCGACGGGTTCAGCTTGTGGGGGCCTCGGCTTTCAAGTGAAGATGCTGCGGGTCTGGTCCAGAGGAGGTGTAGTCAGGCGGTCCAGGGGGGCAGGCGATGGTCAATGAAAAAGTCAGGAGTCAAGTTGAAGGCGATGTCAGGGCGAAGAGAAGTCAAGATGAAGTGATGCTGGCGGAGGATGCTTGTGATCTGCCTTCCTGGTTTTTTGCGCAATTAATATTGCCCAGAGCGCGACACCACGGATTTGGGAGATTTGTATGGGGGAATTTTCTTTCCCCCTTTTCTCTCTCTTCCGGGTCGTTGGCATTTTGTGGGATAGATTTTAGCAATCTATCCCCTTCTCCCTTTCCACCAGCTTTCACCTCAACTTTATTTCGCCCCTCTATCATTTTTATTACGTTCACAAATACATATCAAAAATACAATTTACAAATAATGCCCGGTTTTGGGGCTAAACTCTTAATAACTAACTTTATACTAACATTTACATACATAATAACATGACAATTGTGTAGCTGGGGGGGCCGAGTTATCACCCGGTATATTTTATTTGGCCGGGTGATTAACCTGGCCCCCCGTGAAAGGGTTTAACAAATCATTTTTCTCCGGGACCCGCTCGCGCGAGAATCGTTAGGTCGGCCGGGATCGGGCGCTACGCGCCCGTCATCCCGCTGATTGCTGCCTCCCGTCTCTCGCCGACCGAGCCCAAAGGGCTGATTCCTTCACGTCATTCGGGCTTATCGAAGCCGGGAGAAATATGCATTACAATGATTAACATTTCTAAATAATATACAATAATCTTAATGCTACACATTTATCGTGGACCATGTACGTCCGACACACTCCCCTCATGGAGCTTCGCTACATTCCCCTTCGGGAGGCGTACTGCGTCTACGTACGGCGGTGTCCCTGGCGGCCGGTCTCTCTGGGCCGCGGGGTGTTTGCCGCGAGTGACCTCTGGGGGTTGAATGCTCCTGAGGCGGCGATCTCTCAGCCGTCAGTCAGTGGGTCGGCTCCTGGTCGGCCAGAATACTCCTGGGGGGCGGCAATCTCTCAGCCGCTTAGCCAGCGAGTCAGCTTCTATGGTCCGGATGCTCCTGGGGGGCGGCAATCTCTCAGCCGCTTAGCCAGCGAGTCAGCTTCTGTGGTCCGGATGCTCCTGGGGGGCGGCAATCTCTCAGCCGTTTAGCCAGCGAGTCGGTCAGAAGGTGGGCCGGATACTCCTGGGGACGGCAATCTCTCAGCCCGCTTGCCAGCGAGTCAGCTTCTGGTGGTCCGGATGCTCCCTGGGGGCGGCAATCTCTCTCAACCGTTTAGCCAGCGAGTCGGCCAGAAGGTGGGCCGGATGCTCCTGGCGGGCGGCAATCTCGCCGCTTAGCCAGCGAGTCGGCCAGAAGGTGGGCCGGATGCTCCTGGCGGGCGGCAATCTCAACCGCTTAGCCAGCGAGTCGGCCAGAAGGTGGGCCGGATGCTCCTGGGGGGACGGCAATCTCTCAACCGTTTAGCCAGCGAGTCGGCCAGAAGGTGGGTCGGTGATTTGACCGCTGGTGGGCCGGCGATTCATCAGCCGGCAAGCGTCAGCCGGCGATTTATCAACCGGCAATAGTTTTGTGCGACTGCCTCCGAGCGAGTCGCGTTTGCCAGGCCTCCGAGGGCGCTGGCGGGGGGTGAATGGTCCAGACGTTGATTTTCCTCCGACGGGCGCTTCGTAAAATGTGGAGAAGTTGTCATCTCCGTCGGAGGTTGCTGGAGCTCTTGTCCAGCAATTTTTATGCCAGACTTTGTTGAAGGCGGCTCGAGTCCGAGAGGGCGTTTTCTGCGTACGCTCTGTGACTCCCCCTCATCGGGAATCGCCTCTAGGCCTGACTCGGTTTGTGGGAGATTGAAAACAATCTCCCGGTTCGTACGCCAATGCTCGGGCTCTCTTTTTTTTTTTTTTTTTTCTTTGGTTGGCGCCGGCCGTGTCTTGCGTGTAGGTATTTATTATCACACTTTTCGCCTCCGTCCGCCAAGGGGGGCGGCGGGGCCGAGCCTTCGTTCGTTTTGCTAGGCCGCCGCTGTCTTGCCATTTCGTGACTAGACACTGAGCCGGGCGGGAGCTTTAATGTCTCATCATTGCGGGCCGGACCTGCGAGCCGGAAGGATGGCCGCCGCGGGGAAGCGGGGGCGAGCTCTTGCTTGCTCTACTCGGCCGGCGCTGTTTCGTCGACTGCTTGGTGACAGTCTGCCGGGCGGTGGGGGCGGGGAAGCGGGCCGGGGGTAGCACTTGTATTGCCGTGCCATATCGGTAGCAGCCGTGGTTTCACCCGCCGGCTACCGCTTGTGGTTTGTCCCATAGCAGTACTCGGGCTGGGCTGAGTCGTCGGCGGGGCGTCATTCTGCTGCGTCTGCAAGGCCCCGTTCGCTCGTAAACCATGCTTAGAGGCCGCACTGTAATATGCGGCAGTTCTCTGCGCCGCCACTGGAGTCCCGTTGTCTGTCGGCGGGCTGCTCGTCGGGGCGGCAGTCTGGGTTGGCTGCCTCAGAGGCGCCATTGTGTCCGCCGATTGCACCGCTTGTTTGAAAGGCGCAATCTGTCGCGGTTTCGCCGATTGCCCGCCGCTCGCTTGATTGGCGCAATCTGTCGCGTTTTCTCCGGGCTAGGATGCTCGGATGCCCCCGCAGCTTGGTCCGTTTCTGTGGGCTCTCCCGCTTCGAGGCGGGGGGCCGGGGGCTGCTGGTTGACTGCTGCCTCAGTGCAAAGTCACGATGTCCGCCGATTGCACGCCGTTTGTTTGAAAGGCGCAATCTGTCGCGGTTTCCGCCGATTGCCATACCGCTCGCTTGATTGGCGCAATCTGTCGCGTATTCTCCGGGCAATAGGGTGCTCGGATGCCCCGCAGCTTGGTCCGTTTCTGTGCTCTCCGTCTTGTGGCGGTGGGCCGCGGGCTGCAGGGTGTATAAGGGAGTCTCAGCGCCGAGATCAGATCTGCTGTCCGCTGAGGCCTCTTCCTCCTTCATGCGCTTCATGCGCCGTCTTACCGACCGCAGCTCTCGCCGCAATTGTCGGACGGTGTCCCTCAATCGAAGCCTCGCTTCCTGACGAGGCTTCATCAGCTGAGGGGTGGACTTCAGATTGTAAGGCTGACGTCCTTGTGGTCCATTCAGCAGCGAGCAGGGGCGCAGGCTCGTGCGGCGCGGAGCTGCTGCTGTGCTGCTGGTAGGGTTTTCCAGGTCTCCGAGTCGTCCCGAAGGATCCTGGAATCCGGGGCGCTATTCCGGCCGCCCCGGTTGTGAGATCATCCCTGGCCAGGCGTTGACGTTCCGTCTGACGTGCTCTTCCCAGAGCGTAGGGAGAGGCGCCATCCTTGGCGCTGCTTCACGAATGGATCCGGCTCGTTGGGACCAACTTATGTACCCGACGTGATCCGGGTACACAAATAAACTGTATAAGGGGCGGTCCCAATCTGTGAGGTGCTCCAAGGGGGTCGTCTCGTTGTAAGGGGAGGCGACAGGTTCAGCTTTTGTAGGGCCTCGGCTTTCAAGTGAAGATGCTGCGGGTCTGGTCAGAGAGGGGTGTAGTCAGGCGGTCCAGGGGGCAGGCGATGGTCAATGAAAGTCAGGAGTCAAGTTGAGAAGGCGATGTCAGGGGCGAAGAGAAGTCAAGATGAAGTGATGCTGGCGGAGGATGCTTGTGATCTGCCTTCCTTTCTGGTTTTTGCGCAATTAATATTGCGCTCCAGAGCGCGACCACGGATTTGGGAGATTTGTATGGGGAATTTTTTCCCCCTTTCTCTCTCTTTCCGGGTCGCTGGCAATTTTGTGGGATAGATTTTAGCAATCTATCCCTTCTCCTTTCCACCAGCTTTCACCTCAACTTTATTTCGCCCCCTCTATCATTTTTATTACGTTCACAAATACATATCAAAAATACAATTTACAAATAATGCCCGGTTTTTTTTTTGGGGCTAAAACTCTTAATAACTAACTTATACTAACATTTACATACATAATAACATGACAATTGTTGGCTGGGGGCCGAGTTATCACCCCGGTATATTTTATTTGGCCGGGTGATTAACCTGGCCCCCAGAAAAAGGTTTAACAAATTTTTCTCCGGGACCCGCTCGCGCGAGAATCGTTAGGTCGGCCGGGATCGGGCGCTACGCGCCCGTCATCCCGCTGGTTGCTGCCTCAGTCTCGCCGACCGAGCCCAAAGGGCTGATTCCTTCACGTCATTCGGGCTTATCAAGCCGGGAGAAATATACATTACAATGATTAACATTTCTAAATAATATACAATAATCTTAATGCTACACATTTATCGTGGACCATGTACGTCCGACACAAACTTATTTTGCCTCAAATTGACGCGTACATTATACCTGAACAGCATGGTTTCAAGAGGAAGATCCACTGAAACCAATCTGAGGCTAGTATTCACTGATTATGTTGCTGAGAGATCCTTGAGACAGTGGATACCAAGTAGACTGTTCATATAACGATTTTTCCAAAGCTTTGTTACCGTGAATCATGATATCTTGCTCGCCAAACTTGCCCAAATAGGCTTCTCCTTTCATATGCTTCAATTTTTCAGAAGTTACCTCGAAAACAGAAAACAATTTGTCACACACGGAATCTTCCAATCCGCTGAGTTTTTGTTCTTTCTGGTGTTCCCCCAAGGGTCAATCTTAGGTCCACTCTCTTTCTATTTTTATTAATGATATTGCCGAAGTCATCCGTTTTCTCGCTTTCTCCTTTTTTGCAGATGACCTTAAAATATTTCTACAAATAAAAGTATTAAGGATTGCCTGCTTCTTCAAGCTGACGTCGATAACATTTCTGAATGGAGTCGACAAAACCAGCTTCATTTCAATATCTCGAAATGTGTAGTCTTTTTCTTTTACCAGAGCATTTAGTCTCACCTACCACAGGTACACTATGCTCGATCATAATCTCAAACGCGTTTCCACTATAAAGGATCTTGGGATTGTGTACGAAAGTAAGCTTGCATTTCGTGTTCATATCGAAGGGTGTGCCAGTCGGCATTGAAAATGTTAGGGTTTTGTTCTCAGAACCGTCAGAGTTTTTAGGGATACCCGAACTCTGAGAACACTCTATTTCTCTTTGGTCCGCAGTAGGCTGGAGAGTGGTTCAATTATTTGGAATCCTCATGAGGTGGGGGTACTCTCTCATCTTGGAGAGGGTCCAGAAAAAGTTCCTGAGATTTTTTATACATGAGGGAGTACGGCCACTACCCGTGGCTCTACCCAACGAACTTTCTCCTGGGCACGCTCGGACTTCACTCCCATACAGCTCAGGAGAGAGGGTATGCCGCCACTCACTTCTTCAGACTGCTGCGGGGCTATATTGTAAACCCTGCTATTTTTGGAGCGCGTAAGTCTCTATGTTCCTGATGACTATCTAAGACAGCGTCTTCATAGATTATTCTATCTTCCTGCCTGTGGACCAACCTGCCAATGGTTCTGCCGGTGGGGAGAAGTATTTGCTCCTGAACAAAATCTCTTCCGATATCGACTTATTTCATGTCAGTGAGGAGAGATTCAGAAGTGAAATCCTATTGATTCTTGAAAGAGTTTCTCTCATTGACCTGATCATCACCACTGCCTGAAATTTTATTTTTTTTTTTTGAAATTTTATTTTTTGTTACTATAATTTTGTATTTATTTTGTAAAAAAAATAACTTATTTCTTATATGCATTAAATTCAAAAATTTGTAATGTATAAGAAATTTAATAAAAATATTATTATTATTATTATTATTAAAATATGAAAGACTTTATTAATTAAATTTGAAATAAAAGTAACTTTTTGTGACACCACTTTATTAGATACATATACCAACCGGTTTTGGCTCTACCTGAACCTTCTTCAGGGGTTAAACAAATACGTATTATATATATTTGTTCAACCCTGAAGAAGGTCTAAAGAGCCGAAACCGGCTGGTATATTTACTTGATAAAGTGGTGTCAATACAAAGCAACTTTTATTTAAAATTTAATTATGTGTTACCACAAAGTGAGTGCTTCATGTCAAACTTTTTTAATTAATCAAAACATTCAATTTATTTGAATTTGCTTGTGTAAAATAATGCATACTATTATAACATAAAAAAATAGTTTGTAACATATCTGTTTTCACGATCTACCGATAAAGCTCAAGCCAAGCTAACTTTAGCTTAACACTCTTGTTCCGAATGAGAGTTCCAACGTAACGAGCGAGTTTTTTGTGCGATATCTCAGATAAAAGATTACTGAAATATGATGAATATACTTCTCTGTAAGAATTACCAAGTAAAAAATACCTAAGATGATGTCATTGTAACGGTTAAATAAGCGAGGTAAAATTGATCTTACGTTTGTTTTTTACTTTCAGGTATGCACGGAAAGGTTAACGACTATAATTTCACTGCCCTAATTTTTTTTAATGTTTAAAGCACACTAAATACCACGGGCGCTTTATTTATAGCCAGAATCTTACAGGAGCATCGAAATAGTACGAATAACACTTCGCTTTCATTAACATGCTCCAAACACGCGATAAATACAGATAATTATTCCGCGTTTCTGTTTTATGGATTCTGTTATCAAAATACAGCGGAAACCGGTTATAACGTGTATATATTTGAAGAATGTTTCTAGGGAATCTACGAAATAAAATCTTAGCTTTCGAAATTATTTAAGCGCGAATATCTAATGGCACACACATTAAATACAAAAAACGGAAAGCCTCCAGAAAGACATTGAATGGTAAAGTGAAATAAGAAATTCAATAAGGATATTGAAATATTACATATGACTTTGAATGAAATAATAAATTGAGGTATTCTTATCTCCCCTTCTTTCAGCCTAAAAATACACTCTAATTGGGATTGCATTATTCCTACTGACCCCAGACCTTGGAATAACAATGTATGGAGAGAGAGCAAATTATTTTTATCCAACCTATACAAACTTGCGATAAATCACTTTCTCCGGGTTTTTACGTGAGAGAGAAAGAGACAACAAATATAATACACCGCTTTTATGTACTGTCGCGTTGATCTTCGGCTCCTGCGTCACCGCGAGACTCCGCCCACATTTTTTTTAATGCCACTAAGCTTGACACAACTAAACGGTTTTTTTTAGATTATATGCTATATTTTTGTTGACAACAATACTATGAAAAAGTGGTCATACGAATAAACAAAAACATTATGTCGATATGTGCTATGAATGGATGTATAAATACCCTAGCCTTAGTCTTAGCCACGCCCAGGTCCACCGAGTGCGGTAAAAATCATCAAAAACTTACTACACTGCCTTGGATAGATACCACTCTATATACTCTAAGACCCAGACAGTAAAACTCTAGGGCAGTATTTACAGACAAACAAAAAGTTGAAATCTCCTTAACATACCGAATGTAGGTGAACGACGTCATTCCACATTTTTTTACAAGCAAATTTAGGCCTAGTGGATTGAACCACTGTCACATTTTACACTTTAAAATAGGGCAATGAGAATTATACTTAGGCAAAATAGGTATTCAAAAGCAGCTAAAATGTCAGAGAAACTTAATTGGCTAACAGTGAAACAGATGCTGACATAACAAATTGATATTTATACATAAAATAAGAAACAACTTGTTTTGAAAATATTTTTCTTACAATATTATTTACGACGTAGATAATCACAGACATAATACAAGGACGCGCCAAGAGATCAGACTAAAAAATAATAAATCCAATACGTAAAAGAGTTTATTTTATAAAGGGATGAAATTTTATAATGCACTGCCGGAAACCATCGAAATCACACTGATTGATAAATTAAAAACAGTTTGTAAGAACCATATAAAATTAATTAGTGTATAATATGAAATAGTATATAAGTAATAATAATTAGTTGTATTCAATATTGCCAAAAGTACAAGAGTTGTAATTAATGTACAAATAACAAAAATATAAATAAATTTGATGATGAGTGCCGTGTATGTATGGTTAAATTTTTTCATCGCTACCACTTTAAATAACCGCCCCCGTTAACCACTAAATCTCCACCCGTTTCAGAATTTGATCAAATTATGATCAAGCATGACAGTCATTAATTTAATTGCCTGGGAAAAATGTGTAATAACGCCTTTTACCTGAATACAGTCGACATTAAACTTTTTTTTTACAAAAGGTGTATAAAAATATACTTTTTTTTACAATTTTTTTAAATATCGTTCATTCTCTAGCAGTTATCACTTTTGTTCCGTCCTAACGTTGGTTGTTTAAGCGGGTTTCAGCGTATTTGATTTTTATTTGTTCATTAGGCACCGCAATACAGCCTTTCTTCTACTCGCATAATGTTAATTAACGTTAATCGGATATCGAATAAATTACAGGCTGTGCGCTATAATCAAGAGCTGATATACATTTCTCGCGCTATCTAGATCGAGCGTTCACAGGGTATTATTATACTCAAATCACTTGGTATAATTTGAATTTTCCTTTGCACCATCCAAAACTCAATTCGTTTAATCCCCACCACAACATATATTACGCGGAGAGAACGTATTCAAATTGAACTAAACATACATGATGGTAAACAATAAAACACAATAGAATCACATTGATGTCGGATTCAACTAGAATTACTGATGGTGTGAAACCGATAGAAATTCAGGTGTCCTTGAAGATCCCAAGCTATTTTTGGAAAATGTGGTTTAGTTAAAATGATTTTTAAATATTGTATTTAATCACAAAAGGAAAATTTAGATAATGTGGCAAGTGCACTACTAGCAAAAATAAGATTAAAATAATATTTTATGAGAGGGGCCAGCAAACGTTATGATTTTATTTGCGGCACGATCCAGAGTAAAAGATACTCTAAGTATCACCCTGGTAAAAGACCACCATTCAAAATCGAAACGTTGCTTGAAATGACTTAAGCCGTGTTTGGTGACCAAATCTGAATAGTCACGTACTTCCCGACCTTCTTCTTACCCAATTTCCTTCCCTTCCTCACTACCATCAGCCTCACAATATACCCCTATTGGGGATGCCATAGTCTCGTAGAGCAGTTGGGACTCTTGTGCGGAATACCACTAACATAGTCAATAAACTATAATATTTTTACAAAATATAATAAAATAATCAAAAACGAGATAATTCGGTAATACCGGAGAATGGTCTCGATTATTAAAAGTATTTTATTCTGAAATTGAAAAAAAATTAAGTCTATACAGACCGTCTTTGAATATGTTGGCCAAAGCTAGAACACATCCATGTTGAATAATAATTAGTCAATCACATATCTAAAAATGTTTGATATTCGAGAAGATTTTGATAAAAGGTGTGCGTCCCTTAGTCTGTGAACAAAAAGTGGTATCGACTTGTTGTCACCAATTTTAATGATTCCAACAAAAAAGGATCTTATGAGTAACAATTCAACAATATATTTCACATGCCCGTAAATTGATCATATACATTGGAAAGTTTTTTAAGACAACATCTACAATAGTATTAATATGTCAACTCCATTTGCTGTACATGGTTTATTCAATCGCCGTGCGGAACGTTAACGTTGGCAAAAGCATCAGCCACTGCGTCGACAGGAGCGACAGATAGTGACAGTACACGCCAGTACTTGACCCGGTCTACACCTCAGATTTCCTGACTTGTTAATGAGTGTGGCACATATTGGAGACGATTTTCGGATATTTCCATTTTTTTTCTTTGGTGAAAAGTGTAGCTTTTTGCGGTTGAATGTTTTTACGAATGAGCGTTTGACAATTATAAAAATGTTAGCCATTAACCTTTGTAATATATCACTTCAAGGGCGCTTACAAGACAAGAAATTATATAAAAGCTATGGCTTAAGTTACCATACACATTCTAAAAAAGCTTTGCTTAAATTTTAATATGAGACGATCGAAATAACTGTAAACTGCAGCTAAATTACACTAAAACCTCCATTTAAATGTTAATACGAAATCAACGACTCTTAATTAGTGATAATTATTCAACCATTTCATTATTCGTCATGCGGGCTATGTTAAGTATATAACTTTTAAAATATACGTGTTTACCCACATTTAAAATAAATACATTAAAAAGGAACTGAACAGTTGACTCCGTACAGCCAACTGATGTTTTATTGCGGTGCCGTAGTGGACATAAACCCGATGTGTGAATCGGTGCTAAGAAATGATTTATTTTGTAGGTTTTCTCAAATAATCAATAAGGGGGAAACTGAACTCGAATCAAATGTCCAAACTAAAAGTTTCGGTAAGAGGTAATGTGTCTTTATTTTTATCGACAAATTATTTTGAAATTATTACTTTTTGCGACACATTTTTACACACCTGTCCAGAACTTTATTTGTTAGTACGTAAAAAGGAACAAACACCTCCTATGAAACACCTTTGCTACATTGGTTGATGCCCAATAAGTCAGCTGCTCAGCTTTAGAAAAATAATATATGAAAAAACGCACTTAACTGGTTTTTAACTATTGCTTATTATTGGTCTTGAATACATTATTTTGTAATTTGTAGAAATAAGATCTTGTGGATAATAAAACATTTGAAAGTACGTAATGATTTTCGGTGGACTAGGTTACGAATTAGTTCAATTTATTAAAAAAAACTGGGTCATGCTTTAAATATCTAACGCAAATAACGTATAGGAATTTGATATCAATCCTTATTGAATTGGCGGTTGTGGTGTGAAATACAAATTGGCAATGAACTTTCAAACTTAATTTGAAACTCACCATTGGAACGTACCGAATTATTTCCTTCTCGAGTTTTAGTTTGTAAAAAGTTTTTTAGATGTGTGGTTGAAATCTGTTTAACTTGTGTTATTACTAAAATAATTAAATTATATTTCAGAAATTTAAATAACAAAGTCCATAAAAACCTTCAGGTTTTTTTTAGTAAGGTATCAGTCTACGTCAAGTAGTAAAGTGATATAAGAATTAAATTGCCTTTTAAACAACGTTCCTTGTAATACCCAAAATACCATTTTTCAATATAATATTTATAAACTAACTTAGCCACTAGCAAAATTAATATTTCTGACTAACGTCAATTTACGGAAAATGCTTTCGTGCTAGTATAAATATAAATAACAGTTGTAGTGAACATCAAAGTTCAGATTCACCCATGCAAGTTATCTCGCAAATATTCAATTGAAATTTTTTACCCTTGATTTCAAGTTACTGTTTTGTTATTATGAAAGCAGTAGCTGCATTTGAAAAATTCCTCAAATAATGAGCAAAACGACAACAATTCCGAAGGATTAAAAAGCATTGCAAACATTTGATAAATGGCAGATATTTTTACTGCAACGAAACTTTGAAATTTGTTTCAATCATATTGGTAGCTTTAAAAGCCATTAAGCAAGTTCTTACAGAATTTGAGGATGAGAGAAGAAAGTTGTAGCAAGTCTATTGTCTATTGTTCGAACGTGTCTATTTCTGATCTATTGATGGTCGTAAAACGTGCCTTCTGGCACAAATTTTGCAGTGTTTTTTCCCGACGAAGTAAAAATTTCGACATTTTACGGGTCTGTTATTTTCGGAAGTCGTTGAAATTGTAAGAACGTATTTACAAACGGAATAAAAAAGCGGAGAAAAGTCACAGAAGACTTAATCTGCTTCCGGTGGGTGAAGAATTAGAATAGACAGTCTCTATCAACAACTCCTGTACTCAAAATGATTTGTGCAAAACTTTGATGATGAAAACAGGGTACTGGTTCCTTCATTTACAAACTTTTATTATAACTCATTATAAAGCTACCTTGTTTTTGGGTTTTGTCATTTCAGAAAGTAAAATGTAAAAGTGATCATTAGGAACACGATAATTCCATGAGAGGTTTATTTTTTTAAAATAGAAAACATTGTTGGCTTTTTGTTAAATTTTAAATATCTGGAAAACACCGTTAGCCCAAAAAAGATCAAATAAATATTTTTTGTATTTCACGATGTTGCTTGTAATTTAATTGGTTAGTCATTTTAATGACTCGTTCACTTTACACTAGCAACTGTCATCCGATTATCTTAGATAGTGTAAAAAGTGTGCTCCAACGACCTAAGTGTGTCACACATGTCATAAATAGTTATATATCTGATCTTCTAAAGGCTAGCTTAAAACATTAACAAACCTTAAATAGCTCAATAATTAATAGGCAGCTACGATTCATCTACAGCCGGCAGATTTATGAAAAAAAAAATGAAGTAAAACAATAGTTTGTATCAGTTTATTATAATAATAATAAAAGTGAATTTATTTTTCACAGTTTTGTAAAAATTCATCGTGAATGTGTCTTACACCAAATTTTCTAACCTTAATAATATAAACGAGAGAATAATACATAACAAGGTGCGCAAATTGAAACTATCTCAAATCATGATCGTTATCATAAATCAAAGAAAAATATTCAGATATGAGCATAACAGTGCATGTGTACATCTACAGATCAAAAAACAATTAACTTTAAGCTAAGGATGTACACAATTTAAATAGAAACTATGAATAAATTTAATCATTTTTTTTAAGCTGAGAAAAGAAAATAATATTGAAAAGTTAATGAGAGATAGTGGTTTTTTTTTAAGATGTTGGGTGAAATATAAATTTCTTCGCCATACTCTTTGATTTTAGCTAATGCTATCAAAAGCAACCCTGATATAAGGGCGGAAATTATTTTTTCACCCCATTTTGATAAAAGCCTTTGATAAGGATATAAAAAAAAACACGTGTCATCTGTTAACCCTTTTAAAGTGTCACAAATTCAAGTAATCTACAACTTGCGTTGAAAAAGGCAAGCTCCACATTTTCTCAACTTTAAAAGAAAGAAGAAAAACAGCTTCACACCTTTATTAACGTAATTATTACTGCAGTAGATTATTGCCCTGGACGTGTATTTGATAAGGTTTCCCGTGCTAGGAGATGAAAACGGTGAATAATATTTTCCAAAAAATGCTTGTTTTTAAAAAATACTCGATTTTAGTTAAAACTACAACAGTTCTGTCGAACTTTTATTAAATTTATTTATTTGAATGTGCAACATACATGTATAAAGCATCCAATGACAGTGCAGTGGGATAAACAACAAAAATACATTCTTGCATTTAAAAAAAAAAACAATTTTAAGAATTCACATGTTTTTTAAACATTGAAAAATTATCTGTAAATATATCGATATCTATAGATGTGCCAAAACATCTGAAGAAACATCAAAATTCGTCCTTCCGTAATTATACAAAATACAGCTAGACCGGTTATAAAATTATTCTTTTATATTTTACAAACCAACGTTGATTTCTATAATTTGTGTGATATTGATTGTCAATTTTGGTAGTCCATGAAAAATTCTACACTATTGTAAACATAAAAACATATTTTATAAAAACTCGACGGCCTACATGATTAAATAGCTTATACGCTCAGCTACGAATCTAAAAGAAGTGGTTTAAAAAATCGGCATGCGCAAACATTTAAAAAAAATCACAATGTTTCATTTCATAATTTTCCATTAATTTATGTAAAATAATATATTTGCGGCACTTTCTAGAGTTGTAGATACTCCAAGTATCGCCCTGGTGGAATACCATCATTCAGGAATCAAAACGTTGCTTCAAATGCCTTCAGTTTTAACCCAACCTTACTCTCCCGGCCTACCTTCAGCCTCACAACATACCCCAAGGATGCCATAGTCCCACTGGCTCCAGACGGTTGAGAACAGTGGGGATTCTGCGGAATTAACTATAAAAAAAAGAAAACAAGAATTTTAAAGAAACAGCAGATTAAATTTGTTGACTGGGACACTATTAATTTTATTCCACAATTATGAAAACATATTTTCTTGTTATTTTAATTAAATAAAAAAAAACAACACTAATATTTCACCTTTTGTTCCTGGTTATTAATTTTAACTTGGTGATACAAAGAACCATTTGAATAAAACTTCTGGACCATTTGCGATTCAAATTTCACTGAAGGTTTCAACGGTTTTGTGAGAACGTCGCATAAAGCTCAAAATAAGCCAGCAATAAAATATGTTATTCGCCTCTGAATGACGATTTAATGCAAATTGTAGAATCATTTTTTGACGCCTTTTTAATGCCTTGAATAGTGAAGAAGCGACCCTAAACCATATGACAATGAGTTAAGCTTTAAATATAAATAGATAAATAACGAAGAATGAGTATGAATCTAATTTAAATGCCTCTCTCCAATTAAATCGTTAAATATTATTTAAATTCAGCCCCTTTAAGTCCCAACCCTAACGCGACATGGCAGAGTGGATAAAATACACGAAAGAGGTGAAATATGAAACTTCAAATTTGATTATTGACTGAGCTAGTGCCTGGAAAACAAGAACCTTATTGCTGCACTTACTGTTCAAAGAGCACACCGTACATCAGAGAGCAGCTGCTTCCGAATGCGTTTCGCTTGCTCCGTGATAGATTGCAAGTGTTGGGTCTGGATTCCGTGTGTTCTCTCGTAACTCGAGCAAAAATAAAGCATAGCATCGAATATGATATATAAGAAGATAATTCAGTACCATTACATGCATTATAGTTGAAAGAAAGATAAAGTCTTGCAGGACGTATTGATGCATGCAGATAAGAATCTTGTATTGAAAACGTTAACAGCAAAAGTGTTTTCAGGTTAATCCAGCAACCAAAACCTGTTGTTCATAAAAAATTAAGACCGTCTGAATATATCGTTCCCGGAAAGGCAAAAGGGCTGAAACGCCATTTTGGGAAGTTTACACTAGAGCACTTAATTTTTTTGTTTATTTTTACAAAAAAACTTTATAAATTCCCTAGAAAGGCAAAAGGGCTGAAGCGCCATTTTGAGAAGTTTACACCAGAGCACCTAAAAGTTTTCTTTTTTTAACAATAAAATTAATAAGTCCTCAGTACCTTGAAAATTTATTTTGAAAAAAAAAAATAACTCAAGAAACGCAATGCTTTTACTGAGTTACTTGAAGAGATAAAAAGTTTAAAAAGTCTCAATTTTTTGTCGTATGTGTCAAATCTTGTCCCAAATGGTAAATATATTTTTGGTGGCTGAAGGGCCACAAACGTCTTCAGAATCAAATGAGAGTCAGAGCATTAGATGTAGAAAAAAAATGAGGAAAACTGCATATTTAACTCATTTTTAAACAAAGTGTCGCTTAAACTCTTTTGCCTTTCCAGCGAGGATATACATTTAATATCCCGGTACGCCAATGCCAGACACAGAATAGTCAAAATTCTGTTGTTTGAATCATTTTTGTTTCGGAAAACATTAACTTTTATGTTCCCGATGGTTATCTTCGTTATCAACAGATAACTATTTTATCTCCCGGCCTGCAGAATTACTTCGAGAGAAATCCTGTTAAATGGAATCGCTTTGGAATTCCATAAACTTGACTGTACCCAAATTTCATTTTAACGGTAAATGTGACAGCAGCTGTTAAACTAACTATTCGATTAAACGAAACAACCAACATTGTCTCACAATTTCACAAATTACGAAAAAAAAAAAAAATATTTTCGTTGCACATATTTTTGATGATTTTTTTTCTTCTTTCTTGGTTACAAGTAATTCAAGCATGTCATGTTATGTGTTCAATAACTTAAAGCAATACATTTTTTTCATGATTTTGCCAGACTCACATTTTGTATTTGAATGTCACAATCCTTATAACCTTTCTAAGACCTTGCCCGATAATCCTATTTAAAAAAAAGATAGTAATGGTTGGGTTTTCATAAATTAAATTTAGTTTATTCTCAGAAGGTTGTTAAGTCGGCAATTTGGCTAATCACGTGGTGATTGGGGGGTTAAAATTTGTTGGCACGAAACAGCAGCTAAACGCTAAGGAATAAAAAGAAACTGCCAAAGTTTTACGTCACTGTTTGCGTCACTGTAACAATGAGCAAAGTAAAGTTCGAACCGTGAATTAAATTTCGTATCTAAGTGATTCTAAGAATATTTATAAATCACAAAATAATTTTTACCTTACGGTAAATGTTGTAATGATAATGATCGGAATATACAGGTGTTTTGTCAAATCATTCAGATCTAATGCCAATTATATATGCGGTTGCTTTCTCGTAAATTTTAGAAAATTTAAAAAATACTTTATATTATATTTATTTTGTCACTAACGGTATGGGAACTGTTATTTTATTTTTGTTTCCTATCCATATTTAAAAACGTTTAATTTATTCAATTCATTTAATGTATAATTTTATGTTATTATTTTTCATACTTACTTTATGTTAATTTAATATGTAAAAGCCTACCAGGGCGTTGATGAATACATATATTTTAACAATATTTTAATATAATTAAGCTATACGACTTAAATTGGATGGGAGTATCATTATTTTCTGGATTTTGTTATTGGTCCAATAAATAAATAAATTCAATACTGTGGAGTATATAACGGCTAAAAAGTATTGCTTTTTAAGCATTTTGATAGTAAAGATGTCTTGAGTTCATCAAATATGATTAATAGTGAATTTTCAGAAACCAAAGCGTGATATGAACGAATCGCACGAATGAAGCGATACGAAATGAAGAGAATTAAAAATTAATTACCATCGAAGCTCGGTATTCCTTTGTTTTATATGTGGCCATTTTCTGTTCAATAAGGCCATCGATAAAACTTAATAGGACTTGATTTATCACGACTTATTGAGATTCATTTAAGGAATCGCAAAAATACGCATTTGTATTATAGACTGAAAAATTTCGATGAGAAAAACTTTTTTGTATCTCAATTAATAGCTTAATGTTATTATTATTAATTGAAAATACATTTTTCAATAAAAAGGAATCACAGGATTGTTTTTAATGTTTTTAAAAGCAAAAGGGCTCAAGAGAGTAACAAATTAAATATTATAAAAAAAAATCTCAGTTATCCCTGGTGAGCGCGTCATGTTGCAACGTCAGTTTGACGGCCTCCGTGGTTGAGTTGTTAAGAAACTCGACTAAGAATCCAGTGTTCGCGGGTTCAAATCCTGGGGTGCGCTATTAATATTATTAAAGTGTGTTATTTAATTACTATAAAATAATTAATAGTGTATTTGCGATAGATAAAGTGGTAGATACTCTCATTATCACCCTAGTGAAAGACCAGCAGTTATAATTAAATTGTTGCTTGACCGGTTACTCTAAATCCCTCTAATAAAGTAATTATTTGTACAAAAACTTTACTTGATATTAAAACAGACATCTTAAACTGTACAATAACGTGAAAACGATCATCCCCTTAAAAATGTCACGATAAGGGAAAACATCGGAGAAAAACGATAAATCAGAAAACGTAAAAACCAATGGAGTTAATTATTTTAATAGTTTTCAATATTGTTTGGAAGAATTAAAATAGTTTTAGAAAAGCCAGATATAATGGTATAAGCTTTTTTAGAATGATTTTGATGAAGGTCTAACTGAAAAAAAAACAAGTAAAATTAACCACTTCAATGTATCTTTCTTACTTTTACCTGTTAACCTCATATTTTTCTATTATTATTCAACTACTCGTTGTTTCCCTAACCACCGGAAATTTTCTGCTGATCTGCAGAAATGTTATTGCCCGTTTTAAAATGCCTGTGCCGAAAATTACAACAAGCGTCAATAAAAAAAGTGCTTCGCGAGTTTAGAATTCACATTTTGTTTTTATTCTTAAAATATGTATTTCATAAAATGACTGGATGTCGTGTAGTTGCAAAAATAGAGAGTGTTGCTTTATCTACCGAAAGCATCTAGCAGTAAAAAAGCTTTCTCCTGAGGAAAATTTGGTGTTGAATGACGTAGTAAAGATCATTAATGAAATTCGTAGATTTGTGTTATGAACTCGGTTGCTCACAACACTGTGCGAGAGTATGGTCTCAAAAAACCAACACACAAGTGCGGTGGCAAGGTATTCAGAGGAAAGGTTTTTTCACGTTTTGTCGAACTGAGGAAAAAAAATAAAACAATTTCTGAGAGAACAAAGCAGGGTTTTATTAGAGCCTTTGTTGGACGAGGAATGGATAGCTCAAAATTGCACATAACGCGAATGTATTTAGTGTTTTCAATGAACTTAATATTTCTCTTGTGGGAATTTTGACAAAAAATTTCAGATCGAGAAACAAGATTGATGCATTTAAAAAGAAGCTGAAACTTTGGGAAAGTCGCACACAAGAGGAAAACACAAGTATTTCTACTTTTTGAAGATTTTTCATTGTCTGCTGACGTAAACCAGAAATTTATTTTAGGCAAAAGGAGCTTATATTTAAGGGTCGAAACCCAAAAATACACACTTTTTGTCTTTCTAGTTACAAACAAACTACAAACTATGTTTCTATTAATTCCATACGGGTTCCAAGTGAATACAAGTCTTAAACAGTAACCTTTTAAATTATTTATGAAATCCTTACTAGAATTTTAAATAAAACGTTAAAAATGCTGTTGCTGGTTTTCGAACTGCACCTTTTTCTCAAGTGTTAGTTTGTATTTCATAGAATTTAAAGTATTAAAGTTATAAAATTGTATTTTCTGGAGATTTCAGACATTTTTTCAAGTATCGAAAAAAAATTTGCAAATACATAATTCGTAGTATTGCTTGTATTACAATGCTACGAAGAAACGTTAAGCATAATTCTCGAGTTTAATCATTACTACTCCGATAGTGAAGATCCTCGTAAAGGCAATTTATGGATTAATAATCGTTTCAAAAAGGACGTCACCATGCGCACTCAATACTAAAAAACAAGCAAAAACCCACAATCGAATTATTTCCTAATGCCACTCTATTTTGAATTTCGATGGAAGTAAAGTATATATCCCTAAGTTTAAGCTATTCAAATATATACCACATTTTTGACTACCTATTCTTGTAAGACGACTTTTTAGTCTTCAATCGCAAAACGAATAATAATACTCTTGAAACATTAACTGAAATTAAAGGCTCGGGTACCACATGACAATCAATTCTTTCATTCGTTAAACATACAACGGAACTAACAGGGGCTTACAAATGTTGGATTTTTTTACAAAGGTTATCAAGAAATTAAATCGTAATATTTTGTTTTTGGTGGAAACCAATTACAGTATAATTTTCCTGCGTGGAATTCATATTTCAATATTCATGTAAAAGCTGTAAAAAAGCTAATACAGTGAAATTAAATATTTAAAGATGCACAACAATGTAGACAGAAAAATTTTCACACACTTTAATAATTTGAATGGATTTTTTTCAGTGCAGTAATTATGGAACAATATTACGTACTTGTCATTGCCTAGATTGCTGTTGTATGGAAACAATTGTCCCGCGTCGCCCTGTAGATATGTTTATTTTGTTGTATTAAAAATAATATAAAGATTTTCGTTGGAACAGTTTTGAAATGTTTAAGTAGAAATGCCTTTTTTAAAAACATATCGTTGTATTTTATGTTTTATAATTATTTTTAATTAGTTTATATATATTATATCTTCATACATATTTTTAAAATGTACTTGTACCGTTGAAATAAAAAATAATAATAATAATTTTCTCGGAGAAATTTGCAGATACGTTGGGCCGCCCCACAACTCTGTCTTGGCGAACGCTCCTTGCTTCATGCACATTCATACATCGTATCATACATACTCTTCAGCTATTCTGACTCTCGATATGACTCGCCTCAAGTATTATATGCCATGTCTTCCTCGGGCGTCCTCAATTTCTACCTTAATTTAACTGAAGACGTAAATATTTGATTGTGTCTACAATCAATACCCTTTAATATAAATGTAGTTTATCAAAAGGAACGTATGTTTATATTATTACATCTAGTCGGCTGTGAACCAAAAAATAAAATCTTTTTAGTATAAACATTTAGAGTAAAAGAAAGTGTTTGAAAATCAGTTCATAAATGATTATTAACCCGCGCCCGCAGAGAGAACACTTCACGATGTTACCACTACACCCTTACACTACACCCTTACACTTTTTTTTTTATTTATTTATTTTTTTTTTATTTGATTTATTTTGTTACATACATTTGAAAACATTACAGAAATAATAAAAAATAATGTAGACATAACAAAAAAATCCCACATAGGCAAAAGCCAGTGCGTGGGTATACTAATTCAAATCATAGTTATAGCTCTCTATAGTTACATTTTACAGTATAAAAGTACATTTCAAATTAAGTAAAAAAAAAAAAATAATAATAATTTAAAAAAAAAAAAATATATATATATATATATTATTATTATTATTATTTTTTCTTTTTTTTTTTTTTTTTCAAATTCAAAATCACAACAGATAAGTTAGTTAATTTTTTTTTTTGAATTTAGCACTTATAGTATGAAGAGGCTGGTATCTTTTGCTTTTATCCAGTTTTTATTACATTTTTGTTTGTATTTAAGGAAGTTGTATTTGAACACTTAAAATGTAATGAAAGTGAATTATACATTTTGGGGCAATGAAGTATGCATGTCTCTGCGCAAGTCTAGTTTTGCAGAGAGGTACCTCCAGTACATTATTTATTCTGTTGCTGTAACGATTTTCATTTTTGCAAATAGTTTACTTCGCGAAAATATGTACTTTAGGCACTGTATACAATAAATTTTTCTTATATCTAAGAGATCAGCTTCTTGGAATAATTGTATGGAGGGGTATGTAATGTTTTTATGCAACATTATTTTTATTATTAATTTTTGAGATATTTCTAATGGCTTAATATGAGTATTATAAATACCCCCCAACCGATTATTCCATGAGATACTGATGACCGAACCAATGCATGGTACACCAATTTCATTATTTTTATGTCAACTATGTTATTTAATCGTTTAAAAATGTAAGTTAAATATCTTAGTTTATTTACAAACTTTTTCTACATGATTCGTCCATTTGAGTTGGCTATCTATTGTAATTCCTAAATATTTGACTGTATTTCCCGATTTCATTTCTACACAATTAGAGCATAAAATAGGGGTTGCAGTTATTGTTATGGAACCTTATATTTAGGTTAGTTAGAGGTGCAGCCTTTTTGGTATTATAGAATGGAATATAAATAGTTTTTTTCACAGTTCAGAGTTAAAAGGTTTTTGGTTGAGCCATTCTTTGACAATGGAGGTGCATTTATTAGCATTTTCAGTGACTTCGTTCCAGGATTTACCATGTACTGTGATTGCAGTATCGTCAGCATATGAGAATAGTTTTCCCGAAATGTTAATATTACAGAGATCATTTATATAAATTAGGAACAATAACGGGCCGATAACTGTTCCTTGTGGAACCCCATGTCTAACACACTTTGGTTTACTAATATGAGCACCAATTTTTTTGTGCATTGATGGCGATAAGATAAATCATTTTTCAAAAGGGAGAGACAGTTATTTTTAATTCCTAAATTATTAAGTTTTCCAATCAGTATATTATGATTGACGGTATCGAATGCCTTTTTTTTCAAGTCTAAGAAAATTGTTAGGCTTTTCATATTCGAGTCAAGATTACTGTATATATTTTTCGTTAGATTAAATAAAGCATCATCTGTACCAAGACCTGATCTAAAACCATATTGATTTGGGGACAAAAGTGCATTGGACTCAAGAAACTCTAGAATTTGTATCTTCATAATTTTTTCTAATATCTTAGCAAGTTGGGATATCAGCGATATGGGTCTGTAATTGTCAAGTGTAAAAAATCGATCCAGATTTATGGATTGGAACAATATTTGAGAGTTTAAATGCGTTTGGGAATGTGTTTTTTCAAAGCAAGAATTAAATATATGTTGCAGAGGTAAGGATATATGTTGTTTAATAGATTTGATTGTGAGGCAGCTTAATTCATCGGGTCCATTGGCTGTATTTGTGTTGAGATTATCAATGTGTTTTATGATTTCCGATTCAGTTACACGTTTAAATTGAGATAAAATAAGAGTATTTACAGAGTGAGTGTTAATTAGAGTAGGTCTGGACTTGTTTCTAAATGAAGGATTATTATTTATTAAATCTGAGGCAACGTTTGTAAAAGAATCGTTGAATTTATTTGCAATTTTTCCATATCCGTAATAACTATTTTATCGTCTGTTACAATTTTTTCAGGCAAAGTTTGTACTTTATGCTTTCTATTTGCGATTTCGTTTATGACTTGCCATGTTTTTTAGAATCATTATCGGCTATTTGTAATTGTTTAGTGTAGTATTCTTGTTTACACCTCTTTATAAGTATATTAAAAAATTTCTATAAATTATATACTGCTGTTGTAAATTTGCATTAGGTGGTATGTTGTTAGTCGTACAGTATTTCTCATGTTTTTTGTAAAATTTTGTAAAGCTTGTTCCTGTGTAAACTTGAAATTATCAGTCCACGCGTAATCCATGGTTTAATTTTTTTGTGTTTTCTTTTGGGTGTAGGTGTTGGTTCTAAACTATTATTTATATTATTATTTAATACTGAATAAAAATTGTTCAATGACTGATTCGGGTCATCGTTGTAGATAACTGTGTTCTAAGTTTCTTTTTTTAGATAATCATTCAGAGTTTGATAGTTGATTCTACTTCTTTTCACGTGTTGGTCTTTAGTTTTATTATGATGTTTTAAGGTACTGTGACTGAAAAATGTTGGGTAGTGGTCGGTTATATCAATTTTTAGAATAGCTGATCTGGGAATAAAGACTTTATTGGTTTTTAATAATATATGATCCTGGCAAGAAACAGCACGGAGGCCGCATCTAGTAGGGCCACTTATACAAGACAAATATCCTTCGCTATACATAACATTTAGATATTCATTGGCAATTGGGTCTAAGATAGAATGTTCAATGTTGATATTCATATCACCCACAACAAAAGAGAAATCTGATTGTTTAAAATTACCTTCAATTAAAAAAATGTTCAAGTTCAGTGACAAAGGATTTAGAGTCTAAGGAAGGTGAGCGATATATGGCAAGTATAGAATATGTTTTATTATTTAACGTGAAGGATAGATGGATGGCGTTTGAATATTTAAATTTCGGTATATCTATTAAAACATCAGATATTTTGTGCTCTTTATAAAAAAATAGTTAGACCGTCGTGCGAAGTGTGGTTAGAGGGAAGTGAAAATGTCTTATATCCAGGAATAGAATATGGAATTGTTTCACGCATTTGCGTTTCAGTGAGAATGATTATATTAAGTTCGAATTCTAAGGAATTGAGGAAAATACATAACTCGTCAAAATGTTTACGGATACTTCGTATGTTTAAATTTATCATATTGAAGTCAGTATTTCCTTCACTTATGTAATTATTTAATTCCGTTATGTCTTCACATACCTGTGTATGTATGAGCGAATCTTCATTTGTGGTATCCATTTTCACAGCGAGATTATACAATCGATCTTAGAGTTACAATTTAATGTAATGGGATGTCGTTGGCGTCTTTGATGTATATTATTGGAGAGTCTTGAGTTTTCCTCAGCAACACACGACCGTTCTTTGTCCACACAAATTTGTACCCCATCGATTTCGTCGATCTAGCTAGCCAAAGTAGCTGGTTGTTGGCCGGTGTTAGCTTTTCGTTGATGAAAATAGTTTTTTCTGAGGATGAGTACTTTAGATCTTTTGCCGTGAAGTTTCCGTTTTTTTTTTTCTGGGTTAAAATTCTATCTTTCGCTGCTTTTGAATTCAACTTTAGTGTGATCGATTTTTTCGTTGAATAGCAGTTCACAATGCTGTTAGTACGAATTATGTCTTCACAGTCTAGTTTTTTTTAAATGTATTCCACCGGAATAATAGGGTTCTCTTCATTTTTTATTTCTAGTCCTTGGATTTCCAAGGAGGTTTCCAAAGAAGTTTGTTGTATTTGGTTGACCATTTGCTTTAAAGATTTGTTCTTATTTTGTACTTCTTTGATTTTTTGGTAACATTCTTTCTTTTCTTCCTCATAATCATCGATTTTTTTTGAAAAGAAATCAATTGCCTTGCTTATGTCAATTAATTCGCACTTAAGAATTTTTTTCAAATCGGCGCTCAGCTTCTCTATACTTTTTTCATCACCTGATTTAGACGTGTAGCAGCTGTCGCACATGTACGAAAGTGAGTGTGGAGATTTTACAGCGAGCGATTGTAGATCCGTTCTACTTAAACCACTGCATGCATTGTGAAATAAAAGATTGCACTTTGCACAACGTACATCTTTTTCACCATTTGTTGCCTTTTTGCAATGAGCACAGTGAGATTTATCAAAGAGTGGCATTTTAAATGATTTTTTGGGTTTTAACTTCATAATAATATTATTGTTGTCACAAATATGAATGCTCGCGGCTGTCAAATTCCGTCACTATTTGTTATTGATTTTTTTCAGTTAACAAACTAGTATAATGGCGTAAAAATAATAGCACTCGACACAAGTATTTATGCTGTGTATTCACTTTGTAATTTTAGTAAAGATTGGACTATTTAATGTAATTTAAATGACTGTTATTGCTGGAGCGATCAAAAGTGAACTTTCCAATTAAACCATAGAGATTAGAGACACTACACCCTTACACTACACCCTTACACTACACCCTTACACTACACCTTTACACTAGACCCTTACACTACACCCTTACACTACAGAGCCCTTGAGATAATATTTCACAAAAATGACGCTATTTTAAATTGGCCAAGTATTACAAGTAGCAGCACTCCACGAGCGGTACTTCAATCATCGATGTAGATTTTATCAACAATTTCGGTAATTTGAGCCCGACTGCAGATCGCCAACTTAAAAAAAAACAGCTCACGTCGACTCAACATACTTTACTTAGTCGATGTGAACTTTTGTTTGTTCGTTGGCGATCTGCAGTCGATAAAATCGATTTTCATATTTCATACAGTACTACGAGAAGTGCTTAACCTCACATGTGGCCATTAAAGCTACAATAGATAGCGCCTACAATATTGCCTGCTTTGCATTGCAGCAGTTGTCTCTACCTCCATTTCTCTCGATTAAAATAGTATTTTTCATCTAAATACTTCATGTACTATGGATCCAAATGTAACACTCCTTGAATACGGGTAAATTTTCCCTGCTTTTGTGAAATCCATGTTTCATTCTTGAAATAATAGTCGACGTTTTGCGATGGCTAAGTAAAGCTTAATATATGTACATGCAGACAATGTGACCTGATTTTATCTGGCAATGCATTGCGAATATTATGATTAGTCAAAGGGACGTGCACGTCTTTTTGGTAGAGACAAATTATCATGTTGCCAAAGAATAAAATTTTCTGCATAAAATATCAACGGAATTCCGAACGTAAATGTTACGTAACGGAAAATCCTGCCAAATATACCAAAATCTGAGACAAAATGAGTGTAGCTTCACTTAAGACTTTTTTGTAGAGAATTCTTTGTGGAAAATGTTCAATAAAATAAAACATGATTAAATTACCCATCTTTATATTTTAAATAATGTACACACCTTGGCAAAAATTAAGATAAACAAAATTCATAGTCAAATGTTTCTTATGTATCAACGGATTTTGCATAAATGCACGTTTTTATAAAATCTGAGCGTAGCTGAATTTTCCAGGCTGGGTAGTATTTTTCATTAGAGCATATTTCAAGCATTTACCTGCATATTTAACTGTATTATTAACTCACTTTTTCTGTTGCAATTCATCCAGTTCACCATTTCTTGCCGTTGGCTCAGAAACAATGAATTGTTGTTCCTCAATCATCACACTACTAATTATGGGTAAAATTTTTTTCTGTCTAGAATGTCGAGACTTGTTAACTCATGCCATGGTCTTGAAATTTTTGGTAGCAGTCTAAATGATTTTGTCATTCTTTACGACTCTACCAAAACTTTGACTTGACTGTTCTTTTTTTGTAATTTTTCCTATTTTTGTCATTATTTCTTTTAATGTTATATACATGTTTATGCTGTCTTTTTTTCCAATTATGTTTTTTGTATTTTTTAAAATTAACAAATATTTCAAGATCAAAGTCTTATTTATTTCGTCGAGTAACAGTTTTGAAAATACATATTAATAGTTCTGAGAAAAAATCGATACAAGTGGAATTCTTGTCAATTTTAAAAGTCAATAAGTCTTTATAAAATATATCCATAATAAATAAGAACTAAGTACGATCGTTCTTACTTTAATTTATTTTAATGAAATGCCTCTATTAAACTTGGCCTTGAACGCAGAAACAGCTGTCACTAAGAATATGAAATACAACTAGCAGAACTAAATAACAATAACGTTAAATAATACAATTTAAAATAGAGTTTTTCAAACTAAACAAAAATTATAAAAAAATAAATGAAAGTTCTTACTTTACCTAACGTACATAAATCTGGGTATCTGTGAAAATTTCAAAGTTTTTAAAGCATTCGCCACTATAACCTATTCACAAAGCATTGAGACGCGAGCTGATTATGTACTGCAGAATACGTGGTGATACATATGTATGTTAGTTGCATTTCATATTTTCTTCCCACTTCACGCGGTATAAATTTGTAAAGCAGTTTGTTATTAAAACACGTACACAATTATATTTAGGTAGAGAAGATTCATGTGAGACAACAAACATGTGTTTGAGCCGCGATTTTGAGCATTTAAATTATCTGACGTATATGCATGCTATTAAAAAACCCTTCTGAATGGGTGAATAGCTTATGAACATAAGCTAGAGCATGATGTTTTGAGAAAGAATATTATTATTTTTTTTCGTAAGAAGCAATCACATGGTGGTTGGACATTATATTAAATAAAAGAATACTTTGTTTTAAAACCACAGAATTTATTATGATGAATGCCAACCGGTTTCGCTTGGATCAAGCTTCGTCAGGGCACATATAATAACTAAATAAAAAATACAGAGTTAACTGGTATATATAGGTACAACAGTTAATGATAGAGTGAGACAGTATATATAATATAAAGAAGGAAGAGAGAGAGCATATATTAGAGGGAGGGAACAATTGAAAGTGCTTAATATATATTACGAAGAATTGGTAAATAAACAAGAATATTTTTATTAAATTCCTGGTAATAAGTTGTCGACAACTTTTGAGTAATAAGTTCAGAGTTGAAATGTATTATGATGGGTAGCTACTCTATTGTGTAAGTCATTAAAACGGAATTATTTATCCTTAAAAAACCTCCCAAGGCCCCGGAACCTTTTAAAAGTAGAACTAAAAAGAGAAGTGGTTCGGTCGTACCGTATTATTTTGCTGACAATTACTGAAATTGACGCCCAAGGTCTTCCTCAAAGTAGTAATAATTTTAAATTCCCCTTAAAAGTGTGCTTCCAAGTCCTTTACGTGTTTTCATATGAAAATAGTATAGTTTTAATCGTATTATATAAACATTGTGAAGGCCAACATTGAAGATTGGCGTAAATTGAAAAAAAAAAAACCTACCAAAAACGTACATCCCGACAATTCTCTTTCTTTCTCTTTATCTTCAGTAACTTCTTTCTGTCTTACAACATATCAAATAAACCGAATTAGTTTCACAGTTTTCAGGCAGTTGGGACTCTCGCATGGTATTATACTTAATTTTTACACAAAAAGTTAAAAAGAATTCGTTCTTAAGGTTGTTTTTTTAAAGACAGGTCTTTAAACCTGAAATAGACTACCACATTATCTGAAAATAATAAAGTACTCTACAGGAGTTTAGAGCTATACTCAAAACTCATTTTTTCAGAAAATCATATCCATATACCAGAATTGCCCTAATTTACACAGCTAGATTAAACCGTTAGTATCTAAACTCACCAGTAAAATAACATATTTTCATGTAATGATCCGCGATCCTCAATCCTCGATCTATTGCTAAACAAAAAAAGATGAGAATTTTTCTCAGGTCGCGAAAAATGTACATAGCTAATATATAAATATTAAAATGGTTATTTTAGCTTTAGTTTTAGGTATGAGTATAGTTTTATGGTAAATTAGGTCATGGCTTTTGAGCTTTTTAAAGCGCCCTTGAAGTGATATTTCACAAAAATGGTGTAATGCAAATTACCCAAGTATTATTATTATTAAAATTTTCGTTCATCAAAACATGAAATATTCAATATTTCAAACAACGATTTGATCAGCCAGAGCTTGCAAGTATTTTACACCCTTCGCTCAAGACATTGTGAAATAAATCTGAATAAAAAGAACTCACGTATGTAGGCAACAAGCTTGTTTTACATAGTTAAATAACAATAAAAAAATATCAAAAAATTAAGAGAAGGAATTTTTACTTTAATATCTCACATCGTCGTACATAAAATTGATGAGAAATAACAGTTTTGTGAAAGTGTCGTATCCCTAGAGTGAGTGCTTGTCAGTTTTTAGTGGAACAAAATACATCTTCGATTTATGGTTCAGATTGCGACTTGTGAACGGTGAATAAAAGCAAAAACACACATTTTGAAAAATAAATAACGGTGTAATAATAAGAAGCAAAGCTAGCAGTCCACAATGGAGTGCTCATACCAACTCTTTTGTATGGCAGTGAGACAAAGAACTGGTAGAGGAAGCATGAAAGCAGACTAAATGCTGTAGAAATTAGAGCCCTGAAGTGTATGTGCGGTAAAACCATCTATGACCATGTTTCAAATGTGGATATCCGGAAAGAATGCAAGGCTGATGTAGCTTTATTAATAGGATAAAGAAAGGGACGCTTAGAGTATGTAGAGCAAATGAAAGAAGAAAGGAGTATGAAAAAAAAAATGAAGCAAAAGTGAATGAAACAAGAAGTCGGGGATGCCTGAGGAAGATATGGCACGATCGAGTGAATCAAGTACTTGAGTCGGGCCATATGAAGAAGCAGAATTAAAGAAGAGTATGTATGAGCCGATGTATGAATGTGAATGAACCAAGACAGAGTTGTATGGCAGTCCGTCCTCTCTGCCTACCCCCGTGGAGAAATTGCGTGATGGTCAGTAAGTTAGTTAGCTAATAACGGCGTACCTCGAACATACGAGTACGTTACGGAGCATGAAGAAACAAAAACCTTCAGAAAATGGCCATTGAAGCGGAAGACGAAGGTTGAAAGGATGCCGAGGAACATCCATCAGTGGACAAGTGTGTAAGATTTGGAGGAACTGTTCCGGTTAGCTGAGGAGAGGAAGAAGTTTGTCAGGATGGTTGCCAACTTTATTTTCTGAAAGGGTTTTCGGCGCCCCGATATGTTGATAAATCTTTTACTTCACAGTTTTCCACAATCTTAGCTTTCAGTAAACATTTAATAAATACATACTCGTATAATTAAACACTTTGTTATTATATACATATTAACATTACATTATAATTACTCATTCTATTACATAAAATTCCTAAAGGTTCTATAAAGGCTTAAGAGTTGTTTTAAATATATATTAATATCTGTATCGCCCTAAAAATATCACGTTGTTGACTTGCTGACAATTTCATAATATTATGGTGAAAGTGAATTCACAAATAAAATATAAAAAACAATTTTTTTTATTTTTCGTGCACGTGCTTGTTGTTATATTCATGTCAGAAAAATGCCTCCCTGATATCTGAGATATTTTTATTTCTGTATACGGCGTGCTTCTATTATTATCAATATTTAAAAAAAAAACCTGTAAGTTAGATTACTTAAATCAGGTAAACACCATACAAAGACGTCAATGTGGGGATATTTTAATAAGGGGGAAGATCAAACCTTAATTGATTTTAATCATAATTACTAATATTAAAGAAAAGCTCCGCTAGGGTGGAAAGGAATATGAACGAAATTAACCTTAGTAAACAAATGTAATTTTATTATTATTAAAAATACGAATTTAAATATTCTGCCGCTTAGCGGCTCTCTTACAAAATAAATTGTACACCGAACCCAAGGTAAATATTTTATTTTAGTAAATTTATCGTTTTTATTTATATTGAAGGGTTAGACGTAATCGATTAGTAGGTACTTTAAATTTTCACTTTTGCGATAGCGCGAATTTTTTGTGTAAATTTCGACAATTTTACTTGATAAATGCGAATTTCACAATTTTCACCCAAATAACGAAAAATACATAGATAATACGAATTTCATCATGTTCGCAAACTATTCGGATAATTTTAATAAAATAATGATTTTTTTCGTTTAAGGAAGGGCTTTAAAAACATTTACAAACAATACAAGATAAATTATGTTGCATAGTGCGTTATAATACCCCGTGTACATTTTAACTGACCCAATTCTTTTAACGTATCACGGAGGTGTTTAAATAAAAAATAAAAAGGATTTGGCTTTACATACCTTAAACACCTTGTCAAATCTCTTCCGATGAACAAATTCAGGTTGAAAAAGCGTTCAGAACAGTGCGGTTAGCACGAGTTAAAGTTTATTCTAAAAGATTCTTGTTTTCTACCGTTTTATCACGTATAAGAAGGACCCTAAGGAAAAAAACGTTGCTCAAATGACCATTTTAATTTTTAGTTATTTATGTTTTAAATACTCCCTACAATCTCTGAGAATAAATTCCACCCCTTTTGTTAAAAAAATAACAACACCGACGATTGCACGTCTTTACCGATTAGTGTAATTTGAGGTGCTCAATAGTCCGTTGCAGATGTCGGCTAGCAGTCGGATGGACAAAGTTCAATGCTTTCAGCAGATACCAACTTATCAAAACTATTATTTATAAACAAATTACGTAAAAAAAATACTGAAAACTTAGACAAAAACAAAACAAAAAAAATCTTTGTAGCTGAATAAATAACAAATTATTTTTTTCAATCAAAACTACAGCTCTTTTATGAGGGTACATCGTAAGAATTAAAAAATAAATAATAATATATGCAATTGAACATTTCAATACTTTACAATACATACATGCATTATCTTTGTATCTTTCGTTATGTTTAAATATATTGTGTCTTACAAAATACAAATATTAAAAATGTGATTTTAATAAAAAAAAATTATTTACTTCGTCATAAGGTGAAATCGGTCAGGTCTCTAATAAAAAATAGTGGAATAAAGTTGAAAATTTGGTATAATTAAAATCATTAAAATTAGAAACAAAAAAAAATGTTTTTTTCAATGAAAAGATCAGTATTTTATTGCTAAAGAATAATACCTTTACAGTTTAATTTAAAAGTAAAAAATGTTTCATCACGAATCTCTTCAGTAATGTTTAGCACGCGTGTAAAACATTTGATCACTTAGAAATGCAGACGAAGTCATGCAATCTATCAATTAAATAATGTTAAAAAATATTCGAGATATGCTGAGTTTCATTGCCTTGGTTTGTTGTATTTAAATTTAGGAGATACGCTCGAATAATGGGAACAATTGAAACATTGTGTATCCCTGATAAAATGACAGACAATTTGTCCAAAATCAAATTGATTTCCGAAGAATTTATTGAGCCTTGGGTAATCCTTTAATAGTATTAGGCTGCTACGAACCAGTGATTATACTATTAATCTTGGATACAGATATCTATTGGAGAAATGCTGTAGACAAATGTACGCTGAGTTAGGCAGGGTTTATTTGCTTTCATACGCATGCTAGTTTATGTGTATGTACGTTTGGATCGGACTTTTTGTTTAACAGTATATCGAGAATTCTACGGTCATTGCATGAAATACTTATTGTAAGTACTGGTGAGTTTAAACGCTAAATAGCTATCCTATTTTTACAAATTAAGGCAATTTTGTTATTCTTTTATTTATGAATTTGATTTTCTGAAAATACGAATTTTGTGTTTAGCTTTGAACTCTGTCGAGTCTTTTATCACTCTCCGATCATGTGGCAGTCTATTTTAGGCTGACACTCCTATAGCATGCTCTCCAAAAATAGTGTCTGATGTGATTTTTGGTTTCTTAAACCTTTTGATAGCCGATAGCCGTTGTAAATCTAAGAATTGACTGTTGCTAATTTTTAGAAATACACAATACCGATAAATAAGCCGGAGGCAGTCCTTTAATTGACTTAAATACCACCCAGCTAAGCTTAAACTAGATTCTCTTGGGAAATTTAATCCACTACTTTTTGTTGAGGTTCTTTGAACTATGGGAATATTTAAATACGCCAGTTATAAGTCAAGACTATTAATTTTCAACGACAAGCCGCGGCGTTGAAAACTAAATGAAATTTGTTAATTTAATAATTGGTTGTATTTTTTACATTAACTTCACGCAGAAGGCCCTGTAGGGAATTATTTCCCTCAAGGCCTGTGTTTTCTTTGGCGATACTGTGTGGAGAGTGTTTTACGGAAAGGAAGAAGTCAACCGTGTATAAATGTTGGGCGCGCGCTTGGCGAGTTTTTCGACTATGCACCGGTGCCAAGAATATATCAATGTCTCAAGTTCCTCGGAGCGTCTTTCATTAAAATATCGGTGGAACAAGGGCAGCGTTGCCACTAGACAGACGACTGTGCTAAAAAGATTGCAATCCATGCGTTAAGATAAGAGAATCTATCGCCCGTTTTGATTGATTGACTGAGTGTATGTATATGTAGAAGTTTAATTTTGAAAACTGACCATTACTACCGTTTTTAATTAATCTTCAGTGTTTCTGACACGTGGATTCAGAAACTGGTCGTTTTATGAAGTTTAAGCAACGCAATTTAACGGATAACTGAAGCAAAACGTTTCAAAACGAAAAATTTTCGATTCTGAAATCAAAAATGAGGGTTGGGAGGTTGTGGATGGTGGTTTGTCACTAGGGCGATACTGAAACTATACACATAGTTGTAACCATCTGAATAAATTGAAAACGCTATCAAGTGGCAAAGGGTAAAGCAAATCATTCAGAAAATGGACAATCGATGGACAAAAACCCCCGTTATTCAGTGACACCCAAATGGGCTTATGGCCGAGATTAAACTTTCAGGTCAGGTGGAACAAGCTTTTGCGGCCTTCATTTAACCAAATATAATGTTCATGTTAACAATGATGTCTAAATAAGATATTTTATTAACATAAATAAGCACAAAATGTTTAAATATAATACTTGGAAAAACATTCATTTATGGTAACAAAAATAATCCTCGTATTTATTGTCCAATTCAAAAAAAAAAATTTGATGTGGCAAGTGGATTTCGGTTTCCACGAAAATGATTAAATTTCTCCAAATATAAAATCTTTCGGTAAAACAGTTACCGACGGCAACAATGAGGCAGCGAAAATTGTAAGCAAGAAGGTGTTTATTATTAAATGATTTTTTTTTAATTCATTTAGTAAGAAGCCAAGGTTTGTTTAGTAATTAAAACCGTTTGGTTTATTTATATCCCATCTCACAGTTTACTCAACATATTTTTTTATCGTCAGTAGCTGAATGGAAAAAACCGTCGGATTCCCACCCGAGCGTCGTGAGTTCAGTTCCTCTGCTGGCTAAGTTCTCCATCATTGCACAATCAATGTTTTCCGTTTATTATGATGGTATTAGGGATTTTTAAAATATTGCTAGGTTATCTGTAAATCGGGAATGTTTGTCTTTCATTTTTAAATTTAAATTTATAAATATATATATATATATATATATATATATATATACATATATATATATATATATATATATATAGTGAATAGGACTCTTAAGTCCCAAGGATTTACTTACCTTTTTAAATGCCCTCCTGGTTAGCTCTAGCGGATAGAACGGGTTTTTCGTGTTTGAAATTCGTCTATTTTAATTTAGAGAAGACCTTCTTCTTTTTTTTTAAGTTGGGAGTTACGAAAGGGACCCATACTTTGCAGGGCTTAAGGAATTTTAATAATAATACACTCGTAAATGATCTCTTGTATTATATTTGAGAGAATATGGATTCTACGCCCAGGAAAAGCTTGATTAACTTGGTGGATAACGTTAGAATTGAGTACTCGTAAAGACTTGCGTCTCTTTTCTTACTCTCGGCACCCGATTTTCCATCGTAATATTTAATTGAATTTACAATTTTACCATAGGCGGCAAACACTGTATTTACTCTTAAAACGTTAACTGTTCTATTCTGCGTCTAATGTAAAACTAAAAACTCCCATAGCTGTTCCAGCCAGGCTCGTGGTCGTTCTTCTCCCACTTTTGGCATTTAGAGAGTCCAATAGACTAAAAACTACACCATGGTTAATATATTTTAATTAGCGCGAAAATTCAATATCGCAGTTGATCGAATTTATCATGCTACATAACATTAACACTAAGTGCTAATTTTGTTTTTTTTTTCCTTTGTATTCTGTGAAAAATGTGAAATAATACATATATTATGTTGCCCTAAAGATGTTGTGGAGGCGACGAAACTAGTCAGTAATAATTTTAATATTAAAAGTAAAAAAACAATCAGACGAAGTTTAAAAACCAATAATACTAATTTGGTGCTAATTGACCTATACAAACCTAAACGTATGGAACATTTACTTCATTATGTTTACACAATAACACCATCTACCAGAATAAAACACTTTAAATCATCAGTTTATTTTTGACTGAATCAGTTTTTCACCTGTTGCGGACATCTTTAGACTTGTCCAAAATTCAATAACTCATGTTGTATCAAAGAAAGAACATTTTTATCGCTTGATATTTCAGAAGTCTATATCAAGAAAAAGTCAGCTTTGAGAGAACTGGAAGTTTTATTGGAAGGAATAAACAGTAAAAATAAAACAATTTTCAGCACGTTTTCTTCTGAGAGAATAATAAACTACGATGGCGTTTTTGGGCTGTGAAAATGTTTTATCATGTAGTGATTCAAGGGTGCATAAAAACATATTTGCGTTATCCCAACCGCCATTTTAGAATACAAGCAGACTCCTCTTCTTTGACACAGAATCCCGCCAAAATGCAATAAATGTACCGAAATGCTAAATTCTTAATTGAAATGGTGTACTTGAATAGTTTTATCTGGATGGTGTACAGCATAGGAGATAATTATGTATTCCGCTTTATGCTAAGTGTTGGCAATGCTACGTGAAGAAGAGAAAATTTTATAATTTGAATAAATTGTTGGGTCTAACAGATTATTTAAATACGGCCAGTAAATAATCAAACAAATATATACTTTAGCTAATGTATGCATATGGCACATTTGTCGTAAAATAAATCCCCTCAACAGCGCTTCGTATTTAAATAAACAATCCAAAAAATCATCCAATACTCAAATTCTCTCACAATGTGATGTTATATTTAATGCTTCAAGTTACCCAAAATAGAGACATTTAAAATATATTCCATCTACCGTAGGATACCTTAGGTCATATTTATAATCAAAAACACAATTTTTTCCTTTTACGAGCAAAAATACAACATGACGACTGCCATATTACAAATAATTAAACACTCGTCACACACCAGCATTAAACCAGCCGTCGACTCCAACATACACCAGCACAAATCACGATCGCAAAATCAAATACATTATCGTCCTCTACTTACATGACTAAATTTGAAATTAAATTCATTACAGTATATCGCATATACACAATATTATGTGTTGTAAACAACACATAAGGTACCTAGTGAATTAAATCTCCCAGCTGCAAATAAAAAAATATTGGCAAAAGAACTTAAAGGATATTTTCTCAACAAGTTTATAAATCAGTGATATATCCTTTCTGTAAACCTTGATGTGTGTGAATATGTTTTTAATGTATAGTCAATCTCAACTCTTATGAGTTTCTTTTTAATGCAGTTACTCGTTTTTTACCTTTTCTTTTGTAATCCCTTTTAAATTTTGAAGGGCTTTGTAAAAATGTTATTTTTTTGTTTTATAATTTTGTCTTTTCCGAAACAAGTTTTGTTTAACTCTTAAGGCAATAAGGCTGAATCGCCATTTTAAGGAGTTTACATTCGATCACTTTATTTATTTTTTCATAAGTCTTCAGTACATAGTTAGTTTTGAAAAAAAAACATGGTAACTCAATGCCCTCACTGAGTTACCTGCTAAAAGTAAGTTAAAATAGTCCCAAAATTTTGTCGCTTGAGTCAAGCATTCTCCTGCATCGTACATATATTTGAGATGGCTGAAGAACCACAAAAGTATTCAGAATCTAAATTACATATTTAACTCATTTTTGACCTAAGTTTAAGCTTAAGCCCTTTTGCCTTTTCAGCGACGATATTTTGATATTTATTTTTTATTTTTAAAACTATATCATTATTATTTGAATAAATAAAAAATATATTTTATATGTTAAAAAGAAATTTGGGAAAAAAGTGCGTACTAAAGAAAATATAACGCATTCGTGCATATTAAAATTAATATACTCAATCGCTTTGATGGTGAAAATACGATGTGTTCATAAACAATTCATATTACGTAAGTAGATTACAATATCAAAAAAAGAAAGTAAAGCATCATAAATCAATACAAATCATTATATAAATCATGCGTGTAATTTTTGAAAGACATGAAATGCCTGTGTTTTGCATTGCACTGATCTCGAGTGATATGCCTTGCTTGTCAAGTACAAGGCTTTGTTTTATACCAATGTAGTGACTAGGCAGTAGTTTTGATTACCCTTATAATGTTTATTGTGAAGTCTATTAGAAGTGGTGATAAATCTTTGTGACTTATCACCATACTGACATCGTTCAATGTCCGATCGCGCTGTCTGCTTTCTGCATCTAATTTAAATTTATCTATGCTAACCATAGGAGAACAATTACATTTTTGTTTTTTTTTTTTTTTTTTAATTTTACCGGACACTTTTTTTAAGATTAGTGCATGGTTTTTGAAAAAGACCAAGCCACTTTGAGTTTTTATTATATTTTTTAAAAATATTCAACCCTAAGGTGTACGGTATATATCCATGATCAAATTTTACAAAACATTTAAAAAAATCTAAGTTTTTATAAGTTTAATTGAAAATAAACACTTAGTTTTGACCACTGTTCCAAAAACTAAATTACATCTACATGTTTCAGAACCAATGATTCCTTTTTCATGTTACAATGCTTACTAAAAATAAAATGACATACAAGTAGGTATAGACATAAATAAAAAAAAAGTTGTGGGAGAGTATTGATAAGGGGGAAAGGGGTTTACTAATTAGGTATCAATTTTAAATTTAATTTGGGGGTGGCTCTTTGTAAAAAGGATTTGGTTATTAATAGTATTTAATTCACTGTCGATGATTTTATTATTTTTAGAGTTTATAATTTATCTAATTGTAGGCCCTAGTATTTGTATGTAAAATAAATAAGCCCTCATTTATATCTAAAAAAATTTTTTATCCGTTTAGTCTGTTGCTCAAACATGAAATACTTATCTAAAATAAGTGTTTTAAGTGTATTATTTTAAATAAAAAAATAAAA
This sequence comes from Drusus annulatus, assembly GCA_022651775.1. Classification (NCBI taxonomy): domain Eukaryota; kingdom Metazoa; phylum Arthropoda; class Insecta; order Trichoptera; family Limnephilidae; genus Drusus; species Drusus annulatus. The sequence goes on along the minus strand of JAGWCC010000160.1, from coordinate 205,705 downwards.
TATTTTTCTCCAATGGCGAGTTCGTATTTTTGCGACAAAAATCCGGGTCCAAAATATAACCGATCATTCAGAATTATCGTCACGTGTGCCATAGTAGTAGTGGCGTTACATAGTACAGACACTTTTGTAAAAGTTTTCCAAACACTCTGTCGTCGTGCTGGCTTAGCATAAACAACCCTTTTAAAATTATGAAATATTACAAAATCTTACTTGAAAATAGAATTTAATGGAACTCTAAACAATTATACTAACAATAACCATTATCAACACCTTTACAACTGAAGTTCATAATTTATTTATCCAGCCTTCGCAATAATTGCCACTTCTAAATTTGTTAAGAAAAGACAATATTTGACTGCTAATATGAATGATTATTTAATTTTTTTTATTAACTTTTTGTTTCTCAGATTATTTTTTTACATTACCTACCTCACTAGGTCATTAGAACCTGTTCTGAAGTAAGTGACAGTGAGTACAAGTATAATAATATAAAAAAATATAATATTTGTCACACAATATTAGATGATACAAACTCTCTTGATACCATTTAAGATACATTGACAGTAGGTAAAGTTGCAAGGCACTAAATCCTTTTTTTTCATAAGCCGTTTTCAAACAAAGCATTCTTCGGAATAATTGAGTTATTGATAGATCGGAGTAGACGTTCAACGAACTCGACTGGATTTACCCCTTTTGATTTAACAAACACTTCTACGCGAATCGGTACTTTAAAATCACTCTAAAGGAAAAGTGTGTAAAATGACTACAATAGAAATGAGATCTCCGAAGCATATGTGTAATAATACCACGTAAAACCGAATAATGAATGAGAATATTGTTGATTTTATTAATTTACTATTGTTATTCAAACATATTATTTGCAACCGAATAAGTTCTTATCGTTTAAAAAACAAACAAGCAGTTTAGTTTTACTTATAACACAAGCTGGCAATATATACTAATTCAATTGTGATACCATTATTATCATTTTAGCCTCACAACAAATGTTTTCAAGGCTTCACATTTGAAAATGTCTATATCTTGTCTAATAAAGTTGCAAAATGTCTACTAACTTAGTTTTAAGCCACTAGAATTAACGGCTCTTAGGTTTAAAACTTTAATACAGTTTGTAACTTGTTTATTTATTATTAAAGCAGTTTCTCGATGCCTATGTAAAACTACTATCACAACCATTACTATGTGTAGCAAGATTTAATTAATATTATGGATATTTAATTCAGTAACTTTTAATCATACTCTTATGTAAAAACCTCTTTAAGAGTAATTTGAAGCAATTAAAGCATCCTTGAATATTTTGTACGGTATAAAACAACTAAACAAAATAGGTTATTATAGTTAACACTAATTGAAGTAAATATTGTTTTTTATGTTTAATACCACTATAAATTTAATCTTATTATCTTTTATTTTCTGTGTTTTTTTAGGTATCATATTTCGTTGAAAATTATTGATATTATTTTAATAATTAATATTAAAAAATATTATAAAAACATAAAGCTTTAAAGTTAAATCTACTTAAAATAAAAATGCGTATGGCTATTGAAAAGGCTGTCTATATCGGTAGAAATTGGAAAATATAATATAAATCATTTTCAAGGAAGTACGAGGTTGATGAAAAATGCCGGTTTCTAAAGAGGTTTTGGTAGCTCGATTGTTAGAGACGTTACTCCCGTATAAAGTACAGGTTCCGAGTTCGAGTCTTGGCCGCGATCTAATTTTTTTACTGTCTTCGTCATTTTCTGTTTCATATTTTGTTGAAAATTACAGATAGTATTTCAATATTGAATTAATATTACTACAATATTTAATGCTAGAGTAGGCAGAGAGAACAGTAGGCCACATAAATCTTTCTTGTAAAGCACTCCTAACTTTGTTTACATTCATAAATTGTATTATAGATTATTTAACGATATTCCAACCCAAGCGAAAAAAGTGATTCCACCAAGTATTTAATGATTTTGTAAAATATAAAGCGTAATTAATAAATATATAAATTTAAAAAAAATGCTTCCTCGGCTTTTTCCCCCATCCATTTGCATGTCATACATTTTCTTGCCATTATTTTTGCTATCTATTTGTTCCACGTGTCCAATTAAACCGTAATGTTTAATGTTCCTTAATGCTTATCAATACGTTTCCTTCACATCCGTTTCGGACCTCTTTATTCGTGATAAAGCTACGGTCATACATGCTTTTACAACACAATCGATTCAGCCACATAATTTTTACTCTATTTGGTTACTTTAGTATTTTCCTCTGCAATTTTCATGCCTCACTTCCACCCATCATCAGTGTTGGTATCAGAATTTTACTGTAGACTGCCTGTTAAACAACGATAAATAAAAATAATCCAATAGTAAAATAAAAATGCCATTCGTCCAAAATCTTAAGCGATATTCAAACAAAATTTGAGCAAACGGGAATTATTAAATTTTCACGTCATAAATACATCGTTTGGTAGCGCAAAGAGACACGACCCGGAGTAGAAGCGTCTCCTGCTTCGGGAAATGTTTGTTTATTCTGTTCAAACCAAATCTGGCACACCCAATATAGGGTTTATTTGTATTATTTTTCTTTTACATGCGCCCATACACACTGTATTCTATGAATATGTAAAAATAAACGTTAACTCCGTAAAATGTTTATTCAGTGTTCATTTGTGAAATGAAGATTATGCATAAGAAGCTGTCACTACTTGGTTCTACGTAGACAATAATGTAAATGAAAGTAGCCTAGCAAAACAAGTTATTTTTCACAAAATAAAATTATTATTATAGCAATTTTGTAGCGAAAATCACCCTCTTTATCTTTTTTAAAAATGTTTTTGGTGTTCTCGTTTTAAAAATATGCTTTTTTTTATATATAACAAACCCTAAGGGAAACTAAAGAGCCTTATTTCTATGAAATTTAGCAAAACGCACCCTATAAAGCTTCGCTGAAAAAAAACCTTATTTTTATAATTATTTATTAAGTTTCTCAATTTCCCCGAAACATCATATTGGATTACGCCCTTGAGACGAATCTTTACATAAACGGCGCTACACGCTTTTATTTATTTGTCTTTTATTGTTATACTGTTGTAAAACCTAAGTACCTAGATATTTAATTCCTGTGCTTGATAAAAAAATATTGTTAAATTATTTATTAAGTTTTACAATTTCTCTGCAAAAAACCATTAAATTAAATTACGCTCTTGAGACGAATCTTCACATAAATGGCGCTACACTGTTTAATTAACTTGTCTTTTATTATTATGCTCTTGCAAAATCTAGGTATTTATTATAATTCCTCAGCTTGCGTAACGATTTTTTTTTTCTAATTTTCTCGTTAATTTTCTAAATAACGTGAGTTAAGGGTCAGCACCCAAAAATACGCACTTTTTGGCTTTCTAGTACAAACAATATTACTAATTATATATTTGTTAATTACATACGGGTGCTTGGGCAAGCCTAAGGTTTCCAGTGATTACAATTTTTAAATAGTAACCTTTTAAATTATTCATGATAGGCATAATGGAACTTTAGGTAAAACGTTCGAAAATGGCTGGACTGGTTTTCAATCTGCACCTTTTACTTACATTTTAGTATGTTTTTCATAGAATTTCAAAGATCACAGCTTAATTTTTTTATTCACTTGAAACCCTAAGCATTTTCCTAACTGCCCATGTAGAATTCACAAATAAATCATATACAGTATTGCTTGTATTAGAATGCTACAAAGCGACATTTAGCGCAATTTTGGGTGCTGAGCCTTAACGTCTTGTCAATAACGTCTTGTAAAATCTAGGTATTTATTATAATTCCACAGCTTGTTAAATATTTTTTACGTAACGGTTTTTTTTTAAATTTTCTCGTTTAATTTTCTAAATACCGTATCTTGTAACTAGCTACCTTGTTAATAATGTGAGTTTTTCTTTTTTATCATAGAAACGATAAGAAATGCTTTCAATTTTTATTTCGGATTTAAAAGTTACCTGTTGAGACTAACTAACTAACCATACGAATCTGTCTTGGCACACACTCCTTGCTTCATTCACATTCATACATACTCTTCTGTTATTCTGACTCTTCGCATGGCCCGACTCAAGTATTTGATTCACTTGATCGTGCTATGACTTCCTCGGGCGTCCCCGGCTTTTTCTTACATTCACTTTCGCATCATATGTTTTTTACAGTTCTTTCTGCGTTCATTTGCTTTACGCGTCAAAACCAACTATGCGTCTTTTTCTTGATCCTATCTATTACGCTTACATCAGCCTTGCATTTTTTCCAGTACGAACAAACATGGTCATATATGATTTTACTGCACATACGCCTCAGGGTTCTAATAATTTAGCATTTGGTCTATTTTTATCCTTCCTTTGCCAGTTCCATGCCTCACTGCCATACATCAGGGTTGGTATAAGCAATCCATTGTGAACTGCTAGCTTCGCTTCTGTGGCCATATTTTTGATTTGCTCCAATGGCGTACACTCCTCCATTCATGTAGTTTCCCGCATTCACCCTTCTTTTAAATCCTTTTAAGCCTTTTCGTCTCTCTAAAACACACTTCATCAATACACAAAACTCACTTGATTCAAGTATTCATCATTCATAACTATATTGCACGCTTTTCAAGTACCCTCGTACTCTTAAAACTCATTTCGATTAATTCTCCCGTTTGCAATAAGTGTACGATTTTGTTTCACTTATGTGTATATTTGCATCCTGGTTTCCCGTAACTATACTCCCGTTTGTCTCGTTATGTGAGTCAGTTTCAAAAAAAAAAATATTTGAACCCTTTCCTGCGAAAACCATCCCTCATTTCACTTATGACTCTTGTTATACGCCTCTTTGAAAAGGTAATTCTGGACCAGACACATTTTTAGAATCGTATATAAGATAATAAGTCGGTCTAATCAAGAAGAAGTTTTTTTTAGAAGTCTAGAGTCTAGGATCTTACCACGGAGATTGTAGTCATTATTAAATATGTGCAAATAAGTCTAAGTGCTTATGATCCGCCCACTCACTGAGTGCTAAAGAGTAACGTTGCTATTTGGAGAAAAGCAGTTCATCTTAATAATTTAGATACTAAAAAAACTGGCATATCTAAATCTCCTCTTTTCGTAAGACAAACTTTAAAAACAAGCTATGTGCTGAAATTGTCCCTTCTACGGAATCTTTTCAAGTAGGAGATTCCAGTAAATGATGTGCTCCACAAATTTAATATTCCTAAGCCAACTAGCTGAAGAATGTTTGGTGCGATAAATTAGCCACCCCTGAATTGAAGGAAGTGAGGGTAGTCCGTAGATAAGGCTGTGCGACTAGCAGGTGAAATTGGCTTCCCCCGGCAACAGATAAATCACCCCGCTACTGATTTCATCGTCGCGGGAAACTTACTATGTATAAGAGTATGTTTTAAGTAATGGCTCATATATCATAGATGCCGTTGTGGAGATATTAGTATATCGTTGAAGCAAAATATCAGTACCGTCAACTTACCTTTTTTTTATTTTATGGTTAAATATACATTCATGATATTCCTACCGACACCTGTAAGGCCCATCTCAAAGTAGCAATCGACATGTCAACAACCAGACAGTAGGATAAAACACATACGTGCGACAGCTTCCGTGATCGAGTGGTTAAGATCCTCGACTACGAACCCAGAGGTCACAGGCTCAAATCCCGGCGGCGAAAATACATTTTATTCAATTAATGTGTACTATTTTGAACTCAATTCTAATATTTAGTATATTTATGGTGCGTTCCAGAGTGGAAGATAACCTTAGTTTCAGTTTCAGTTATTTATTATTTTAAAAACATTACAAAATTTTTATTTTAAGGCGTTTTTAAATAGAGCGAGTAAGTGTATACACAAGATTCATAAATATAAAACAATTAATTCTAAAAAAATATAAATTGCAATGAATGCAAAGTAAAGACAGTAAAAAATAAAACAATAAAAAATTAGATAATTTTTCATCCAAATGATGTATAAAAAAATAAATAAAATAAAACCAAGGAATAATTATACAAATAGCAGGAATGCTTGTCGTTTGAACGAAGCTTCATTTATGCAAAACATATCGACATCCGAAGCGATTCGATTCAACAACATAATTGCCCTCCCCACCGGCATGACCATTGGCAAGTTGGTCCTGCAGGCCGGGAGATAAAACAACCTATGCTGCCGATGGCGAAGATAACCGTCTGGAAGATAGAAATGAATGCTCTCCATGATAGCTGAGTTTTCAGACCATCCACGAATCAATCTGAAGAAATGTGTTGCAATGTACACATCCCTTCTGACCTCTAGATGGTATGTTCCGAGCATACCCAAGAGAAAGTCGGTAGGATATAGCCACGGGTAGTAACCGCACTCCCTCAAGTAAAGAAATCTCAGAAATTTCTTCTGAACCTTCTCCAACATGAGGGAGTACTTGACCTCGTGTGGACTCCAAACGATCGACCCACTCTCAAGTCTACTCCTTACTAATGAGTCATATAAAATTTTGAGAACCCGGGTGTCTCTGAACTTCCTTGCGGTGCGTAAGACAAAACCCAGCATTCTCAATGAATTGCCACAAGCCATCTCAATGTGAGCATGAAATGTCAGCCTGTATTTCCCTGGTGAAAGACTACCATTCAGAATCGAAACGATACACATTTGTTTCTCTTGTATGGGAGGGTTGGCAATAAATAGAAAATTGAAATTACAGAGATCACTAAATATTGTTATTATATCTTGACGTCACATATTTGCGCATCTTTACCCCCACTACTTGAGTCGACCAAACATTTCGTCGCTCTGCACCACGTGTCCACGTTAGTAAAAAGTCGCTTCGCAAGCGGTAAAGACGTCTCTGTAGACAACTATCATTTATAACACAATATTTAGGGAGTCACAACTTTTTACAACAAGCGCCAAGGATTTTTTTTAACATGGATGTAATACCTTCAGGTATGTTCTAAATAAGTAAAGTTTTATAATTTCATTTGCTCGTGTGGCATATTTGCTATATATTTTTTTTTAACATCTATGTGAACTCGTGATAAATTTACTGTGTATTTTTAAATAGTTAAAGTTATAGTTGACAACTAAGCTTAATTTAAGAAAAGTGTTTATGCACTATTATAGCTGAAATATCTCAGCATCGAATTCTAAAATAAAAAAGTGCTCATTTTTGCTCCTTTAAAAATTTTTCAATTTTACATAATTGACCATAAAATTTAAATATTTTGTATTTTTTTTTTGTCACAGGTTCGGGTTCAAAAGAATTTTATTTGATTTGTTAGGCAAAACAATTTCTTTTTTTGAGAAAAAAACTTATAAACCGCACCAATTGCCCACCGTCAGCGTTGAATCTACTATGTCAAAAGATTTCGGATTTTAAATTTCACTTCAAATATAGATCGGAAAATGCTTGTCAAAATGTAGCTGGATTTGTAATGAAAAACAAGGAATGGCTGGAGACTTCGATTGGTTTTACAATGTACGAGATTACCACCGCAAAACAGCAAGGTCGCGGTCGTCCGGTAATACAATTTGAAAATAGTTCTGCCCGAACTAAACGCTTCAAAACCAAAAATCTTTGAAATAGTTCATCACTTTCGCATTTGGGGTTTGCAACAAAAATGAGCTTGAGAGCTTCTGGACATCCGATTGCATCAAAATTATTAGAAGATATTATTCGTTCGCCTAGGCGCGCACATAAGTACAGACAAGCGTACAAGGTATTTGATGACAAACGCTCTAGACAAATGTCTGGGGAGGAAGCCCTCTCAACCATGGTAGAAGCCAAGCTCACAAAGAGCCAGTACAAGGTCATAAGATCCAAAGATCCTGAAAGGTTTCCACCGTACAATATATTACTTAGGGCAAAAAAAACTTGTTATCCAAATAAAGAAGACATCAAAATCACTCACACATCTGCAGAAGTAACCGTTCAAGCTCTGTTGAATCACACTGCTGAACGTTTGATAAATGTGCAAAAAAAAGTGATTTTCGCTTTGAAAAGTAAACAATTAAGTAATTTGCGCTTGATTTCAAAGTGGGGCTTTGACGGCAGCTCAGGACATAACTCATACAAGCAGTTGTTTATTGGGACCCGAGCAGATGCAGATGATTCCAGCGTATTCATATCTTCAATTGTACCTATACGATTAGTTTGGGACCCGAGCAATGCAGATGATTCCCACGGCCATCATCCATATCTTCCGCCCAATTAAAATAAACTTTACGAGTCAAGACATCTTGCGGTTGCTGAGAAGAACAGAATATGTACGCAAATTGAAAATCTTACGAGTTCATCATCCACCAGATATTGGTTTCGCATAAACTCATCTTAAAATAAACTTTGCGCAAAGAGTTTCAAGACAACGTTGTTATATTTGTGGTGCCAGTTCTAAAGAGTTTAACAGAATATGTACGCAAATTGAAAATCCTTCAGCTTTACAGTTTGGTTTGTCAGTGTTACACTGTTGGATCAAATTATTTGAATGTCTTTTACATGTAGGATATAAACTTCCAATAAGAAAATGGCAAGCTCGAAATCAAGAAAAGGAAACTGCGGCCAAAAATAAATCTAAAATACAAAAATAATTCAAAAACCGAATGGGATTAATATTCGATCAGCCTAAGCCTGATTTTGGAAACTCCAATGACGGTAATACCGCCAGGCGCTTTTTCAGAAATGCAGAATTGACTTCTGAGATCACAGGCGTTGATAAAAATTTAATTGAAAGAATACATATCATTTTAGTGACAATATCAAGTGGTTACGATATAAACATTGCCAATTTTAGGAAGTTTACCCTTGATACTGCTAAGTTTTTTGTTAAAATGTATCCGTGGTATTATATGCCCCCTACTATGCACAAGTTATTAATTCACGGACCAGACGTAATTTCGACTTCGTTGCTGCCGATTGGCCAATTATCAGAAGAAGCTCAGGAAGCTCGGAATAAAGATTTTAAAAAATATCGCGAGAACTATTCCAGAAAATGTTCTCATGAGAAATGTAATGAAGATGTTTTAAATTTAATGTTAGTTAAATCTGACCCTGTAATAACTAGTTACAGGCAACTTCCGAAAAAACAATTTACTCGTTTTCCCAAGGAAGTATTCGAGTTAATCATTTCCCCGGATATTCCTTCATCCGATATCTATTTCTCTAATGATGATGATGATGATGATTGTTCGTCTTCTGAATCAAATTGTTTAAAAACAAAATTAAACATTACATGGCTTTTATTTTTGCGTTTATATGGTTTGTAATATTTTTATATTTCTTTTAATTTTATATTTTTGGTAATAAAATGCAGAAATCGTATTAAAACTTACTAAAACCGAATATATTTTTGTTTTTTTATATATTTGTACCCACACTAAATAAAAATATCACATTTTTTTCCCTGTAAATCTTCCCTGTGAATTGATGCCAACTTTTGGGGTATTTAGCCGTGTTCGGTGACCAGATTTGATTAGCCAGGTACTTCCCGACATACGTCTTCCCCATCTATTCCATCCTTATTACCTTCAACCTTGCAACACACCCCAATTAAGGATGCCATAGTCCTACTGGCTCCAGATGGAAAGGATCAGTTTGTACTCTTGTACGGTATTGATATAAAAAAAAAAACATAACTACAGTACTGATATTTTTTTTAAGCTCTTAAATTTAAAAAAAATCACAATTTTAACCCCCAGTAGTGTATGTTGTGAGATTGAAGGATGTGGAGGGGGAAAATAGTTAAAGAAGAGGAAGGTTGAGTACCTGGCTATTCAGATCTGTTCACCAAACAGTTAACACATTAATTAAAATTTTAAGTCTTTCATATACTCGCTTTTCCCTAAATTGCAAATAAGTTGGCAATACGCACTTAGAGGTGACTGATGTATTTAACTGCATGAAATGTAGATACAAGAAGGCTAAAATATCACCTATATGTAAACATTTGAATTTTCAGTGTAATCAAATAAAAATAATGTACATAATCTTTATGTTTAATACTATTCTTACTTAACATATAAAGATTTTTTTTTTCTTGTATCACTGTGTAATGTTCATTTTTATGTAAAAGTCTACTTAGACGTATAAATAAATGTGCACCGGTACGGTTAAAGCTTTTGGTAAGCTTTTTCCGATCCATTTAGAAGTAACTGGTATACGAGTACATCACAAGATTGATAGATCTTTTCAAACTTTTAGTGTCATGACCCCCTAAAAGCCAAAAAAATAGTGTAAAATTTCTTACCACCCCCTCACTATGTATTTTAACGTTCATCAAAGTTTTAAATTCCCATAGTGAAAAAGTATTTCCACTTTCCACGAATAACATTTGACGCTTCTTTATCATTCGTTATTATTACTTCGCGGTGAATTCATATTTCCATGCAAACTAAGTTTAAGACAGCCGTAAAGCTACTTTGAAGTTATGAGAATTTTAATGTGCCGCATGTCAATTCATTTTATTTTATTTAGTAAAGCAGTCAACATTTTTAAATACTTTTTTACTTCAAACAACTTAAAGCGTTTTTGATTTTTCTCTATGTTTTTCGATTCTTATCTCTTCTTAATATCCAAATGTTGAAAAATCCCAAAGAGCCTTAAACAAGCAATTTATATATGACTTGGCGAGAATAAGAGAACGACACTTCATGTTGTATTGAAAATCCATATTTTTTAGTGTTTTTGTTTGTTAATATCCTAATTTATTTATCAGAGTCATGTATTATTCTGAAAAACTGTCTCTTGATTTTGATTAATTTATGTGTTATGTATTTTTAATGAATGTTTATTAGAAGATTTTTTTTTCAATAACTTGAGTATTATTGATATAAAGTAGGTACCAATATATTCATTCTCGCTGTACTTACAGAACTGCAAATACTGTACACTTAAGAATGCAGACATTAGAAAGAAGCATTTGTTTTGGAGTTTTCATTTTGAAATTGTTTTTGGTCTTCATTTTGATATTGTTCTAACATCGCACAAGTAATCCAACTTATCGGCCTTTCATCACGGCTAAACAGAAAATACATATATTTGCAACTGTAATATAAAACATGTTATACCCAAGTACAATATTCCAAGCACAAATTAAAATATGACCTAGTAAAACCAGCTGAACACATTCTTTGGCAGAGAGGCGATGTTTGAAACAATACCCGACAAAACCACTCTAAGCTTCGCCAAATGTGAAAAATCACATTTCACATTTTTTTCTATTTGGAATAAAATAAACCTAGAAAAAATCCTTTATAAAACTTAAAAGCATTTGAAAAATTTTCCTTTTTCGAAAATTCCACATAATTTCCCAGTCGTTAACGCGGGATGTGTACATCTCACACATTCTGTTAAGTTAATTGTATAATAGTGTAGGACGCTCTCACAAACCGCAGTTACATCAGAATACATCTTCTGTTAATTACTGCATCTTGTAAGAATTAAACACGCTCGTGCAAATATTCGTTTTGTTATCTATGTTTATCTTTATTTCCTTAAGCTTGTATAATATTTAAGGTAAATTTATTATTTTTCATTAATTTGCTACATAATTATTTTATACTTCCTCAACAGTATTTGCGTAATAAAATTTAGATTCGGTACAAGAAAAACCTCAGTAATCTACGTGGTTAAGTTAAAACGAAAAATGTCGTTCATTTAGTATTCAGGGAGTTCTTTTCAACCTAAATCTAGATAACTGTTCAATAAATAGAAATGCCTTATATCTTAAATAAATAATAATTTTTCTCATTCAATTCGACAACTTTTTTTGCTTTTCTATATTAGTTATTTATAGTTTTCTATTCATCTATTCTTTGTTTGACTTTGTAAATGTGTATACCATTAAATTTTAAGGTCTTAACGTAGATTAATAAAAAAATATAAAATTAAAAAATAATGCACATAAACACATGTTCTATGTGCATTTTTCCTTTGGAAGCACGCTCAGTTGCTTTGACACAATCGTGTTTTTACAGAAAATGGTTGAAAAATAATTTTAACAGCTGAAATAGTGATTAACCAAAGGTTTTGTGTTTTATTTTCAACGTTAATAATTTCCAAATAATAATAATAACTGTTTACATGTATAACACTATTTTATTTACTTTAAATATATACTCACATTAAATTACTCCACTTTATTGTGTCCAATGCTAAAAGTAATAAGATACCAACATGTTATGTCATGTTACAAAACCGAAAGTTAGGCGAATTTATTTTCGTCATTATTACACTGTAGGTGCACTTGAGGTGAACTATGAACTAAAACTGCGCTATTTAAATTCACTATTATTATTATTATTACTTTCATGTTGGAATAACTACCACAAATTTCAGGACTTAAACCAGATGTTGTGAAGTGGCAGAGCTAACAAAGGAAGCTCGTGAAAGCCCGGATAAGATAGCGCTAGAGAGGAGGCTTTCATGGGAAACACCGCAACTTACAAAACACTCGACAAGTTTGCGGAAAGCAACACCAAATGCTACGCTGGTGATTTATACCCACACAAACATTGTGTTTGTCGAAGAATAAACATTCTTGTAGAAACTATTTCGAAAAGCACAAACTATATAGGTACCATTATTTTATGAAAATGGTATTTTGAATTTATATTTAATCAAACCGGGAGCTTTAAATTTGTTTTTTAGATATTCTATTGGGTTTTTTATTTTGAATGTCGTTTATTTGTTAAGTGGTTTTATATACTTTTTATTAATTGCTTTAAAAAAACGCTAAACAACCATCGATTCACTTTGCTTCTAACGTAGTAAACATTCTTGTACGGTAAGTCCTGGCGTAATGACTGTGTTTTTTCTCGTCTGGAATTTCGTGGTTAACGATACTATCTTTGGCTGGAAATGTTGTTTATATATTGAGATATAAAAGTTTAATTTATTTGGGTTACTATTATCATCTATGAGCATTATAAATTACTATTTTTTCACTTATTACGTTCAGAATCGTGAATTTTACAGTTTATCATATCTCAATACTTGGATCCATACCCTTAATTTACCTTTTCTGTCATCGGATTTTCGGTTAACGAATGAATGATGAATATTCATTTCCTACTGGTCCGGTACACTTTATGAAGTGTCTTTTTTGGAATTAAAAACAGAATTAATCGAAGAATTTGAATCGCTAATGAAGCAAAACCCTTAAAAACGTATTTAAAATCATAACTTTATTATTAGCACTCACTGATAAAACTTGTCAAAAAAGAAAAATAATAAATAAATAATATTCGTTATAAAAACATATTGCGTGAAAAACAACACACCATGAAAACCTTCAAAAAGTTGTCTTCTTTGGGGTCTTCAAATTAATATTATTTACTAAAACAAACCAATTAATAATGGATTCAATAAGCAACCCACAAAACCAATTACAAACCCACGTAAAAACGAATAACAATATAGATAATTGAAAGGAGACGGAAAGAATCGGAAATCTTCCTCAATAAAATCATTGTCTGACTGAAAAAAAACTGACAGTCGCTTTAACTCTTAACATCGAAATAACGTGAACCAATCTCTGTGCAGCCTGGAGGAAGTGTTGCCCTTTACGTCATCTCTATTCCTATCACCGGTCAGATTCTGCTGTGGAGCTTTAAATTTTATAATTGACAGAAAAATTCTAGCGTTTTTCACTTCTGTATAAGGGAATATAAAAATATCATTGTAATATAATTGAAAATACCTTTTTTTCTCCACATTTTTTTATTAAACAAAGACATGATAAATTACATTACACGAGATATTGATTTCCGAAATTTCACACATGCATATGTACATTTATAATGTTAAACTAATTACATATAATTTATAAAAAATATACTTCAATTCTTAAAAATACAAATTGAAAATGCATTAAAGTTCACAATCTAAAGATGAATTTTTTTGAAAGCTTCTGGATTAAATACACCATGAAAAAATACTTTTCCGAAACAAAAATCATGTGTTCATGAAGTAAATATTAATGAATGAATGTAAATGGTAAGTTAAATTAATTCAAAGACATTCAAATGCAAAAATATTTATAAATTGGTTCCAACAATAATTCTTTCATGAAATATACATATTATTTTACAACGACAAAATACTATTTTAACATCAATACACATTTATAATACAAAAACTATTTTTCATGAAAATTATTACCATGATAGAATTAAATATTTTCATAGACGAGGATCACAACATTTAGTTTAAAAAATCCTTCACTGAATATTTTACAGCCTTACAATTTTTTCCGAATATTTCAACTCCAAAGATACCTATATACAAAATCATTTTAAATTTCATAACTGGATGGTAAAAGTCTCTTTGCCATTTACAAAAAATATTGTTTTGTTGGAAACGTACATACTCGTAAGTACGTACTATTTGATCGCTCTTTGATCATGATTTTTTTTTAAACGTGTTAGATATTGAATATTATCAATATCAGCACTTAATTCTTACCCAGGCGTCATATTCTTCAAACGGATTCTTTTCCAAAATCACGGTTCTCTTGGATTAGCGTTTTCAGGAATAAATGTTTCTCAAAAGAATCCCCACAAAGTTGAAGACCCTCTTAGCCATATCCAAAAGGGTGCTAGAGCCGCTTTTTAGGGGGGTGGGAGGTAATGGGAGTGCAGTAACCTTTCTAGGCGACTGATATCGCTAAATTTTGGGGCGTTTTGTGCTTCGTGCCATACAGAATACACTTGGAATGTGGAGACAGCGAGAATCAGGTTTTTATTGGCCCGCGTTAGTAAAGAGTACAATATTTCGTCGACTTCGTAAAGTCTTTTTGAGCTTGACAACTAATAAAAAAGCTCGCATTTGTAAAGACGAAATTAAGGTCACGAAACAAAAAAAACAAGAAAAAATAAAAAAAACATCGAAAACAGAAAGAAAAATATTTTATACAATTAAGTGACAGTTTTATAATGTCCTTAAAAGGCGAAACAACTGTTACGGGTAAAAATAATTACCTGGCAGAACTTTTGTTTTTCTTTTGTTTCTTTTTGTTTTTTTTTTTTTAAATTTGAAATAATAATAATTATTGTTTAAATAAAATTAAAAAACCTTAAAGTTAAAATGGAGTTCTATAAAATAAACTTTAAAACCATAAATAAATGATCAAGAGATTTTTGATCCGCCTATACAGCAAAAAAAAAAAAAACAATTTTTGTAAAAAAGAAAAAAGAATTTCAGAGCCTACATAATTTATAAATCATTGCTGAATTAAATTAACACGGCTTTACAGCAATTTACTTTACCAGTAAATTTATAAATGAGAAAAATAATATGCCGGTTTCATAAAAAAACTAAAAATGTTTGTTTTTCTAAAAAACTTTGTATTAATATTTCAACGATTAGTTGGATTGACTGAGATAATTTTCTTCTAAAACGACTTGTGGCACTTGCTAACGTTTTGTTAATATCTCCAAAGTGACAGATACTTGTAATACTCGTAATGTTCAAGATTGCCAACAGTGTCGGTAGGAACTAAACACATAATACCCGGAAAGATGCCAGCTCCTAGCTCTAGAGGCGGGTTGTTATATTTGGAATCCGATACGAAGCTCAATAGTTAGGGGAAGTAAGGGATGGAATATTTCAACATGACAGTAGGTACATCCTTTTACTGTTATTACGACCGTAATCTACGAACTAAGCCGTCGTTATCGCGCACTTCAGGGAAGGTTTTTGGTGCTGAGAAAATAATTTTCTTGAAATGAGGCTTCTACTGTTCCACAGACACTTTGGGTCGATTTATTTGAACGACTTGTGTCTATGGAAAAAAGAAACAAAAAAAAAGGAATTCAATCTCGTTGAAGCGAATGAGCGCGGGTTAATATTTTCATAAAACCACTTCCATTATGAAGTCGTGAATGCAAACTCTCAAGCTTTCTTGTACAGTGCTAATATTTTATAAAATGAAATAAAATTATGTTGACAAAATGCGCAAGTCGTTAAAATAAGTTCCAAGGTAATCAAACTTTTAGCGGTAGTTCATCGTGACATGAATAGAAAATTAGTAATTAGAACATTTTCACTAAAAATACTTTTTCATTGGCTTCATAGGGTTGTCAGTACGCCCTCGACATTATGAACATGGATTTACTTCACTGATAAAATCACTGAATTTTCAAGTACCAATTGTTTTCACAAATATATTAAATGATGTATTCGTATTTGGTTGAAAGTTTTTCTTTATATTCCAGTACCAATACCTTAAGGAAATACTCCGCAATGTTTTTTCAGTTTTCCATAAAATCACAAATAAAATTAACGTTATCCAAACACTGAAATACCTTATCTTTCAAGTAGTGCCCCATCAGTCTCCAGCTTGCGAGAAAGATCTGTTCAATTTAATACACACTCATTATTTACAGTTACCTCTCCCAGAACTTTCATACCCTTGGGTGTCATATGATTATTCGTTTCATTTGTTTATTATTTATGCAAATCAATGCAAATACGATTCTTTAAGTAGGTACCGTAATATGCATGAAATTATTTTAACACATGGTGGCTTATTTGAATTCAGTAGGCATGGTCAAATAGTTAGAAAAAAGTTTCGGGAGGTGAACAACAGTGGAAAAAAAACAAAATATGAACCTGGATGTCGTATGAAAAACACTTTTGAGTCCAAATAAGATTTTTTTTGTAATTGTGTCAATAAATACCGCACAAGGATTTCA
Source organism: Drusus annulatus (assembly GCA_022651775.1). Lineage (NCBI taxonomy): Eukaryota > Metazoa > Arthropoda > Insecta > Trichoptera > Limnephilidae > Drusus > Drusus annulatus. The sequence continues at coordinate 188,998 of JAGWCC010000160.1, read as the reverse complement.
ACTACCGGTGGAACTGCGGAAATATTATTAGATTGGAGAAAATAAGACGAAGATGTGTAAGACGAAGTAAAAATTTAAGAACCTTAAAAAAGGTTAAATTTAAAAAAAAATTACAATATCAATTTTCCTTTCAAGATGAGTAATGTCTGCCTTGTGCTAAGAGTGCAAGGTTTAATTTTAGTTTCGATTTCGCAGAAATTCAGATGCTTTACTGATTTATTCATTGAGTAAGATGAGCGTGTTGAGACTACCGATGGAATCTTGATTGTTTGTGTAGGAAGTGCGAAGCCAATAGCTATTTTATCAATGTCACTTGGTAAAACGACCAAAACGAAACCTGATTGTTTCTCGCGATCAAAGCGTAAAGCTGCCATCAAATTTATTGATCTGGTGTAGTAGAAGTCGAATGCGAGAAATACATTTGAATTAATTGTTGTGTAATTGCAAAGCGATAGATGATTTACAGCCATTCATTTAATGTAAGTATTTAATAGAATTGAAAATATACTAACGGCTTGATTAACAGAACGCTCGATAGCTGCTGTGAAATGTAATTTGTACACTGTTTAGTTATGGAACGTAAAAGCTGGGAATTGAGAAGCGAATTCAAGACACTTGCTCGTCAGCTTATCTTATGTTTTGCATAGTACACCATTTGATAAGACTATGATGCAATCGATATGTTCTTAGTACGGTGAAAGTAAGAATCAAAATAATTCAATCAAAGATGTCCAGAGTATATTGCGATATACTAAATGCGTTTTGTCATCTGATCTGATCAAAATCAAATATGGAAAATAATTTACATCCTTTTAAAATGTGGAGTTAGAGGCAGTGCTGAAAAATCTTTTTCACGAAATAACTCAACAAGCGCTGCCGAACCATAAATCTCTCTATTTTCAAAACAATCCATAAACCGTTTAGTCACATCACAAATAGGGAATATGAAAGTCCAGGGAAACACAAAGTCGTAGAGGATGTTCTAGGAAGAAAGGTGCAAAACCTCTCGTGCTCGATCATCCAGCTGATTGACGGACTAGAGAAGAAAATCTCCACAACGTTCCCGAAAGAGGCTCCTAGAGAGTTTTAAAGATCGTGATCTTCAATCAAAGACTAAACGAAGAAAATCTCCACAGCTGCTTTAATCAAAATCGTACCGGGAGACGTAATGAGCTCTGGTCCAGTCAAATAGAAAGCTCTCCTCAATCTAAGACCAGGACAAAAAACTCACCAGAACGACCCTTAATAAGGTCGTACCGAGAGGCGAAGGGAAAGTGGTGAAGATCATATCTCATCCTGGCGGCTAGAAAGAAGAGCTGCGGGTGCAGGGCGCGCTCACTCGTAGAGCGCCTGCGGCGGGTCCGGCCTGCCCGGGCGCGCCCAGCTGATGCGGTAGTGGAAAGAGGCGTCGTCGGGAGCCGCCTCTATTACCTGTTGGAAAACAAATTCTGTTTACCTCACATCGTTTTAATGGTTTAAACGGCATAGCAGGTGGTATTATAAGAAGTAATAGAAAACAACGATGTGGTCAGACAGTAACAAGAACGAAATTGACTTTAAGGTTTGACATCATCTTTAAATAAGTGCACTCTTATTCAATACTGACACCGATATATTGCAGATTTTACTTGATAGAATTATAATTCTTTGCTACGGATGATGATTTAATAAAGTAAATAAAAGAACGAGTCATTTATTCAATTCTTCAATTCATATGCCAGCTATGCCAATTCATTGATATATATATATTTATCAATGAAGATTGAAAATTTAAACTGTTTTTGCAACTGTCATTTTATATTCCAATTGAAGTGAAATTTTTTAAGTTGGGTGTCTTAGTGTCACTTATCTGAACTTTTTTTCTGTCTTGAAATGGTAACATGAAAATATTGTATTGTCGTCAACGCGAAACTACCTCCCATGTGTCAAAAACTTAATTGCTTAGGAGGAAATTAAAACTGATTTTTGAGAGTTACAGATTGTTTTTAGAGACATCAAAAATACACTTTGTAGTTTTAGATGCAATCATGTATTTTCACCAATAAAAACATTGAAACTTGAAGTACAAATTGAAACTCTTCGCAATGTCATATTTAAATCATTTTTTTATAAAGTTGATGAACAAACCACTTGGGAGGTATTTTTCCGTTGACGACGATATGCTTTTAATACATCTTTATGTAAGCGATTATTTTTCCCTCCGAGACGACATTGATGAATGCCATTTAAATAACATCTCTTAAAATAGTTCTTATACTTTGTTCATATAAGTTCATATTCTTTCAAATTGTATTGAGTTGAAAACCGCGAAAGTAATGAATAAGTATTACAATCATGATTTTAACCCATAAATATCTTCTTCTTAGTTGTAGGACAACGATCTTATGTTGGTAGGCGTGGAAAAGGCTATATATTACAAGTATACATCAATTTGGGAAACGTCTTATAATCATGATTGTTTATTGAATGTTCATAGTATCAAATATTTAGTAAAAAATAAAATTTTCCTCTTTGAATGGTTAGAGAGCTTATAATTACTTTATAGGGAAGTTGTGAATATTAAACCTTTCAATAGCGTTTGGTTTTAAGTCACGCTGCATCGATGCACCTATGAGATAATTGTGTAAGGCCTAACAATGACTCCATTTTTCTAAGATTATTAAGATTATTTGTAGAGTAGTAGATATTTACTTTGGTGAAAAAAAACCATTTAGAACCGAAAAGTTGTTTAAAAAATGAGCCATGTTTAGTGATGAGAAATTAATAGCCAAGTATTTTTCAACCCTCATTTTTCCCACCCTTTTCTTCTGTTACACTGTTTTAGAAAAAAAATCCAAATTTAAGATCTATTGACTCCAGGTTTCGTAACTTTTTAGTTGTGGTGAGATAAAAACATATTTTTCATTTAATTTCGTTGAATTTTTGTTCGTCCACAAATTTGGCCAAACCAATTTAGTATTCTATCAAAAGATTTTAGATTGGTTACAATAGATATCTCAATGATACCACCCTCATCGTCTCGTCTGAAGAAGAAATCAAACACATTCTTACTAAAGTAGAGGAAGAAAGACGTCGTCTAAGCCTGCAGATCAACAAATCAAAAACAACTAATGGTGATCGACAGAACAAACATATTTATATGAAAAAATGATTTCGTAAAGCTTAGAAACCTTGAAACTTAGAACTCCATTATATTAAACTTGCCTACCACGAAAAAGGCTGCAAAATAGAGGTGAAGAATTTGCGTTATAAAAGACGCCGTGAGAAAAATGCAAAATATATGAAGTGATAGAGACATAACGAAGACACGCAAGATGAGTCTCGTCCGGGCACTGATTTCTCCCATCTTTCTACATATTGTGAAAATATTGACACTTACAGTGAACAAAGGAAAATAATGATTAAAATTCCACAGGTCTACAAATCTATCAATTTTGGAAGAGCTAAGAATTCAACACACGCTATAGAGTGTCTGTCCACAACGTATTGTAAGATATAAAAGACCCGTGGTTCGCCAAACCAAGAGCTCCAACTTGGAAAAACTCGTGGTTACTGACAAAGTGGAAGGCAGTATTTTGAAAGCAAAGAAAGATCACAAATGCGTTGAACTGATCAACTGTCCGTGTTCGTGGCCCGCGGAGCAGCCTGGTTGTCCCGATTCTCTGCAATGAGGTACCGACTCAAGAAGGTGGTCAACATTAAGCACACCATAAGGTTGCGGAGACTTGCCTCTCTGTAAAATCCTGTGTGACAGTGAAGAAGATATCAGTGGTAACATATAGTACCTGCGCTAGGCGGGACACGTTGAGCGTGGCAACGATGGTGGCGCACCCTTGCGACGCCGCCTGCGCCCCCTGCCCCGCGCAGCCCCCGCAGCCGGACTCGCCGCTAAACACGATCCTCCGCCTCCAGCGTTATCACCTCTGCAACAAGGAAACAAACAACACATTAGCACTACTGCGAAACGTGGCCGCCTGGTGCGAGACAAGGCACACAAGTGGTGCAAGTGGAAGTTAATTATTTATTATAACCAAAGGGTTTTTGTTTCGTTGAAAAATTCATTTATATATTGTTTTGTGTCGGACTATGGACACTATACTCGTCTTCAGGAATGATATCATTCAAACACGAATTATTTTATTCGATCTAACAATATACTGATTTATTGATGATTTTTACGTAAATTAAGAAAACGTAAGCGAGAAAGAAGACAATAGTTGCAAAGCAATAGTGAAATACATTAAAACGGAAAAGAATAGAAACTTAATTAAAATATAACGTAGGCAGATAAAAAAAAAGGCTCGAATGCCTTGCTCCGATGAGAATAAGGTTCAAATACGTGAGAAGGCGTGTTGCGGAACCTGAAGGCATCTCCGAACACCCGTAGACCGCGGTAAAACGTCGGAGATGATCTTGGGAGCCCAGTGATCTTAAAGTGGTTACAGCACTCATGCAAACCATACTCGTGTCAATATAAATATGTTGTATTAAGCATGGTACTGGTGGGGGCCATAGTTTTAATGCCTGATTTCTTCAAATGGCGATGATTAATAGGAATTGATAAAAGATTTATCTTTTTGACATTGTTTTTAAGTCTCCAGCAAATTACCTCTGATATGTGCCTCAACATCGTAGCTTGAGGTTGGAATCAAACATATCCTCAACTATAGGTTTCCGTTAGTTTTGCATATGAAATATAACTTTAGGATTTTAATACCTATTTAATTTTTGATTTTCACAAAGCACATTTTCACAATCGTGACATTTTGTCGCATTTTAGACATTAAGCTACTGCCGGGCGCGTTGTTGTGAGTCACATGACCAGGCTCGTGCCGCACTGAGTGTGACATCTCAAAATTATAATATTTTCATCAAAATGCTTGTCATCTATACGTGGAAAATGATTATTTCAGAAGGATATTCTGTATATATTCACATATTTTTAAAAGTCATAAAATCCAACTATTATATGAAAAGTAAGAAACACCACATTTGATTCGCATCAAAACTACAAGAATGCAACACTATCAAATGTTTTGAAAAATATAATTAAATTCATAAAAAAGCATTTATCTCAGTAACAGCGTCTCAAGCTGCTTGTTAAGGACCTGTGAAAACTATTATTATTTTTTTAGCTCTCACCCACACCTGTAATGTATGTACTGTATTGGCCGCACAAAATATTTACCAATAAAAAATATACAATCGTCATTTGATTCAGAACTAGCTGTTATGTCCATGGCATTTTCAGTTTCCGATTCAGCTGATAGTCATATACATACATATCACGCTGAATAAACCGTATTCGTATTCCTTGCCGTTCTGACAATAGAAAAAATCATTGGCGTTGATACTTCTAGTCATAACACTGCTGCAACCCGGAAAATAAATTCGTTCTACAGCGAAACCGCCCTCGAGAAGCTTCTTTAGCAAAAAGGAGCGCCTTTTTTCATTTGACTTATTTTGTTACGAATATTTGCACGCATTCCGCATTCAAAAACTACTTTTTTAACATTTTTCTACCGTCTTTGGGTATTCCAGCCATAGCTTCTCTGTGAATTACTCAGCTTGTTCAAATAAATCTAACAAATGATGAACATACCAAGGGATAAAAGGCCTAGGTTCGGGTGTTTCAAAATCCATCACATTTTATGACAAAAAAATCGACGATCAGCACCATAGTGTATTTTAGAAATTATAACGAACGCTGGCTTTCGGACCATTTCAGTTTTTTTTTAAAACAGTGATTAAACCGTTAAGAATAACGGTCACGCTGTTAAGCTTTTCAGCTTATAATGTTTGGATTATTTTAAGAAACGGGCCGAGAATCAGCGTTTAACGGGGACTGTTTAGTTGTAAAAAAATCTAAATGCGCCCACTGCCTATTTGATGGTCATCAAATTTGACGGTGTTTAAATCAACACAACCTCCTAGCTTTATTTCTTTAGGCAATCTTTGTAGGAAATAAAATTGAAAAAAATATTTAATATATTATAAATATATTATATATATTATATTTTATAAATATTTCAAACGAGATTTAGTCGAGTATTGAATTCTGAATTGCCGTTCTAGAACCAAAAAAGCCGTCACTATGCCGCAAACTATTTCGCAAAATAACAAATGAATGTTTGAAGCATTCCAATAATTTTTGTTGAATATTTGTCAATTAATACAACCAGGTATTCAACATTTAATTCCTTTTATAGAAATCGGTGCAAACGTGGGTTCTTGTATCATAAACGAATAATTGACGTACGAGTACGTTCATCAATTTCTATTGAATTGTACCTATGATTATGAATGAATAGCGTAGGAATTTGTTTATTGGGTAGACCATGAATAGTTGTGAATTAATTTCTGTATGTATATTATACGGCCTTAATGACGTTATTCAACAATAATTGAAAGCCAAGTTATAGGATTCATTATAACTAGCAGATAAAAACCCGCTCTGCGGGTTTTTGCCGCTAGGCCCTGCGGGCGGCTTTTGGTTGGGCTGCGCCCAATTCAAGTGTTGGCGACCATTTATAAGGTTTAGCCCTATTGTAAGACAATAACAACTACAACAGTAACTACTGCCAATGCACGGTATAGCATGCTTACTTCAAATATTTAAGCATATAAAAAAAAATTCTTGTAATTAATATTCTAAATGCATTATTTTGAACACCGCAGACAATGAGAGGAACACCCTTCACTCCAACATAAATCTCGTTCATCCATGACAACGCAAAGAATAAATTGTATTTTATTAGTAATTAATGAAAGAGAAAATGCTTTCTCTCTCTCCCATAGAATTTAATAATTCAACAGGAAAATGAAGTTGCTCATTATCATCTAAATCTTCTTGTTCATTAATGATGATATCAACAGAATGAAAAGTGTTTATTGTTCCTTCTAATCGTTAAAGTACATCCTAATTAATTGCACGAACATACAATATGGTTCGGTGAGTCTTTCATAAAGCACCAGCATCTGTATGCCTGTCGCCGTATATACATTGAATCATATTGACATTGGAAAAAAGCTCAGATGATTCTGATGTTCCTTCTACAGGAGGAACTTTACCATCTCCTAAGGCCAAAAGCAATTAATTGTCATAGTGGGGCACGTTGACACACCGGAAGAATGTGTCGAAAGTCCCCGCCAAATACAACAACTTTATAAATAAATAAGACTACATCATTTCCAATTATATCGCGTACAGTACGGTTACTTCTAAAACAACCCCTGGAGCCATCGGTGCTTCATCCCATATGATAATATCTGCTTCCGTTATAATTTTGGGATTCTTTGATGTCACCTAACATGTTGTATTATCCTGTAAATCGAGGGGTAAATTAAAAGCGGTATGACACGTTACGCCACCCGGTAGCAAAAGAGCTGCAATACCTGTCCAAGCGAATGATTAAACTTTTTACCTTTACCTCTTAGAGTGTGAATCAATGTTTCGTAAAGGAACGTTTGACCTGTTCTCCCGAGACCATCGATAAAGAAACATTTATTGTCATCATTTTCACCCGAAAAAAACTTATTCAAAATAGAATCGTAAGCTTGACGTTGTTCGTCGTTCAGTTTTGCAGCCATCAGTTCACCTAAAGTGTTCTCGGACATTACAGTTAAATCAGTTACTTGTCCGAAACTGCAACTTTCACAGGGTTCAGGTAAGCCCTGCATTCCGCAAGATGAATTCTCCTTCATAAACATACCCTGTATGTTTAAAAGACAAAAAAATAATAGCTATTTCTTTAACAACATCATGATGGAAAAAATCTTCCTACATGCATTTTTTTAAATTGTTCCACAACTGTAACGGATCTGAAGGGATACATTGTATTAATATCAAAAAAATAGATGTCGGAGAGGTTTAGGCATCAAATACGACATTCTCCTATGTCGTCAATTAGCTTCATTTAACTCGCCGCATCATTTCGCAAAGATTCAAAAGATGTAGCTCCAGGCGCTTTAGAAGGATTGGACTTAAATAAAGTTCTATATTTCTTGGAGAAATCGAAGGTAATCGTCCGATAACTTTGTTGCCTCCCCGCTGTCGTCTTGTCCACTTTTTGTCAGCTGAAAACACAAACTTATTTGGTACGTCTTGATATAGAAAAGAGCGTCCCTCCACATGTTGCTAATTCAATTGGAAGCACGCTGTTAAAGAGGAGTTTCTTGTAGATGCTTCTCTGAGAGCTTCTTCTTCCCGTCCTTCTACAAAGTAAACAGACTGACTATCGGCTAAATGTAGAGCTTAAAGTAAAATTGAGTAAGATTGATCGTGTAAAAGATTTTCCAGAATTCTCCATGCAGCTTCTAGGGTGCTTAGATATCGACAATTGATATATTGCTTAATTTCATCATATTGGATAACCACATTCTCTTCTTAGTTTGCAGCTTTTTCCATCCTAGCAGTATATATCGTATATGGGTATAGGGTCTCGGAGTTTAAGATTATTCTTTAGAATCCAACAAATTTTAAATCTAACCTCGAATGTCATAATTGTTTAAAAAACATATTAAAAATATGTCGTTATCATACTAAAGGGTATGTAGTAAGGAAATAAACTGATTTAAAACAGCAACAAACACAACCCGCAAACAATGTAGTGATACAAATAATAGCACATTGTCCTTTAAAACGTTTGTTCTCCACCTGCTTTCGTTTTTAACCTATTTATTGGGAAGAACCAGTAAGCTGTCAGATCGGACGTATGGACGCCATTGCGTTGAGTACAGATAAAGAAGGAATCTTCTTTTAAACAGCGTTTGAAGATGCAGCGTTAGTTACTGGTTTAGTTGCGACACTCATCAAAAGGAGCATATAGGGAGGATATCGTCTAAGATCGTAAACGGAAGAATATTTCAAACTTTTTTATGCATGAACTATATTTTATCCATATTCTATGTCGCATTGGTCTATTCGATCTTGACGGAGTGTAGATATAAAGGAGGCTACAATCTGTTTTAGTAACGACACTCAACAAAAGAAACATAGTGAGTATATCGTATCGCAGACGTAATCGGAAGAAAATTTGAAACTTTTGTATGCGTCAGCAATATTTTATCGGACGTGGCAGAAGATTTTTTAGGGTATTAATATAATCAGATTTCCAATGTGAAATCAACACTGAAAATATTTCTAAAATTACACTTATCTTTAAATGGGTCTGAATAGTCAGGTAATTGCCAACTTTTCTCTTTCCATCTCTTTCCTCTCATCACTTCCTTCAGCTTTATAAAATACTCCGGTTGGGGATGCCATAGTCTCATCGGCTCCAAAAAGTAAGGTGCAGTTGGGACTCTTGTGTGGTATTCAGTTTAGTGTTTATAAATTACCTCTTTCGGTAATGCTTGCCAATGGAAAATTTGAATTCTACATTTGTAATTCAAGTTACACCTTGTCAAACGAACGATCTAGTGCTCCAGTAGTTCAACGTACAAATAACAATTAATTAACCTTTTGAAAAGTTTATTTCTAAGCAAAATTGAACCTGACAATCTTCCAAAAAAATAATCTCCTGGAAAATGATTTTTACCGAAATGGTTACATTTTATAGAAAATTCTGATTTAAATATAATTTTTGTATTTTTTTAATGCTTTATTCCCGGAGAGGTAAGTTTCTAAAAAAAACATAAATTCGTATTCTCTTGTTCCGGAAAAATACGTTGACTTCTTATACTCCGAGTAATGACATGTAAGAAAACTAGAACTGCATCCTTACAAACTCTCAACATGTTATAAACTTTCTCCAGAAATAGAATTTGTTTCACGGAAATCTATTAAAATTTTATTAAACTATTAGTACTTAAACAAGAACCTGAACAAAGTATAATGTGAAGCTTTTTTTTTTCTGGGCCTAAATAATGTTAAAATAAAGACATCAACTTTTCGTCGTTGGTTTTAATATTTTTGTTGGCAAACAAGAGAATTATAATATTTCCAGTTTGAGAAGAAAGCGCTTCTCAAGGGATTTGCTGAGCATACTAATCAGCTAGAAATTTGCATTTTCTGCGAATGCAGATCGACCCTGAAAACGTGTTTTATAGCTCCCAACTTCCGACAAACATTTCTTGATCCAATTTTAACTAAGGCTTCTCAGCAAAGCGGTTGGGTAATTTGTTTCTTTCGTCCCACTACCTTAGACCCCTTCGGGAGGCGGCTGGAAGTTTAGTGAGATGCTGGGAAATGAGGTTATTTGCTTTAAGGGCTGGAGTCTCTTCACCGTAAGAGAGGAAGACTGCAATACTGATTATTCAGATTTACAGGATCAAAGCCGGGTATATTTTCTTGGATATTATTTTAATAAGCTAAATACGAATATTGAAATAGAACAATAATTTGTGTAGTGTAGTGTGTAAAATGAAAAAAAAAAACGATTAAATTGAAGTTTTTTTTAAAATTATATAAAAAGAAAACTTTGTAAAAGAAACCAATAAATAAAACGACCTTATCGACAAAAAAAAACCTTTTATCGACCTGAAATGTCATTGCTCAGATACTTACAAAGCATGAGTTATTAAAATCTTTTTTTTTGTGTTACATACTTATTTTAATTAATATATTTGGCAATAGGTTAAAGAAGCCTCATTAAATCTATTCTTATTTACAATTTGACCATCGAGAAAGAAAATATCAATTCTATTTTGAATTTCGAATGGTGGTTACTTATGAAAGAAATGGATTTTTCAATACATTATTCCAAACTTTCCGGGTTTTAAGCTTCAAGAGCCAAGGATTTTATTGCACTATCTTGTACCATCGTAGCGTAATAAAATATTTATGTAGAATAGAATCACTTTTGTGGTTTGAAATATTTGATGAAAAGGAAATAATAACTTTGTATAAGACCACTGATTTTATTTGAATTTTTATGACCGGACGGTTTCGCTTAGCCTAAGAATTGTTAAGGTACAAAATTAAACTTAAAAAAAAACCTTTTGTGTGGTGATACATACTTGTACATACAAAGGAAGAACACTGCATACAAAATAAAATAAGAGAATAATAAGAAAACAAAAGAATAATGTTTTCGGTTTTTCAGAATTTGCCAATCATCTTATTAAAAAAATATCGTACCTTCAATAAAAGCATCGATGCTAATAATGCTCTCCATAAAAATAGTCATGGCACCAGATAAAATAATTAAGAAGCACTAGAAATAAAGAAAGCCATTAAAATTAATAGTCATATTCATAAAAATCAGTTAAATTTGTCCGGTAGTCAAATATTAGGTATATTTCCCCTTAAACTCATAAAATTTCTCATTATTTTCTCACCTTCTCAGTTGAAGTTTTGCCTCTATTATTTCACATTATCTCTTTGTTACTTTGTTAAAATTTAAATATTATTATTTTATATTCTGACTATTCTCTTTTTTTATTTTATTTTGTGTTCTCTCTGTAAGTATGAGTATATAAAACCAACACTTTGTATTTTTTGTTTAATTTAATTTTGTACTCTAATGATGCTTAAGCCAAGCAAAACCGGTCAATCATAAAAAAATAAAAGAAATCTATGTTTGTGGGCAAGTTTATTACTTCATTTTCATTAATAGAAAATTGGCCACGGAAAAAAAACAAAGAACGAGTTATGAACATTTGATATGCCGTAAAATCGACCCCACCCCGCGGGGCTTCCCGGCATTTTACTATGTGAGTAGATCGAGGGAAGGAATTTCCTGGAAAAATTCTCAGACGCACGCTAATACCGTACACAGATATGTCAAATATTCTGCTCTGTGAAATGGCGGTCCAAACACGCCCACCATCCTCAGAAGAGCTGCCAAATGTAGCTGAAAAATGTGACGTGAAAGCAAAAAAAAGTTATGTGTTAGGAAGAGTAATCCTGCAAACGAGCTGACAGCTGGTCGCGGTAGGGATTCATTGTCGCGGTCTGAGACTCGCTTCATTAATGGAAAATTAATTTTCAAAATGTATTCAAAATCCCTTTCATCAAAATTTTTATCACGTTTTCACCGTTTTTTTTCATATTCAGCCGCTCTCGTTTAATAAAACAGTAATACAGCATAATATTAAAGAAAAATTAAATACAGATTAGCGGAGCTAAATAATTAATAGAGGAATATAAAGAAGCACATTTTACGTCAATAATCAATTAGGATAAATATATTTTTATCTATATATTTATATTTAAAGTGTATTATTCGACGGCCTCCATAGTCGAGTAGTAAGACACTCAACTACGAATCCAAAGGTCACGGGTTCAAAGCCAGTATGCGCCGAGAACTTTTATTTGATTGAAATGTGTCATAACACATTTGATTTAAATACAATAATAAAAAAATATCAAAACATATTTGCGGCACGTTCCAGATACTCTTAGTATTACCCTGGTGAAAGACCACCATTTAGAATCGAAACGTTACTTGAAATGGCTTTAGCCGTGTTTGGTGATCAGATCTGAAAAGCCAGGTACTTCACAACCTCTCCTTCCCCATCTCCTCTCCCTCCTCACTACCTTCAGCCACACAACATAACCCAATTGGGGATGTCATAGTCTTACTGGCTCTAGATGGTTGGCAGCAGTTGGGACTATTCACTATAAAAAACTATGTAAAAAAATGTTTTCTATAACATTTACATATCTCTTATAAGGTGTGTATAGTCATTAAACCAATCAGAATTGTGTATTTAAAAAATAAGTAGCTTAAAAAGGGGATCAAAATTAACGAATTTTAAATAAAACTATATTTAACATTTACAAAGGAGGATAACACTCTCGAACCAGTTTCAAGAGATAGTAAATTAACTTTTTGTTTAGCCTTTAGAATGTCGGATTCCCGCAAGGTACACCTTTTGTCGTACCTTGCTGACTGTAATTTCGTGATAACTCACTTGGGTTTTACAAAATGAAGTTTTTTTGTCAATTATGCTATCTTCTCAGTTCTTCTCTTGTATGTCAATTTTTTTTTTGTCGTTTAATAATATTTTCATTTGGTTGAATAAATTTTCTCTTATTCAAAATTAAATTGCATGAAGTTTTTCTGTAAATACAAACAGTAATATCACGTTGAAAAATGTTTTTTTTTCTGCCATACTGCTGACGTTAGCTAACTTAAATATGTATGACTGGATTTGTATCAAACTTAACGCAGTGCAAAATATCTCTTTGTATTGGTTATTTTGTTGAAAAGCGATTACTGTTCATTTGAATATGTGAAAAACAGTTTCAGAGGATACAAACTCTCAAAAAGATAATGAAGAGTGTCCGGGTAAATGTTCAACTTGCGATATACAATTGTGATTGGTTTATGAAATACTTTCACAGCATTATTTATGAATATATTTATGCTGGAATGTTCAGCTTTTGAATCCATAATACTCGTATGATTCTGCACAAGAGTCTTTACTACCCGGGGTCAGTGGGACTAATAACTTTGGTTCAAGGAATGTTGTGAAGCCGAAGGAAGTGTACATGGTTCAGATTTATCAGGCAGTTCCATATGTGATCTTTTTATTTAGTCAAGTCATTTCATGAATCGTTTTGACTCTGAATTGTGGTCGTTCTCTGGAGATATCGCTATTCTAAGTAGGTTTATTCCACAGTCAATGATTTAGGTTTTAGATAACAATCATCGCCCCCGTGTTTGAATAATTGAATGCTTCGGTTTACCGGTTGTCACACGTGAATCAGAAGTACGGGCCCACACTAAAATGATTAAGGGAAGAATATTGTAAAATAACTCTCATGTGGAGTGCGATTTGTAATTATTAAAAAAAAAAAAACACTGTTGGTGGATCATTATTATGACATGCTTATGATTAAGATTGCTTAGTATATTTAAAGCAAACACGCGCAATACCTCAACAGCTGCCAGTAGTTTTGTTATTTCTTTCGTGCAAACGTACGTGAATGTGCTGAAATTACAACCATCTTCCTGAAAACCAACTTCACGTAGAATATTTTCCGAAAGACTAAAATTTCATGATTCGGCTTAAAAAGTTTCAACGTACTACACCACAAGCACCAAGTGGGTTTTCATACTTAACAGTGGAAATACTATGTAAAACTCGTCTTGTTTAGAGAAAATTCAATGGCAAATTGATAGAGGAAAGTGGAACATAAGCACAATACGAGGTTCACAAGAAATGATGGCATGATTGTACCAAAATCTAATAATTAATAAGGACAAAAAACCCTGGACTATAACGTGCTTAAAATGTTCAATATGTTACCGAATAATATTTAAAAAATGTGAATTGTTAACAAGGGTCAGAAATATGCTGAAAAAATGGCTCCTAAGTAGAAATACCTTACATTAGACGTTTATATAAATATGTAGTATTATTATGGGTACAAAAGATATTGTTGTACTATGTTATGCTGCACAGTGCATGGTGTGGTGTAAAAGTCTATCAGTTTCTTAAGATGTGTGAATTTTAACAATATGTATAATTTTAAATAATCCGTATTTCCAATGTATTTTCATTGTATTTCTATCGTATTATATTTTTATTTTGTATTTCTAATGTATTTAAAAATCCTGTTGCCAAACTAATAAATTGCAGTTTAACGGGATAGAACGGAGAGAACAATCTAAAAATAATAAATATATAAATACGAGATATTTTATTTTACTATCCATCTTCAGAATTTTGACTTTCGGGAACTTAACCATTCGGCAACTTAATTTTTTGGTTTTGGCAAATATATATTCGCTTTATGGATTTTATAGTGACATAAAAATAGACTTAACCTCATAGAATATAGTTCACCCTTCGACTAGAGTTTTATATTGAATTTAAATTAATGCATTGTTCCTGGGCACGATTCTTCGATCACCCTTCCAAGTAATACGTAATTTTGATAGTGGCTTTTGAAAGAGGATGCTTTTAATGTTATTTTCAACAACACGTAAACTGCATCGTTAGACTTGGGAAGTGCCCCCACAAAAGTGAGTTAACCTCAAAACGTCTTCAAACAACGCCTTTGCCATGAAATCCAATTTGCTCTATTACTATTGAGGTTATTCAATTTCCGACCTAGTATCCCCGGGGCATCACTAACGGTGACTTTATCCGATGAAAAATGAGCAATCAACGTGATGCTTCTCCGTGCAATATGAACCTGCTACGAGTCGATAATAACTGCTCTGTGTCTGGGCTCACACTAAATACAATCTTAGGTGAGAGCTATTCCTAGAGCAATATTTAAATATTTTCTACTGTATCTTATAAATATCAAATTAGTTACTGAGTGGGTGATTATTGAACATGAAGTTTTTTATGTAAATATGGAGTTGTGACTTTATTTCGCATAACTTAGTGATCCATTAAAGTTTATGAGAATGTTGCATACCTATTTTAATCTAAGTGCATAGGTTTTGTTCGTGCTTGTGTGAAAAGCGTATTTTGTGGAAAGGTGATTAAATATTTAGATCTGAGCCCGGAAGTTGCGCCTTTTTAACTATACAGGGTGCAACATATTTAAGGGACGCTAGTCAGAGGTGACTACAAAATTCAACAATCGGGGTGCTAAATAAAACTAGTTGCTTATTAACGGCTTCTAAATTACTTAGCCGTAGACCTTTCCGCCTAAATAATTTAGAAGCCCTTGAAATAAAAAAAATCCCTAAAAATAAACACAAGTATCCCTGCTCTTACCACCTCTTCCGTACTTAACCCCCACCTAAGTTGATGTGCGCATTTTATGTTTTCCCCAAGTATTATAATTCTGTTTTGATTTAATACATATTTGTTCAGCCCTGAAGAAGGTTCAGGTAGAACCGAAACCGGTTGGTATATATATATAATAAAGTGGTGTCAAAACAAAGATACTTTTATTTAAAATTTCATTTAATTTTATATTAAATAAAACAATTAACGTTGTAAAACCCCACATTGTTTGAGTTAACTGCCAACCAGGTTTTGCTTATCTCAAACTTCGTAAGGGCTTTTACATTAACTAAATAAAATAAAATTATTTATAAACAAAAAAAAGGGCTTATCCATGGGGGCTCCAACATCTTTATGAACGACCTAGAAAATAATATATTTGCTTCTAAATCACCTCTTTTAAATAATGTATTACTTTGGAAAAGAGATATTGATGACGTTTATTTGCATTTTGGACGGGTACTGAACGACAATTAAACTATTCCCTTCATATAATAAATTTCTTCCACAAACAAATTAAATTCACTTTGAAAATAGGTCATTAAATTTTCTAGACTTAACGTTAAGTATTATAAATAATACATTTGATTTTAATATATACCGGAAGTCTACACACACTAATACCACCATTCACAATTTTTCTCATCTTCCCATATCCCAGAAACACTCAGCTTTTCACTCCATGATTCACCTATTAACCTCCATACCGTTATCTATTAACATTTTTTATAATTAATTAGCCATCATTAAGCAAATCACGTTAAACAACGGATACGATACACAATTTATTGACCTTAATTAATTTTTTAAATTTATTTACCGAACAAAAAATTAAAACAAATATCAACAAAAAAAAACCTGCATAACAAAAGTTATGTCAGCTTTAATAATATTTCTCAACGGAGTAGAATTCTCTTTATAAATTATTTTTCATCTTTAAGTGTTAAAAAGCTTCCACCAGAAATAAAACCAGCCTTTTATATAAATATTAATGTAGGATTTTTTTGGTCAATACAAAAGATCACGATCATAGATTAGGCCACTCGGGCATTTACAAATGTAATTCGAAATTCAGATGTCGAAAACCACATACTCGAAAGGAACCACTCTTTGAATACCATAATACTACGGGAATCAACTTCTTACACAAAAATGCATCGGGTGTCAGATTAAATAATTTGAAAATCCTGGAAATTAAGCAAGCAGTTAATAATAACTCAGACTTAATTAATAAACAAACAAAATTTACAAGTCCCATATTTGATTTGTTCAGATAAATAAAAAATATAAAAACACCCCCTTCTCTGTACTTGGTCCACCTCTAATTAGTTATCTACCTGTATTATACTTATATCTCTCTGTACCCCTCTACCATATCTTGTATGTCAATCTGCCATTCATGTTTCCTGTCTTATATGTATCCCTTTACTACGAGTATCTTGTATCTCTCTCTTTCATCACTGTCCTATATATATCTGTCTGTATGTAATGTTATTTAGTTGATGTAAAAGTCCTGACTATGCTTGAGAAAAGTGAAACCTGGTTGGCGGTTAACTCAAATAAAGTGCTGTTTTGCCAATTTTATTTAATATTCAATGTCACACCCCCCAGTTTTTGCTTCCTTCGAAAAAAAATCATTTTATTTTAGGCCGAGTTTTTGAAAATTTTAGCCTCACTAAATTCAATCTTCAAGGGTTTCAACAAATCTGTATCCAAGGATAAAAAATCTGTTACATGTTTGTATAAACTATTTGTCTTTCCATCTTTACTTTGATTTTTCATGGATAAATCTGCAATTCCATCTTATATGGTATTGTTTTTTCATCATCAGCTTATTTTGAAAACTGATTCTCGATTGAATTATTGTCATGGACTTTGATTTCAAATCGTTAGATATTATTTACAAAGCCATATTTGTTTATGTTTTCTGGAATGCTTCTTGATTTATCGCCTTCTGCCTTTTTTACAAGTCCTGGCCATTTTTTCTGAAAGAATTAAAAAATAAAACAGTTGATAAACAACAAATTTTCCTACCGATTTCAGATAGTTCTATTCTCGTTAATACAAATAATATTTAAATTTTTCACATTTTAGGCTGAATTCAATTCTGCTAAGCGTGTGGATTAAGGATACATACTCAATTTAATTATTTGGAAACATTTATTTAACGCGATGCTGCATTATTCCCATAAACGACTACGAGTGCAATTTTACTTCACTTTATGCCACGAAGGATTAAATAACTGGTTCAATTTAACGTGTTTTCCGTAAAAAGTTTAATTAATTTATGAAATTACATTTGCACGTAAGCACAAAATGAATATTCGCGGCTTATTTAACGATAATTATGGTAACAATTGTGTGGAGTTAATTAATGTGGAGCGATTAAAACCTACATAGCTTCACAATGAGGTTTCTGATGAAGTGCTCAATAATTAATTTAATGGCACAATTTAAATATTATTAAAAAGTTGTTATGTCAATATTTTATCATTTTATCATTGTATTTTAGAAAAACTTAGTGGTATACTGAGTAAAGTCTACATCTAAATTCAAATTTGAATTACCACTATGTTAGCTTTTTAGAAGATATTTGTTCAAGATGAATTATTAAACTTGACTCGTACCACTGAATATACAATACAAAATAAACGATTAAAAATATATTTGTTGTAATATAAAAGGTCATTAATATTAAATTTTAAGGACTTATTATATGTATACATCGGCTATCGGAAGGTTGAAGAAACCAAAACACACACCAGACACTTAGTTCGGAGAGCGTGTTGCAGAATTGTCAGGTCCTAAAGCCTGACTCCTCCTGACTACTACATGATCTAAGAATAATGAAAGACTCGACAGAGTTAAGAACTAAACTCAAAACTCATATTTTAAGAAAGTCATCTCCATAAATAACAGAATTGCCCTAATTAAAAAGTTAGGCTAACACGTTAGCATCAAAACTCATCAGTATAATAATATATTTTCATGTAATGATCCGCGATTCTCAATCCTTGATCTACTGCTAAACATAAAGTTCGTAAAATTTTCACAACCCGCGACAAATGTAAATAACTAATATGTTAATATCAATAAGGTAATTTTAGCTATAGCTTTAGGTATTCAGATAGTTTTTTAAGTTTTGTAAAGCGCCCTTCAGATGATATTTCACAAAAATGGCGCTACATAAAGAAGCCAAGTATTGTATAAAACATTACAATTATTAAAAACAATACCGCACAAGAGTTTCAACTGCTCCCAACCGTCTAGAGCCAATGAGACTATGGCATCCCCAAATTGGGTATGTTGTGAGGTTGAAGGTAGTGGGGAGGGGAAGGAGATCGGGAAGAGGAAGGTTGGGAAGTACCTGGCTATTCAGATCTGGTCACCAAACACGGCTTAAGCCATTTCAAGCAACGTTTCGATTCTGAATGGTGGTCTTTCACCAGGGCGATACTCAGAGTATCTACCACTCTGGAACGTGCCGCAAATATATTTGTTATTATTTTTATATGAATCAAATGTGTTATGACACATATTAATTAAATAAAAGTTATTGGCGCACGCCGGGTTTGAACCCGCGACCTCTGGATTCGTAGTCGAGCGTCTTACCACTCGACCATGGAGGCCGTCAATCTCTACATTATCTGACATATCTCTACATTCCACACAAATACTTTGGTAATCCGCATTCACGGGATAAATTTTTAGTTGAGATATCTCGACCTTCTGGAGTGATTTATATTCCAACTAACAGTAGACAAGATTAAACCAGTTTGACGGCCTCCACAGTCGAGTGGTATGACGCTCGACTACAAATTCAAAGGTCGCGGATTCAAACCCGGCGTGCGTCAATAACTTTTATTTAATTAATATGTGTCATAACAAATTTAATTCATTTAAAAAATATATATTTGCAACAAGTTCCAGAGTGGTAGATACTCTAAGTTTCGCCGTGGTGAAAGACCATCATTAAGAATCGAAACATTGCTTGATTTTCATGGCTTTAGCCTTTTGTGACCAGATCTGAATAGCCAGGTACCTCCCGAACTTCCTCTTTATCTTCTTCCCTTCCGAACTACCCTCAGCCTCACAACATACCCTGATTAGGGATGCCATAGTCCTATTGGCTCTAGACGGTTGGAAGTAATTGGGACTCTACTGCGGTATTCACTATAAAAAATAAATAAAAATAAAACTATTTTTCTTGCGGATGTTTGGTTTTGAAGGAAATTATGTTTTTTATAGGTACATGGCGCGTTTAGGGACCAAATGTTAAGTTTCTTCTATTTACGTGAGTCAATATTGAATAGTATTATTTTCGTACAACTATGGTATTTTACTGACTTGTTAGTACTATGATGGTACACTATGGTGTTGTTTGCGCCTTAACTAACGGATCTAAAATTGTTTTGGCTACTCCACCCCAACTAAGTACGGCTTACCAAATAACTGATTGGCACAATGCGTGGTAAGCAATTTTAATAATTTTCTTGTCAACAATGTGGCGTTAATCTTTCAGAAAGGAAATTAGTTTGCGCATTTTTTGGTAGTTTCTCAATGTGCTTTACGTTTTAAAAAGTTTATTACGCTTTATTGTTATGAAAATCCGCCTTTAGACCTACATTCATATTTTCGCCGAATATCGACGATACTCAACAATCCTCGGTCGTCAGATTTCGTCTTTATTCCTTTGTTGTATTTTTTGCTTCCGAGTTACGCCAATCTGTACCGTTTTGGTCTTGAATTATTGATAATCGCGTATAAATCTATAGTTGTATAGTTGATTGTATTTCATAATTGATATTAGATTTTCGTTTTGGTACAGTTTTTAGGGTGTGCAATATAGGTATACATTTGGTCGTAATAAAAAAGTGCAATACTTTTAAAATTACTTATAAAAACTGGACAGTTACGAAATTAATTGAATTTGTTAGAATTGTACGATTCACTTTAAAAACTTGTGCCAAGAAACGAGAAAATAGAAAAAACACACAAATACAATCGCGAAACGATAAGACAAAAAGTTGGCAAATAACATAGTTTCTCCAAGAGTAAAGTAAGAACTGACATCATAAAAGAATAGAGCTTCCACCCTGAGCTAAATATCATGTTTCATCGATTGCAAAGGCTGAAAACATTTTAATATTAAATTATACCCACCATAAAGAAAATATTGCATGGTGTGTTGTTTCTTTTTGAATATAAAGAGTTTTGTAAAAGCATTTGAGGTGATTTTGTCTCAGTACAAATGTGTGGTGAATAGTTTGAAATATTTAGTACGATTTTTGAACAGTATGTGGTGAATAGCTTGAAATATTTAGTACGATTTTTGAACAGTATGTGGTCTGTTTAATAAACCAAATAACCCAGCACGTCTCATTACGTACCTTATTATTTGGTAGGCAAATTAATAATATTTTGTTGCTTAACGTATGAAATTTGTGAATAATATCACATAGCAGACCCCTTATTCAGTGAACTGATAAATGTAATATGGCGAGGGTTTCAGAAAATTTATAATAAATATATGGTTAGCAATCGATAGTCGTTCAGTGGAATGAGGCTATAAAAAAAGTTGTATGTTCATCTCATTAATGATGTATGGTTTTTTGTATGTTCTGTATTTCATTACATTTTCTGTCTAAAATATCAAAAGTACCGTTTCGTAAAATAAATCTTTACATGTAAAATATGTAACGAAATGATTTATGATACTACAAATTATTACTAAAAGTGTATTTAACAATCAACTAGTATGTATATTAACAAATTTTGTTGAATACTTAATAATTTATCACTTTCCAATAGAAAAATCACGTAACTCAGATTGAAATTTCGTAATTATATTTTTAATTAATTATTGAAGGAATATTAAAATTCTACCATCTCAACCAATTCAAGCATAATTTTCAATAAATACATACTTCTTGAAAACTATGAATATTCTATGTTATTTTTTCTGATGTATTAAAATCCGACCGAAAAAACTATAAATTTTCTTGATAAGCACCTAACATAGAATCGTCAGTAGCCTGGCACCAGTTTGAAAATGCTATCAAAAGGTGAAACGACGCATGCTTCTTAGTAACAATACTTTTCAGAACTTTAACGTTGTTTTAAATGTGAATATTTGTTTGAAAAACGAGTTCCGTAAAAATAAATATCTTTGCAATATTCTAAAAATAATCTGTATGGATTTTTTATCTGCTACTTATGTTAATCCGTTATGTTAATCCTTTATGCCCCTGAGGTGATTTTCCCACAAAAACGGCATTATAAAAGTTATCCATTTATTATATGTATATAAATATATTTATCAGACTTACCTCTTTCAAGTGTCTATATAAAGAAACTCTTCTCGTGTTGATAATATTTAGAAAACATGGGTTTCAGACATAGAAAACTATTACATTCAAGTTATTCTAAATTCAATAACATGGTTCCGATAGTTAAAAGTACTTCAAAATAGCATTATTAATTATCGTTTTCAACAAAATACCACACTTTTCTGTCGGGATCAATTATGTTAATTTGTCGTTTTTCCGCAAAAGGTATGGTGTAATTTTACTTTATCAAATAAACAGAAGATATGCTAACACTTTTTTCAGGCATATTATAAATAAGCAAAACTTTTTCCCGTTATTAACTATTTATTACAAGTTGATGCAATTTATACTGATTTCCAAAAAGCTTTTGATAAAGTTAACCACTCCATCTTACTAAATAAGCTTGATCAAATAGGAATACATGGAGATCTTTTTCGCTGGGTGAAATCATATTTGTATAACAGAACACAACTAGTACTCATTAATGGATACAAATCATCCCATATAGTTGTAACTTCTGGTGTACCACAGGGATCGAATCTTGGCCCCCTGCTTTTTCTCATATTCATAAATGACCTTGGTTCAAAATTACACTGTGATTATGCCTTTTTTGCTGATGACCTTAAAATTTTTCGTAAAATTAAGTCGATCTCCGATCATCAATTGCTTCAGAATGACCTCAACACACTCAATAACTGGTGTATTGACAATGATATGCACTTAAATGTTGATAAATGTTACACTTTAAACTTCACTCGAAATAGAATTACAAAGAACTTTTCCTACGTTATTAATAATACTATCCTTAATAAAGTTTCTTCGATAAAAGATCTAGGAATCACTCTTGATTCTAAATTCATATTTGATGTTCACATTAACGACATTAAGTGTAAATCATTCAAAATGATGGGATTTATTCACAGAATATGTAAACCATTCAAGGACCCACAATCAATTCTAACCCTTTACAACAGCTTGGTTAGAAGTAAATTGGAATATGGTAGCACTATTTGGAATCCTCATTACCACAAGTATGTAAACACTGTTGAATCTGTTCAAAAAAAAAATGCTAAGAATGTTATCTTTCAAATGTGGTCTACATGACCATCTTAGATCATATGATGCACGCCTTGAATACTTTAACATGGATACACTGAAAACTAGAAGGCAATTAACTGAGTTGATATGTCTACATAAAATAATTCACGGTCATCTCAACACTGCAATATGTCTTAGCGCTATTGAAATTAATGTACCCAATGCTCATTGTTTAAGACGCCATAGTACATTCCACCTGAATACATTCAGAAACAATATTGCCTACTTTAGCCCTCTATCGCAAATGTGCCGACTATATAATCTAATAGAGTGTGCTGATGTAGACATTTTTGTTGATGGTCTGTACGGTTTCAGACGGAATGTCATGTTATTGCTTAAAAGGCTGTTAGAGTAATTCCCTAAGTATATTTTGTATGTATCTAGTAGTAATAAGTACAAAAACACATTTTTTTTTTAAATTTAATGTATCTTGTCTATTTGTATTGTATTTATCAATGATTGTACACTAACTGGTTTTTTATAACTGGATTTTTTCACGTAAGTGTTAACATCTGTTAAAACCCAGTATAAATAAATAAATAAATAAATAAATAACAATGTTTCCCCTTGTTCTAATCTGGTTGGGGTCCCGCACTAGATAAGAATCTTACGCTTTTTCAATGGTTTTTATCCAAAACATTCAGTCTTATAAGTTTTTAAAAATAATTATTTACGACTCAGACTCCAATTAGTTTTCAATGCTACAACAAGATTCACCTTCGCCTTTTACTTCAACATTTTAAAGCATCCTAGAAATCTCCACTTGCTCAACTTTTCTTACGATACTTTCTATAGAGAACGATGTTTGTTATGCTGGATGGTATTCAAAGGGTTTAGGGAAATTATTTCGCTCCTAGGTAGGAATCCAAAGTGGATCCTAGGTGCCTACTAATTTAGTAGATCGCATTTTTTGAGTATCAGGTCTTAAAGCTTTGAAAAATCTTTCATATGAACTAAGATGAATGAAAAATAATGTATTCTTCAGAAATGTATATTAATGAATAAATAGTAAGGTTAATTCTCTTATCATACGCAACTTATCAAATGAATCTATCCATACTTACAAATATGCTAGTACTGGTTTGCGTTTGTGTAACCTATGCAAATCGCTAATAGTTATTATTTCTTAATTTTATTCTGCGCCATAAACTGTAAAATGGTGAGTGTTCTCTAAAATGAGTTACAACCAATAACGTTGAAAAAGTCACTTTTCTTTCCTAGGAATTGATGCATTACGCCCAATAGTACCTATACACAATTGTAAGTACTACTGCTGGTACACTAGATTAAGTTATCTTAACATAAATACACTTCAGTTGCCATAAAGGCCCACGAGCTTACTAACATAAGATATAATAAATCATAACAAGACGTAATAAGATATTACCCTCGAGTGACGCAATCTTCTCAGGATACCTTTGTATATTAGCAACTTCCATTTATAGATTCTATTAAGGCTATCTCTAACTTTAAGCAATACAAATTAGGTTTCATCGTAATTGAAAGTAATGGTAAGTGAGATATTGACCTTTATATAAGTAGTTGTTGTTTGCTTTGGAAAGATTAGAAGGGAAACACATTAAATAAACAGTTTTATAAAGATTTATTTGATATAAAATTTACAAGGGTAGTTTTTTAACCACTGAATTATTAGAACTATTTGATCTATTATTTGGTTTGGTTAGAATGTGCCCTAGACGTAGGCGATGATGTCAATAAGGCTGGCGAGGACTCCAATGGTGACGTCGAAGACATCAGGGTGTAGAATCCACTAGGCCAGCATCGAAAGGAACACTGGGGAATAAGGCTGGCAAACGGGTCAAGGCAATGTTGAAGCCAGATCAATTAGTGTGACTGAGACTAGAACCGGGAGACAGAAAGTCGAATACGAAGGTGGAAAGACACGGGGAATAGAAGGTGCGAAGGTCATCTGGAAGATGTCGGTGAGCAGTAAGATAGAAGCAAACACAGCAGAGTAGAGCAGATCAGAGCAGATTGTCAGCGGGGAGTACGTCGTGCATTGAGAAGCACTCCACGTAGTATGGATTTTAATTCATTATTTCACTTGTTTGTTAACAACCAACCACGCTCGATTACGACATCCGCCCTAAAAGGGTCTCGCCGTGCCCCCGTACGGGGCTCTTGAGTTCACCGACTGCCCGCTGAGGCAAGCTCGCTTCCTGAACGCGAAAAGAAAAGATTGCGTCGGATTCATTCTAGAAGCTTTCCGAGTGTGAACACAAAAGGTGCGTGGGAATTGTAAATTTGCAAGTCGTTGTTCCAAAATTAGATTTTTCCGATGGTCAATAAATAGGGTGGATTCCGTATTTAAATTAGGATTATTCAACATTTTCAATACATATATGTAGGTACCTAAAATAACATCATCCTTGAAGATTTCCTATTCACAAAGTATATTTGAGTAAGCCAACTTTGAGCTTTATGTGGTATGTTGTGAGGCTGAAGGTAGTGGACAGGGGAAGGAGATTGGGAAGAAGAAGGTTGGGAAGTACTTGGCTATTCAGATCTGGTCACCAAACACGGCTAAAGCCATTTCAAGCAACGTTTCGATTCTGAATGGTGGTCTTTCACCAGGGTGAAACTTAGGGTATCTACCACTCTGGAACGTGCCGCAAATACACTTTTTATTATTGTTATATGAATTGAATGTGTTGTAATATAATACATATTAATAAAATAAAAGTTATTGGCGCACGCCGGGTTTGAACCCGTGACCTTTGGATTCGTAGTCGAGTGACTAACCACTCGACCATGGAGGCCGTCAAATACAATTAAATTTACTGAGTTTCATAATACAGTTAAATTTAACTAACAATAGTTAGAGAACAAGAACGATATAATATTATAAATAAAAGTGCTAGATACTTTCAGTATTGCCCTGGAAAAATATAACCATTAAAATTCAAAATATTGCTTGAAATGGCATTAGCCGTCTTAGGTTAGTAGATCTGAATATCCAAGTATTTCCTAACCTTTTCCACATTTTACCCCGATTGGGGATACCATCCTTCCACTGGCGTCTGGCAATTGGGGTTTGTGTGCGGTAATAACATAAAAAATACGGTACAGTTCACCCAACCTTTACAACACGTTTAAAAAAATTATAATTGTTTGTGGACAAGTCTTATCGAAAAGTTGTTTCTAATAAGAAGAAAAATATCACAATATATTATCATTTAAAAAACGGTCTTACCCAAGAATGTGCACTTTGGTGTCTTTGATATTATTTTCTCGGTAACATAGGTAAAATATATCTCCTTTCGTACGGTGGAGATAACATCATATTTTAGCATCTATGATTTAGTCTAGCGCACCAGCTTCCCCGTGGATCTCATCAGTTCAGCCGCAGAAAGCAAAAAACAAGCATTCGTAAATCATGTGCTCTATAAAATGCAGCCCGCCGCAATTATAAATGTCGCTAGCTAGAAATCATTTTAAGTATTTTCTTTCACATCTGTTCGAATCTTGCATTATAATTTATAACAAATTAAATTATTGTAAAGCAAATGTACTTACCGCACCATACTATTATTATTAAAAATCTAATCACGTGTAGACGTCACTAAGTAGCGGGGTAGAAGACAAAATCTGGGCGGTGCGCAGCTCGCCGAAAATCAACTCATAACGGCTTGCCAAAAACGAATCGACTGCCAAAGGACTTGGAGAGGTGAGGTAGGAAAATTAACGGGTTCGATCCAGGAGATCAGATCTCCGAAAGTTCCTGGAAGAAGTCTGAATAAATCTTTTCTCTTAGAAAAACGGAAAGCTTAGTAATCGCAACTACATCTAGGTTTTTTTTTAATACCGCACAAGAATCTTAACTGTTCCCAACCGCTTAGAGCCAGTGTGACTATGGAATCCCCAATCGGGGTAAATTGTGAGGAGGGGAAGGAGATGGGTAAGAGGAAGGTTGGGAAATACCTGGCTATTCAGATCTAGTCACCAAACACGGCTAAAGCCATTTCGAACGAGGACCGAAAATATAACGTGCGTTCTCACCAAATTAAACATTTCTGATTTGTGAATTAGTATTCCCTCCCTCTCATAAAAAAAACTCATTCCTTAATATTAGGAAGCATGCAGTGTGATTATTATATGTATTTTTTGTTATGTACAACCAAGTATCTC
Source organism: Drusus annulatus (assembly GCA_022651775.1). Lineage (NCBI taxonomy): Eukaryota > Metazoa > Arthropoda > Insecta > Trichoptera > Limnephilidae > Drusus > Drusus annulatus. The sequence continues at coordinate 161,783 of JAGWCC010000160.1, read as the reverse complement.
CCTCCAAATATAATTGAGATGACATCCCACTTCCCGAGATAGAGAGGCCAGGTTACATTTGATGCCCTACATTACATTTGGCATTATGATTGGCATTATACTTTCACTGTCTAAGACTCTTACTTATTTTTTACTTTTCTAGATTATTTTTTAACGGTCCCACACTATAACTTCAATTTCGTTGTATTCACCGTGTAAATACATTGTTACCATATATTTCAAAAAGTTCAAAACAGTTATATGTCGTTTTGAAAGAGTTAAGTGAAAAATAAGATAAGAGCAATAACATTTTATCAAACTATTAATGTTTTAACAGGTGTTTGTATAACCTAACTACAAATTAATAACGCCGATTCTTTGGACCTGTGGTGATTTTGCTAAAACTTACTAAGTAATCATCACGTCGTTCTTCCACAAAAATAAGCAGATATGACAGATCGCCACACATATCTGTCTTGGCACACACTTCTCATCTCATTCACAGTCATACATCGTCTCATACATACTCTTCTAGTTTCTGACTCTTTACATGACTCGACTCAAGTATTTGATTCACTTCATGTCTTTCTCGGGTGTCTCAGACTTCACATACTATTTATTCACTGTCCCGAAATGTATTTTCCTTACACTCCTTTCTTCGTTTATCCGCTCTCAATGTCCAACCATCGAAGGGTCTGTTTTTGCTCCATATTCATTGCGCTTTTTCAGCCTTGCCTTATCTCCGTATCTCTACATTTGTGTCTCGGCCACACACGATCATAGATCACATTTCTACAGCATTCGGTCTACTTTCATATTTCCTCTGGTTATACATTAACAATAAAGTAGAAGCTATCTTCAATTCTAATCTTTGATATTTCTCGTTTTTTTATTTATTTATTAATTATTATCGTAGTTTATTTTTCTTATGCTATTGGCACCCACCGTTTTTCACTGAACCAACGTAGTTTATACCCAAAGCTACATTTTACAAGTGCCATAGATTTGTATTCTTGTTTACAAATTACGATCTCCGGGCTTTGAATAATCTACCGATATGCCTAGGGTCAAGGATCTCACTAATCTGCGATCAAGGTCATCATCATATTCCTATTCATCAAGAAGATATCTATTTTTTGAAGAGACAAGAAACAATCTGGCACCATTAAACTTTCTTTTCATGAATATTTACAGCAATACAAATATTTTATGTTCAGTATTTTGACAAAAAAATGGACAAGAAACCATTGTTTAAAAAAAACAACATTAAATGAATAAAACGGTTTCGGGAAAATTATGTTGAAAGCTTGGGTAAAGTAAGGTTGTGAGACAACACTACTCTAGGCAACACAACTCTAGGCAACACAACTATATTAACAGGGTTCTTATATACACTTAATTTTGTTTCATAATTAAAATAAAAACAAATAAAAGTTCTAGTGAACGTAAACGATATTTCAGCGTGAGAATCCGATGAATAAAGCATGAAGTGTTAAATGAAGGATGATAACTCACCTGACCTACAAAGGGTGCTTGCCCGCCCCAGGTAGAGGGTGGAGTTGTTCTCCGAAGCCTCGGAGGCGTTCTGGGGGGTGTGCCCCCCGCGCACGGGGCCCCGGCCTGCGCTCCGTCCCGCGCCGCGCCCCACCGCCAGAGGGCAACAAGGACAGCATGCGCTGCAGACATGATAACTACAGATGAAGCAATAGCAATAGAAATGAGAAGACAATCACAAATTAATCTTGGGACTAAAATACTTCAAAAGCGAACTCAAACGTCTTAATGTTCAAGTTTTTTAAAATTTATTTTGTACAACTAACCGAGGGCTGTGTTATTGTTGTGAAAGTATTGTCTTAAAAAGAACTTAACAACACAGAAATTACGCAGTTTAATTAAAACTGCTTAATTACCAAGGGTTCAATTAACAATGGCATACGATGACTATTAACTATTGTGAGTTTCAAGAACAAAAACGACGGAGGTTTGATATCTTACATGGAAACCATTTTTTTCCAAAATCCAACTCGTCGAAAGTGAGTCGAAAAATTCTACACAAAGACTGGCGTCGTACGAACTAAAGTATGTTTTTTTTACAATAAAAAATAATGCACCTTACACAGAATAAAATTTTAAAAGTTGTACAAATATCAGATTCAAACACTTAATTTGATAAATCGAATTGAATCCCCCGTACGATATCGGTAAATTGAATTATTGAAGGACCAATAATAGTTTAAAGAAAACAAGCATCACTTTTGCTCAAGATATTGCATTTTTTCTTCTTAATTTGTGAATGTCAAAGATAGAGTTTTATGAAACTACAAGAAGCACCTAAAATGAAAACGAACACAATATATAAAAATGACAAAAGAACCTAAAAATAAATAAAATAAAAACCACGTGGTATCTAATCTAGGAACTAGTTATTAACCTAATATATCTCTACAAATAATATTACAAAATAATTTATTATTTTTCAAAAACCCTTTCTAATGTTAACTTTTCTAATATTAATTTGTGATCATTCGTGTACTTAAAAATGTATTTTGATATATGTTGGATTTGTATAGCCAAAACACATTATTAAATATACCTAGAATATTAATAGATAGATTTGGCCAAACCACATAAGCATATATATTTTTTAGTTAGGTAGAAATAAAAAAAAGTTTACGAATCAAACGCTGAAGTCATTGTGTATAGTCAGTGTACCTTCTAAAATGCTATGCAAAAATATTTTTAAAAATATAACGAAATTCCATAAATGTAACAAAAACGTGTCAAATACCAATGAGTAACGAACTTTGCGTGTTTCAAAACCGATCTTAATTGCGTAAAATTCACTTTGTGTAGTTGTCACGCTATTCAAAATCTCTATCACTAAACAGATTTTAATCGCTTCTTAACACAGTTCCGAGTGTTAAATACTAAGGAACGGTGACCGCTTTTGTATTTATACAAGTCGATGCTGTTTTCATAGGATAATTCAAAGTGGCCTGAAATAAATACAACACCTACCTGTCGTGAAGTCAAAATAAACTTCACGCGCGTGTGCTTGAAAACTGTTTGTCTATTGATTCAAGCCTTGGACAAACAATTTATGGAGAGAGAGCTAATTATTTTTACCCAACCTATACAAACTTGCGACAAATCACTTTCTCCGGGTTTTTACGTCGTACACCATGAGAGAGAAAGATACAACATATATAATACTCCGCTTCTACATACTGTCACAATGATCTTGGGTTCCTGGGTCACCGCGGGACTCCGCCCACATTTTTTATCATGCCACTAAACTTGACACAACTAAACGGTTTTTTAGGTTAGATGCTATATTTTTGTTGATATCAATACTGTGAAAAAGTGGTTATACGAATAAACAAAAAGATTATGTTGATATGTGATATGAATGGATGTATAAATACCGTAGCCTTAGTCTTAGCCACGCTCAGGTCTGCCGAGTCAGGTAAAAATCATCAAAAACTGACTACACGGCCTTAGGTAGATAGCACTCTATATACTCTAAGATTCAAACTAAGGTTATTTTACTATGGTACTCGTTTACCAAATCGTATCTGACTTCATACAAGCGTAGAAAAAACTAAAATTTGAAATAACGAACTTTAAAGGCTGCTTTAACGTTATTATAAAAAATGATTATGTGCTTACGTATATTATTTGCGAAATTAAATTTCGTAACAACTGTCTCAAATTTTGGCCTCTACAGACAACCGTATAAAAAATACCGAATACATAACACAATGTATTACAAAAGATGATAAACCTCCCTAAACCTTCGAACCGAAATTGCACGGCTCCTCATAATTCACTTCAATATGACAGCATCGACAGTGTCCAACAAATATAATATCTTGGGAACATAATTGACACAAACCTATCAAATTTATCAAATTATCTTCCCTTTAAAAGTGTTAAAAATATTTTCCCACCCACAATACCAAGAACTATATATTGCTCTTTCTCAATCCATAATCACATATGGCCTACTATCTTGGGGAAGTGAAACTGATATTTTTATATACAAATGCAATAGAAAAGTACAAAAGGCATCAATTTAGCTAATTCTCCAAGTAGTACTTTACATACTCCGCTGAAATGTTCAAGGTTCAAGACGTATGCCAATTAGACAACTTTACGCTATATCCATCATCTTTCACCTCTGCAAATCTAAATCCCATATTCTACTGCAATCTCAATCCTCAATATTTTCAACCTGGTTTCAATAAACTACATCCATAATATCCCATTAAAGTACTCTCTTACTACTAACGGACAAATACATTTTAAGCACTATGCCATTAAACGTAACAACTACATGTCTATTCCGTTGAAAAAACTCGAAGAGAATACACCAGTATATAAAATCAAACGAAAATTTACAAAACAAAAGGTGCACAATTTTTTTCCATATTTCAATACCAAACCAAACATGACGTAATATGGATAATGTCAATATAATTATTGTGATGGATTTTTGAGTGAATATAACTTGTTGTTTTTTTTTCGCTTTTAATCAACGTTCGACAGTTATTTGCCATTTTTGGCAAAGGTACTTTTATCAGTTCCTTAAAAACATTGTAAAATTACCAATATTGTTCAATAGTTTTGATCGATTTTTTTTGCAGTTAACGGAAAACTTGTTGTTTATTTTGTTTATTGATTAAAAGGTCAAGGAAAAGGTCAGATAATCATTAAATTTACCTGGTTGATTGATCTAGAAAAAATATCTTGTAATATGTCTTTTCGACCTCTGTAATAATACGTAGCAGTCACTAAACATAAAGCAACTCTTTAGTGGCAGGAATGACGACCAATTAAAATGTAACTAGGGAGTACCTTTAACATACTAATGAGCTTACCTGTGTAGTGTATCAAGATCTTAATTTGATTTTAATGTTCTGACTGGAACGTTAGCGGTTAAAAACGTTGGTTCAAGAATCTCAAAACTAAATTTCTAAAATAGAATTACACATGTTTTAGTAAACATCTCGAGCTTTTGGACTGGGGGTCATGAACTCTGAACTTTTCGAGTTCAAAGTAATGAAATTTTATGAATGAAAAAGGTTGTTTCACATGCATGATAAAACAAATCATTATATTTTGCACTTTGTTTCAGAGTGGGATACACTTACTTGAATTCGAAAAATACTTTAAATGATTGGATTTTGCTAGTAACTAAATGGGCATATCCAATACTTTTGGTCCTTTCTCTCGCTCAATTATTTTATCTCATAAACTGTCTTTGGACATTAAAACTCGTTCAAAAACACATTTGAAAATTGGTCAATATGTCAAAAGTTATTTTTATTATTTGCGTGGGTCCTAAAAATGTTTAAAACAATTTAAAAGTACCAAACTATTGGCATAAACCTTCCATATATCGACAAATTAAACGATACCTTTTGTACGTCCTTTTTTTTACGTGAATACCGCACAAGAGTCTCAACTGCTCCCAACCGTCTAGAGCCAGTAAAACTATGGCGTCCCCAATAGGGGTATGTTGTGAGGCTGAATGTAGTGGGGAGGGGAAGGAGATGAGGAAGGGGAAGGTTGGGAAGTACCTAGCTATTCAGATCTGGTCACCAAACACGGCTACAGCCGTTTCAAGCAACGTTTCAATTCTGAATGGTGGTTTTTCACCAGGACGATACTTAGAGTATCTACCACTCTGGAACGTGCCGCAAATATTCCATATATTTTTTTTATTTCAAGTAAATGTGTTATGACACATATTAATCAAATAAAATTTATTTGCGCACGCCGGTTTCAAACCCGCGACCTCTGGATTCGTAGTCGAGCGTCTTACCACTCGACCATGCAGGCCGTCAATCTCTCCGGCCGCCTGGGACCAAACATCAGTCATTTTCCATCAACAAAAACATTTTTTCGATTTGCAGCCAATTCATAAAACCAAATTTTCGGTTCTCGATCGATCAATGTACAAATAATGACTTGAACAATGTACAACGACAGCGGTAAATATGTGACTAATTATTAAAGTATTAATTGTTTAATAATGTTGAACAAAGTTGAAATTATGCTCCGGAACACGTGGACCGGGCAATATTATTTTGAAAATTGTTAATGACTAATTATTTTCCCTTAAAAAGAACACACTGCTTATTGTTATCAAAGAAAACAATAAGAATAGTTATTAATATATAAAACATGTTGGGATGCCGTTTGAACGAAAGGAAATCAAACGATAATCAATCGTTGGAAAGAATTTAAAAAAACAACGAAATCTTAAGAAATATTATTTCGATCAGTCAAATAAGGTGCAATCATTCAAATTAATTTTAATTGAACCTCCATTAGTTTTTCTATCAAAAGGTTAACGTGTTTTCTTTGAAATATGTGTAAGATTCGTTAATTCACTCATTTATAAATCTCCAATACCCCTTTTGATAAAAACACTTTAATGTTCGTTGAATTTATTTTCAAATTTGGAAACGAACAAAAAAATTTTTTCAGTTTAATATTTCGCTTTATGCCTCAAATATACGTTTTCATATTTCGTGTTCATATGTCAAGAATAATGAACAATTTTACGTCAAAAGAGACACCAGATTTTAGCCATTGAAAACTTCTCATGTAGAACGTTTTATAACCTTTATGATATTATACGGTTCCATTTTATCCGAAGGTTTTGGTATTTGGTCAATCCCCGAGAAAATTATTTTACAGTTAACTATGTTTTTGGTAGGGTTTAATTTTGCTTGTTTTAAATTTATATAAAAGCTGATATCTTTATTAGAAGTAAAATTATCTGTTCGTTACTAAACGAACTTTGTGTTTGATTATGCCTTTATTATGTTTTGATTTTGCTTTATCATATTTGAAAATAATATTTTTTTGTGATATTTTCTTGATAAAAATGGATAACTACGCATAACTTTACAAAAAATACCTTTTTTATAAAGTTAACATTCCCTTGTTATGGATATTGGAAAAAATCCTACTCCCTGAATTTTTCTGTACCTGAAAGTATAAATCAAACGTACGATCTGAAGAGAGGTAACGCAGTTGCACCATTTGACCTCACTTATTAAAGCGTTTCTATTACATTATTTTAGTTATTTTTTTTTGGTAATACTTATAAAAAATGGATATTCAAAACAAATATTTAAATTTTTTAATATTCGTTAAAATCTGTAAAGTTCAACTTCATCTAAGTTTGATTACCTGACTGTGTGTGACATTTTCATAACGATTGATGAAAATAATTAACAAGTATAACACATATTCCCAAAATACGACACTTTTCGCATTTAAGAAAGTGTTTAAGACAAAGTATTTTTAAATGTAATCAGCGGGTGCAAGGTACACTGAAAATAAAAAAAGGATAAAATTGACAAATGCAGAATTTCAATAAGATTAGATAAGTTAAACTGAACCGTTAGAATAAGGATTGTTTTACTAACTATTCAGTCCTGTAGTGGCCTAAAACAAGAATAACGAATCAAAAAGGAAATGAAATGCGGCAGGTGAATAGAGGAAGCTGCGATGGGAAAAATGAAATAAAAAGGCACAACGGTCTCACCTGGCGCACCTGTAGCAGTCGAATATAGCCATGAAAGCCTGCCTGAACTTCTTGTTCATGAAGCAGTAGGTGATGGGGTTGCAGCAGGAGCTGACGTAGGCCAGGAGTTGCACTAGCGCCACCCCCGTGCTGCCCACGTAGTTGTACAGCAGCTCGGGGGAGAACAGGTAAACCTGAAACAACAACAACACGCGTATATCTTATTTTTACGAAAGCAGACAGACATTCCCATGTTGCGAATAACCTCACACTCTTGATTCATCTTACTCCCATTGTTATAAGCGGAAAATATTGCTGGTGCAATGATGGAGGATTAAGTTGACAAAGGATTGAACCTGCGACGTGTTTTTAGGTATAATGGCTTAAATACTCAACAAAACAAGAATATCTTTCAAAAATCAAAAAAGGCCATAAAGTACCCACGCTCTCGAGTAAGTTTTTTATTATGAAACATAAGTCATATTTTTTATTTCTTTTTACTGGGAGTAAATGTAAATAATTTTAATATAATCGTACTTTTAACCATTTTAAAAACAAAATAATGGTAATATATATATAAACACTTCAAAAGAAGCATCGCGTTAGGTCGAATTTGAAATAACAAACGAAAAATGGTTATAACACATTCCAAATTGCATTTATATAAATTCTTCGTTCTATGAAAAAACAAACATTAATTTGTTTTTTATTTATTTTTTATTACAGAGCCAAAGAGCTTAATGGCTCAACCGCGAAACTTCTTAAACGTTAAAGACGTTCCTTATAATTTCCTTTTTTTCTAAATGCTTTTATTCTCTAATAAGTAAGATCTTTTTAGTAAGAACTATCAGCATTTAGTATCGTTCTAAATAAATTAATACAATGGAATTTATTTCCATTCCGTTAATTCAACAGTTTTTTTCCGTCGTTGAGTGCCGCACTTTTCCCTAATTATCGGACATTTCCTGTACAGTTTTACTGCTGCAAATGATTAGAAAAATGTGGAAACTTGTTGAAAGTATTCGACGGTGTTAAATGATCTGACCTGAAGCGTTTATATAAAAAAAAAACTTTGCCATATTAATAATTATTTTATAGGTGTTTTCCTATTCTCAAGGACTTTCAGAAAAAAAATCTACATTGCGAAGCTTGTATTGGATTTTTTTAAAATTAATTGATTAGATTCGGTTCAACCTCCCGATGAGACGGTTTTAGTTGGATTTTTTTTATATGTATTGAATAAATGTAGATGGAATTTAATACTTTTATCAAATTTTCAGTTTCCATAATGTTTGTAGCCCTCTAGCCGACATTCGATAATACATTTTTAAAAATTAGATATCTTTTCTACGCCGAAATCTTGCATTTGAGGATGCTGACATTTCGGTACTCTTAAATTGATAAGCAAATAGTTCATATTTTCCAATGACTGTCAAAACACGGCATGCAGATTTAAAATAAAATGCATGTTATTCATAACTGATGCTTTAGATTAAAAATATAGTAAAATCTTCATTAGCATGTCACAAATTATGCATTCTTCGTTATAGCTGAAGACCACGAAGAGCATGTTACATAATGTATTCTTTATTCAAATACACACTCTCCAGAGTGGTAGATACTCTTAGTATCGCCCTGGTGAAAGACCTCTTCCTCTTCTCTTCCTCTTCCTCTTCCTTTCCTCTTCCTCTTCCTCTTCCTCTTCCTCTTCCTCTTCCTCTTCCTCTTCCTCTTCCTCTTCCTCTTCCTCTTCCTCTTCCTCTTCCTCTTCCTCTTCCTCTTCCTCTTCCTCTTCCTCTTCCTCTTCCTCTTCCTCTTCCTCTTCCTCTTCCTCTTCCTCTTCCTCTCCTTCCTCTTCCTCTTCCTCTTCCTCTTCCTCTTCCTCTTCCTCTTCCTCTTCCTCTTCCTCTTCCTCTTTCCTCTTCCTCTTCCTCTTCCTCTTCCTCTTCCTCTTCCTCTTCCTCTTCCTCTTCCTCTTCCTTCCTCTTCCTCTTCCTCTTCCTCTTCCTCTTCCTCTTCCTCTTCCTCTTCCTCTTCCTCTTCCTCTTCCTCTTCCTCTTCTTCTCTTCCTCTTCCTCTTCCTCTTCCTCTTCCTCTTCCTCTTCCTCTTCCTCTTCCTCTTCCTTCCTCTTCCTCTTCCTCTTCTTTCCTCTTCCTCTTCCCATGCTTAGGAATTCCCATTGCATCAAAAACTTCTCAGTGAGATTTAGTGTACTCACTCAAGTGCTACGGAATATTAAATCAATCGAATTACTGCGGACGAGTTAATCCAATTATATTTGTCGATGTCTCGTTGAACGTTGAGTACTTACCCTCAAGTCCGTTTACTCCTGACTATACTGTTTATGTTTCCCGGATGTGAACGTAAGTTTATCTTCTGTTGTGATGCATTTTTTACCTAATTTTATTTGGTCATGGGGGTGAGTGATTGCTTTGTTGTTTCAGCAATTTGTCGTAAAACTCTTGTTGCGGAATATTATATCAGGCAGACCTTAATACTTTTGCCATTCTTCGTATTACAACACCTCATGTGGGAAACTACATATCTGTTATAATATTGTGGGTCAATTTGAAATTATGTCTTTTTCCCCAAAATACACGTCGCATAGTAATGCATTATTTTTTTGTAGCTCTCATTTTTAACTTCAGATGGCACATAACGGTCTATTCAGATTGATAGTTACACAAATTGGTGTCAGATTGCATTCGGCTCCAAGAAGCATTAAGCTGGCACGTGTTAATAAGCTAAGTCATTTCAAATGAATCGTGATTATTATTATTATTTATTCGAATTATAAAACAGACTCCAATGGGTTAATGAGAATGTTATCTGCGCATACGGTTTTAAACGCATTAATATTCATGACTTTTTTCCGAACAAAAAAATTGATCCTTCTAAAGCTCTTTTCTCAAAAGCATATTTTCATATGTTTACTATTCCTACTGTTATGAGCATCATCAAAGTATCACCGGCTTTAGTATTCGGGTGAACTTGAATAATAACCACTTCGCGTTTTGAAATTTCGGGAAGATTCGTTTTTAATGTGTTTTGAGGTCGTTTGATATTTTTTTCACCGAATTTGATCTGAGAGTCACTTACTTGTATTTTTGAACTAAATTCAAAGAACAGTGCTTCTAGAAATGTTACTGCGTAGGTGATAGTTCTTCTCTATTACTCCCGTCTTTCTCGACGGGTAGGGTCACAGTAAGTAAAAAAAAACATATTCGTTATATTTAACGAGCAAATAATATTTGAAAACCAATGTTTTTTATTCAAAATTCTGTTTTAGGTGATAGTAAATCACTATGTTAAAATAAATCTCAAATTTATAAAACGTTCAGTTTTGAGAAAACATCATCCCAAACAAAATTTGTTCCATGAACTTTCCCCATCTGTGGCCGAAAACTCTTTCATTTTTTCAAAAAAAAACGCTTCATCTCCCGAGATATTCTCATTCTTTTAACAGATAATTTGACAGCTACTTACAAATACGTACTTTTTTGCCTCATGGCTCAGAAAATGGCATGTGATGTGTTTGACAGTATTTAGCTACTTTTGGGAGCTGTCAACTACTTATTGCTTTATTCAATGCGCTATGAATACGGCTGCCAGCTATTAAACCCCCGCGCTTTCATTCTCGTCATTCGAGTCACGGGACAGTTTTCAATAAATAAAATATTGGAGTACCTGAGTACTAAACCGTAATAGTAAATGATTTTTATGGTGATTTCTTGAAAGTGTGTGAATTTTTTATTTAAAAAAATAAAGACAAACGTTCCTGAGTTACGAATAACGTGACGATATTTGAAAAATTCATACTTTTATCAAAATAAATGTTAAATGTTGCTTGTGAAATGATAGAAGACTTAGCTAGCAGAGGAATTGATTCCACGATGCCGGAGTTGGAATCCGACTGGTTTGTTCAGTCAGCTACTAACCGGTCTATGTTTTAGTCAAAACTAACTTATTTCACATTAACTTACCATATAAAATAATATTATGTATGTTTCCGGCACGTTACTGAGAAACTACTCGTAAGTATTGCCCTGGTAAAATACCACCATTCGGAATCCAAACGTTGCTTGAAATGGCTTAAGCCTTATTAGGTGACCAGATCTGAAAAGTCAGGTAATTTTCAAATTTCCCTTTCCCCATTTTATTCATCACTCCAGTCTTTTCAACCTCACAGCATACCATAATTAGGGACGCCATAGCTTCACTGGCTCCATATGTTTGAAAGTAATTGGGAATTTTATGCGATTTTCACTATAAAAATAAATAAAAATAATATACGGGTCAACCCGTTCACGTGTACAAGGTCTTAATATCAATATATTGAATCTCAAACTTGGTTCGAAATTTGACAAATATTAATTCAATTATCTTTAGACATCATAATTTTAACAACATAAATGTGTGCCCTAATTGACGATTAATGGTTAATTTGAGTGAAGATTAGTTAACGTTATTTTGATTACGTACGTGTCGGAAAGTTCCATCGATAGGTGCAGAAATGAAATTGGCTTACGGAAGTAATGAATGCTGAAGAAGGAAAAACAGAAATTGGAATCCTAAAATATTTCTAATATATCTTCACTCTAAATATTATATACCGAGTAGAAAATTGGCTTAAAATTTGGGACTTTTCAAAAGCATGAACTTTGAACATTTTATAATTGTTTGTCACTCTTATCCAAGGTTGTCTCTCACCAATCCTATTTTCATCCTGCAAGAAATTTCTAATGAAATGATTGTTAAGTGATAATGAGTATTTGCTACCGACTTGGTTTTATATAAACGTTGCGCATTCAAATAAGAAGCTTTTTTTTGTAAAGTTGCGATAAAAATGTCACCGCAAGCTTTTGACACTAAGTAGGGAAATAGCTTTATTTAATTGAAATGACAGTTTTTTATGTAACTTCTCACAAGACCTATCTTTACTGCATTTAGACGAAAGTTTATTTATAAATGTGAGCCTTGAAGAGATTTGGATTAAATAGAGGAAGAAATACATAGTATACCAGTAACTCGTTTTACGTACGAGCCGACTTTTCATAAAGCTGACAACAACTGTTAACTGGTGTTCCGCACGTGTTGAAAATCAATGCTGCTACCTCATTCGAGCAGGTCACTAAAATACCTGCAGAACAGACCCAGTATACTAAGGTTGCGTCTGTGTATCAGAGATGACAATCGGTTTGTTAATAACGGATTGTCAATCAGACAAACTGCCCTTCTTCGCCCGGTACTTATATAAAAAAAAGCTTAAAGACACATGTGAAGAGTCAGAATAACAGAAGAGTATGTATGAGACGATGTATGAAAGCAAGGAATGTGTGCCAAGACAGAGTCGTATGGCGGTCCGTCCTCTCTACCTACCCCTGCGGGGAAAACGGCGTGATGGTAAGTTAGTTAGTTAGTTTTAAAGACAAAGAACTCATTTAAACCTGCTAAGTCGTTTTTAGCCTTTATTGCTTGAATATCTTTCCTTTGTAGTCTGATTCCCCAAATAAATCATTTTCATATTCCTTGAATACTGCTTCTTGATAATTAATAGTAATTCCAAGTTGCTTCCAGAAATGTGTCAGAAAAAGGTATTTTATACGGATTATAATCAAAAAGCAATTACGCACTTTTTTAAGTCCCTCGTTAGAAACTCGAGTTTAAGTTGAAATGTCTCAATAACGATACAGATTTTATTAGGCAAATACGTAAATAGATTCTTTGAAATTCCCTTTTTGAAGTACTTACAAGAAAATGTACTCCGTAAAAATCTTTAGTCATAATAAATTACCATCATTTGGGTTGATATATTTTACTGGTCAAAGAATATAAAATGCAAATATACAAAGAAAAATTGGAAAAGGTTTTTGATAAAACTATTATCAAAGCATATATTCGTTAATCTGCGTGACTCGGTTCAAATACCTGTAGGTCACAGTTCAAATCAAGGGGCGGGAAATAAACGCACTATTTACTGATTTTTAAAAAGAAATTCAACAAATTAAAATACAGTGTTCATTGTTTCAGACCCCGAGATAAACTCACTATCGCCAAGAAAGGAGGCTGCAATTATTTACAAATGAAATGTTGGGTTTAAAAAAAAATCTTTTCCAGTCCTTAATATGTTCAAGAAAACAAATTTTAAAAACTCATTTTCTTCTTATTCAAGAAAGATACTTTTCAATTACTTTTACACAATTCATTTCATACGCGGGGCGAAAAATTGACGGGAAAATCACATAAATAATTTAAATAAAACTGCCTTTAGTAAAGCGATAGTTTTTGATCGTTGAATGTAAAAATAAATTAATAAGTTGAGTACCAAACAGAATAATAAATTCAAGATGATTTGGTTTTTGCCGTAATTAATAATTCAACAGTGAACTAGAATCATATGAATAAGTTGTTTCCTTCTGACCGAACAACAGTTTGGTAATGAACTTGAACGTCGAAACAGCTGTCACAAAAAAACTGACCAGCAGATGTAAATAATAATAGTATAAATTTATTTATTTACGCCCGTTAAAGGCTTTTTACACAAATATTATTGTTTTTTTTAACATATAATAATAATAATAATAATAATAATATTTTTGGACGATTTGTACGAAAAAAATCACCTCAAGGGCGCTGTACAGATCTTACTTTCTATCGTTACATACTAATTCCTAGTTTAAATTATATACTCTTAAACACTGCAAAAAATATTGTACAAGAATGAATAACAGGTACATCTAGAGATACATAATTTCCACAATTATTTTGGTCTACTAGATGATTTTTTTTTTTTTTTTTTAAAGGTAATTAAATTGAATTATTAAAAAAGTGCGTTGTCTTAAATTAGCTTTATCTATAAAAACTGATCAGTTCGAATAGTTAGACACATTAAAAACATTATTTTCCTCTTCCCCTTCTTCCCTTAGCTTAGCCACCGTATCGAGTCATCCGAAAATTCCCGAAAGGGGATCTTTCATTCTTACACGAGAATCCTCCACATGGCATTCTCAACGATGACAAAGCCCCGGTAAATGATTTCCCTTGGAGGTTCTAGTGTGGATTTAAAATGAAAACTTTGTGTTCTATTTTATTGAAATGGTGGGTTGTGAATTACTTTTTACCATTTTATTTTTTTACCAACGCTGAATGAAAGACGATATAGGATTCAAAACTAATACCATCTATATATATGTATTATCTACCATCGTTGTTTGTATTCTCATATTGATTATTTCATGTACTCCCTGACAGAATTCCGCTCAAAAGTATAACGTTATTTAATTGAAGACCACTCAAGTTATAACTCTTATCTGCTTGTTAATAAATAATTTTACTGCTAGAAGGTAACTCCGCCACCTTTTCGTTTGACGGTCTCAACCAGAAGAGTCCTCCATACCCGCCCCGTGTGGATGAAAATACACTATTCAAATAAAAGGTGGAGTACTTGATAGGATAAATAAACGGGGCTTATAGTTAAAACTCAGAAAAAATCGTTGTAAAACATAATATATAATGATTTGATCATTCATTCATTCCACTTTTTTACTAAGGCCGGACCGGTTTCACCTCATAACCGGTATCTTTAGACTGAAACAATTTAAAGTCAATATATTGTTTATAATTATTATGTTTGAACTCTATTGGCTGTACATAATATTGAGTTAGTATTTTGTTTTATTGCTCACAGGTCACAGGAGCACCTTTACAATCACATTCAAATGTACCTTTAGGTAGTTCTATTACTCCCTGGAGGACGGGTTACCCAGTGATAAATTAGCGGAATCTGTGGGATTTTTAATATAATACCTATTTATAGTTGTCAGATTTATTTTTATTATTTTAAACAGTGTCCAAGGTAGAAATAATTAATATACAAGTTTCAACAAAACGTTTTAAGGCGCAGTTTAAAAAAAATTATCATTCGAAAAAGTTAACATGACAACCTACGTAAAGCACCCTAGGGTGACTAAATCACTAAACGACGTTACATAAAGTGAGTCATTTATTATTTTCATTAAGAGACACGTGATTGATTCGCTTCATTCAATGCAAATGTTATAACAACTTGCCATACGTCAAATGAAAAACCAGATATATCCAGTTCCTACTTTACTGGTTACTTACTAAAACATTTGCATTCGATGATGTCACTTCCACTATTCTAAAGTTTGCCCTTGAATATCAAGAGCGAGAAAATGAATTATTTTTTATTTGTAACTTTCGTAAAGAAAACATCTAAATACTTAAAAAAATGTAGAGCCAGCGAGATTTCGTGAAAGTGGCCGTGAAAGTTTTAAGCTACGTTTTTATTCTTAATTGGTCTGTTTCCTGGGAGAAATTTGAATTTCAGATGAGAAATAAAAACCTAAAACACTTAAATAAAATTAATTTAGTACTTTGCAGAGATACGACCTACGGACTCAGAGAAATTTATTTCACGAAGACCTCAAATAAATTAGAACAAGTTAAATTAATCTTATTTATGAATAGAAACCAAGACTATGTACCAATCTCGTAACCGAAAAGCTCTAGTAGTGATGTTACGCGGGGTAATTTGAAGTTTCCAGCTATAAATTAATAATTTAAATTATCTTGCTTAGAATAAATTTCTAACGAAGCGCTAAGTTTGAGTTTGTAACAATGACATTAAACTTTGACAATAGCTGAAAATCGATATCGGCCAGAATAAATGAACTTCATGGAACACCGCTTTGATGGAAACAATATTGTCTAATTATTATTTCTAATTTTGAAACTGTTAATTCGTGGTGGAATTCCATTTTAATGATTTAATAAAACAAATTTGTAACTTTATTTATTTTGACGGCCATCTTCAGACTAGTCTGAAGATGGCCGTCATAGGCTGAAACCGGTCCAGTCAAAATAATAAAAGTGGAATAAAGTTACAAATTTGTTTTATTAAATCATTAATATTGTCTAAATTCGAAAATGCTAAATGAAGCATAATTATTTCCAAAGATTGTTAAATGGGTTTGTAATAATTATGCAGGATCAATTTGATTGCGATAATTCATGGGACGTTTTTCTCTAGTGTTATTTTTTTTCGTAAACTTTTCTTTCCTAAATACTACGAAATATGGGAGGACTAAATAAAGGCAACAATATTTGTATACGATACATAGAAAATATAATAATATTTATTTATTAATTCATTTAAACACAATAATAAGTATAGACATAAAACAAGTAGGTATGGTAAAGTTCTGTACTTTTATATTAATATTTATTTTATTTTTAAAGTAACATCATGGGGGGGGGGGTTTCTTTATTTATTTACTGATTAAATTAAGTTATTATTTAAAGATTTTTATTCCCAACTATTTGTAACTCTGTACCCATTATTTTTTACATATTGAAATTGGTAACATGCATTTTTGCCTGACATTTTTCGTTTTTAATATTATTTTTTTGTACAGTGAATGAAAATAGATTGTGCATATAAGTTCCGTTCCATCCTATTATTCCATATTCAATTATGGATCGACAGAAAGCAAAGTAGGTTATTTTGAGCAGTTATTCATTCAGAATATATCTCAAACAGCTTAAGATATGGGTCAACTTCGTACTCTATTTTTAAGTTGAGTTATTTGTGGTAATTATTGATCCATTGTGATGCCAAAATACTGAATTAAAGTGTAACTTTCAATGTCAGAGTACAAAATAAGTTGCATTGGTGTTAATTGCTTAGTACAGTGTGAAAATCAATGTCTATTTCATACGGTGTTTTTAGTTTTTGTATACGGAGTGACGGTAAGTAAGTTTTTTTAGAGTTTGGCGTTAGCAAGTTTCTGCCTAGCCAAATATATTTAAAAAAAAACATTGATTGTCAGAAAAGTTTTTGGTCTTCTGCATATGAGACGATGCTTCATATTTTGCGACTTACATGAAAAGTATTCATCATTCACAACTATATTGAACGCTGTTCTCGTACTCTCTTTTTCAAACACCATGACTTTTGATTTACTTACATTAGACACAATAGGCAACATCCTTTCAGATTGTTAATTTTGACGCCCAAGCCCACACCTTTCAAGTCTTGGGTACAATTATCCATGTGCAGATTGAATAACCGTGATGACATAACACAGCCTTGTTTAACTTTTTTGATATAAAACTTCTTCGTAAAATCACTGTTCAATCTAACACATGCAACGCTTACCTCATACAAGAACACATTTGCTTGTATTTCTGATATAAATGAATTTATAAATATAACTTGAAATAAAGATACTCAGTTATACGAGTAAAATTAATAATCATTCAAAATTGTTACCTCCCCATATAATAAGAAGAATATTTTAATATGTTTTTTTTGCTTTTTGTCCGATCTCTGCAATTCGAGCTGTCTCATATAAAATGTTCGGTACTTGCATGTTTTTCACAATTCTAACATATCCAGATATGGCGACAGGAAATACACTAACATGTCACGCAAAGTCAAAATCTTCACGTGAAAGGAGCACTGAAAATCTTACGAAAAGATTACTATGCCACCATGTTCAAAAAGTTCCGAAGTTAATATTGAAAAACAGATAAAAAAATACTGAAGATATTAATATATTGTTTATTAATGACAGAGAGAATTAATTGGGCAATATTTTACAACTATTAATACAATTAACATTTCAAAAAAACTCAACTTTAAATTAAAATTAAATATGTACAGCGAAACAGCGCAGTGGTTGGTCCCTTAGTTTTTTACTTTCCCCACACGATATAATGCAAACAAATACTTAAGCCCTAAGGGTAAAAGTATATAAAAATTAATTAAATAAAAATATACGTTGTTTTAATCCACTTTATTCACAATAAAGTGGATTAAAACAACGTGTGTTTTTATTTAATAAATCATGTCAATCCACAAAGTGTTTGCTTATTCTGATAGGATAAAAAAATATTGGGTGAAACCCCATAAATAATGATTTTAGTTTGAAAAGTCAAATTTATCTTCGTAAGACTCGAATAGAATCGAATTTGTCGACGCTAATAACAAAAACAAATCTTTCACCGACTAAATTCATCTCTCACGATACGAAACAGTTGAATTATAATTATGTTTCAGTTAAAAATTCACGGTCAACAAAAAAAATGGTGTTCTGATATATGAATCAAAACAAAAAGGTTTTGATTAGATTGATTTTGAAACATTGTTCGCCCCACCAACCTCTTCTGAACAATCAGTATTTGTGCAGACTGTTCCAAATCTCCCCCGAGACGCAGAGATAACTACCACCACCAGGCAGGGAGCTGTTCCTTTAGTTTAGTTTCGTAAGTCGAGTATAATAATTTATTATACTTTATGAGCCCTCGGGAAAGATTCAATGATCTCCAAAATACATCGAATAAAAGAGAAAAACGAACCTGTCAGATACACTAATTGGGGATAATTGCTGCAGAATACAGACATAAAGAAATAAAATACTATTTTCTGCTTATACTAATGGACTTAATGCAGAGGTCACAGGTTCAAATCCCGGCACGCGCAAGATTAATGATTTTATTCTACAATTAATTCATTTAAAATTATAAATAGTATATTTGTGACACGTTCCAGAGTGCGAGATATTCTCAGCAATATCGCCCTGGTGAAAAACCACCATTTGAAATCGAAACGTTGCTTGACATAACTTTACCAGATCCGAATAGACAGGTACTTCCCGACCCTCCTCTTCTCCATCTAATTCTCTCAACTCTCTTCAGCGTTACAAAATATCTCAATTGGTGATGCTAAAGTCCCACTGGCCTAAGATGGTCGACTTTTAGATTACCATCCGCTCCACATTTCCATGCCACTACCTGATTTCCCAAGTTAATATCAGTTTTTCTTTATTCGGCTTAATGTATGTTGCTTAGCCACTCGGGGATCTCACTTATTATATTGAACCTACCGAGTGAAGCTACCACATTTTTTTCATTCTATGACAAAGATGATTCTGAAATCTCAGAGTTTTAATATTTTTTCAAAAATTAGATTTTTTTTCGTACTAAAACGTTACAATTTTATTCGTCGCATATTCATAATAGAAGTGTCATTTAAAGATCAAATTTTGGTTATCATAAAAACTCTTTCACAATTTCGAAACCGATTAAGATTTTAGAGAAATAATTATTAACAAAGGAAAACTTAAGTCTTCGATTTAGTAGAAAGGACCAATATTTAAATATGCGAGAAATGTCGGTTGAAACTGAAATTATATTGCTAAAACTAACAGATTGTTAGAATACTCTCCTTTTCAGCATTATACTTTCGTAGTGTAGATTTGTCTTCCAGACAGTGTACCACGGTTCGGTTAACAAACACGATATTCTAATTAGCTGTTGAAACTTCACTATCCGACAGGTGCCAGCATATCGGCTTATCAAATAGTGAAAATTTAACCAAAAAGAGTAAACAGGGTTGATGAAAATGACCAGAAAAAAAAATTCTTTACTGTATTTAGGTGTTTACTACATTGTTGATTTTTCTTCTCTATTTTCAAGACAGTATGGAAACCTGGATACTGGACATAAAGCCAAGCATTAACACATTCACCCGATGATAGCCAAGCTCCGATAGGAAATGACATCAGAAGAAGAAAATGGTATGCATGTAAGTAGAAACTTTCACACTTTTCTTTATAAACTCAAATCTCACTCCCCGCCAATGGAACCAGAAATCAAAACATTAAAATATCTGCAGTTGCCGTAGAGTTTGTGACCAAAGTCAATGAGACAATGGTGCGCACACTATAGGGAGAAGTTTGTTTTACGAACGGGAAATGCAATTCGGACTAATGCTCTCTAACCAATCCGATCTGATTACACAACAAAGAGTTTTTTGAAGCTACCAAAATTGTAATTGATATATTTTACACTATAGCAGTAATAAACACGTCTTGCTTGTAAAACTTTAAAAAGGGTATTTATTACATGTTTGAAATCAGACTGGAACACGAAAGGAAAATATTAATTTCTTGATGTTATTTATATCGGCTTTGCATAACATTTTACAAGTTACGAGCCATCAAAACAAAATCCACGCTATTTCGTAAAATTCTGTCATATAACTTATTGAAACTGTGATATTTTATCACTTAATAAATATCAAAAAACTTAAGTAATCGATCAATTTTCGTCTATTGAAATAATTCTAAAAAAATAATTTCTTCGTCGTAAAAAAACCTTTAAACCTGTGGTTTTATATTTTCACTAGATTGAGATAATGTCATATTTTCAACAGACTAACATAATGACACATGTTAATGTATTTAATTTTTTTTTAAATTCCACACTTTTTTATAAACCTAATTTGATATCCATTTAATGGGTAAGCCAATTATTTGAAAATCAATTTTGGTCGTCCGGTTTTAAAAAAAAACAGGTTCGCCCACATACAATAGACTGATTCACATGGATGGTTTTTATACCTATCAATTTGTCTATATACTGGTGGTACCAAACTTTGTGTAGGTACTATTAGTTATTTGTAGATATTCGTATTTTTCTTAAAGTCGGTAAAATAATCAGTTAAGCCTCAGCCATAAAAAATACCACTTAAAGTAACTTTGTAGTTTTCTAATACAAACAATCCAACACATGATTTATCTGCAGTAGCAAGGAACATGTCTAAGGTTCTCAGTGAATATGAGATTGTACTTTTTAAATTCTATGAAAAACATACTAAAAAGTCAGTAAAAGATGCAGTTTGAAAACCGAAAAAGGCATTATCGAACGTTCTACCTAAAACTTCAGTACAATTTACTAAGCTGCTTAAAAATTGTATTCGCTGAAAATCTTAGACATTTTACTAACTACCCTTATAGAAATAATAGATAAAACCTAGACGTGTGTATTTTTGGGTGCTAAGACTTACATTTATCGCCGATAATATGATTTTTCTGAGGAGCATACTCATCTATAGAGTTTAAATCTGTATAGGAATAAAGAGTTCAAGTCTATAAAGATCTCCTTTTGGTTATTATTATCTTAACCACGGAAACTATATGGACACCTCGGGGCGACTAGTTAAAGAAGGAGAAAGAGAAAAAAATGCTAGTCTTGATGACTGGGTTGAATCGAGAAACAAAAATTAACGTCAAAAGCTTGTCTTACATACGTGCCGTTTTACATAATAATGAGCCTTAATTAACAGCTCGTTTTCATACTGCCGACAACAACATAACTGTTTTGTAATGCACATACCTACTACATATATTAATTTTCTTTTAGTAATTTATTATAAGATACGTTTCACCCCACTTTCGATGAATATGAAATGCAAACAACTGACATACGTTAAGCAACTAAATACATGTCCTGCTCGACCGTGACTTGTGATATTTCGCCAAACTAAAATAGCTCCAATGAAATGGCATTATGAATAATCAGTTGGTTTGAGTTCGAATGATTGTTCCGACATCTAAAATCCAATACGAGTGCTGCATTTCCCACATTAGTATTAAAGCGCCGATAAACCGATGATACCATCGAGACTCGAAACTGGTTTCTCTAATGCATTTTTGGGAAAATGATTTAGTGTTTACATGTTAATAAAGCCAAGTACTTTTTATCACATAAAAAAATCACATGCCACATAATTCAACAGTTATAAAAAAGTGCATCTTAAATTCATATTAACCCTTATCTTAACTTCTAATCATGGGGGAGGCTATCGTATAAATGGTGACAATCGGAAGAAATAACTGGTTTCAAAAGACTTAACAAGGAATTACTTAAAATTATATTACAAAATTTGGTTTTGATTTGGCTAGATTGTACATTTCACAAGAACACCGTAAAAAGTTTTGACAAATGAGTGGGATACGAAGTATTGTTTTAGAAGGAGAAATTTAATTGAAACAATGAATTGATTCCACCGCGACATATTTTATATTTGTAGCTGATAAATATCCTCAACCATGATCTTGGAAGCAGAATCTCATGTAAAAGGAAGAAAAAAATAATGTGTCTTTTTTATTGTTACATATTATTGTGAGAATAGAAAGAACGTAATTTTTTAACTGATTTTCTCGCAACAAATTAACCTTTTTTATTGCGAAACTGAATCTCGAGAAAGCTTTTTATGCATGTTTTTAAGGAACAAGTTTAAACATAATATTCTCCCTAAAAATTTTAGGTTTCATTCCTGGAAAGACAAAATGAAATTCATTCCTGGAAGGAAAAAATAATAAAATCATTATGAATTCTATTTTTATACTTGGATTTACATCTAAAAGAATTTAAAAAAAACATGTTGCGTATGGTAGACGAGCGTGAAAACTTGATAAATTAATAAAGAAAAATTGTATAATAGTCACATTTTACATTATTATTTTAAGAAACACTCAAGAGTTTGCGTCAATTTTTAAATATTTCCTACCGGAAGCTTGAGTATCTGAAAGTATAAAAGGTATTTAATAGCGTATTTACGTTAAGCTCTTTTTTTTATCAAAGTGCTCTTTTTTTTTTACTGCGCAATAACAAAACTCATTTAAAATTTGGGTAATTTCGCTCTCTGATCTGAATAATATTACAATTGTGTGTTATTGTGTCACTGTACCTAAAAAAATGCTTTTAACTTCTATTTGTCATCGCTGTTGACTTGCTCTGGTATTAATTCAGTACTAGTTTAACATATTATTTCAACATTCCATAAATATTTAAAGAGGTACAAAACACACGTAAACACAAACAAGCGAAAATATTATTATAGTATAAAGACAACTATGCAAATCGTTGGTTTTCGCATTGAATAATTGGTTTAATTTGTCGAATTGTCAACCAAATTGCGGCATTAGCAGTAAATATTATTATTTGAGTACTTTTCATGCCGTTGGAAGCGTGATATTTTATGTTTTTTTTCAGAAAATACATAAAAAAATGATGAAGACATATTTTTGTTATTTCTATGAGAAATCGAAATAAAGTGGAGACAAAAAAAGGTTTATATTTTGTGTGTCTTGTCAAACAACCGACCACCTGCACAAACATATCAGAATACTTTCTAATGAGTTTAATTCTCCGTGCCTTTTGAGTCGAAGGTTGAAGGTTACTCTATAACTGTAGCTCAGAATAACTGTGTAACTGAATTGACTAGTTTGATAAACTAGTTTGGAAGCCACTGAATACTTTTCCCCTTGCGTTACTTGCCCCATGTGTGTAAGTATATCAGTAATTATTGGGCAACCTTGCATTTGGTGTCTTTTCACGATGTGGTCAATACGAAGCAGCCTTGTTTTACATAACGACTAGACCAAGAACATCCGCATCGGTTCATATCAGTCGAGGGTGTTGTCCTGATGCACCTATAGATTTACACTTAAAGCTTCTCTCTTCCTTGTCCGATTAGTTGTGTGCCTCGATTTTCATGTGATATTGAAAATAAAAGATACACGCCAACGGTGTATTCTAATTTTCATTAATATTTTTCAGCCTTGGCTTCTAAATACTCAATCTTATTTAAGGCGCTTTTATTGTCTTAAATTAGACCCTCATTTCATCGGCTGGATTTTATTTTTCGTTAATCTAAGTTCAATAAAGTTAGTTGGCTAAAGATCAGTTTCACAAGAAAAGATCAGCCAAAAACACCCTTTCGTAGAGCAAATGACACTTGAATTACCCCCCACTACCCCCCTCACTATTCCCCACTACCCCCCCGCTGCTCTCACTACACCCCACTACGGGCTCACCACGCGCCGTGAAGAAATGGGGTCGACTTGCTGTTGAGGAATCGCGTTCTCAGAAAGTTAGAGTGGATAAAAATGTTATCAATTAGATAGATTTGTAAAGTTGTAAAGAGGAGAGATAAGCAGGGGAAACCTTTTGTAAGGGTTGTGAGAATTTTTGTCTTAATTTATAGAAAACCTTTCGAAAAGATTGCAGTGTTTTGGTTTCGGGCGTCATCCATTAATTAAAGTAAAAATCAACAGGAAAGTTGTCTACGGTTAGGACACTTAATTTTAATTTTAGGCTCGGTGAATTTTCCGTTTGTAAAAGATTGTATTCTTTCTTACAATAATAAAGAGAAACGCAAGGAACTACAGATACACTATATTAAAGTTGATTAAACCAACATTAAAATAGATACATGTGTATCTTCTGCCTGTATTGCCCTGAATGAATTTGAGCGATAAGTAAATTTGTTGGTGCAGTGTAGCACCAATGAAACAATTATTTACATTTTAAGGTTGCATTGTTAGTTTGAAGAACGAAAAATTTAATATTTTATTCCATAACTAGATCTGAAATTCTAAATTTCAAAAAAGTTTTGTTCTGCTTTAAAGATTATTATTTGTCACAGTCGTTTTAACAAAGATATGAACAGATTGATGATGCCTCCAAAGAATGAAATGGTTGTTTCACAGAATAATCATCAGCATAACGCAGCTGAAATAATATGACCGTGAACAATTAATATTTTCCTGGAATAAAAATGCATCTATTGAAAAAAAAAATGTTTGTATTTAAATCTATTGTGCGTGTCTAACATTTTACGGCTCAAATAAAATGGTACTTCCAAAGGTACTGTTGGTTTTGTATAAATCACTTTTCAAAAATATTACAAAACCCACATTTATATGCGAGATAACGGTTTGATCCATTTTATATATTAAATAGCAGCGTGGTATTTAGAATGTTAGTAATGCAACAAAACAAGTATGTGAAAATGGTTTATATGTTTATCAACATTCGTGCACGTTTCTTAAATTAGTTGTTTTGACAAATAACAACTTTGAACTATGTAGCCGTCAGCAACAACCAATACAATTCAATATTTAATTAATTCCATACATAAGTCATACATTCATTCATACACTCCGAGCGAATAGTTAAAAGCGTAAGTTTGAGCAAATTGCTGGAAGAAAAGGAAATTGACATCCATGTAAACAAGCTATCCGTTTTTAGCGATGCGGTGCGGATGTATCTAATTCTAAATCTTCCGTATGAATAAAGAACCATGTGAGCTATGCTCGAAATTCAAAAAAGCTACAAACAAATATAATGACTGCTAGTGTACGCCATTCTTGAAGTGACGGGTATTGATGAAGATTTCATCTCCCGCGCTATTGCAGCGGTACTACAAAACGGGATGGCTGCGTAGCATGTTGATCTCCGAATTTGTGAATTATGGTGTTTATTCAATATTTTTTCCCTCCCTGTAACAAAATTTACAGAAAGGTTGTATAATTATATCACGATCTCTCGGATACCGGTTCTGAGTTCGTTTATTGGGGAAACCACTAGTGGAGGGTGGTACTTGTCAATCGGGAGAACAGTTTCAGCAGAAGCGGACACATTTACAAAAGAGGAATTGAAAAATACTAGATCGAGAAGATGAGAATTTGCATTGTATACATAGTTGAGCTTGTTGAGGTTTAAAAATATTGACATTCAATTCATGGGCAAAAAGTCTTTTTGTTTTCTTCGTATTGATTTAACTTCGAGGTAGTGGTCTTTATAAATCTGGGCATCGGGAGACGGGGGAATGTAAACGCAGCCGACTATATTTTTTTTCCATTTTTGTAGACACCATGATGAATAGTTGTTCTAGGTTAGTGTAGAGGCATTTGAGTTTTTTAATTAAATTTATTATGAATGGATACTAACACACTGCCTCCTATAGCTTTATTAGTGGTGTTTTTGCTTCTGTCATTTCTGTACTTTGAAGAAATCCAACTCCGTACTATCAATGTTGCAATTTAGCCATGTCTCAGTGAAGGCATACATTTCATAATCTAATGTAGGTAGGGTTGATTTTAGGTCTTGTAACTTTGTCCTTGGTCCACGTACATTTTGAGATAGTATATTTTTATTTTCAGTTTTTTGCATGTGTTTTAACGATAGAAGATTAGTTGTTAATGTATAAAATAGTTGTCAGTCTCTCCAGAAGATTTCCTATTTTCAAGTTCGTTTTTGAGATCCATTAATTGTTTCCGCTGTAGAAATGATTGATCTTGATACATCCGGATATTATTTTTCAGAACATGTTTCTTGCTTAGCAAGATTTTCGGCCATTTTGCATCCGGAAACCATACTTTTATTCCTCTCGATTTGTCATCGTTATTTTTACCTTAATCTGTATATTTTTAAGTCAAGGTTTATTGTTAACCTTTCAATATCCGAGATTACTTTCTTGACGGATGTTATATCGATATTCATAGATTCAATTTGAGATACCGATAAACTCTCGGGAATGTTGTGAATAATTAGATTACGAGTCTCTTTATGATGTATTTTTTTTATGGTTCCTCCTTGTTTTGTACTCCATTTTTTAAATTTGTATGTCTTTGTAAAAATATTATTCCTATTTATTTTATAAATTTTCCCTTCCCGGATTGAGTTTTTTTTTAACTCCTTGGTAATAATAAACCAAGGATTGTATTTTTTTGCACTACATTACAATTGAATTAATTGAAGAAGTAACTAAAATAGCGTTCATTTAAAAGTGGAGGCGGTAGGAGGTTTTTTATATGTTTTATATAAAACAGCCAAAAACTAAACGTTATATAAAAAATACTAGTATCGCAAAATACATTAGGATTTATTTATGTTTCCATGCCAGTTAAATACCCATAAACATTTTCAATTTGTTCACTTAAAATTTTAACAAGTAATTGAAAACAGATGCCCTTCCAATAATTCATCCCGAGCTCGGCCATAAGTTGCTGCGTTCCATGCAAACTCTGTAGATTGCTATTTCCATCTAACGAGGATATAGATTTTAATGGAAATGAAAATGTGAATGCAGAGAAGCAGAATCGTTCCATACGGCCCCATAAAATGTTCCAAAATATCTATCATATGAGATTTACATTCAGAACGTATGCCCAAGCACGTGCAGTGTCCGCCAACCGTTTAGCTCCGCTTGTTTTTTTGAAAAAAAAAACAATCCACCCATAAAATTTCCCGGAGAGCGATATCTCAACAAGCCTTTTTCGTTTTTTCCCAGAATTTTGCAGCTAACGCAATGCATCATCGAACGTATATTTGCAAGAAATCGTTTATGTTTTATGAATTAATTTTATTTCGTAGAGCTTTGAGATACTCGTTCTAATTTTTTGTGGTTTTATTTAATTTTAAATCTTCTATTATTGCATATTGTAGGTAAATTTTTAGGATAACGGTTATTCCGCCTTTCGAAATCATTATCAAATTGTGGTAAAACCCCTGTTTACAATAGAAATATTTAGTTATAGCTATTTATTTAATAACAAGTTGTTTTATGCGATTAGCGCCCACGAACTCCAACTGCCCAGAGCTATTGGGACTTTGGAATCGCAAATTCGGGGTATGTTGTGTGATTGAAGGAAGTGAGTAAGGAGAAGAAGATGGAGAAGGGGAATTTCGTGAAGTGAGCTTTAGTTAAAAAAAAATTAATCTACATTTTCATTTATGTTGTAAGGCACATAGCATAATGATATAACATTAATAAAAAAAAAACAGTGGAATAAAGTTAAAAATATGGTTATATTAAATCAACAAAAAAGTCTATTTGTAGTACGACAAAGGTCGTAATCTACCTATTCTTCATCACCTCTCAGCTGAATACTTTGTAGATTTATTAGAGCAAATAAATTCCGCTTATGCCTTTCAGCTACTCTGCACAATAATAAATACAAATTGTCCGAAAAGGACTTCTAGCATAAACATATGTAAATGCTCCTAGTGATACGTGTAGGAGATTTCTAGAAGGTAGGTTAGATTATTTCTACTTGCCACAATTATACTTTCACGTGAATATTAAAAATTCCAGGGATTCATTTATGTATTTATATTAACAGCAAAATTTCTCAAATTTCAAAGCTTCAAAAATTTAGCATAGCTTCTACGTCGGAAGTTTCAAGAATAACGCAACTATTTTTAGCATGCGACAGTATTTCATTATTATTTTTATACTATATAAACATCTACCCAATTGTAACTAACTGCTGAAACAAATGATACGAGGCTTCGATTTTAGTTCCAATATTTAAATTATTCGTTCAAATATATTGTCATCCTTTATTAAATTATTTTTAACCGAGAAGAGGGAATACCAAGAAATAAGTTCTATTCTTAGCGTTTTGGATTTGTAATTGAATTATTGTAGGCGAAAGATTAATTTTAATAATTTTAAAGTTTTGCTATTTTAAGATTTTTTCTTTAGTGACAGCTGTTTCGACGTTCAAGACCATCATAAAACGAAACATTTTAAACGATCTATTTTTACAATTGTAGATCGCTGTTTAGTTACTAATTTCAGTAAAGAAACAGGTTATGTTGAAATTCTATTATATGAGGAACTTTACTTTAAAATCTGTTTTCTGCCATTTAATGAGAACAAAATATTATTAATTGACTAAAAGCAGGTTTTTCTCAATTGTGAACGAGAAAATATATGCGTTGATAAACATTTGTGCATGTACAAAAAAAATCTGTAAGCTTGTTTTGAAAGTCGAAAATAATTAAGAAAGGTTAATGTTTCTTTGTTATCTTCAGAAATCTTTTAGAAAAGTCCAAGAATCTAAAAGTTATCAGTCGAATTTGACTAGAGGAATATATTTTTAGTCATATATCTCTGGCCTTAGTAAATAGTTTATCACTGGGAAAGTCGTGGAGGCGCCAGCGCTAACACTATTATAAGCGACCCTGAGCGCAAGCGGAAATATTGCACATAAATAAGCGAACTTCGGAAGTTCATTACTCACTTCTTAATCTTAAGCAGTGGTCGGCCAAAGATCTGCAGCTCAACAATTAAAATTTATTTTAAAGAATCATGTTCCTAGAAATCGGCTTAAACTTACTACTAGCATCTAAATAAAACCAGATATTATACTAATAACCGTATTTATCAATGAGAAACATTTTTTTACATTCACATAGAAATATGACACGCATGTAATGTGAATAATGACCTTGCATTTTAATGGAAAGCGAAGGTTCTCATGAATAAGACGATTTATCAATTTGTTTTGATGAGGTTCATGCTTGAAAAAGATTAGGAGACACTTTGATATGTAGAGGCAACTAGTGAAAGAACGGCAAATGCTAGTTGAAAATGTATTCCATCTCCAAGTCTTTCAAAGTAGACCACTTTTGCTGTGAACTAAGATCACATTAGCGCTACGTCAACGTTGTCAACCAGACCGACCGCAAGCCTCCGCTCACTCACCCCACAAGGTTTGCCGACCACTGCCTTAATGCGTTCGCAGACAATTTGCGGCCTTCTGAACAACTTCTGCAGCTGCAGTATTTCGCTCCACATAGACAGCAAGACTAACATTGCATATTTGAATATATATTTAGAAGTAAGCTCGATAGAGACAAATTGGACAAGGATTCTGCGAATCGAAAGATCAATTGACCGATCTTTTGCATTTGTAACCACCTCTGTGGTATGGTGTTTATTTTATTTTTTTGCGAACCTAACGCAATACAAAATATCTCTTTGGATTGATTACTTTGTTGAAAAACTACTACTCCGATTGGAATTCAAAGTAAACGCAACAAAAACAGGTGTCGCTGTCTTCAATTTAAGAACCTCGCGTGAAAATAGTACGCTTAGAGAAGGTATCACTATTCATGATTATAGACCTCGGTACCATGGTGTAACGCTGGACCGAAACGTAAAAAGCTACACAGCTGGGGTTGAGATGCAAACATCCTACGCACAGCTACGGTTATTTTGTTCTACTCAGTAGATGAATATTATGCTCTAGTGTGGGCTAAAAATGTACACACTCAGAATTTTGACTTGCAATTTAACACTGCTATGCGCAAGATGAGTGGAAAACTTCCCTCTACCACAATACATTTGCTCACTTTACTTTTGAATATTGCACAGATCACTATAAGATGAGAGAAAATAACCCTAGAGAATACGAAAAAGCAGAGACTAATAATACTTCAAGATGATTTTGCCAACCCCTTGGCCAATCTCTCCACACGCAGAAAACTATTTAAGACTGAAGGCAAAAGTCTGCTTCAGTCATGAAATTCTCCTGAAGAGTCGTGGCGAACTCAATTGTGTGAATGTGGGCAAATACAAACTACAGAACACGTTGTAGAAGAATGTTTCCTTCACCAGTTTTGTCTGTGCTGAAACAAGAGATTCCCGATGCTGTAGAATGGCTGAACAATCTCGGCATCCCACTATGACGTCCAACAACTTTCCGTCACCCTTCGAAAGAAGAATAATTGAAAATATGTAATGGTATTACATTACATAGTGAGACTTTTAATGACCATAGATGTATTAAACTTCTATTCTCAAGACTATGGACTTATAAGTGTATCCTTTCATAGGTATGTGTTTATTTGTTGAGAAATGAGTGTTGAATATAACCGTAAGAGACGCAATAAATCCAGGGAACTGAGCTGTCTTCTTCCATCTTATCATGCAAATGGGTACAAATTGCCACCCGAGTCTTCACTTCATCTCGCAAACCGTACATTTTCCATGTATGATCTAATCCCAAATTCCATTACTCGAATTGAAAACAAATGTGTACCGTATTGAATTACTCTATTTTACTCGCACTTAACTCGAAATTAACAATGTATTGTGTATTACTTTACGTCTGCTGATAATTAAATCAAATTTTAAGTCAAAGCATTTCCATTGAGATGTCTTCGCATTTCAATGTTCTTTGGAACAACTTTAAAGCTATATTTAGAAGTAATTTCAAATTTCACATAATAATTAGATTGGCATCAACCATACGCATGAAAACCTTTATTTCATATTATAATTGGTCCGGTCAAAAATATTTTTTGTCTTTTATTGTACAACTAGCGAGTACCCAGTATGATTTGCAATGCCACTCAGATAGAGAAAGTGTTTGTGTTTTAATTTTGTTTCTTGAAGTGTTTTTTATTACATTTTTTCCCCGTCTGGTACGTGTATGAATAAATCAGAAGGTTTTCCGACTCGTGAGCAGGCCACGTACAGCTGTCCATAGGAGTAGCGCGAATTTTTTGAAATTTAGTCCGCACACGTTATATTATTGTCCCTTTGCTTTCTTGATTTTCAAACCTGAATTGTACTTTCGTATTTTTGCCAAGAAATGTTTAGATTGGTTTGCTTCACCTGATAAGTGTTCCTTGCACACATTTCTAGTGTTTCATTCTTAAATTTAAAGGCACTGCAATAGACGCAGTTTTTAACCATTTTTTTTTCAAAAAAATGACGGTTGCTTAAAGAATGAAATCATAATTAGCATCGTAATTGAATGCAGCGAGATATAGTTCAGCGTTCAATTTTCGTCTGAATCGAGCAGTGCGTAATCGAACGGTATTTTTAATTTAATTTAATTTGTTTTATTTTAATTACAAATTTTGACACTCTATCTGAAAAAAAAACTGACGCAGACATTCAGCTTCACAAATCCTACATTATAACATTCCGTGATTTTTCACGGGTCTGCGCTAGTATTAAATAATATCTCTTGGATAGATGAATTCAAAAATCCTGCTGAAAAACTCACCGTGTTCAAGACGTGCAGCGGCGCCCAGCAGATGAAGAACTCTGCGATGATGACAAACAGCATTCTTATGACCTGCAAAAATAAACAGCTTATTTAAGAAAAATCAAACACTTTGCTTCAGCCTTTGCCATTTGGAAAGTTTTCTCGTTAGCTGCGAATTGAGCAGGTTATTGTTTTCACTAAACGCAAATAGAACTTTTGCAACTTTAAACGAGCTACCAACCCCACCCGACCTGTTCATTTTTTTTTTCTCAAATAAGGTTTTTATCTAGTGTGATGCTTTGGCATGAGATCACTATAAAGTCCATATCTCAAACCCAAGTCCAAGTCTATATTGTATGTTCTTTTTAAAAAGAAATTATTTTTTGTCAAAAAAAATACACTTTCAAGGTGGCTCTCAGTATCACCCCGGCCTAGCCGTTTTTGGTGACTAGATCTGAAAAGTCAGGTACTTTCCAACCTTTTTCTTTCCTGTCTCCTTCCTTCCCCACTATCTTCAGCCTCAAAACATACCCCGATTGGGGTTGTCATAACCCCGCTGGTTCCAGACGGTTGGGAGCAGATGGGACTATTGTGCGATATTCACATAACCAATAGATACGTAATGTTTACACATAACGGACTTTGGAAAAGTAATCAAAAATTCGATAAATCATATAATAATAATTGGCTAACTTCAAAAAACGCCGCGCAGTGATTAAATTACCTCAATGGCGTAATATTTTACTGCCTTTGGTGAATCTTACGGAGCAAAGTTTTAAATTTATTTTTCTATGTTTAGGAATGTTACGACGTTGGTTAGGTAACCAACGTCGAAACTTTGAGACTAAATAGTTTTTTGAAATTTCAAATGAATGGAATAATAAAAGTTTACTATGGGTAGTTAGAAATATATGTTATTTCTATTACTGTCTTCAATTGGACGCAATCCGTTTTATTTAAGAACGACGACAACAAAACATTAATTTCTTTTGACACAAAAAACTCATACTTCGAGACATGTGACCTCATTCTAAATGTGGTTTTAACCATCCAACCAACATAACTAACTGCCGCAATACAATACACACCCTTTCCTGACACATTCCCTGCTTCACCTACATTCATCTATCGTCTCATATAATATACTCGTTCGTTAGTTTGATACTAATAATTTCCCGACTATAGTATTTGATTTGCTTGAATGCGCATGTTTTCCATAGTCGTTGCCGATTTCTTATTCCATCTAATTTCATATACCAAAACACAGGAGTACCTCCTAGAATAGCGGGCTACAAATATACAAACATTTAGTTACTAAAAAAACAAAAACTTTGTAATCATATTTTTTTTTTCTGATCCTCTTTGTTGCGTTCATCAAATACATCTAAATGCCAAATATATTTAAGAATCCCTTTCTTAATACCGTAAATTACAAAACCTTTCAGTTTTCAGTTCGGTCATTTGTCGAATGCCCTATATAAAAAAATAATTTTACTCATTGATTACATAAAATGATGTAAGAAGTTTAGTAAATTTAAGCTGGCTAATGATCTAATTCCGTTGGGAACTTCAATCAGCCAAACAAAATTAGTTAATTAATTACTTTCGGAAAATCTCATCGAATTTCACCCTTCAACAAGGTAAAGTTATTATAAATTGAGATTAGCATCATTTACAGCCGGCAATTTGAGACAGCGCGCTTAGTATTTAAAGTATAAAGAAGTTCGCATGTTTGTAGGCAGACAGACAACGTGAACTATTCTCTAAAATACGAATTAATTATTGCGGTGGTAATTAACAAATAAACTCTTCAAAATAGGGATAATTCTTACTAATTTTGGAAACATTTTAAAAAACATTGACCTGTTTACTCAATTGCTACTTTATAACAAACATTGTACATTTGAATTCTTAATAAAAGTAGTTCTTATATTAAATCATATACACATTTAACTAAAAATACACTAAAACTGTAGCGAATACCATGGATGTAGAAACCAAGTATCTTTCTTGAATTCAAAATCGGTTTTCGACAGCCTTACGACAGTTCATACGTTTTGAATTAATGTTTTTTGCTGTAGAAAGACTCCACAATGTGCAAATAAAATAGAAAAAAACACGATACGAATGATGCGGACAACTGCTTAAAGTTCTTACTTGAGAATTATTTTTTATTGTAATAGAATAAAAGTGTGGCTGAGCTAAAGAAACGCTTAAAAGGTAAACTATAGCATCATAAAATTTACACAGATACTTTTATCTGCAATTAAAAGGTGCACATAACTTTTTTCATCTAGTAAATTCATTTCCACGCCAATCTGAAAATAGTGCTCAAATATCCAAAGAACAAAAAAAGGCTATATTGTTTGTTTTTTATTTTCCAATAAATGTCTGATCAGAAAATTATTTAGTTAGAAGGGTGGGAAAGCCAAGTAGCAAAGTATATTCATGAAATTAGAGTTGGTTCAAATTGATGCTGCGTCTCAGAGAGTTACTTCAATGCTCTAAAAAGTCTAAGCAACAGAAAAGCTTTATTTGTGGCCAGGCGCGGCTCGTTTTAAAATTGACTCGTGCACTGAACCAGCAAAATTAGTTAGCATTTTACACTTTTTTTATAATTTTTTTTTGAATGGATTAAATTAGACACAATGCTAACAAAATATATATGAATTCGGTAAGAGATAAAAGCCGACCGGTTGATGCATGTGCGCTGGATGCGCACCGTCTATACTAGCCGTATGAACCAAATCTTGAATCTACCGAATCCGTGCAATTTCGAGAAACGTCCGGATGGATTGTTCTGCTGTTGAATCATTTTTTGGAGCCGAACATTTTTGTCGTCAAACCATGGATATCACACATCGTACCAAAACATATATGATTCCCGTGCGGCGCGCGGCCGGATGACAAATAGCGTCGGGATCGTTCGAAATATTCCGGAAAGATGGGTTCTAAAAAAATAATCTTTGCCCACGGGTGTTAGAAAGAAAGTAATATTTAGCTTGTAAAATACAACCATGAGCCAACTGGTCAACCATGTAAAAAAAAATTGTCAAAAAAAAAAAAACAACGTTCTTAACAACTGGTCAGCACATATCTCGTGCGATAGTATAAAGTTTATTGTTTGCAATAGCCATTGTAGGATATAATTGAATATTATCGTTCTATTAAACATAAGTGATGTAATAATTATTGTGGATTATATTAAAATAATCGTATGAACTATGAGAATATAATTAAAATAAAAACCAATGGCCCGCTGAAACCATTTTTTATAATCAATTAACCAAGTCTTTGGTTGGTAAAAAGACCGAAAAATTGATCTTCTCTATAAATAGGTGAGGTACCCTCAGTTTAATTAGAGGTACAAATGTTTTGAATTTTTCACTCGGTGAACCACCAAACAATGGATGCACCGACAGCGCCTTGTTTGTGGCATTTCAGTTCAAGAATCCAGTTTCAGAGAAAACTGCCAGTGGTTTACCTCGTTTCCGCGATACGATGCGATACAAGTCATATAATATGATTGCAAACGTTGCTTTAGTGAAGAAAAAATAGCCGACAATTTCAATGAAAATGCGCAATACAGCAAGCGCGCTAATAAAACTTTTTGCAAAATAGTTAAAACATGGCTCCCCATAATCAAAACCTTTTCAATCCCGAAAAAGAATGCAGATCGCTCTGAGACAAATACATTTAAAGAGTTACGCCACCAAATTGCAAAGCCGCCATAGTGAAACAACCACTAGTAAGTGCATTTACTTAAAAACAAAAACATTTTGTTTCTTTGTAATCGAAAAACAAGGTACACAATTTATCCAGAACAATTAAACATAAAACGTTTAGTGACTTTAACTCGGATTTCCGTTATCGATAAAGCAGGGGCTCACTTGTTTCTACAGTAAAAATAAATATTTTTTTCACATTTTTGTAATATTAGGACATAGTATTTGAGAATGAAAAAAATCTAAGAGCTTTTCAGATTTAAGAAAAGAAATGTAAAGCCAAAAGTAAATAATTCAAATTAAGCTGAGCTTAGATATTAAAAAAAATATTTAACGGGTTTAGTTTTAAGCTTGAACATGAAACACTTATCCTTTTATGTAAATATTTGCGTAAAAGCCTTTAATGGGCATAAATAAGTTATTTTTCTCAACAGGTCAGCCCCTAAATAAATCTGTTATGGGAAATCATATCGAATTAGGGTCCGAATAATGAATGATAAATGAAAAAGCTCACTATTATTCATATCACGTATTTTTATGACACTTGAACACTGCATTATTCCAAATAGGTTGTTCATGAAATATTTCCACCTTTTTAAGTCTCAATTTAGGAGTAATTGCAAGTTTTTCGTAGAAAGCAGTGTTAAATTATTCTATTTATTTTAAATATTACTGTAACTGTTACGATAAACATGGAACTCAATTCGAGTTGAGAGAAATTTATAAAATTCCATTTTTTTTGCACGTGAGTTTAATTTTCTCTCTGGAAAGTGTACATCTGATTCTTTTAATTGGCGTAAAAACTTCAGACTTCGTTTTGATAGCGCTCAACGAAGATTAATCCATATTATAGATGGCTTCAAATCCCACTAACTGCAGAGTGAGATGCGGTCAGCCGCAGTCGTTGGTGACAGTGAGATTGGGTTTAAGCTAAATTTCAACATCAGCAGTCGATTCGATTGGTAAAAGCGGGCATCAGGGGGATATTTTCAAAAGTACTCGGTTACAGAAAATCTTATTTTATGGCAGTTTGGCTGGCATTTCGGGAATTTTGAACTCCAGAATACCCTGCCTGAGTCATTCATGATATCTACCGTTGGATATACTAAACTAAAAATTGACTGAGTGACCTACGACATTTTTATTCAAGGAAAATGGTTGGCAAGAATATAAAAAAAATAAAACAATACGATGAAAAAATACATTTTAAGATGGATTGATATATTTAAAAAATAAGTTTAAAGGCGCTTTTAAAATAATCGGATAGTAATAATATAATTGTAAGTCAATTATTAAAGTCTTGGCGCTACCGCGTTGACGTCTGTTCTACAGTCACAATTTTCGTTGAATTATGTAGTCAATATTAAAAAAATCCTTTCCTAGTTAACATAGAAAATTATTTTTAACTAGTAATATCAAATCGGTAAAAAAACTCTGACATTCAAATAATGAGTCAACGATAGATCTTAATGCTATGAAAAGAAGTAAGAAGAAATATATTTTACGTTTTTCTTCGCCTCAATGCTCTTGTCCATGTAGTTGGACCGGATGGCGTGCCTCGTGAAGGTGTAGGTGGTCTCCACAGGGGACTCCAGCGCCACGGGGGCTCCCAGCGCGTCTCTGGAGGGGCGGAGCGACCCGGGGGCCAGGCCTGTGGAGTGCCCCTTGCCGGTGGATGGGATGCTGACCTGTGGATCAAAACATCGAATGAATATTTATCTATTCAGAGCATACGGTTGTAACTTTGAGTGTTTATGGTAGTAGAAACTTTTGAACACTTTGAAAATTAAAAGCTTGAAGAGACAAAATAATAGAAAAGTGTTTTATAAAGAAATAAAACTATTTCAACCTTTTCATTAAGACCAAAGAAATTGGTTATTCAAAAAAGTATGTCCATATTTGACTATCTTTTTTCACCCGAAGTAAAAAAAAAATACTTTACTTCAGGCACACATACACAACCACACCACAGTTCTATTGGTTTATCTCTAGACAGTTAATGGTATGAATATAATTAAGCCAAGCAAAATGATTGAGTATGTATGCAGTATTGTTTTCATGCCCCAATGAAGTCGCGATCGTGTCCGAAACTGATTGGTTTGTAAAAAAGTTATAAAACTTCACAGAGTTGCTGTGTTTGAAAACTTTGGAGTCTGGCGTTTTTAAACATCACACAATCGATGAGACTCAATTAAAAAGTCTATTGATCCATTTAGTGTGCCTTAGTAGTTCATAAAAATATGGTTTTTAATATCTGACACAAGCCAGAACCCAAATTATTCCTTCATAGACCAAAAGAGAGCTAATAATTAAAAAAGTAAATTAGGTGTTACGCAAGGCTGTGTAATGTTACCATGGTTATAAATCTGTACATGGATAATTGCATGCAAGCATTGAAAGGTGTGGGCTTGAGCGCGATAATGAATAATCTGAAAGCATGTTGAATATTGTATGCTGATGATGCGATGCGGATTTCTAACAGTATGGAAGTTTATCTCGTATCTAGGATGAACCAAGTAGTGAGTTAATGATGACTTTTAGTAAGTAAAAGAGTTTGTGTGTTTTGACAGCATGTTTATGAGATACTAAAATACTGATAAGGATATTGAAAGAATGGTGAATGCAGAAAATTCCATAAATGGAGAACTAAACCCTGTTAGCGCAAATAAAATTTTTAAAAATGTCCAAAGAAGCGAAGCATGGAATACTTATACCAACCCCAATGTATGGCACTGAGGCATGGAACTGGCAGAGCAAGAATAAAACCAGACTGAATACTGTGGAAATAAGATCCTTGAGGCGTATGTGCAGTAAAATGAAAAAAAACGCTTGGATGGTTTCGGCATGTAGATTGGCTGAACAAAGAAAATAGTGTAAGAAGAATTTACAACGCCAAAGTGAATAGTTAAAGAAATCGGGGACACCCGAGAAAGACGTGGTACGATTAAGTAAATCGAATACTTGAGTCGGTCCATGTCAAGAGTCAGAAAAACAGAAGAGTATGTATGAGACGATGAATACTAGTGAATAAAGCAAAGAGTGTGTGCTAAGACACAGTTAATTTTCGGTCTTTTATATCTGTCGAACCCCGCGGCAAAATGGTGTGATGGTTGTTAGTTAGTTAAGTAAATTAGTAATTACAATGATTTATACACTTAACCACCTGTTCCTACTTTATTGGGTAAATTTATTAAACATTCGCGTTAACGATGGAAAATCATAATTCATTTCTTTCTACTAATTAACTTCTTTTAGTAAAAGAAAATTTAAAAATGGTGATAAAAACGTTTTCACTGTTAGATGATATATAGACCACTATAGACCACTATAGACCTTCTATTCCGAACAAGATTCGTTCAGTAAAGTGAATACTTGAATCTCAATGGACCCACGAGGTTTTATCAATTCCATGAATAAGAATATACGTAATTAAGTATTCCATTAAGAGCTCCCCCGTTGAAGTGCTCTGGTTATTTCAACCCTCCCCCACCTTTTATTAAGTTCATGCACTGATGTTTCCGATACCCACCTCCTGGAAAGTTCATTAGAAAATAATGTGCTTCGTTGAGGCATAACTTGGGGGGTTTGCGTTGATTTAACTAGCGAATATATCTAAATCATTCACCATTTCTAACATTTAGAAAGAAAAACTATTGTTATAATCAACTTTTTAGTGTTTCACAAGACCAACTCAAGTAATAGGTAATATAACAAAAGTCAACTTCCTGAAAGTCGACTTCCTAATATCTAAAATCCTGACATGCGTTTTGTGATTATTGAATTGTTTTCTTCCGGGCTGTGGAAAGAGAATTCAACATAGTAGATACAAAAGCTGAAAATAACCAATTTAACAAGAGATGAACATATCAACGAAATTTAACAAAGAACTAAAAATACGCTTTACACCAAAATAATATCTATTTTTTATATTAATATGGTGTAAATCATTAAAACCAATAACTGATGATAGTACAACCTCTCTACGCGCGAAACTTTTCTCCATTAGAGAGGTAATTATTCCAAACCTTAGAAATTATAAATATTACATTTCAAATTTTTTATTGTGTTTAAATATTACCGACTATTAGTAGTAAGTAAAGAAAAAATACTATTTATGAAAGTAAGAACAAATAATAATTAAATAAACTATAACAATCAACGCGAAAATAAACAAAGAACATCTAAAAACATAGTTTCCATTTGATTTTCTTCTTCTTGCTACTCACTTAAAGTGGCTGTTCTTTTTCAGAAGAAGGTCTCATAACAGTCTTAAAACATATTGAAACGCCCAGAAAAAGCTGCGAAACTGCTTTACTACCGTTCCGTATAAAATAAAAAAAGATCAAAGTCGAGACCTTATTTTATTATCAAGTCTGCTTTTTATCTTTATTGTCATACTTCTTAAATGGATATTTCATCAGATTTTCTCCCATTTATATTTAATCTCATACGTAAGCGGATATTTAATCAGTTTTATCGTAGATTGTCCTCTCTTAGTTGACACCATTTAGAATCAGGAAATTATACCGATGTAGCTTGCTCCAACAATACTGATATTTTATGAACGCTTAATATTCACACAACATTCACAACAAATGCGGATTTGATTTTCACCGCATTGCCAATATATTGATTTATTGTCGAAGCTTGTGTACAACTTCTGTACGTCCCAAGGATTGATGTTGATTTAATTTGTTGGCCTTATCAATATTCCGAAATCACTATTTCGGTATCGGAAACAAAACTTATCCTAACTCAACCTAACCTAACCTAACCTAACCTAACCTAACCTAACCAAACCTAACCTAATATAATCTAGCCTATTCAAATGATGGCTTCCGTGGTTGAGTGGTAAGACACTCGACTACGAATCCAGAGGTCGCGGGTTCAAACCCGACGTGCGAAAAAAGCTTTTATTTAATTAATACACGTCATAACACATTTCATTAATATATAGTACCTATATTTGTGGCACATTCCAGAGTGGTAGATACTATAAGTATCGCCCTGGTAAAAGACCACTAATCAGAATCGAAACGTTGCTTGAAATGGTATTAGCTGTGTTTGGTGACCAGATCTGAATAACCAGATACTTCCCGAACTTTCTCTTTTCCATCTACTTCCCCTATCCACTACTTTCAGCCTCAGAATATACCCCAATTGGGGATGCCATAGTCCCACTGGCTCCAGATGGTAAGGAGTAGTTTAAACTTGTGCAATTTTACCCAATCTTACAAAACTTCCCTTACTTAACCTACCCTCTCCAAACCTAACCAAACCTTATTAAAAAATAAAATAAAACAGAGCTCATGTCATAAACAGGTCAGTTATTAAAAAAATAATTAATAAGGAAATATGGCTTTTATTTTAAACAATTTTTTTAAATTAAAATATCATATTTACAGTGACATAAATTTCTGAATTTAATACACAACATTAATCTACATATTTATATTTTATGTCACGGTATCTTTGACAAGCAGCTTTGCTCAGCAGAGCTAAAAAAAAGTTAATTTAATGTACAACTAATTGCTTCTGCGAAGGACACCCGTAACGAAGCTATAAATCCTAGTACCGCCAATATCAGCGGCTTTATGATTTGCGAGTTTTTTTGATTGATTATTTTTGGGTCAGGCTTCAGTTATTTGGGGCAGTGGGAAATGAGTGGGAATTTTTAAAAAAAATCTGTTATTTCAAAAGATTTTGACTTTATTCGTTTTTAATGACCTTTTGTAAAACTCTAAATATTTAAAAACTAATTTGGGCGCCAAGTCCACTGTGTACTCGTCAGGTCATTTTCCACCACGCTGTTCAAATATATAAAAAGTTAATTATCGTGAATTAGTTTTGGAAATTTTTAAAGTTGCGCATGGCACCATATGCCAGCTATACTCGTATATATAACAGTTTTATATAATTTTAGAAATTACATACGGATCTACAATAAATGAAGTCATTACAACGTTAAAAATATATCCAATATTTTAATTTAATATTTTACCTTCCTTAAAACAGAAGTTAAACGTTTCAAAGTATTTCAATAAATTAAATTAAACAATACCATACAAACTTGTCATCGAAATGTTTCTTTCATCGTTTATACTCGCAATACAAATGTTACATAATGTACGCGAGTTACGCCAACTACTTAAGTGATTGCACGTTGATACGCTCAGTATCACCCTGGTGAAATACCATTATTCAGAATCGAAACATTTCTTTAAATGGCTTTAGCTGTGTTTAGTGGTTAGATTTTAATAACCAGATCCGTTCCAAACT
Organism: Drusus annulatus; assembly: GCA_022651775.1. NCBI lineage: Eukaryota > Metazoa > Arthropoda > Insecta > Trichoptera > Limnephilidae > Drusus > Drusus annulatus. The sequence goes on along the minus strand of JAGWCC010000160.1, from coordinate 119,810 downwards.
TCCAATTTTCCATGTCCTTCCTATCCATTTCCAACGGCCTCACAACATACCCAAAAGGGATATGTCATGCTTACACTGGCTCCGGGTAGAAGAGATCCTTGTAGGGTATTTGAATATATATTTTTTAAAGTATTAATACAGATACATTATTTGTACTCACATGCTGAAAATAGTTTTGCGGCAACTGTCGGCAGTTGTCATAAAAAGGTGAAAAGTCGGAAAATCTCAATTAAGTTGGTCTGCTCTTTACCATTACCAATAAAAAATCTAAAAAATTACAGAGGCACGGGTTATTTCTCGAATAAATTTCACAATTAATTGAAGGACAGAATGTCAGAAGGTCAGAATATCTCATAGGAAGGAAAATAAAATAAGCTTTATGATAAAGGAGAGACACTTCTGACAGTCATAAACTCCAGTTTCCAGTATCCTGTCACTGCTACCTAGCCATACAATCAAAAGAGAACTTGAATAAATAAAAAGGGAAGGCAGTAACTGGTCAAAATAGATGAATCCCATATAAAATAATTGCTTTTTTAATTTTACACTTTTCAACCTAAAGGTACAAATTTGAGCTCACAATAGAAAAATAAGAGATAGCGTGACATCAATTCGGCGGCCTTCAAGGTTTTGTGGTTTACGCATTTGACTTTGAGTCGACAGGTTACTAGCTCGATTCCTGATGCATTTTTTTCATATAATTTATGTTTCTACCTTAAACAAGTCTTTCGAAAATGTATCATTAGCAGTCTTAGAGAACATTATTAAATATTAAAAAAATCTATGCCACGTCTATGACGAAAAAAACACGTTCTTATTGCGGATGTTACTATTTTTTTATCTAAGTGACTTCGTAATACAGTTTAACGTTTAAAATATCACAACCGGTTGCCCGTTTCACTTAACAGTTGTTGGATATGTATTATATTTATATATCGAAACGCCCATATATTATTTATTATGATTTTGTGTGCATTTGAACTTGACTTATCGACATTAGACATCGTTGCTGAGTGTTATGTGTTTGGAATATAAAATGCTAATTATTATAAATACTAGCCACTGAACACATTTTTTTTTAAATTCCACACTTGACATTATATTCAAGCAGTGGTGTCCACGTAACTATATTCGAGTATTTGATTCACTTGATCGTGCCATGTCATGGGGCGTCTCGGACTTCTTCTTCCATTTACTTTTGCTATTTAGATAGTTATTATTATTAATTATTTTTGGGATAATTTAAAAATCATGGTCGTTTCTTAGGGGTTAAAGAAAAACCGTTGCCTCTCTTGTTGAATAAACCAAAAAACTTAAAAAAAAAGAAAAAAAATTAAAAATGATCTATCAGTGTATGGGAGATAGAATCTAAGATTAAAAGCATTTATGAGTAATATGAAACCCATAAGGGCTTACTCATAATCCCCGTAACATGATACGCATGTGCTCACTATAAAAGGCAGTGCTTGAATAAGATAATTCCAGAGCGTAGATTATGTACTTAAATTATTTATTTATTGATGATTATAAAATTTATTACATGAAACTTAATAATTTTAATGAAAAAAAATTATTTAAGTTAATAGAAAGTAGGGAATACCTGCTTTAAATGTTGTACAAGTATTTGCATTTTTCACTACAAACTACGATATAAAGTAATAATAAAATTTAAATAACCTTTTAATAAAATTGAATAATTTTTGAAAGCATGTTCATGGTTATATTTTTTGTTGTATTCACCTATTTTATATTCCAGTTAGTTTATATATATGCAATTAAAGTACGTGGCACTTTTAAAATGTATTCTGATAAGAATTGATCCAAATATTGAAAAGTGCCAAAAATTAAAATAACATTTTCATTTGAAAACTTACACGATTTTACTGCATGTTTTTATTTATAATACGTTGCTTGGGTGACGACATAAATTTAAGAAAATTAGATTACATAATTGTGAATTTACGGACTGTTAGGTTTCAAGGATCATATTTGCGACAGTCATTTATGAGGTACACTCGCAATTATCTCACAGGTGACACAAATGTGTTAACAAGGTTAATGTGAAATTTTAATCGAGTCGAATGGATTATGTAATACGCGGTTATATTGACATAACATATTATAATTTTAGTACGTGGCAAATTTATATAGCGCAAATGTTGTTAAGAATAATCTCAAATGCTTTATAAGTATTAAAATTAAATTTAGAAGCGAAGCTAGCAGTCCACAATAAAGTGCTTAAACCAACCCTGATGTATGGCAGTGAGGCATGGAACTGGCAGAGGAATAATGGAAGTAGACTGAATGCTGTAGAAATGAGATACCTGAGGTGTACGTGCATAAAACTATGTATGACCGTGTTAAAAAATGTGGATGTTCGGAAAAATGCAAGGCTGATGTAAGCGTAATGAATAGAGTTAAGAAAGAGATGCTTAGATGGTTTGGGCATGTAGAGCGGATGGACGAAGAAAGGAGTGAGAAAAGAATATATGGCGTGAAAGTTAATGGAAGAAGAAGTCGGGTACGCCAGATGAATACATGCCACGATCAAGTGAATCAAATACTTGAGTCGGGCCATGTAAAGAGTCAAAATAATGGAGTCGATGCACGACTGTGAATGAAGCAAGGAGTGTGTGCCAAGACAGAGTTGTATAGTGGTCTGTTATCTCTGCCTATCCATGCGGTGAAACGGCGTAGTGATTAGTTATTTTTGTTTAAGTTAAAATTAAATTTAGTCCCTAATCCTTCCCTGCACAGTGTACAATAAAATGTTAAGAATAAAAGGATGGAGGGCCCAAGGACCTCATTTCAATGAACCCATTAGATTAATAACCTGATCCAATGAGGCGAGATGAACCACTCCATCATGTGAGAAGAAATTGATACACGCGACTCTTTAGTGGACTCGAGTTTAGGTACGAGTATTGTGCTTTTATGTCCGCAGTCTAAAAATAAGTTTATGTTTTTATGATATAATAGAACGAAATGCGTTACGAAGGAAGGTTTGGTCCTTCATTGTGTGTTTTTTTCTTTATATTTTGATGTTCTATTTCAGCCAAAACTGAGCAAAAGAAAAGCAATTATTTTGAAATATTGATTATTTGAGGAATAACAGAAGCTTATAAGGAAACCAATAAAGGCACAGAAGTGTTGGAGAAAGGAATAAATTTGATTGAAGGTTGAATTAATGTTGTTGAAACAATATTATATTGATGTTTATTTTAAAAGCAAAAACACGAGTAAAATATTATTAAATGAATTGAAAACAATAAAAATAAACAAAGGTATACATAAATAATACAAATACCATTCATTTCGCTGTTGAGATCTGCACACCATGATGCTCGCCAATATTGAATTAAAATGTTTCCAAATGGAACTTCAAGAATTAAGATATGAATACTTATACAATATTTAATATTCAAGTACAGGATTTTTTTGATAAGATTGGGCTCAGCTAGGTAGGTTCCAGTTTTGGTACATTTGGTAAAGTTATAATTTATTCCGATGTCCTCTTACTGAAGATCGGAATTTGGACCAACTTCTCCCAGCAGACCGCAGCTCGTTCCAAACATCTAACGTTCGAAGTAATGAAGTGCGATGTTTTCTAAAATCACCTCTCTTGGATTATCAGTAAGTCACCTTGCTTTTGTTACCATTTGTGAAATTACAAGAATACTCGTACTGGTGTTTATACTTTATTTTTACGTTGTCGGTGAAATTTTCCATCACGATTTAAATTATGCGTATTTTTATTTTCTACAAAACGATATGTTTGTCCGGAAGGCGTCCGTGACGTCACACCATCCAACTTTTGAATACAGTTCAGGGCGCTGATGAAAGTTTTGTCAGCAATCAATAGCGGTACTTACGTACCCAAATTCAGACGGTTTTTTTAAATTATTTCCTTATAGAGAATACCGCAGCAGAGTCCCAGCTACTCCCAACCATCTAAAGCCAGTGAGACTGTGGGATCGCTAGTTGGGGTATTTCATGAAGTAGAAGGGAGGGGAAGGAGATCGGGAATAGGGAAATACTTGTCTATTCAGATCTGATCACCAAACACGGCTAAAGACATTTTAAGTAACGTGTTGATTCTGAATGGTGGTCTTTCACCATGATGATACTTAGAGTACTTACCACTCTAGAACGTACTAAAAATATAATATATTTTATTTTTTATCAATCGAATGTGTTCTGACACATGTTATTTAAATAAATTTATTTTCGCACGCCGGGCTTGCACTCACGACCTCCAGATTCGTAGTCGAGCGTCTTACCATTCGATCGTGAAGGCCATCACACCTTTTAAGAAACAGCGATTATGAAGCGTTTATAAAATCAAGAATTATTTATGAATACAATAAAATTAGATGTTTTTAGTGAGAAAATCAGAATTAGAAAAATAATCATTAAATACTAGGTTTTGAACAGTCCCCCTTATTCGTGAAAACACTCCATTAAATATAATCAATACACAACAATATTTGTAATGGTTATTGAAAATATAAACACAAACTGCCTCGAGCTCCAGCGGGCTGAAGAAGGGCTTAGGAGTGAACGAATAATTAATGGCGTTTGAACGTGCTCTCAATGGGATACGAAACAATTAGGCCTGACAGCGGGAACTTATCTAATAAGCAGTGCTTGACTTAAACACCAAATCGATTCATCTTTTGAAGCTGGATGAAGTAAAAATTCAACCAATTTCAGGGCGATTTTTAATTTTTGGCGCATGTCAGTGGCTTGACTTTTGCCAAGCTTGGCTTTGGGATGCATATTTATAACAGCATCCGAGAAGATTAAAGCGGATGCACCTTGTTGGCGATTTTTTTAAGAACCTTTGAGAGTCAATAATTAAATCCTCACCTTTAATTCGGGTGACAGTGTTGGTCTCGGTGCTTACTTAAAACATGAGTCTTTGAAATAAGGGTTTTGCAAATGAATATCTTCAAATAAAAACTCCGAAGTCCACATTTTACAATAAACGTAGAAATTGATTTCACTGTTCTTTGTCTATAGGTCCGTGCAATGGTTCTAAGTGTAAAGTGTGAAATAAGGTGGTAATGCGTCAACAGAACTGAGAATAATGATAAAAACTAATAAGTTAGCCATTTTTTAATATCAGAAGTGCGTATTTTTATAGATCTAGAACCATTTAAAGTGTATTTGAGTGTAAAAAGACAAGACATTAAAAACTCTCCAAGTCTTTCGAAGAATCTCTTTTGACAGTGAAATGCTTTGAATAAGTCTCTGATGTAAATTAGGGCTTACGGGGAAGAAATTCTAAAATAATGGCACAATTAATTGTAACGTTAGTCTTAATTTCACCTAGCAACCAGTTTTTAATGTTGTTTAAGCTCAAAACAAGGTAATTCCAAGATTAATTCTACCTAGTCGCTATCTACTGATTATATATTTTTTTAAATTCGGTCGTCAAGACGTTAATGTTATTTTTAAGGTTTTGATTGTTTTTTGCTGTTTTAATTTTCACTCTTCAAAGTTGAACAGTTTAGAGAGCAGATTGTATCTACTCGTATAAAGTGGAAAATATTTCATCGAAGTAGAAAAATCACTCGGACACACTGCTGAGCTCCGTTATGAAATACCTATTTATATCGAATAGCTATTTTATTTGAACTTTTTATGAAACCATAACTGTTTTCGAAACATCATTTTAATCATGAGCTATAGAATTTTGAAATATTCGTTTGGCAGGGAAAAAAATGAACAAGGCGCCGAACATTGACGAAAACTGCATATTGTTAGATTTTTATGAGACAATCCTGAAGTTAACAAACATAATACGACAAATTTAAAAGATCTGTGATTATTTAGTCTGTAGGCGGTGAACTTCCCTAGGGGGAAAGTACAAAACAACAAACGAATGTTTATCGACGAATGTCAGATGAAATCGAAACACATTTGCTAACAGTGGGAGGGAAACAACACTAAACATACATCCCATTTTATTCAAATTCATTTGGGGAGTAGATACCCAAATTAATGGGTCCCAAAGTATTTTTTTATTTGGAATAAATTACAACATTTATCACCTAGATTATCGAAGATCGCGGTCAATTACCAGCCGAAGTAGAAAAAGTAACTAGAAGTAAGAAGTAAGTAAGAAGAAGTAACAGTTTAAATGTTTTCCGCAACAATATAGTATGACTGTAAAGCATTACATTCTAGTTTGGCGTATCACTTTTAAATATATATATATTTTTTTTTTTTTTTATGATTCATATATCAATCAATTGTAATAATTTTGTTCAAATTCTTTTAGTTTTTAGTATTTTAATTGTGACAACTGTTTTGGCGTTGAAAACCATTGTCAAACTGAGGTAAAACTACGCGAAAATGACCCATTTGTGTGAATTTATTTACCATCTTCTTAATTCGATTTTTATACTGTTCAGTAAACACCAATTTTCTTAATGTCACATACATTGGAAAGACTGGAAGAGTTTTTTCAACCAGACTCATGGAACATGTGCCTAACAATATGTTTATATATATATTTTATGTTCTAAAGAAAGACAAACATTCCCGGGTGGCGAATAACTTGACAATATTTTAAAAACTCCTACTGCGATCATAAGAAGTGGAAGATGTTGCTTGTCCAATGATGGAGGACTTAGCCAGCAGAGGAATTGAACGCACGACGCCCGGGTTAGAATCCGACGCGTTTGTCCACTCAGCTACCGACCGGTCATAATGTAGATTCCAAATTTGAAGTCCATAGATGATAGATGAAGTCCATCTTAGAGAAAACCACTTTTCGATTGCCAATTGTGACCTTTATATATTGTAGGTAAAGGTTTAGATTCAATTTATTTCAAGTAAGCCAAATAACAAATGGTCCAAATATAACATTGATTAATAATCAAACAATTGATGTTCCCTCTACTCCTTAGAATATTCAAGAAACCGAAATTTTAAAATACAAACTAGTATCAATTAAAGGCTTCACAATGTAATTTCTTAGAATAATTAACTAATTAATCAAGAAAGGTACTTGACAAATATTAAACAATTATTATTCACAAATTGGAGAATATGTAATGGTAAGTAATATACTTAAGTAGTAGTTTCAAAAAAAAAAAAACAATTATTATAAGCCTGCCTTTTGTAATAATGTAATAAAAATGAACAATTTGTATTAACAATACAATTTGTTCATTTTTAGATAATTTACAGAATCTTAACTTTAATGTGAATCAGTTTTCACCAAAATTAAGAATTAAATGTACTAAAATAAAGATTGGGTGGTAGTCACTAAAATCATATTTAAATGAGTCGTTTCCATAGGATCTAATCACATTTTGATAGTGGTTTTGAACGCTGAAACAGCTATCACAATCAAAATAAAACCTAGAACTCAATACAAACATTAAAAAAATAAATTTAAAAACATAAGTATTTAAAAAAACTACCCTTGTTATGATAGACATACTTTTAATAACAAACATGAATCGTAGATAATATCTCTGGTTATTGCCATTGGTCATTAGCATTTAGATATGGAATGCAATAAGGCGAATGCAGGACATTCCATTCATGGAGTTGTAGGCCAGTCGAAATAAATCAGTGCAGGGTATGGTTTCATGGCTTCATGGTTATAATGGTAAGCGGGTAACTTATTTAGCCCCAATTTTGTAAAAGAATTTACTCAAGGGCACTTGACTGTTAATCGTGTCACTATGGCAGAGGTTGTGCTGCAAAAAACGTCCTGGAAAATCAATTTAAAACTTTTAAATTAAAAAGTTAGCAACCTTCGCTTTTTCGTTGGCTGTCAAAATGGAACTAACTTTACGTACAGCGATAAAATATTTATTTAAGTACAATGCAGTAAAAACGATTGGGGACATCAAACTTTCTAATTCGCATACCGTAAAAATGAGATCAGCCAGGTCAGGCAGATTGACGCGTCCCCAGCCCAGAGTTCACATTACTGTCTAAATTAATTGAATATCGATGTAATGTGCTTGTACGCTATCACCAAATGATCGTCCGCTATTAGTAGGGGCTCGTGTTTGGAATATGTAAAGACGATTAGGCGGCAAGTTCTATGCCACATCGCTAACTTCTCAATTGAGCCGTATCAATTAACCTCCAGAGATCAAATCAAATCTCTAATAATGAAGCGAGCGCTGTTTGTCACTGAATTTGCATCTGATCAAAGCAATTCATTAATCCCTGAGAATATTTTGGGTTCAATGCTTCGATCATATATAGCGGTATTACAATCGAGGCAAGGTATATATTTTCTCTAAAATGTCCCAAAGCTATTTCATTTAATTTATACTTGACTTATTATTGCACGCGAAGGTAAATATTTAAGAAACAACAATAATTGAATAGCTTATCAAATTTATCACACTTGTCTGAAAATGCCTATTGCAAAAATAAACCGGTTATAAAAATATTCTAAAACGAAAGTTGAAATTACTTCTTCTGAATACCTCACAAGAGTCCTAACTTTCCGGAGCTTTTGGGACTAGGCCATCAAAAATTAAGGTTTGTTAAATAGGGAAGGGAAGGAGACAGAGAAGAGGAAAATTGAGCAGTATCTGACTATTCAGATGTGGTCACGAAGCACGGCTATTGCCATTTCAAGTAACGTTTCGATTCTGAATTATGGTCCAGGGTGATACTTTGTTCATATATTGTAATACTATATACCTAAATACGTATAAATTATGCATTTTTTTTTACAAATTAACACATTTGCTCATACAAGTTAAATCAAATTTATTTTCTCACCCTAGAGCTCGAACCCGCGACTTTCGGATTCGTAGTCGAAAATCTTGACCGCTCAACCTGCTTAAAAAACTTTTAAGCTTTCTAGGCCAAAAACTTTTTTTCTTGTTTAGTGGACTTAACACCTTCCTGACCACTGGAAGTCACTAAAACCAAATGTACTAGAAATAGACAAATATTCGTTAAAGTATATGGTGTTCATGTTTTGGTAGAACCATGTGTACCTGGTTGATTTGAGACCAATTTAAACATATTTCGGAACTTTATATTTCCGTGCATTTCGCTGTCGGGTCAGATAACTGGGATAAATTGGGTAGTTTGTCTAATTTAACGTAGCGACCCTTGAAAAGTGGCTAACCGCGTTACTGCAAGGTAATAAAACTTTGTTTAGGCCATTGTTTAGCAAAGGCTACAAATTCATATAGGTACTTTGTTTATTTAATGTATCCAAATATACGGAACACGTAGTAAACGTGGAACACGTAGTACTTGCTTACATTAATGTTAATTATTAACTAATATACTAAGATTATTCAAACATTAAACTGAGTTTATCAGGAATCACTAACGCGAATTGTGAACCTCTGTGAGTTTAAAAAAATGTACATGTAAGTTTACAGTAAAGCAGATTTAATACCAAAATGTGCAATAACTCATCTTAAAACATTACAGGCATTGTATACATTACACTTACCTGCATCCTTTCGAATGTAATTCTCCCATATTATTATTATTATTAAATGGTCCCCACATTATCATTTTTTGCTAACACCGGTTAAGACCGGAGAAGTGTAAAACATATTTTTTTTCAGGGACTTCAAATAAAAATCCATGTGTAAAGTAAATATTAAAAAATCAGAAAAACTTTATATTTGAGAACACCCGTTGTTATTTCATTGTAGCTTTTTTTAATAAAAAAATTAATTTAATTTCCTTGTTATACAGACTCGAGCTGTAAACAATATACTTTTCTAAATTGTAAAATTTGCGCTTAGCATTTCAAAGAACTTTTAGTTTTTATGCTCTTTTACATTTATTTGTGGACCTGGAAAATTAAATTGTTTTCATTTTGTTATGAAACATTATTGTGCATTTTTAAAAAAAATTTTCTAATCTGTATAAGCCGATAATGTTTGTATCAGTTAAAATTTTAAGCATTATATTAATTATTTAAACATCCAACTATGTGTATTTCTGTAATTCGTTTTAAAAAATATTTTTGAAAAATTAATATCGAAAACTCAATCAAATTAATCGTTATGAATATTAAATACCTAAATCATTAAAGTTATCATTAAAATAACAATTGAACTTTAAGAAAATAATTCAAAATTGCAGATTTAGACTCTACGATTTGACTGATATGTGAATAATAATGCCAAAATGAGTAAAGTGTACATATATAATAAAAATAACAATAATAAATATGGTTTTGTTGATAATCAAGGAGCCCATCGGCTGACTTAAGTACAACGTGAATAGTTATGGAAAGTGGAAAGTTAGTATTTAACTCTCTCATAGAGTACATGAAAGCCACAACAGGAAGTAAACGAACAAACAACTTTCATCCTTTTTGTCGCACAAACTTTCCGTCCAGTTGATTGAAATTTGACGACACAAACACACCGTACGGGACAGCGCCGTCGCACAGATTAGGAATCCATTTAAACTTCAGAGTGGCCCAACGGGTCCTCGAACAACCCTTAACGCATGGGAACTTCCCCTAAAAGCACTGGAAAACAGTTTAAGCGAAAATATAAGGTGGGCGTAAGAGACACAACATAGCCGATAAAGCCGCCGGTTCATTTTTTCAATTTGCTGCGGTATCCCATTTACAAAAGAGCTCTTCTCTTACATTATTGAAGCTTCTTAGAATGTAGGTAGAATAAATAAGAGACTAGGTACTGCTAAGGTAAAGTATACAAACGTAAACACAGGTCATTTATTGGTAATAAGAAGAAACTAATATGTATTAAATGCTATTTACACCCGGGGAAAATCTTCCGGCCTACCGTAGCTCTTTACATTCAACGAAAAAGGTTTTTTTTTAGTCCGAGCTTTTAGCAATATTGTTTTGTACATTTGCGGGATAAACGCAGAGGTAAAATAAAATTTTATATCTTTTTGGTTACGATTTTTATGAATCTTTCAAATAAATATATTGAAGATCGGTTTATCGAGTGCTCCCTTGCCTTAAAAATACTTAATAAATGTTTTACATAATTTGTTACTTCTTTCCAAGTTGTGATATTTTAGTGTGATTTTTTCGTAAATTTCTAATAAATAACGTTATTCACCAAAATTTTACATTGAATCTTAAACGACGAAGAATTTATAAAGGGATGATGACAATCATACTTTGGAACATATTGATAAATTCCTCTATTACAGTAGCTCTATATTTGAAACATAATCGGCGACTTGACGTGAGCTCAGAATACTAGCAGAGTAACTAAAACACGAAAAAGCCTCTCAAAAATTTCGGAGGGTAAATGTCAAATTTGTCGCACAGTGAGGAAAGACTGGCCTGAAATGGACTAAAATAACCGAAGTAACAGAAAAAATACAAGTTCTGCAACCTACCTAACATTTTATAGATTTGTATCAAACCAGCAGTGTTCTGTACTGAAAATAATAAGAGCCTCACCTGTAATTTAAAAGCCTTTGGGCGTAAATACGAAAATCAATGCTTTAATAAAAATTTAACAAGAAATAGAGGAAGGGAAGCAGAGAAAATGCCCTGTCAGAACACGTCTCGGACTTAACTAATCACAGGGGATGAAAGAGGTGTTGATAATTGGAAATAATTATTTAATAAGCGAAAGTTTGTGTAAAATAAAATATTATGTAATTAAAAAAATCGATAACGACTTTCTGACCACTGTGTTACTAAGAGTCCGAAAAAAACATATCAACTTTATTCCGGCCAAAAAAAAATAAGAAATTTGTTCCCTCAAAAAAATTAAGCTTTTAAAATGACTTTTTTGTGAGTTTGCGAATGTGTACCATATTTGTGGGCGAATGAATTGTTTCAATTATTTTTAGATTTGTTTCGGGCCAGTTATATTTTAATTGATGTTTTTAATTAGCCCTTGCTGTTGTGAGACCGTAACGCTCGCCCTCCGCAATATTTTATTTTATTCAGAACGTTTTTACAATGGTGAAAACTTCGATAATTCAATGCCAAGAAAGAAAAAAATAATGAACATTTTCAAAAGAGAAACATTTTACTTAAAGGTTTTTTTTTTTTACAAAATCATTGAATTCAATTTTATTGCGACTAACTTTATTTCATAACCCTGTTAATTAAATGTAATACTTTCTCTTTTCTCTCTCATTTATTAAAATTAATTTTTCAAGTGACTTTATCTCATGCGAAACAAACGAAATTTAACTTATAATTTGAATTATTAACTGTGTCATACGTATTTTTAGTTTATGTAATTACAAAATATTATTATTCTGTTAAATTTATAATGCTTACATAGTCAAAATAAAGCCAACACTACTTTACAAATAACGAAGATAGAGTTGTGGAGAGTTGAGCGGATATTTTCTAATGCGTGCATCTAAAAGTAGTCGTTAAATATCTGTGGGTGGTGTTAAAATTATCAACGTTTGATCCAACATCGTTTTCTGCTGAATAAAGTTCTCCGGGAAGAACGAATAACGTTATTCAATAATATCCTTTGCTATCTCCGATCCCATCCACATAGCAGCGATATTGTGTGAATATCGTGATCAATTGCAATACGTTTGCACTTATGGAGACCTCTAGTGGCACTGACAGGAAACAGTCTTAATTAAAACGTTTTCGCTTAGCTTAGGCATTATCTAATGACGCTTAGGCTAAGCGGAACCGGTCGGTCATTATTTCTTCAATATAATCTGTCGTCTTATACAAAGTTATTATTTAATTTTCATCAAACATGTCAAACCACAAAGTGATTTGTTTCTACGAAAATATAAAACATTTTATATATACATATTGGTTTTTCTCGACGAGCATATTTGTTGCATCAATAGTTCAGCAACTTTAAATGGGCGTATAAGTTATAAGTTTTGATTTCAGTTACAGAAATAACTGCTTTGGCTGAAGGGTTTTTTTTATCGAGTACCTCTTTTGAAGAACAATCTATTTGGAGAATTCGAAATTTATGGATACCATTTTTGTCTATCCAACTTTCCTCGTGTATGTGTTTGCCAAAAAGCGATGATTGTTTTCTATTGTTTAAATTATTGTTAAATATTAAAATGTAAATTGCAGATAGTTGAATAAAAAACATTATGTTCTGCGGAAACTCTTTAATACACGTTTCTGTTTCACTTCACAAATAACAAACTGTTCTTAAGTTTCAAAACAAATGTTCTTATCAGAACATCAAAAAACTTTTTTTTTTTTATTTATTCAATTCAATTTCAATTTAATTAATTATTCTTTGGAAAAATATCATTTTTTTATTTTTTTAAAGCTGTTTTTAAATGAATTAAGGAAGTGTATTAAAAAGTACCTAAAAGCCATAAATAAATAATAAAAAAACAGTAAAAAATTCTAAGAAATTTGAATTACAATGAATGTAAAGTAAAGACAGTAAAAAATAAAACAATTTAAACAAAATAACTCATAAATATGCTGTATAATTACACAAATAGCAGATATACTTGTAAGTTGAAGGAAGCTTAATTTATGCAAAATACATCAATATCCGAAGCGATTCGATTCAACTACAAGACTGCCCTCCCCACCGGCATGACCATTGGCAAGCTAGTCCTGCAGGCCGGGAAATACAACAATCTATGCTGCCGATGACGAAGATAACCGTCAGGCACAGAGAAATGAATGCTCTCCACGATAGCTGAGTTTCGGACCATTCCTAACCAGATCCCTTCTGATCTCTAAATAGTATGTTCGGAGTATACCAAGAGGAAGTCAGAGGATAGAGCTACGGGTAGTAACCGTACTCTCTTAAGTAGAGAAAATCTCAGATTTTTTTCTGAATCCTCTCCAACGCGAGGGAGTACTTGACCTTGTAGACTACAAATGATGAACCCATCCTCAAGTCTACTACTTTCAAGAAACTAATTTAAATTTTGAGAACCCGGGTGTCTCTGAATTTCCTTTGAATAATTTGGTGTTCTTCAAAATAAGCACAAATATGATAAATAAAATCTTAATTTTTATTAAAAACACGAGGTGTCAAAACGTACAAAAATTGTCTGACAATATCAACAGTTATTACTTTTTAGCAAAAAAACGTGTACTACGTTTTTATTCACGATTCTAAGAAATAAATCGGAGACTTACAATGTTATTACTATTCAAGTTCAAAGCAAAAAGCCTGGCATACTTGTGACGACCCTTAAAGAAAGTGCTTTGACTTTTTTTATCGTTCATGGAATCTTTCTGGAACTATTCATACATATTTTTTACAAACATTATCAAGATTTTTAGGTAGATACTGAATTTGAAATGAATTAACCTAAACAGGTGTACGATTATTCACCCATTTAAAAACTAAAATGGGTGAATAATCGTAATATTTCATTTAACCAAAATAAAGTTTCGCCGCCTGAAGCCGTTTATTGTGTAAGGTTATTTTTTCAAATATTTATTTTTACAGTGAATAGCGCATAAAAGTCTTGACTGCTCCCAAACGTCTGGAGCCAGTGGGATTATGGTATCTCTAATTGGAGTATGTTGTGTGGTTGAAGGTTGTGGGGAGGGGAATGAAATGGAAGGCCGAGAAATACCTGGCTATTCAGATCTAGTCACCAAACACGAAAAATGTCATTTCAAGCAACGTTTCGATTCTGACCGGTGGTCTTTCACCAGGGCAATACTATGAATTTCTACCATTCTGTACCGCAAATAAACTATGCACATGTATATTATTTTATATCATCTAAACGTGTTACGATACATATTAATCAAATAAAAATTGTTTGCCCACGCCGGGCTTGAATCCGTGACCTCTGGATTTGTAGTTAAGCGTCTCACCACTCGACCATGAGGGCCGACAATTTTAGCGATAATGGTTATTTTTCACCGGAAAAATGGGTTAAAATTTTTCATAAGTTCTGGATCCCGGATTCCAATTAAAAAAGAACTTTCCCTCGTGAACAAACACGTGTACATCTTTGCAAAAAGTCCATTTTTTTCTTTAGATATCACTTGAAAACGTGGAAAGTTGTATAATTTCGCACTCGAGTAATGGTGAATAGCGTAGAAATTCATTTAAATGTATTAGTGACATTTAAATGTACTAGTGACTTTCTTTTCTGATTACCGAAGAACCGTTTATTCAATTTTTGTAGTAAATTATTTGTTCTCTTAGAATGAAAATCGATAAGCATGAATAAGTCATATATTTTTAATTCAGTTTAAATCAACATGTGCCATTTGAAATAATGAATATATTTAAGTCATTGCTAAATAAAATTCTTTCGAAAGAACCAATGTATGCAAATAATCTATTGGTCAAAATCAATGTCTGTCTCAACACAAAAACTCCTCCCAGTAAGGCAGGCACAACAAAAACCAATACAGTCATTGTTATCCAGATAGATGACGTTAAAAATATATATCGTTTTAATATTTTAACAATGGTACCTATCCCTTTAATTCTTGCTAGCGTTTTTTTAAATTAAATTAATTCCGTCTTAAATCGATTAGTTAATAAAGTCACAGACATTCAAAATAATGATTCTGACCACAGTATGAAGTACACTTCATATATTTTTTAAATGTCTGTAAAACGCCTCTATGCTTTGTAATAGTGATTTCAGTGGGTGATATTCCTTTAGTCCTGTCTTTAAATTATACTGCGAAAATTAGGTTTTCAAATAAAAGCAAAAAATCATGAATCCCCTTTTTTATGTACAAACTACACCAACATTTTTTTAAGTTCGAAAGCATTTTTATTATTCTGTTTCTATTACAAAACACCCAATAATATTTCGTAGGAATTGGCCGAATCGGAATCCGCATAAAAATAAGCATTCGGTGCGACTAAAAATCTGCAATGGAAATGGAACTCTCAGTGAACGAAGCCAAGGTGAAATATGTTCCGACTTACAACCACTCTACGCTAATGAATATGCATTTGATGCAGTGGGTGACATTATTCACTCGGAAACTGTTCACACCGCAAACGGCATAAACCCAGAAATAAACAGAAGACAAAGGTGGGCTAGTACGATCAAATTTATTTTACAGATGCCAAATATATCATACAAGTGTCGAGTTAGGGCTTGGAATGCTGACCCTCGCGAATATTTATTCATTTCATTTCCTTCTTTTTTAAATTTTTATAGTTTTCTATTAAAAAAAAAAAGCATAAATTTGATTAAAATCTAACAAATTCAAAAAGTAAATTGATATTCTTCAAACTAAATACAAAACCCATACACGTTTTGGAATGTTACGTCTTATTGAATCGTAGCGCTTCAATCCCATCACAGCGTTGCTCGTCGCACCGTAGCGTGTTGCATCTCATCATATTCTATTGCGTATTTTTTTAACGCTATCTACGAGTAGGTACAGGAAGCCCTGTGGGAAATTAAACGATAAATTTCTCAGCGCTATCTCTGGAAATGCTGTGAGGCGGGGCTTTTTGATGAAAAAAGGTGTGGACCTATATCTCGAAGAGTAGAAGGCAGGAATATAGAATTTGGTAAAGTATTCCACAGCCGAGCTTTTGAACACAAAAACGAGTCATAAAATAACCCGTCCTCATGTAACAAATGTAACAAATGTCGGGCACGCGTCTAACGTGTCTCTCGGCTGTGCACCGGTGCTGAAGGTTGTTTAAGTCTCCTTCCAGCAGAATCAACCCCCAAACAATTGTAAATGACCTACCTGCATCATCCCCCTGAGCAGCCAGATCTTGACGGACTTCTTCCTCTTCTCCTCCTTGCCAAACTTGCCCTTGTCGGAGTAGCCGTTCGCCCCGGAGAGGCGGGACGGGGAGAGGCGGTGCTGGCGGAGGGGCGTGGCAGGCGTCAGGGCGGACACCGTGCTGGCGCCGGTGCCGAGGCTGTTGGGGCAGTTGCCGGGGTCCTGGTGCAGCAGGGTGACGCCGTTCATGGTGGCGGAGCTGTATGACCTTTCCACTGCGAACAAAGGGACACTTTCATTTTTTGATTTGTAAAAACAAGACCAAATTAACAAAAAAAAAGCACTTTAATTTGTCAGTTTTATGATAGTTCACATCCTAGAATTTCAGGATTGTACTTACTGCAGTAAAAATGTGGAAATTTAGATCGTACTTTTTGTGGCTATCCCTCTCTAAACAAATGTTCTCTTTTCTATCAGGAGACTAAACCTGTCTCCCCTCGATTGAACATCTCTTTAAGACTGAGCTCCACTCCAATTTTCCAAATAATTACTTTTAATACTCGAATTTAAAAATATGAAGATAAATAAACCTTTCTTTTCTCTATTTTTTAAAATGATGGTCAATAACATCATTCAATAGTTAACGATGTAAAAAAAATAAAACCTTTTTGAAATCTTATTTCTTTTCCAAATAAGTGAAAATGTTGAACGCAAAATCCGGCGCCTTATTTAGTTGTAATTAATAATTAAAACTGCAGCTTTATATGGTACACCTGTCTTTGTGGACGGCGACGTCGTTAGTATAGATTGCATGGGTACAAATCAATCTTTGGATTGAAAAAAATGTTCTTTCTTTAAAAAGTAAGCATCGCGTGTGCACGGGGCCCAGTAAAATAACAAATTAAAACATGGAACGCTTACCTAGTTGGGACACATAGAGCGGATCGATAAGAGAGGAGTGTCAAGATGCCCAAAAAGATACAAAAATAGGTCGGGGATGTCTCAGAAAGAAATGGACCGAAAAAGTTTAATAAGCCAGATAAATAGTCAGTGTAAAGAGGCAGTTTTATGGAAGATTTTTATCTTAATTCGTATTTATGGACGTTCCATCCTTTCTGCCTACCCCGACAACAGAAGAATGAGTGATGGTGTGGTAGTTGAATTTTTTCTGTTAGCTAAATAAATATTTAACGTATGTTAAACACGAGTAACTTCACTAAAGTTTGGTTGTGACACGTATATTCCTATGACGGAATACACGTTATATACAAATGTTGGTATTTAATTGACAGAAACTAAATTAAATCAATAATTCTAGGTAAAACAAGACTTAAGCGATTCTGAAAATAAAATGATTTGTTCGGCTGAGAAGACACAAACATATCTCCAGGTAATAAGCACTGTCCCGGGCTGGTTTCGGCCTTCGTCTGCTTTGACGGCTGATCGGACGATTGACAACTTGGTTAATCAAGTATTGAGTAACAAATACTTAGTAATTCCTGAACCCCACTGCGTGTGTTGTCTTCACACTTGGCCACGTGGCTACCTATTCTTAGTGGAATCGGTGGTTGACGTTTGGCTTTTCCATTCGCTTTTGTAAGATTGTGCGTCTTTTCTCAGGCCCGATTTCTTACTCAGTCGATTGAATAATTCTAATTTGAGCCGTTAGTGGCAGCATTCGTAATATAAGGCAGGGCAGCCAAATCATGAAACAAAAATGTTCTATATTCTATAATTCTATTAGCAACTTATTGAATGGTGATATTTTGTGATTTTACTTGTTATCAGCAAGCAAATTAATTCAAGGCAAAGAAAAGACAAAGTATTCCAAATTAAGCAAAAAAAAAACTTTAAAGGCGTATGTATATAAGAGTCATAGAATCTTGTTCATTTAATAAGAAAAATCGCAGATTTAAAGAGAACCATTTTTCATAAAAGCAGTGTAAAGGTTAATCTTTTCTTATCCTACCAGAGCCAACTCAAGTAGCTTGAATTAAAAAATGAAGTTGCATAAGCAAAATATTTAATGACCCTTTCCAAAAACGGAAACGGTGATTAACGCCCGGGGAAGTAGCAGCCTTAATTGCTACAGAGCCTTAGAATTATA
Source organism: Drusus annulatus (assembly GCA_022651775.1). Lineage (NCBI taxonomy): Eukaryota > Metazoa > Arthropoda > Insecta > Trichoptera > Limnephilidae > Drusus > Drusus annulatus. The sequence continues at coordinate 101,103 of JAGWCC010000160.1, read as the reverse complement.
CTGCAGAGGATTTCCTGTCCCGGTAATATAATCCCGGAACACTTTCACTTTAGCTAGAAAACCAACATTAAAATAATGCAACACTATGGAAAATTATTTTAATGTTGATGTTAGTGCCTTAATAAAGGTTCAACTTTTCGTTATTCTCATATTTTTTTCACCCTTGTGGAATTGGAGTGGCAGTTTTTTGCGGTAGATAATTTCTAAGGGAACAATTCAGAATCAAAAAGTTATTACTTGAAATCACTATAGGTACACTAACTAACTAACTAACCATCACGCCGTTTTTCCGCAGGGGTAGGCAGAGAGGACGGACCGCCATATAATTATATCTTGGTACACACTCCTTGCTTCATTCACATTCATACATCGTATCATACATACTCTTCTGTTATTCTGACTCTTCACATGACCCGATTCAAGCATTTTTTTTTTTTGTGTTTTACAGACTATATATCCATTTACAAAACACAAGAAGTAACAAAATTAAATTAAATTAAGAGATATTTTTAACATGTCTCTTGAAATCTTCAAGGTTTACGTTGAAGATATCAAGAGACATGTTATTTAATAGTACCATACCCCGTGTCATGCTGTGCTGAGCCAACACATTTGATTTAATTGATCGTGCCATGTCTTTTTCGGGTGTCCTCGACTTCTTCTTCCATTCACTTTCGCATAATATATTCTTTTCAGACTCCTTTCTTCGTTCATTCGCTCTACATGCTCAAAACATCTAAGCGTCCCTTTTTTAATCCTATACTTTAGGTACATATATTTCCAAAATTTGAATAGTCAGATTCCAAAGTTCGTCCTAAGATCTTTACCTCATCGCCTATTTACTTTGGTTCAACAATGTTATGTGATACACGGTGTGTCTTAGCGCCATTGGTTTTGGGAACTTAATTGGTTTTTAGAATTTTTTAGACTTTAACGAATGATATTATTTACGAAAATGTAATGTGGGTAGTATATTTACGAGGCAACCACAATTTGCATATTTGAAACGGTTGAATGTTTCACTCAGTAAAAAAACAACTTTACATGGTTTTTATGACATTTGTGATAACAACATGCTTGTAACACGATGTAAATGCCACATACAGAATCTCATGTACGGAAATTCTCGTACAACATTTATTTAAATGTAGAGTCATCTTATTGTATTCTTCCCAAAAAAGAGATATTTTCTACATGACAGATTGTACAATATTAAGAGCAATAAATGAGTGGGTTTAACACCCAAGTCTAGTCAGTTCTCGACTCCCGCTTTCGGTTTGACGTCCTAAACCAAGCTTTTAGCCAGTAATATAAATTGACTTTCAAGATCTGCCATTTGAAAGCTGATACCCACGCTTATTGTGTATTGATCTTTTGCTTGCAATTTGTTCATTTTCTGATTGCGTTAAATTATACGTCATTTTAAAAATAATACATATTAAACCCTACGTAAGTCCGTAAAGGTAATATAAAAAAAATATTCTTTAACGTTTTTGATAATTTTCTTTCTAAACAGTCTTCAATCTTCAAAGCTTTCAATATATAATTGAATTTCAACCCATTAATATGGAAATCTGAGCAATGAACAAGCTTTACCTTGCCGAAATCTCCATCAAGTATATATGTTTACATATTTTTTCTTCTTTTTTTATTTTTTTAATTGCTGAATTGCAATAAAAATTAACAGACTAGGCAAACCTTTAAAGTTTAATTTTCTTTGAGCTCAAATGAAAAAATTCACGTCAATCAGGAAAAGAGTAAATGTTTCTGATGTGATGATTTGTATTATTAGAATCATTACTTTCTCGGAGTAAGTAAGTAAAACAAAAACATTATTGATTTACTTTTTTACTTCTGTTCTAAGCACTCAAATTAACAGGAACACTTTAAACCCTTCTTTAAAAGGTTTTTTTTCCGTAAAGTCTTATAAATACTTGATGGGTATTTGCTTATATTAACGAATAAATGACGATAGTTAATTTGTTTTTTAGTATTTTAAAAAGGAAATTTCAGTCTGTCGACAAATGCTTAAAGTCTTAAGTTATTCAGAACGCTTAATTAGACATTTTTTTGATGGAAATAATTTTCGAAGCGGCTGCTTCCTTTTTGTAAATATCATAACAAAATATTATATAAACCTATCTTGTTAAATGAAAACATTATCGTTGGATTTTTTAAACATTATCTCCACTTAAGAGGTTTGGGGGTTTTTTCAAGGCCTTTTTGCATATTTGGGGGTTCTGTTTTCATGGAATGAGGACTTTAGAATGTTCAAGGTCTTGAAGAGAGCCGTATTTCAGAGGGAGGTAATATGTAAAACCGCAAATCATTCTGCCGAGAAGAATTTCTGTTAAGCAGAAAAACGAACCGTGAAAACGACATAAAAACTGAACATTTTAACCTGACTTTGTTTCAAATTTTTATCGAATGTTGCCCATTACATAGTAAAGAGAGTATGTTGCATATTTAGGGGCTCCAACCTACAATTTCGCCTGCCAAAATTAACAGTTAGGTTACAATACACACAACTAAAGCTTTTTTATAAGGTTTCACCTTTATAATTTATAATGAAAAGCTTTATATTTATTTAAATGTATATATATATATATAGTATATATATATATATATATATATATATATATATATATATATATATATATATATATATATATATATATATATATATATATTAATATAACACTTCACATTATAATGTATAATCTCTGTTTTATATTATCTACTATGTATTATGTTTGATAATAATAAAAAATAAAAATAAAATAGTGCTGGGCTAGCAGTTAAGTTTTTATTATGGTGAAAATGAAGCTATGCAAAGATATTAGAAAAACTTTTTTTTCGTATTGTGCTCATTTTGCACTTTTGACGCTGCATACCCCTGTACTGCAGCCCTCGCTCAAAGAGATTCAAAAGCTTTCCCATTGCCACAACTTTCTCCCTTCGTTATGACCAGAAATGTATCTTTTTGTCAAACGTTCTGAAGCTCACGACTTTTGATTGCGCTGAAAATATTCTGTATTTTATTCTTGTCATGACATTTACGTTGCTTACTCGGCCCACCCAGAAAATTTTTAGTATGGGATGATAGACTGCAACAATGACTTTAAAGGCATTCTGTTTTTTGTTGCGCTTTTTTTGTGAATGTTCACATAAATACTCCATGTTTGGTATTCCCGAAGGTTTAAAAAACTAGCTTCTGATTCGTCAGACACAAAATTAATATTTCACCGTACTTCTGCCATGCCCATAACTATTCCAATAACATTCCAAATATTAAAAGTTGTTTTTGAAAAAAAAAAAATACACCGGCTGCACAGAGGGTTGTTAATGTATACTATAAAACTCGTATAATAGGAGGCAGATACAAAATATTTCATATAAATAGTAACGATTAAGAAGAAAAGTACTAAAATCATTTAAAATATATTTATTTTATTTATAAAAGTGCACTTTTATCTTTAAAACAAATTGCAAACTCATTTAAAGTGTAAACACCAATTGATTGTTGTGTTTTGCCTATTGGAATACACGATTGTGTTCGGAACTAGAAAGTCAATATTTCAAATGTTTTATCAAAAAAAAAGGAAATTTTTACCTACTTAGCTATTACCCGTAGCTATAATTCTCACAATATTAATAACTATCAAGAAAAACAAATCGATAGCATCCTTTGTTTTTTCTTTATTTTCTGTGGGTTTTAATATTGTCAATTTCCATTAAACAATCAATCCCAAAAGTGTATGTTAAACGTTCAAAAGTTAATTTAAAATAATTGTATTTTCTTACGTTGGTAAATTTATTTTGTAACATTATTACAAGACTATGAGATGATTAAATAAAAGAAATATTTGAATAGTTTCATACATTTCTTAACAATTTGGTGAAAATACTCGAAATTCAAATTGAATTTTAACTGTTTTATGTTTTAGGCGAGCGTTTTTATTTTAGAAAATAGCGACGTCTTTGTAATTGTAAAAAAAAACATACGTCATTTCTTTTGGCATTCCAATTTCCTTATGAAAACAGAGATGAATTTCCTTTAACCTCGATTCCTTATTACTCATTTGCGTGATTTCTTTATAAAAATGGAAACTTGTTTTCAACGCCAAAGTAAGTTTATAATAAGAAATATTTGTGGGTACTCTTGATGGTTCTACAGGTACATGTATATATCTCTCTCTACGTATTTAAGTAAGTTAGTAATGTCGTTTGTATTTGGGCAGCTTAAAGTTTATTGTGAAATATAAATAAATTGCTATTTGCTGAAATTGAGAACAAATAAATCAATTTATTGAATTTTAAGAGTGAGTTTTACTTCGTTCAAACTATTCTTTCATTTAATATAATACGACGAATATATTTAATGCGGTAAAAACAAAATCAAATATAAAAAAAACGCCCTTCTAATTACACATATTAGGAAAACACGTAAGAAAAAGGTTTTACCGCGAGCGAGATTTAATCTCAGGGACCTTCGAAATTAAAAATAACATGGTTCGCGATAAATTTTGCCTACCAACATTCAAATAGTAACAATTTTTATGGGGGTAGGTTTAGGACTTTACAAATAAAAATACTACTTTTATAATGATCAGAACGTCTTTTCCTCTGAAGTAAAGGAATGAGATCGGAGAGTGAAGGGTTGAGACGTAGGTACCTGCTTATTGAGACTTTGTCACTTAAGATAAGCTAGAAGCAATTTAAGGCAACTTTTCGGTTCTGAATGGTAGTCTCTCACTACGGTGATGCTACTAGTGACTACTCTTGAACAAGGTTGAAATAGTTTAAATAATGTATATATATAAATATTTTTTTTTTTTATATGTCAGCGCCGGGGCTAAGTCCTTGCTTTCAAAAGATGTAAAAAAGCTTAATAAATAATGCTGCTGGAAATAACAGTGTTTGTTTTATCAATTTGGAGTTTCATCGCCCGCACAGGCTGTTACGGCATTATGTCGCTATTTAGGTGAACTTTTACGACTTTTCCGTAGAACATATGCTTTATGTAGGCTCTATATTTTAGCCTTGAGAACCGTTTCTCGGAGCGTCCTATGATGGTGGCAAGCTGGCGCACAAAGGGAATACTTTATATATGAGCCAAATGGTTATATGCAGCTTTCATTATTTTAAGGTGGTTCCCCGTATTAAATCTTGAACCAACTTAGTTGTTTTACCGGATTCTTGGATGTTAGGGGTGGAACAGAATTTTTTTTTTTTTAATTTGAACAGTGCACGAGACACGGGCGACAGACCTTGTTTGTAAACTACGCCGTGGTTATAAGTTTAATCTTGTATTATTCCAACCTTACGCGCTGCGCTATATTTACACCACGTTTAGGAGTAGGACGGTTGGGAGAAGCATGCTTAAGGTGACTGCAAACATATTAATTTTTAAAAAATTTGAAGGCGTGTAAATTGGTAATTTTTTTCTCAATATCGAAATAAGTCTTAGAATGTCAAGGACTTTTTCACAATCGTATCAATGTGCGCCTTGATTGAAAGCTTACTGTCAATCAGAACATCCGGGTCTCGAATTTGTTGGACTTTTTTGACTGGTTGGCCGACTTAAATATGGTAATCAAATTCGGATTTATTTTCGTTTTTCATAAATGTTATTACATAACATTTGACGAACTTATTGAGGAAATGGTTGTTAGTATAGTATTTATAAAGACTATAAAGGTATTCGTGTAGTAAGTCAGTAACGGGGTTTATATGAGAAATATGTTCATATCATCAGCCAAAAGTGAAACGTTTGCGTGATTAAAGTATTTTATAATGTTGTTTATTTAAAAAAATAAACAGCAACGGTCCCGGCTGAGATCCTTGAGGCACACCTGAAGGTACGTTGGCAATACTGGAGATAAAACCATGGTATTATCATGAATAAGGTGCGTCTATCAAGATAGAAGACTAGCCATTGATATAAATCATCGTGTACGATTTTTGTGAGTGAGCGGTCAAGATCCTCAGCTACAAATCCGGAAGTCGTGAGTTCAAGGCCTATCGTGCGATTTAAAAAAAAGTCTTAGGTCGCATATTCTTCAGATGAAATAATATTTTGTGTATTTGCGACATGGTTCAGAGTAGGATACGCTCTAAATATCATATACCCTTGTAAAAAAACTACCGTTCAGAATCAAAACGTTGCTTGAAATGCCAATAGCCGTGTTTAATGACCAGATCTGAAGCGGTTGGGAAAAAAAAATCCCAGAGCTAATAGTTAAGAGAACCAAATATTAAGAGCTAGATATTTAAGCTGTCGAATTTTGAAACGACACATTTGAGGAAAAAAAGTTTTTTTTTTAAATGTACATAAAAATAAACAGCATATAAAGGAAGCCACGTGACACTTGCATAATCTAGATGAAGGCGAACCAATGAGTAGTCGAAAGCTTTTACGTCAGGTATATATGTGTGTCAAAAAATAAATCTTGCAATCTCAAGTGGCACTAAGGTCTTTAATAAACGTGCTAGTAGATTCTAAATAAACGAACACTATTTGGTTTAAAATAAATTGCTTATTTTACTTTATAAAATGAGAAAATCTTTCATTTACTCATGTTTGGTTGCAAGCAGTTTTTTCTTACTTTTTCATCAATATCGAACTGAAAAAACTAAACAGTCATAGTAGGATTGAATTATTTTCAGGATCTTATTATAGTTAGCAAAAAGCCAGAAGAACGTGTGAAAAAATACAGGTGAAATATAATACCGTTTTATATTATATTATCCTGAAGAAGGTTGGCTCCAACCGAAACTAATTAACATACGTATACATATAATAAAGTGGCTTAAAACTAAATATACTTTGATTTTAATTTAGTAGTAACACAGTTTATAAACAAGTAAAAAATAATCAAAGCCACGTGGGCTCCTTGAGGTACTCTGGGCGTGACATTAATATAAATAGATTCAAAGTTATTTATTTTAACCCTTTATTTCCTATCTCTTAAGTTAGGGTGAAATAATGATCAAACAGGATTTATTATACCTAGAGCATAAAGTTTTGCAGAACATCCTCAAAATTTTTTTTTTTACTTAACATAGCTAAATTAAAATGTATGCTTTTTGTATTTTTAAAATCCAAAAACTTTTAGTAGTATTGCTAACGCTTTGTTTGTGATGCTAAGAAGTATCTACAGTATAACACACTCGGTAACTCTTAGTGGCAAACAATACAAATATCTTTTCTTTTTTATATTGGTTTTTTAATTTTATTTAAAAATAATTATTATAATTTTTTTTTTTTTAAACAATCTATAGTTAAAAGCTCAGCAATGTAATTATTCTTACGCATGACAGCTGTTTCGCCTTCTGAGGGCATTATCAAACAGTTTGATAATGCCCTCAGAAGGCGAAACAGCTGTCACGCGTAAAAATAATTACATCGCAGAGCTTTTAACTAAAAATTATTTAAAAAAAATAAATAATAATAATTGTTTAAATAAAATTAAAAACCTAAAAAATTAAAATGAAGTTCTACAAAATAAACGTTCTTCAAAGTAAGTGAGTAAAAGGAGAATATATTTTTTTAAATGATGATATTTATTACACAATGTTCTAGTTTGTCATGGTGAAGAATTTCAAGTGCTATTTTAGGAGGTCTTCAATTTCCTTGCGGTCCTTACTCATTAGCCATTTAGTAATGTTTTAATTAAAGGAATACATATTGGTGATGGCTACAGTCTGTGGTGGGAGTTTGTTGTAAGTGTGAGGCGCGATTTACATATGGTTTCTTTGTGCAAATGCTGTATTGAATTTAGGTACTAAAAGTCTTTCTTGTTGTTTGGCCCTTGTATTTTTATTATGTGTGATATACATTAAAAATTTTGAAGAATGAGTTATTTTTAACACTATATTTGGCTATAAAATATTATTTGCTTCTATCAGTGTGGTTTTACATTCCAAACCTTATTCACTCGAGCTCGTGGAACTGGGTTTTTACTTGACAATTCTAAAATAAAAGTCAAAAAGCAAATTATAAAAATAAATTCTTTAAATCAGGACACATTACTTTAACCATTATAATGGGTCATCATCAAGCCTCCACAGTCATTGAATGGGTAAAATAAAAAAAATGCATACATGTAGACATCATTTTGCGAAGTTATGCAAAATCTCTTTTTCTAATGACAATGATTTATCGTTCAATTCCGCTGAAAGTTTTCCCTTGTTACTTTCTCCTGTCAACACGATATTTATGGAATGCTTAGAAAAGATTACAAACTTTTCACGTTCTGGTACATTTATTTCATCAGGTAGATGGGACTGCAAATGAGTTCTGAGGATGGCCGGGTGTTTGCGTCGTATCTCGAGTTAGTGACGCGGCAAATCTTTTGTGCAAATACAATGCGGCCATTATTCTACAACCAATGCAGTAGAAGCTGCGAAAGCGTAGAAACACTGGCAAGATACATTTTATAAAGACGCTGAAATTGTTTCACATCTTTAATTTATGTGTTGATGTTAGCAATTCTATAGCGGTAGAACTACCTATCGATTATTGTTAGTGAATAAATAAATACAAGCAAAATTACAAAACGTTTTTTTGCTCGCCGGCCCTCATGGTTAAGTGGTAAGGCATTTGACTACGAATCCAGAGGTAACGAGTTCAATTCCCGGTGTGTGAAAATATATATTTTTTAAAGTGTTATAACACATTTAATTAATATTAAAAATATAAAGTATATTTGCGGGACGTTTCCGAGTGGTAGATACTCTTAGTATCGCCATGGTGAAAGATCACCATTCAGAATTGAATCGTTGCTTAAAATGTCTTTAGCCGTGTTTTGTAACCAGATCTGAATAGCCCAATACTTCCCAACCTTTCTTATACCCATCTCCTTTCTTTCATCACTACCTTCATTAAAAGATTTTCGCCATTATCTGTTCCTCACTACGAAAAATTAAAAAATACCTCCGATATACTTTATTTTAATTTGCTCTCATGCCCTAAAAACGAAAAAAATAATAATTTAAAAAAAAAATAATTTAAAAAAAATTTCAATTAAAAAAAAAATGTAAGAATCAGCTAAATATTAGGTTATTATGATATGGTGATTGTGTCCTGCCAGGTAAGTATGTTGCTGCATATTTATATAAACTAAGAATCAATATTAAGTAGAAATTAAGATTTGTACAGCGCCCTTGAGGTGATTTTTCATCCAAATATTATTATTACCTTCAGCCTCACAACACATCCCGATTGGGGGTGCCATAGTCTTACTGGCTTTAGACAGATGGAAGTAGTTGCGATTCTTGTGCGGTATTCACAATATATTGTTCATCGTGCATTATCAATGTACCTATTGTATATTGATTTCTGTATTTTACAGTTCAGTTATTCAAAGCCCGCAAATATCTGTAATTATTTTCTCTCTTGAGATTTGGCGCTATGAAAAACACATTTAACAGCCGAAAAAATAAAACAAGACGTCATATTGTTTATCGCCAAGAACATTACTTTTTCTCGAAGATAAGAACATATAAAAATAGTTTTAGACTTGGAGAAACAATGTATGGAGAGAGAGCTAATCATTTTTACCCAACCGATACAACCTTGCGATAAATCACTTTCTCCGGGTTTTCACGTCGTACACCATGAGAGAGAAAGAGATAACAAATATAATACTCCGCTTCTACGTACGATCACAATGATCTTGGGCTCCTGGGTCACCGCGGGACTCCGCCCACATTTTTTATTATGCCACTAAACTTGACACAACTAAACTTTTTTTTAGGTTAGATGCTATATTTTTGTTGATATACATATTGTGAAAAAGTGGTTATACGAATAGACAAAAAACATTATGTCGATATATGATATGAATGGATGTATAAATACCCTAGCCTTAGTCTTAACAATGCCCAGGTCCGCCGAGTCAGGTAAAAATCATCAAAAACTGACTACACTGCCTTGGGTAGATACAACTCTATATACTCTAAGGTTTTAGATGACGCAAATGCCCCGGCACTAAATTAAACAGCGGAATTAAACATTGAGTTTCCAGCCTTTTTGGTATTTTTTTTTGTTTTTAAATAGATATAAAAACTAAAAAAATCAACAAGCTTTTGTATTTTTCTTACCCTCTCGTAAAGTAAATGTTACCTAGCAACGTTCTCACGGTTGGATGTTGATATTTTCGTCAACTGAACAGTACCTGTAGTTTTTTTCCGTGTTGAGTATTCAAATGTGAGGTCTACCATTGCCATACATGTTAAATCTCAAATAAATGTCGAAAGTGCTAGGTGAAGGCAAGATGATCCATAAAAAAAACCCTTTTTTTTCATTTTTCATGCGAAACTGAAACTTTTCACAATCCTTAACATTTGTAAGCCGATATTGACATAAATTTTTATTTCAACACCGCATTCAATCACAATAACACGTTTTTCATCCAAGTGCTACAAGCGCTTTTTTTTAAATTCATTTACTTAACTTCATGTTTATTTACAATATTTTATATACATTGTCCTCCACGCTAGGAGTTTACCTGTGATGTGGACCATAGAATTCCCATTTTATTACATTACATTTTATTACACGACGCTGTGATTCTTCAACGAGGTAACAAATTTACAAATGAAGTGTTGCTATATATTTTTTGGTCAGTTGGACTTTGAATTTTTTTGTACTTTTATTCAACTTTTCAAGCATAAATGGCCAGCGTCTTGCATAATTATTTTTCCATATTTTTTTGTTTGTTTTGTGACGTATTATATTTCGAAATAAAAAAGGCACAGCTTCCACCTCAAATCGCCACCCCTAAAAATAACCGTTTGCGGTGCGCTTCAGTAACACGACACCTTCCGGAAAATATAAAAAAACAGGATAATAATAATAATAATAATAATAATGATAATAATCTTTTTTTAATTATAGTTTACAGTAATAACGACGAAAAAGGATAAACATAATATAAGGTTGTGTAAAGGTGAATGTACAATGATGAATATATTTGAATTAGAGATCGATACATTGGAAACATAATATATATAATAAACACAGTGATCAAAAAGAAGTATAGACTAGTCTGCGTATTCGCCTTAGAGTAGATCATTATCATTATTCGTATTTGCTTAAATACATATTTATATTTTATTTATATTTTTTTAGATTTATATTTATTTATTTATAATAGGTTTTAACCGATGTTCTCACTTACGTGACAAACACTCAGTTAGTGTACAATTGCAAAAACAAAATAACATATATAAGACATATAAATAATGAATTAAAACTAAGAATTACGACTGTTGACTTGCATCTAAGACTTAAGAACTAGGAATCTATAACTAACATTACATTTATAAAATACCCATATGTGTTTATTATTACTCATGCTATCAATAATAAAGTTTAAATACATATAAACTTAGTTTTCGTATATTTGTATACAGTTATTACTTGTTTTCTCGTAATCTGCCTCACTAGGCAATCCTGTGTTGAGGCAGTAATTTTTGCCGATTGTTTTGGTTACTTCAAATTAAATTAATCTTTAAGTGTGAATTTAATATTAATAAAGAAATAGTAACATAAAATTGTACATATATGAATAAGTAATTATTTGTTCTGTGATTGGTTTATTCAATGATTTCGAATTAGGGTGAGTGCACCGGTAAATGCTCTGTCTTTGCTATTAATCCAAATTTTTATGTTTTGTTTGAAATTATTTGATGTTAGACTTTGTTTTAAATTTTCTGGAAGAATATTGAAGATTCTTGTCGCAATGTACCTAAAACTCCGTTGACCAAATGTGGTAGAGATAACAGGATATTGGAGTAAATCTTTGTTAGTGTTACGAGTAAATCGAGTGTGTGGTCTTTTTTCATAATGTTTATGTTTGTTTGTAAAAAGATGGGTGAGAATTGATTTTACATTTATTTGTCGAACGTCAAAGACTTTCATTATGTGGTAAATTGAGTTAGAACTTGCAATTAGGGGTAGCTTGAGGATAATTTTTATAATTGTTTTTTGTGCTTTTATGACAGGGTCTATGGTTTCCACCTCCCCAAGCTATGATACCATACTCAATAAAAGATTGACATATCGCAAAGTAAATCATTTTAAAGTGTTTCAAGTCAAGAAAGTTTCTTATGGTTCTAAAAAGAAAATGGTTTTTCTGATTTTATGTGCAATGTTTTGCGTGTGAAGGATTGCTACCCACGGGTGAAATGCAACTACAACCTTAAAGATTTATCTCGTGGCGATTAAGAAAGGCAACTTCAGTTAGAGAATTAAAAAAATTGAAAAATACTTTAAATTACAAGACTACCAAAGTTAATCTCGCCAACCTTCCGAGGGCAATCTTACTCCAAAGCTAAGATAATAAAACACGGACGACACTGTCATTATTCTGGCTGTATTTTTTTATTGTGGCAAGTAAGTGTACTTACATTATGCAAAGCACTTTATAAGAAGATGGCGGGGTGTTTCTCGATGTATGTACGGAAAATAATGGTTTTGCCATTTAAATGTCGCGCATCATCGACCCCTTCTACTCGCTGCACTTATTTCACCCTTCAATGCACATAATGTGAGTGACATTAGGCAGATTGCGAGACTTATTGATTTTCAGAACTTTCCGAGTGCTGCACGTTGGCGTGAACTAATGTTGAGTTGGTGCTAAAATACAGAGGACCACCTTTTTTTCGGAGATTGTTGAAATACCGAAGATTTTGTTTCAACTCGACCGTCTACGTGGTCGAGTGGTTAAGACGCTCTTTTCGAATTCAGAGGTCGCGTGTTTGAATCCCGGCGTGCGCAATAAATTTTGTTTTATTAATATTTGATATTTCTTATTTAAATCATATAAAATAATATTTAATATATTTGCGGCACGTTTAAGAGTGGTAGATACCCTTAGTATTGCTCTGATGAAAGACCACCATTACAAATCAAAACGTTGCACGAAATGACTTTAGCCGTGTATGATGACCAGATATGAATAACTAGGTATTTTCTGACATTCCTCTTTCCTGTTTCCTTCTCTTCTTCACTACATTCAGCCTCACAACATACCCCGAATGGGGATGCCATAGCCTCACTGGATCCAGATTGTTGAGAGCAGTTAGGACTCTAATCCGGTATTCATTTCTGAATTGATAAAGTACCTACCTGTTACGGAATGGCCAAAAAAAAACTAGCTCCCATTTCAAATAAAGAATAATGTCTGCTAAAATATATTGTAGGTATGCACTTTATTGGGTAGGTAGGGATTTGAACATTTTATTTTTATACATTGTAAATTGAAATTATCAGGTCCACAAGTGAAAAGTTCACACTCACAAAGGAAATTATTATATCGTGTCATTGCTGAAAACTCATTCATATTTCATTACAAAAAAAAGTTTTTCGGAAGAACATGCTCAATACACGTTTGACATTTTTACTGAAATCGATAATTTCTTCTTCACGTCAAATTCCTTTGATTTAAGTGACTTGAGAATACCACAATCACAAAAAAGTAAACTATACCTTCTCTACTACCGTCCTGTTACGGGACGTGCAATGAATACAATTATAATCGGAAAAATTACCTACTGAAGTATATTATATAACTCGTTTTGGACATTATCAGATTTCCTCAGTGGAGTGTTTTATTCCGTTCTAGATAAAACTGTGTCTCAGATATTTTTCAAACTTTCGTCCCTTTTTAAGCACTTATTTATTTTTGTTAAAAATGTAAACGAAACTTATTTTTCATAATTTTATTGTTATGTTCTAATTTTTAAATTCTTAATTCGTGGTGGAATTCCATTTAATGATTAAAAAATACCGTTTTTTAACTTTATTCTACTATTTATTTAAGGCTTGACCGGTTTCTTACGATGGGTATTTTCAGACTAGAAACATTTTCACTGTACACAAATTACTCGTTTCACAATACATTGGGTTTCTTTTTTTCATTCTTTTTATTTTGTCTTTTTTTAATATTTCGTCAAAAATTATTGATATTATTTCATCTTTTTACAATCTTTCAGATATAAATATGCAATATTTTGACAAAGGATAATCCTAAGATAGTAAAGATAAATTTCAAATTGTGAGCTGTTATTATCAACCAAAATATTTAACCTGTGCTAAGGAATCAAATTTCAATCTATCTTAATACAGTTAATCAAATTTCCGGTGGATTGTCTCTATCTCTCCTCATTTCTCAGTTTGCTTTATTATTGTGTGTGTCTACATTAAACGTATTGAGAGGTACTACAATGAATGAGGCCAAGAAGTAATGATGGTTAGTTGGTATTGCACAATTTTGATGAAGTTTTGGTATAAATGAAACCGGGCCTGCATTTAAAATATTATTAAATTCATTCAAATAAAAAGGAGTAATTTTTTTGTGAAAATCAGTATTTATTGAATTTTATTAAAGTTATCTTCCGAATTGCACGGAAAAAGGATAAAACCGTAAATGTTATAGTTTGTATTTATTTATAATATTAGTATTATTATCTTTGGCCATTATCTTGTGAGATAATTTCCAATATTCTACAAACTGATAAATAAACGTCGGTAATTTAAGCGGATATTAATTTATGGCTTCTCCTTCCAATCTTTTATTTTCTATTCGACCCGCACACCACCTGTTGCAGATGAAATAATGTTCGACTCTCTAATAAAAACTTCCTGCTTTTCCTGGGAGAAAATTCAATTAGCCTTACATCGTAAACGCTGCTACCCCCGAATAAAATTATAGGAAAATATAGATTTCGTTACGATGTTAAATTTGAACACTATGTAATTAATCCACACGCGATATAATTTAATTCAATAATTTATTCAGATTGTTTGACTTCTAACAACCCCCTATAAAATTATTAATCGTTGTATCCAACACGATCCTGGATGTTAAGAAAATAGTAGCATTAACCCCATGTAAACCAGTTTGTATTTTACTACTTTGTGAGATGGGATTTTTTCTCAAGGCTAAATATAGCTTTGTTTTATGTTACCTGGAATAAAACACTGTTTCGGTACATAACGCTTATATTTAAAAAAAAACCCAAACAAACTTCCACCACCAAACATCAGGGAACCTGTTTTGTTAACATTTTGGATATGAATATCCTTTTATTACTTTAGAATAATAATATAGGAAACCACGACTTTTCAAATAATTTTCATATTTCTCAGAAAAAAAGAATGTTGTGTGCAAATTTATTAATATAAGTTGCAAAACTATGATTGATAAGATTGGTTTATTCTAATTGTGTATTTGGGAGATAATCGGTGTTAAAAAAACTTGTAACCCTCAGAGGCTGAAAATTAAATGCCATGCGGCTTGCAATGCAATTGAGAGATTTATTTACAAACATGTTTAACTTTTACAATTTAAATATAAAAAATATATGTTTCTTCGGTATATTTAGTAAAACATAATTAAAAAGTACACTAAGAGAACTTTCAGATAATTAAACCGGTACCAGAAGTCTATTAAAAATATTCAGGATTTTCATTCCCCATTGCAGGGTCAATATTACAATATTTTACTACCACCATTTGCACTACGTGCTCATATTAAAATAATTGACTGTTTAACAACAGCATGTTAGCATAATATAAAACTTTTGGGTAATTTATTGATGTTAATATTAGAACATCCCAAGCCTTAATATTTAAGTCGAGAAAAAGAGTCCCAAAAAATAAACTGTAGGTACCATTGAAAATGTCGTTAAATGAATAAATGAGAATTATTTTCATTATATTTACCAGTGAATTTTGTGATAATATCATTACTTTTTACCCTATAAAAATAATGAACATGACCTGTTGTGTTTTCAGTTTCAGGAAATACAATATGTTTTTTTATTTAAGTCAAAATTACGGAGAAAACGTTTGAAATAATAGAACAGATTTTTAAGGCCGTATAAGCCTGGTTAGACAATGAAAAATATTTACTTAAATATTCTCCAAAACATACAAAGTAGATTTTTGTTATTCGCGTAAATGGAAACGGATAAAACAAGTATGGTAATATTATGGCATATGGTTAACATAAAAACGAATATAATTAAAGGAAAACACCCTTTTTAAATACATTTTTTCCTGTTTGCAAATATTTAAAATTTAAAAATTTAAAAAATAGCGCAAATCATGAAAAATCTGTGTGTATTTCTAACCTTACATATTTTCACAATATATCTGTTAAATGCACGATTTCCTGGTGTTAATATCAATTATTATATTACAATCAAATTTTTTTATTATTTAAACTGCAAATTGAGGTTATGCAGGTAAGTTAAATCCGCAAAATAAGTCAGCAAAACCGCGGCAAACAAGTAAGCTTAAAAAGCATTTAAAAATACCGGGCTTTTGGAATTAAGATCAACCAATAGATTCTCCGCCCCTAGCGAGTTCATTCATACAATGTATTTAACAGACCGCGAGATACTTCTCCTGCCTTCATCTTTTGGAAACGTTTCTATATGATATAATCAATCAACTGGATACACAGTTTACATAATACAGAGTGAACCTTTAAGCATGCTACGCTTCATTTCAATTAGGCAGTGGATTGATTTCCACTTAGCTCCGTTTTGGTCTATTCATCTTGCGTCCTTGAAATTCATTCGAAATTTCCCGTTAATCCAGCTCTTGACACAACCTGATTAAAGCGTTTGTTCTACTCGATCGTGCCACGTCCTTCTCAGGCGTAGTTGACCAGAAATTTAGTTTTTATGATCTACAAGGATATTCACACTATAGCGCAGGGGTTGTAAAGATAAACTTTTGCAGTGCTGGATTCCCGCAAGATACAACCTTCCGTCTTACATTGCTGACTGTAATTTCGTTATAACTCACTCGTGTTTTACAAAATTATGTTTTTGTCAGTTATGATATCTTCTCAGATAATGTGTTTGTGTATTATTCAAATTAAAATTCAAACAGCTTCTTATATTCGGTCAATTGATTTTTTCTGCGTCATATCACTAAAAAAAGTTTTAAGAAAAAGTTTTTTATTTATGTGTGGCTGAATAAATTTCCATTTTATAAAAATAAAATTGCATGAGGTTTTCCTATAAATACAAACAGCCCTGTCACTTTGAAAATCGTTTTTCAGCTGTACTGACGTAAGCAAACATCAAATCTAATGTCTGAGTATTAATACGCTTAGAGTCTAGTATTTATTGCTGGACTTGTACCGAATTTAACGCATTGCAAAATATCACTATGGGTTGATTATTTTGTTGACAAGCAATAATGGTTTTTGACCCTGCAAACAATTTTTTTGAACGAATGAAACTTCTTGAAAATATTATGATAAAGGCCACACTAAATGTTAATGTTGTAAAGAAAAGTTCATAAGAATATCGAAAACTTCGAAAGTTGAAATATGGTTCTTGGATATCTTGTCAATACCTTTAAAATCAAAGAATTGGTGATATAAATATTCTGTTATCCTAATGTTTGAACTATTCACCCGATGTTTTTCGCCGGTAGCAAATATCATGGTGAAAACACGCATTTTGGGACGGGAATTTTTGTTGTTTGATTTATTTTTATTAATTTTACCATTTCACAATTTTTAAGCGATGAGTAGACGGTGAATTTTAAAGTCCGTACATTACGTTAAAGTGAACGTTGCTATAGCGGATAATATTTTAGACGAAAATATTATATTTATTTACATTTGATTTTCAGTATTTAAAGCTGTGCGTCTTTTGTGACACGTCATGAATGTGCCATTAAAAAAATTGACGCCAGATGAGAGACCGAGGATATTTACAATCTCTCAGCCGCCGCAAGGCTTGCAGAGAAGCGACATTCCGGATCTAGGATTCCTAATGTGTTACCACCATAAATGTGTGTGAATATATTATCTTTCTTAGTATATTTGTGATGTTTAACACTCCCCTTCTTATTTTTTTTTAAAGACAGGCAAAATTCTCAGGTTACAAATAACCTGACAATATTTGAAAAATTTCTACTACCATTATAATAAGCGAAAAATTTTGCTTTCACAATGGTGGACGACTTAGCTAGCAGAGGAATTAAGCCCACCTCGCCCGGGGGGAAATTCGACGCGTTTGTCCACTCAGCTACATGCCGGTACACGAGGGTTCCAATGACACCCCGAACGAGCATTTTGTGCGATATCTTAGATGAAGATTACTGAAATATACTTCTCCCTAAGTATTATCAAAAACACATTACTTGAGATTATATAGTGAAAACGCTTTTCTAAGAAAAATAAAATGGGGCAACTATATCACCCTCTTTGGATCGTACGTTTAATTTTTGCTTTCAGGTAAGTACGGAAAGGTAAATTCTGTGTGCACAAGGAAGAACTAAATTAGCCAATAAACGCAGATGTTCAGGAGAGTCAAAACAAAATTACGGATTTAAAAAAAAAAATAAAAAAATTATGGTTTTAAAGTTTATTTTGTAGAACTCCATTTTAATTTTTAGGTTTTTTAATTTTATTTAAACAATAATTATTATTATTTTAAATTTAAAATCAATTTTGGATTAAAAGTTCTGCGATGTAATTATTTTACGCGTGACAGCTGTTTCGCCTTCTGAGGGCATTATCAAACTGACTTGTTTGATAATGCCCTCAGAAGGCAAAACAGCTGTCACGCGTAAAAATAATTACATCGCAGAACTTTTAACTACAAATTGTTTTTTTTAAATTAAAAATAATGATGATTTTTGTTTAAATAAAATTAAAAAAACCTAAAAAGCAAAATTACGGAATTTCGTTTTTCTACGTAACGTGTCATATTTCACAGGTCTTTAAAAAAAAAAATAACAGCACATTATTTCATTTTCTGAAACATCTCATTTTTCCTTGCTTGATATTGATGATTTTTTACTCATTTCGTTCTTCCTTGTGCACACAGAATAAATCTTTACTCTTATGAGCCTCTTTGTATGATCGTTTTTACAATTCGTTTGTTTCTTTTAAATAAATAATTATATTTTGTGTTACAATAAGGTCTTTTCCGGGATAATTTTTTAAAAATACTTGTAAATAATTTATAAAAAAATGTTTCATTTGTATTATCTATTATCATTTTAATAAACAAAGGGTTATTTCTAAGTTATATATTCGCTTATAAAAACAGATACAAATTGAAAATTCATCGTATATTCTAAATGGTATTTTCTTCACAACTAATAAAATTTAACAACACTAAAGCGCCTTAAAATCAATTAGTAGGAGGCAAATAATTGAACCTTCAGTATCGTAAAGCTCTTGTAAACGTCCTTACAGAAGTCATTATCCGGGATGTCATCTTTATTGGAAGGCTCTTCAGAGGCGCGACAAATTATGGCCGAAATTTTTATTTTTGATGCACCGCTCGTCGCTGGTATTTATTGTTCAAGACGGTCGAAAGACTCAGCTTTAATTATTGTCTTCTATGGAAAGTACTTGAGTTTTAATTAAACACCCTCGGTGTCTGCATAAATCGAGACGTGAGAATTTACCGAAAAGTAATTATTGTTGAACGAAATTGCGTTGATAACATTTTGGAATTAATTGGAGCTTTGCTATGTATAATGGCGTTTATACACGAAATGATATATTTAAAAGAGGCAGTTGTTAGTGGAGTAGTGCGAGAGGCACTTTATGAATTATCTGCCTTTTCCAATGTGGACCCTGTTAATGTTACTTTCTATTTGTTGTACTCGTTGATTGTCGGTGTGTATCAAAACTACAGAAAGATAGCCTCATTGCTCAATTAACGCATCGAATAATAATAATCATTTGTGTGCTATTCAATGAAGAAATAATAGAGGATTGTAAATACGTGATAAGTATACAAAATGTAAGGATCAAGGGTTTCAATTGGCTGGGAAATAGAGCGGATAGAGAAAACGGATTGCCGGTCTATGAACCAAAGTAAGAGGTCGTTTTAAGAGGATTGTTCTCAGGAAGATTTGTCGAGATTAGATTGTTTCCTCTAAAATTGGCGTGTGGTCAACGCTGATTGGTTGAAAACGAAAAGCGATCCGTACCCGGAGGGCGACTTCTTTTCGGCTTTGCAGGCACTATTCACCGCTCTGTGTGAATCCACAAATGTATCCCCGCAGTCCAGGCGTCACGAATAGAGATATTTTAGATTAACAAATTCTATCAATTCAAATAATAAATGAAAATGATACAATAACTTTGTATAAGACCACAAATATTGAATTTATTTACTATACATAATAATTATTTCATTTCCATTAAATATATCAAACCAAAAAGTGAATTGTTGAAAATAATGAGAAAAAGAAACATTTTTCAACGTGAGCGATATGTTTTCATTAATAATGTCAAAGTAGAGCGCGCTGGTTTTTATACAGCTTTGATTTCTAAAGCGCCCTTGAGGTGATTTTCCCACAAAAACGGCGCTATAAAAGTAATCCATTTATTATTATTATTATTATAAATTCATCTGATTTCTAGCACTAGCAAATATTTAATCACATTCTTGTTTGTTTTACTTGATTTATTAAAACTTTAAAATATATTCATACAAATAACAAAATTAAATAAATTAGATCGGGTTACCAATAATAATAGTAATATTTTTTTAAAGTTGGGCTTATTGTCAGGTGGCAATTTTTTCAGACAAACCATTTCGTAGTCGCAAACAAATAATAAATGATAATATTGTAACGCTTGTGGCGTAGTAAGAATTTAAATAAAATACTTTACTTCCATTCTGTACTATTCGCTTCATTGTTTCATTTTTTTTCCGTTTCAGATAACAATAATTGAATTTCGACAAAACCATGAAATAATTGAAATTATTTTAAAATAATATGCTGTAATAACATATCTACCCTTAATGTACCAAAAATGATTTTAAACCATTTTAAATCGTCTTCTTTCAATAACTTAAAATAGGTCTATGAGGTTTAAAATACAAGAATAAATAAAGTATAGAAATAACGAAAATGACATTGACATAAGTTACCCAAGGGTGGCATTCAAAAGATATGCTAATAACTGTAGCAGTTGAAAATAAACAATGATAAAATAGGTTAAGTCTTAGCCTAGCAAACATAAACATTATGTTGTACGTGGTGGTATCGTTCCGATTGGGTAGTTATGCTTATGCAATTGCTTTTCTAAATCGTAAAACATGCATTTAACGTGTATTTAAATGTCACAAATAATGCAATAGATCATTGGGTGTTCAAATCTATTTAATGTATATGCGCGCAATCGATAAGACAAGCTTAGCCAAGGTCGCAGAATACTTAATTTTGAAGCAAGATCAAAATATTTCACTTGTTTATTCCCTTCAAAGTTGTTAGATCTTTTACATTAACAATATAAATGTTTTTTTAAATATATACACAGAAAACTAATATTGTTTAGTTGCATTTTAAATACCTTTTTGTTTTTTTTTGTTAATCAACTCTTCAGATATTTTTATCCACAATTAGATGAAGCAAATTTTGTAAAAAATATTTGTTAGGCCACACAAGACGTGAAGAGAATAAAGTTGTTTTTAAACCGATAGATATTTCGAATTTCCAGCATTTTGAAGGAGGTGTTCTTGATTACTTTTGAAAAGTTGTTCATCTTGGGAGAATTCGTTAACAGCGTGGGTTTTAATATAACCCAGAAAGAGAGTTTTGTCCGAAATCTTAGATAAATATTATTGAAATATTATAATATACTTCTCTCTAAGTAATATTTAAAACAAATTATCTGAGATTATGTCATGAAAACGCTTAAATAAGCAAGATCAAATAAAGTAATTTCGTAATCTCCTTTGAATCGTACGTTCGATTTTTACATCCAGCTACGGAAAGGCTTTCCTTTTTTATACAGAAATTTGTCAATTTACGAGAAATGCATATTTGTGCCTCATTAAAACTTTAGAAACTCTTGTCGTAGCCCGGGGAGAAACTACAATTAAACGTAAATTTGTTCGAAAGAGTTTTGAATTTGTTTGGTTACCGGATCTGACGAAAGTCGAGTATTTCACAACAATCTTTTCTCAACTTCTTTACTCTTCTTTAGCCGTACAACATATCTTAAACTGGTATGCCATAACTACACGGAACAGTGAAGTGAATCAGTGTATGGAAATTTGAAATGACATCAGACTTGCCGTACGGGTATGTTCTTAGTTTGGTTTTCGTTAAATCTTTAGATACCCAACCTCTGTTACTTATATATCGTCGCTGGAAAAAGCAAAGGGCGTATGCGACACTGTGGTCGAACATGAGGTTAATATGCAGTTTTGATAAGTTTTTTTTTCTCCTTTGAATGCTCTGATTCTCGTTTAATTCTGAAAACTTTTGTGGCCCTTCATCCATCTCAAATATCAGAATAAGCAAACACTTTGTGGATTGACATGATTAATTAAATAAAAATACAGGTTGTTTTAATCACCTTTATTTTTGTATAGGTCAACTAGTTTCGATTCTGCTGAATCTTCATCGGGATTTATCTGGATCTTGGATCATCATCAGTATATTTTTAAAGTCCCGATGAAGATTCAACAGAATCGAAACTAGTTGACTTATACAAAAATAAAGTGGATTAAAACAACGTGTGTTTTTATTTAATTAATTCATCTCAAATATATTTACTATTTAAGAAAAGTTTCACTTAAGCGATACAAGTTTGGGACTTTTTTGCTTTAAGTTGCGTCAGGCAACTCAATGAGAGTATCGAGTTACCTGAGTTGACTTTTTTTTGAAAATTCAATACTGAATAGTTTTGAATGATATGAATTTTATTGGAAAAAAAAACTTTAATGTGCTCTGGTGTAAGCTTCCCAAAATAGCGCTTCAGCCTTTTTGCCTTTCTGGCAACGCGACGGTACAAGATTATGAAACTAATGAACAAGGTGAAGATGCAATGCCTTGCACATCTATAATCTATTCAATGAAAGTTGACTCACTTTGTCTCTGGCATGAAGAGTTGTGTTTGATCTCTCTCTGCAGCCCCTTCCACAGCTTGCTGACGATGAGCGAGTAGGCCAGGCTCATGACGAGGAGGGGCAGCAGCAGCAAGGTGCAGTCGAGGAACAGGTTGTAGGCCTGCTCGGACCCCACGCTCGGCCACTCCTCGCGGCACTTAAAACCTGTAAACCTCTTCCGTTAGAATTTGGACAAATAAACAAATTTGTGAACAAGAAATCACTAACTATTAACAAAACCCTTTTTTTTAAACTATCCTCAAAATTAGTACACGGAGTTCCGGGATTATAAGGTCTTGTTTTTCATAATGGTGAACGCCCAGTGGTTTTCGAATTTAGGGATTGTTATATATTATCTGATAGTATTAATACGCTAAACCGTCTTCTGAACATGATACGTTCGATCGATGTGTGGGGCGCTGATGTCTGCAAATAAATGTAACCCGATACGACACACGGGAAAAATGATTAATGGTAAGTTTCGCTCACACTTAAAAATGTCTGAAATTTTATTCCGATTACGCTACTTGACGATTTACTCACTATGTCCCTTTCGACGTGTATGCCAACTAAACTAGTATATATTATTAAACTTATTTGCGAGAATATTTGATCCTCCCGGAAAGTTTGTTTGGGCTTTTTGTATCTTGTTTGGAAACTTTCATTGAACACAAATTATGGAACATATTGTAAGTTTTTTTATTAATATGATATTACGTTTAACAAGACCCTTTACTAAGTATTGATATATTTTTCTTAACAAAAAAAGTTTATATGATTTCAAATCTCAACACTTATACATTAAAAATAACAGAATGCGAACAAAATACAGGGAGAAACCCGGTGAGACGCCGCCACGAATGGTTCATAAGGAAATCACCCGCATACCGTATACTTGTGTGCTTATCATATTCTACATACGAGTATGACAATATCCATGTTTCAGATCCTCGACCACGAATCTAGAGATCACGGGCTCTAATCCCGGCGCGCGTAGTTAATTTTATTTCATAGATGCATGTTTTTTCAGATTCTATTCAATAATAATTTAACATGAACATAATATATTTGCGGCACGTTCCAGACTAGCAGATAATCTCAGTATCACTCTGGGGAAAGACCACCATTCAGAATCAAGCAGTTGCTAGAAATTGCTTTAGCAGGGTTCAGTGTCCAGATCTATAAAGCTAAGTAATTTCCAATCTTCCTCTTCCCCATCTCCAGTCAATACTCACTCTCTTCTGACTCCCAAAATACCCCAAGTGGGGATGGTTTACTTCTTTTTGCTTTGGACAGTTGGGATTTTTGTGGGGAATTCACATTAAAAAAAATCGATCTTACAAATTTAACCAGCTCCGTGCCTGTATTTCGTAATAATAACAATAATAATAAAATTTTATTCCAGAAGGTATGTAGGAGTAGTGCAATTCGATACTTTCCACAATTGATAATAATTACATTAATAATACATTGTAATAATAATAAAAAAAATATAATACACACAATAATAATAATTAAGAAAAATAAACATAAATTAATAACAAAAAAAAAAAAAAAATGAGATTGAAATATTAATGGAGGATATTAGGTCTCATTTCTGCAAAACGCCATCAAGAAGGAGTCCATCCTGGCAGCGTTAAAATTAATGGGGCCAATATCTTACTTTCCACGTGCTAAAAAGGGTACGGATCCCACTGTGGGATTCAACAAACTCGATCCATTCAAACGCTAGCTGAATAAGTTGTTCTTCTTAGTATTGAATGTCATTTTAATCAAGCGTGCTTCATGGTGGTCTCCGCATCATCTGCATCCATCGCTTGTTGAGAGGAGAGCTGAGCCATTCAGATGCAGCCGCGACAATGACGTTGGTTGAATTCCGTGTCCTGCCCAGAAGCTGGCTAGTCGGTGGCGAATTGTAAATGTAAAGTTTTGTATAATGAAGGGAGCGGAACATAAGGTTTTATCTTCAGGCGTGTAGTTTTTATGGCCAAATATAATATCGTTGGGCACGTGGTCCTTGTAACAAGTATGGGGAAAGCGGCTTACTCTAATCTACGCAGTCGACCCCTGCCACGGAACATTTATAAATATTTAGTTGTTATTTAGTAACAGGTAATGTTTCACCGCAGTAACTACGTTTGTCAGTGTAAATAAATTATCAAATTTGGGCCAACAAATTACTAGTAAGTCTTACTAACAATCGCATTCAATTTCAACTGCTAACTTTGAACGCTTTGTCAATATTCGGGCTGAAGTTAGCTGAACTAATCTAAATTACGCTAAAACTAAGCTTTTGGTTCCTATTAAAAAAAGTAGTCTTTATTATATAATAATATATTCGACATTGATAATCATATTTATTAAGCAAGAAAAATAATAAAATGGAATGTTCATGGTTTTGAAGACAGAATAAGCGTATGTGTGGTAATGTTATGGACGACCGTGTTAAAATGTGGATATCCGTAAAGAATACAGGGCTGATGTAAGCTTTATGAATAAGATTAAAAAAAGGCTTCGATAGTGTGGGCATGTAGAGGGGATTAACGAAGAAAAGAGTGTGAGGAAAATGTATGAAAGTAACTAACTAACTAACCGTCAGGCCGTTTCTCCGCAGGGGTAGGCAGAGAGGACGGACCGCCATATAACTCTGTCTTGGACACAGTCCTTGCTTCATTCACATTCATACATCGTCTCATACATACTCTTATGTTATTCTGACTCTTCACATGACCCGATTCAAGTATTTAATTTACTTGATCGTGCCATGTCTTTTTCGGGCGTCCTGGACTTCTTCTTCCATTCACTTTCGCATCATATATTCTTTTCACAAAGTAAATTGGCTTGAAAGTGAATCTCAAATGATTGAACAAAGTGAATTCACTTGAAAGTGAATCTCATGTAAGAAGTCAGGGACGCCCGAGAGCATGACCGAGGGAATGCAATACTTGAGTCCGGCCATTTCAAGAGACATAATAACAGAAGTATATTGGGTTATGTATGAATGTGAATGAAGCAAGGAGTGTGTTCCAAGAGAGAGTTATGATTGTCTATCCTGTCTTCTTTTCCCTGCGGAAAAAAACGGCGTGATGGTTAGTTAGTTAAATAAAGCATTTAAACAACTCACTGAACTAGGAATACTGCTGCATGGGCCAGAGACGCCGCAATTTTTATTTCGTGCATCAAAATGAGTATCTATCACTCTGGGATATGCCGCTTATATACTTTAGATTATTTTATATGAATCAAATGTGAAATAACACATGTAAATTAAATTTAATTGATTACGGGGACCGTCGGAATCTCTGGACGCCGTTATAACCTTTGGAAGATTAATTCGCTTTTATATCCAACATTTCACGGAACAAATGGCGTGCTGATTGCCGATTACTAAGAGCGGATTTAGAAAGACTTAAAGTTGTTTTGACAGATTAAAATAATTACCATTGTTGCGTGTTGTTTTCAATTAACAGACGTATTTTGCGCAAAAATAAATTTAATTTAATAACACGTTTCATTCACATAAGATAAGGTGTGATTTATTAAGGTGTGATTGAGGTGTGATTGAGGTGTGATTTAGTGGTAATACATGTATACTTCAGTAATTGTTGTAAGTTAGTAAAATTTATTGTATTGAGGTGGACCTCACTCAAAACTGCAGTCGAGTTCACTTTCTAAAAGGCCGAGATTTTTTTTGATTTTATGGATTCTTTCGTAATCCTCTACTAACTAGCTGGGGCTTATACAAATACCCCTCATAATGACTATCTGACTAGTACTGCGGCTCATTAGGCCTTATTACTATCACCATCTGATGGTTTTATTTACTTGACTGAGTTTATTTTTACATTAGTGTTTTCTTAGGGAAAAGATCTTTACTGGATTAAAAACCCTAAGCAAGGAAAAGATAAAAAAGAAATACATAAGTTCTGAACTTGTTACTGTTTGAAAAATTTTATTTGACTGAAGTTAAATATTTCATGTTTTTTCTACTTGGAGCTGCATCCTTTTTCTTTTATGGGCTCTTTCCTAAGGAGAACAGAGGCGTGGAGTGGTAAAAGGCCGAGAGTGCATAGTAACTCGTATAAAATATAAATACTATAAATAAATATAAATACTCGTATTCAACAAATGGTATTTTAAATTTTCGGTTCGTTCCAAAGTGGTTGAGGCTCTTAAGTATCGCCCTGGTAAAAGACCACCATTCAGAATCGAAAAGTTGCTTGAAATGGCTTTAGCTGTGTTTGGTGAATCGCCAGGAACTTTCCAATCATCCTTTTCCTTATCTCCTTCACCTGCCTGTGGATAGTCCTACAGGCTCTGGACGGTTGGGTGCAGTTGGGACTTTTGTGCGGCACCCACCGGTTTCGCTGTATTCAAACCTCAAGAGGGTTTTAGCAAAACTAGATTTTTTTACCGTTGTTTACATACCTAATCCTTAACTACAGCGATGATTTAATCATTCATTTTCTGTGCATCATGTATTGAATGCTTGATTGGTGTATTGAAGACGGTTATTAAATTTAAAAAAACTTACCACAGAGGGGGTCTTATCTAAAGGGCTAGCAGGTTTTTTAATACCAAATCGCAAATACGTTCAACAGTCTGTTGAATTGAAAAATTATATTTGGGAGCCGCCTCTAGGCTGTAGCCCCCAAACGGACTAGCAGCATTGATCCTTGTGCACGGTGCACTTGGGTTAAACTCGAAGGACACGAGCAGAACACCCGTTCGTAGATGTCGGTTTCATGAGAACGGGTCGTTTTTTTGACTCGTTTTTGTGTATGTCGGCCCTTATGTGAAAGATATCGGTACCTGTCTTTCTTCCTTTATTTAATGTAGGCCCTTTTAAGGCCTGCTTTAAGAAAATAAGATAAAGTTCTCTTGTCTCTGTTTCCGCCGTACAGACAGGGGCGCTTTTTGTGAGGTTCGCGTACATAACAAAAGCATCTTTAGCTGACATTTTCCAGGTGTACATAAAAAATTCACAACTAAATAACGCAAGTGTACTTGATGTTTATGTATGGGAAGCAAAATGTGTACAAGAGCAACTGTAATACCAGCTTACGTGTTTATCACATTATTCACGTTATCAAAGTATGCACGTTACACTACTTCTTACTTTATATTCACGTAACTTCATTGGATAAACCTTATCTTATTATGCGTGGGGTGTAAAACATACTTTCGTTTTCTTTTGTCATACTGTTCATGTCCCCATACGTTTTTTACCATCCTTTATTCCATGTCCCTTTACGATTTTTTTTTTAATATTAACATGCATCTATTTTATTTTATTTTAGATTAATTATTATGTTAATCTACAATATTTTATACTATTCCAACTTATTTACCTCCTGAATTTTTTTCGTGAATAACTTTTTTGAGATCTTTTGAAATAAGTAGACACATAAAATAAATAGACATTTTCAAGTTTTAGGTGAATTTAAAATGTGTGAACATAATGTTACATTACATCGTCAAAAGGCTAAGGTATTGAATAAAATTGCTTCATCGCATCGTTCTAGCCTTCAATGGTCAATATCCAAATGTTTTATGAGAGTCTTCATGTTGATAGGATCAATGTTAACAATGGCTTTATTGATAAAAGAACCCGTAGGTATATAATGAGCGCCAGAGTTGATTTTCCATACAAAAAAGACACCTTCGAAAAATGTGATTCAGTAACCGCCCGAAGACTGTAATTTATGAAGGTGACAAATTATCCCCAAGGTCTTAGAGAAGTCATCATTTAAGTCTTACTGACAGCCCTAAGCCTTATTCGGAAAAAAATCCCTTGATAAGTAAAAGGCAAGGTTGCTCAGGTTTCGCAATATTCTTTTTGATTTACCAAACACGCGCACTCATTTGCTTTCCAGTGGCTTAGCATTTCTAATAGTAACCTGAGTAATATGTTCGAAAATTTTTTTGATGGCCTTTTGTTTTAACATTTAAAAAGATGTAAAGAAAGATAGCAGGGAACTAGGCTAATAACAAATCGAAGGAAAGTATAATAGATCAAAATAACTTTGCTTGTACTCGTCTGTATATTGGTAGATAGCTGCATCCACTTGTGGAAATATATGCGCATATTCCAAGAAATAAGTCTTATTTTCTTAATGATCAAAACTATTTAAATTTTTAGTTTTTTTATTTATTTTTTTATCAACTTTTTGTTTCTTACATTATTTTTGTACATTACCTACCTCACTAGGTCATGAGAACCTGTTTTGAGGTAAGTGACAGTGAGTACAAGTAGAATATTTTTTTAAAAATGATGATATTCGTTACACAATGTACTAGTTTTATTTTTATTTTTTATATGAATACCGCACAAGAGTCTCAACTGCTCCCAACCGTCTAGAGCCAGTGAGACTATGGCATCCCTATGTAGGGCATGTTGTGAGGCTGAAGGTAGTGTGGAGGAGGAGGAGATGGGAAGAGGAAGGTTGGGAAGTACCTGGCTATTCAGATCTGGTCACCAAACACGGCTAAAGCCATTTCAAGCAACGCTTCGATTCTGAATGTTGGTCTTTCACCAGGGCTATACTATGAGTATCTACCACTTTGTTTGTCACGGTGAAGAATTTCAAGTGCTATTTTAGAAGGTCTTCAATTTAGTGCAAAACATTTCATTCTTACTCCCCCCCCCTACTCCATGCCAATAAAATGCTAGTTGGTTCGTTTAAGTTTGTTTTAGCAAAAAGTGGGGGTCGACCCCACAAACTTCATTTTATGTTAAATTGTATTAGTTATTTCTCTCGTCAATAAAAAGTCACCTGTTCCAAGCTCAGAGCGTAATGTCAAGGTGAAACAATATTCCCAACCAGATGTGTATGTGTGAAATGAATTTAAGGTATGACAAGTTCTATAACAACCTAATAATATCGAAGTGCATGTACCTACATAAAGTGTTTGATAATATAATAGTTTTTACTACTCCCTAGTTGCTTCTTCGGAGACTAAGCACACCAAGGACACCTTCAAATTGGTAAGCTTATAAATCTTGAATTTTCAGTTTTGGTTGTTTTGAGTTTTGGCAAGTTGTAAAAATGACAAAAAAGCCGTTATTTGTAAATACTTTTGCAAAGCAAAATATCACACAAACCCTAAATACGGTTGTGTTTTACGGAAAGTGACAAATTTAGACTCTTACTGCGCCCTTAAGGTGATTTTTCCACGAAAACGGCACAATAAAATTTATGCATTTATTATTATTATTATTAATGACATAATATGTAACAATTGTTCATAAATAGCTCATAAAGTTATTGGTGCAATGAAAAGCTCCTTTTATTTGAGAGGATTTGAAGTTTTCACTTTTTTTTACTAAGCACTGGTGCAAAATCTTCAACAAATGACTTTTTAATTCTTTCAACTGTACTCTCTTTAGTTATTTTGTGAAAATATTAACAAAAAATAGTGAAGCTCACCAGGATATTATGTATGCCTACTTATTCTGAAAGGTTTATTTTGGTCTATTACATACATATATTTTATTTATTTCATTTTCAAACAAAAAACTTTGACTGTCCAACTAAGAAGATTGTCCCATTTATAGAGAGTCCACTTTTTACAAAATCTGCGTTTTCCCCATTTGACGAATACTATTTAAGCCTTCACTTGTTTAACTCACGTGTGTGTACTGACCAGTTCAGTTTG
Organism: Drusus annulatus; assembly: GCA_022651775.1. Lineage (NCBI taxonomy): Eukaryota > Metazoa > Arthropoda > Insecta > Trichoptera > Limnephilidae > Drusus > Drusus annulatus. The sequence goes on along the minus strand of JAGWCC010000160.1, from coordinate 70,539 downwards.
AATAAATGAAGAGATAGAATATTTACATTGTGTTACTCCAAATTATATTATACCTTGGAGGATTTACCTGGATTATATGCCACTAAAGAAGAGTATTGAAAATAAAAACTTTCCATATTTCATGAAGTAGCTACAAAGAGCATAGGATTTGTAACAAATAATATATTACTGGTGTACTTGGGACCTGCTCAAACACTTCCACAAACCCAATAATGCGGGCAGCGAGAAATTAGTTCTTCACGTAAATAATAACGCAAAACGTTTAGAATCGACCAGAAAATACTTCATTGTAATGTGTTAGGAAAAAAAAGTAAATATAGTATAGTGTTTGCTGGAAAACACTAGTTAGAAGGTACTGTCTAGGTTAGTTAGGTTCTTGGGTATTTTTTAGCAATATTCTACCAATTACGCTCTATCACGAAAGCTACATTTTTGGACAATTGTTACTCAAATGAATCACTGCTGTCGGTGCGAATGTATACATTTATGTCACAGCTGCTAGAAAAAATTTTTTGAAAATGGGTCCCAAAAGGTATCAATAAATATAAACTTATTTAATACATATTATGTATTATTAGAATAAAGTACACGATAGAGCTTTATTGGTAAGTATAATGCGAAAAAACCGTCTTAGAACAGATGCGCTCTAGCGAGGCGAGTAACGGACGTGGACAGGGAAAAAAATAACCAATTAACACGATTTATATTCTAGAGAGATCAGATAAAAGGCTATGGAATAAAAGGTTGCAAGTCAAAAACAATTAATTTTGTAATAAAAAAATATAGAAGTTAAAAAAAAAACATTGTTAAGAATGGTGTATATTTTGCATGTATTATTTTGTTCTATAAACTGGTGATATTCTCGTGTGATTAAGATTTTGTTACTGGGTCTGAATATCTCGCTTCTTTCTGAGCTTCAATTTTCTTCCACTGGACGAATTTTCAAAATCGGAATGCCGTACAACTGCTGGCGTAGTTTGACTTAAGTATTGTATCAATATCAAACAACATTATTTCATCGATCTCCACAAATATTGTCCAAGGTGCCAGTTACGTGCTAAAATTCCTTCTAACTCTAAATCAGACTTTACTTGAAAAATCATCATTTTATTGAAAACATTCTTCTAAAGCAGTCGACTCTTAGATCAGCAACGTCATCGGCTATCAGAAGGCTGATATAACCCAAACGCGATCCAAATACTAAGTTTGGAGATCGCGCCCTGCAGGAGTATCGGGGCCGAAGGCTTGGAATAAACTCCCTTCGGAACTAAGATGTGTAACGAGCCCAACAGAATTTCGGTCCAAACTGAAAACTTACCTTTTCAGACTCTCATATCTTTAAATTCATTAAAAGAATCTCTCTATCGACGAATCACCTTTAGATTTACAAATTTTAACAAAGTCCTGGACGACAAATTCAGAAAGTCTTATTTTTAATTTCGCTCCCGTACCCTTCATAGGAAAAAATAAATAAATTAAGTAATATAAGTGTTTTTTTCTGATGGGACCTGCCAGGTAAGTATGTTCCTGTTAATTTTCTTATGTTAACTAGGAATTAATTATGATAATAGAAAATAAGATCTGTACAGCGCCCTTGAGTTGATTTTTCACAAAAACGGCGCAATATAAATCATCGAAATTTTATTATTATTATTTATCAACTGGATTATAGGCCAACGATTGCGGAAAAAATCTTAATGGTTGCAAAAAACCGGACCTCTTACAGACTAAGAAACGCAGATTTATTCAACGTCCAAAAAAAAGATCAATCAATCAATTCGCCACCAGCACATTGATTTATTTTATTCGGAAATTCTTTACAAATTAACTTCTCACCCAATAAATCTTCTTTGACATTTTTAGATGCTTAGTCAAACAATTTTATTTTCTGATCTGTGGGCTAAAACCTCTCCAAAAAGGTACCAAAAAACTTTTTTACTTACTTTCAGCTTTAAATAAAGAAATAATAGTTCAAAGTAAAAATAAACGCTTATAGAATTCTCTGTAATGCATGACCTCTATTTTTCTTTTCTAATGTAAGTACTTTAAGGTTGAAAAATTCAATTTGATCATATTAAAACATATTCATTCAATATATTTAAGTAGGTTCAAGTTCACTCGAATGGAAAGAGACAAAAAATAATCTCATTAAATTTAATAATTTGTCGTTATTTTCATGTTCAAATAGGTACCATCTGGCTAATGAAATCACAAGGTAAATCTTTGTCATTTTTTAAATTAATTTATTATTTAACTCTTCGACTTTGTCCTTGGCTTTCATATGTCTATTTTTCTTCAATATGATTCTCATAGCTCTATTTTGTAGTTTTGTTATTTTTTTCGTGTATCCATTTTTCGTAAAAATAAAACGCTCCAGTAATGAACGTGTGATACGATGACATTTTATGCAGTGCTGTGCTTAATAATCTTATTATTTTTCCCAATACTTAAATGTTTTGAATTTATATTTTTTTCACTTATTTGAATGTGTGTTTTGGAAAAAAAACAGTTTGGAGTTTGGAATATCTTCCAAATATTTAATTTCAAATGCCTTATTTCAAAGCTTCGCCTTCTATATCTATTCATGTATCCATTGGTATTATTTTTTACTTTCTCTAATATTTATATTTATTTCGTTGAATTAATATTCAGTTTTAGTTTATTTTTCTTCAATCAGATTGATACAGTATTTTGGCTATCATATATTTGATTTTTTTTTCTGTAATGTATATATAACTATCAAGTCAATGTGCATTAAAAAAATAATAGGTCCAAAAACAGACTCTTATAGTACTCTTGAGGAAATATGCATTGGTTTGGAGACTACCTCACCTACTTTTATGGTTAGGTATGGATTATTTAAATAGGCTTCGAACCATTTCAAGGCTTTTACCTTTATTCCATTTCAGAAAGATATTTGAATAACTAAATCCCTGACTTTAGTTTTGTGGTTGGAAAATTGGTTAGTGACTGGTCCCACATTGTTTCTTGCCGTCTCAAATTTTGACACAGCAGTATGAAGTAGTTTTATGTATTTCAATTTAAAATAAATAAACATTAGTGCAAATTCTCATATCCTGTAGTTCGAGTATTTCATAAATAAAAGATGATGCTCGAATAATGCAGTTGTTGCACTTCTAGCCTCTTTCCTTGTGCAGTGAATTTTCTAAGCCCCAAAGAGTCTACGGTTTTAGGTAGAAGAATTTACTAAGCAAACTATGGCACTAAATTATCCATAAAAAAGCTCCCTCTAGTGAGAGGTAGCAGCAGCAACTCACAAATAGGGCAAGCAAATGGAGATTGACCCCCGACTGGGTCAAAAATATTATTTATGAATGGAAATAACACATCTAAAGCTTAATGCTAAAAATGCCGAGGTTGAAAAAGAAAATATTGATTTCCACATTAACTTTTATTTATTTTGATTGATCTACTTTTAATCGAAATACGATTTAGCATTGATATACAGATTACCACATTGAAACTTTTTTGAATTATCTTTTTTAACCATTTTTTTACAGTTGAGAGTAGTGCATCTTTACGCGGGTACCTCACTTTAATTAACATAATATAAAAAAACACCATATAAAAATACGTATAGTAAACAAAACGTTTTAACATCAACCTATATTTGAGCTTTAAGCTATCAAGGGATTTGTATTAAATATGTATTGTATTAAAATATTGACATTGACACTTTAAGTTTCCGTAAAAGTCATATATTTTCATTGTAAAATGTAAAATTAAATATGTTCAAATTTAATATGACCACCATTTCATACAATAATTATTTTATCTGGCATAAAGGCAATCGGTCAAAAGTGAACATTATATCGATTCAAAGCTTAAACATTTAAAAAATATAAATATTTTAGAGGTAATAATTGATTATCTGGTTTTTCAACTCAATGTTTTTCACAAATTGATCAAATATGATACAAAAATTATTTTTTATCATTTAATTTTACTGTATTTGTTTACAAAAAATAAATCTCTTCATCTATTCATACACATGTTTTTAATATTTCTTAGAACTGTAAAAAATCTATATGCACTCACTGTCAACTACCTCAAAACAGTTTTAATAATCTAGTGAGGGAGGTAATGTAAAAAAGGATATATAAAAATTACCGCCGCGCGAAATCCATGAAAATACCATACATTTGAATTATGAGCACTTTTTTCATGGATTATATATTCAGATTTAAATGTAATGCGTGATGCTTAGAAATGTCAACATAAGGTGTTCGAACTGTTTGCTTGCAGTTCTAAAGTTACTCAATTAATGGTAATATTACAATAAAATTTCCCGGAAATAGAACCCTGCAAATTTTTGCTTATATTATTTTTTAGAGAAAGAGAACTGACGTTATTGTTAGTTTTAGTGAATACCTACTTATTTACAGCAATCTGTGATACTGAAGCAATAATAATTCCATAAATCAATATTCATTGGAAAAAAAATACAGAATTACAATTATAGACGAATCATTTTTTTTTTTTGTATGGGTTTTTGAATGGAAATTCGTAAAACTAGATTGTGTTATAAACAAATAACTGTTGGTCTCTTTTGAATAGGAAAATGAAATAAAATTTTATTCCAACATTTAAAATATTCAAAATCTATCGATAATGTATGTTATCATCTTCAAATATTTGATATTTCAATGACCTTCGCAACCTACAAATAACATTACTCGGCTCCAAATATAGTAGAAACCAAAAACAAAGGTTCACGTGGGTTCCGGTAGGAACTTGTTTGGCTGACACGGAGCTCTAGCTAAACAAGGTTAGCTAGATAGTTAGGACTTGTTTCATTCAAAATAGTCACAGTTTCAAACTTCCAAGGTTCTAATTTAGGTAAACAAAAAAAGCTTTCGGGAAAAAAGTATTCTAAGAAGAAGAAAAAAAATCGTCAGAATATGATGATATGCAAATAGTTAAGAGTGCTAACCTCTGCCTCTCATTGCCTTGAGCGTGGAAACGGCTAGAATGGGGCTGGTCCAGGAGAGGCTGGCTATCCAGACCACCGCAATCATCTTGTAGGCGTGGAACTGGGTCTGCCACCTCCTGGACTTCAGCGGCCTGCAGATGGCAAAGTACCGCTCCAGGGAGATGGCCACGAGGGTCCAGACTCCGACAGACACGGATACCGCTGAAAAAAACCGAAACAATCATTTCATAGGCGTCGTACATGATCATTTATCACTAAAAAGATCAATTTAAAAAACCGACTATCTATCACACCTTTTCTTCACAAGGGTAGGCGTAGTCGGTGAAACGTAACCCAACTCTCTTGACTCACACTATTTGCTTCAAATCTAAGTTGAACGACTCTTTGCGTGACCTGATTTAAGTATTTGAATCACTTGATCTTGTCTTTTAGACCGACCAGATGTCTACTACAATCATTTGAACGCCAAATGCTCTTCGAACGTTTCTCTATCCATTCGCTTTATATATCAGAACCGGTTAATCTTCCATTTCTTAATCTCGGTCATTACGGCAGGTTGCATAATTTTCAAATTTCCTCATAATCTCATACGTGGTCGTGAATAGCTTCACAATTCGGGGATCTCATCTTTAGTGCATCACTCCACTTTCATTCTTTCTTGAACAGTTCCATGTCTTATTATCACATCGAGAAATACTTCGATATGTTTGATATTATGAGTTTTGACCCTTAGTATCTACTTTCGAAGGCAGAGAAAGGTTTGAGAAATCCCGCCAAATATAAGCAAACGTGTCTTCGCTGAAAACGTTGATCATGAAAATTCCTAATTAATACGATTTCCAGAAAATTAAATGGAACATTTTGTAATTTACCAAACACTGCCAGTCGTCCATTGTTGTAATTTTAATTTACCTTTAGGTGAATAACCTCTAACAGCATAGTTATGTGTAGAATAGGTGCATACCTATGGGCAATTTTTCACAAAACTTATCTTTGAAAAATACATGAAAATGCCACTAATTCAACAAATTAAAAGTAATTGCTGCAATCGTACAGAAACGAAAGGTATAATTGATGGGATTTAGATTGTCTAGTATTATCATGCAGCGTTTTTTTAAATGGAGCCTTTTTGTATATCAAAATAGTACATACAAAAAAAAGTTTTGTCTAACAACTTGCGAAAATGGGAAAAATTGAGGTACGGCTTAAAAAGGTAGACAGCGATGGCACAAACAAACTATCGAATTGCCTAGTTATTGTAAAAATAATATCCCAATGACGTGAAATACGATTCAAACACAATACATTTTTAGGACACAACATTTATTTTTTATTTTTTTATATGAATACCGCACAAGAGTCTCAACTGCTCATAACCGTTTAGAGCCAGTGAGACTATGGCATCCCCAAATAGGGCATGTTGTGAGGCTGAAGTTAGTGGGGAGGGAAAGGAGATTGGGAAGAGGAAGGTTGGGAAGTACTTGGCTATTCAGATCTGGTCACCAAACACGGCTAAAGCCATTTCAAGCAACGTTTCGATTCTGAATGGTGGTCTTTCACCAGGGCGATACTTCGAGTATCTACCACTCTGGAACGTGCCGCAAATATACTTTTTATTATTTTTAAATGAATTAAATGTGTTGTGATACATATTAAATAAATAAAATGTATTGGCGCACGCCGGGTTTGAACCCGCGACTTTTGGATTCGTAATCGAGCGTCTTACCACTCGACCATGGAGGCCGTCAAAATAGCCTTGCGTCTGTCACAAGACAATAAGAAAATAATGATTTGTAATCTATCTTCGCTTTATCAGCAGCTTGCCACTGTTTGAAAAAAAAAACAATAGATTCTTTTTTCTCATGTAGTTATGTTTTAAATAATTTGTTTGCTATTTTAATAATCCTACACCAAAAGTTTTTCTGAACTAAACATTATTTTGAAAAAAGTGGAGGAAAAAACTCCTTCATCAACAAACAAAAATCGAATGAAACAGAATGAATTATACCGTTTATGCACGGCACGTCCCGGATGAATGATTTGACCATTAAAACTGATTTTTGATATCGTCATCGTAAGTGCAACCCAGACTAGGCTGTCAAAACGATTGATTATTTTATGTCTGAACCAAATAAGGCATTAGATTATCGACAGTTTGCGTGAGCTTCATTAAATAAGCTCGTAAAGGTTTTTTTTTCAAAACTGTATTATTCTTTGATACTTCAAACGTGTCTTTATTGTGCGTAAACATGTTAAACTATCAAAACACTCAGTCAATCAATTGAGATTAATTTAAGGCTTAGTACTAAGTACATAAACAGTGTGGAAGTGGGGAAAGCCAATTAAGCTCGATACAGTAGTGAATGTCTCACTCAAAGTTAACCTCAGGAAATATTAATGTTATGAGGCTCTAACTTTCTTAACGTGGAAATGGTTTTCGTTTTATGAACGAAAATATTTATGTGGAAGTGTGTTCTTAAAGAAATTTGATAAAATTCTAACATTTTATTATTCGAGATCCCTGTTCTCGTAAATCACGACCACTTACAAAATAAGAAATTAAGGATCTGGAGTTATTTAAAAAAAAATGGCAATATAGCGATATAAGAGTAGCAACTGTAATTTTTAAATTATTTCCTCACTAGTTATTGCCTTATGTGCTGGAAGAAAGTATTAAATTTTTTTTTCAAATACCAACTTACCTATTAAAATACCTACCTATAGTTTACTTTAGCAGACATTAATCGATATTTAAAATGAGTGGATTAAAGGAGGTCAAATAAATTTTTGGCAAGTCTACTTATTTGACGCGGTTATTTACGGGTAAATTGACCTGTAAATTACGTTAGTTAAATTACTAGTTAGTACGTACATACATGTATAGGTAGCTAGCTACATGTTGTTCTTTATAAAATAGTCACTCTTACAACTAGTATAGTAGATTTTATGCAACTCTTCTTTTAGAATGTGCATAAAATAGGATTTCGGTTGCTTATAAAATTTCTCGGAGCTTGTGGATGTATCATATGCGGAATTGTGAGGCTTTTGAAAATGGTGGAAGAGGAAGCAAAAGGGGGAAGAGGAACTTTAAGAAGTACCTCGATTTCCTCACAGTTACAACACATAGCGAAAGCCTTGCGTTTGGATTATGATAAGTGGTGTACAACCAAGGCTCCGCTGCAATTTGTTTAAAAAAACACGTGAAATTTTTTATTTATTTTTGGGTTGTAAAACCACTTCTTGGGTTCAGTGCCAAGGTACATACCGATCTGCCGTACGATTAATTTACCATGATTTCAAAACCTTACACTTTTATGCTTAAACAAGCTACGTTTATATGATCTGTATTTAAAACCCTGCCATATTAACTTTCAGTTGTAGAGCTTTAAAAATTACATACGTAAAGAGAGTTAAAAAAAAATAATATTCATGGATTCCACCCACTATTTCTATTACTGCTCGAACATTTTCTCGAAAATTATTTGAATTTAGAAACATTGTATTTCAATTATTTTTACTATGTTTATAGTTTGATCAAATACTTTTAAAATGTTTTGTGGAATTTGTTTAAGCTTTGTATTACGCTCGTGTAATGGGAAAGAACCAAATGTAAACAATTCATGATTTTGGGTTCAAAATGGAGAAATATCTGTACATACTTTGTGTACTTAACGCAAAAAAAACATTAGTATATTCCAGTTGTTTGATTTTTGACCAATATTTTAAAATTCGTCGAAACTTCAAACACCTTTTTACTAAAATTGTGATTTTTGCACAGATGGTTTTTTAGCATTACATGAGCGATTATATAAAAAAATGTTTACGTTGTCTAATGTTAATATCTTAATATTTTCGCGTTTGAAAAAATATCACTATATTTCCATGGAAAGATGGCCTCATTCGATCGGTTAAAAATCCACAAACATCTTTCAGGATACTCGTTTCAGACTATCCTTCAACAGAATATTGTTATTTTTCACAGGCGTCACCGACACAAAACCCAGTAATATCTAGAATTCATTCCAAATCTGAATATCGCCCTAACTACATTCCCTTTCATCGGCCTGATTGCGTATTTAACCTCCGCCAACAACTGCTACGAAACACAATGGGGGCGTTGAGTGAACTTGAAGCCCGATAATGGAGCGAACTTGGGAAAGAATATCATCTCATTAGGGGTAAACCTTGCCGCGTGAAAAATGGAACCTCTTAAAAATATGACCGAATTTACATAATCGAGACTCGGTGCTTTTCAACTGGCTAGGCTAGGGTCCTATTCTCATGATTTACTGGCGGCAATAACAGTGGCTTTTTTTCAAAATTATGTAAATTGCCACAAGCAAGTTATATTAGATTATCGAGGGTTGTATTAGAACATACACATTATTGAGTTTTCACTTGAAGCTAACACTTTGTGGTGTGACATTAGAATTTTAAAATAAAAGAATTACTTCATACTTTACCACGTTAATTTATATAAATACCGACCAAGTTTCGCTACCACCGTAGCTTCATCAGGGCAGTATGGTAATTAATATGAATTATAATCCACAGTTACTATTATACTGCCCGTGGGAAGTTGGAAGAGAAACCTGGTCGGCATTAGTTTGAATTAAAGTGGTACAAAGTGATATAAAATACTGCGCGAGAGTTCCAACTGATCCGAATTGTCTAGAGGAAGTGGGCCCATAGCGTCCACAATTGGGGTATGTTATGAGGCTTAAGGTACTGGAAAAGGGAAGGAAATGAGAAAGAAGAAAGTTTGGAAGTGACTGACTATTCAGATCTGTTCAGCAAACACGGTTAAATCCATTTTAACCAACATTTCAATACTGAATGGTAGTTTTTTACCAGAGCGATACTAAGAGTATCAACCACTCTGTAACGTGCCGTGAATATATTTTGTCTTATTTCATATTAATCAAGTGTGAAATAATACATATCAATTGAATGATTTAATAAAACAAATTTATAACTTTATTCCACTTTTTTATTTGAAATATCAATTGGAAATAATGTATTTGCGCACGCTGGGATTTTAACTCACAACCTCTGAATTCGTAAACGAACGTCTTAACTACCCGACTACGGGACCGTCGAATTATTTATGTACGTACTCTATATTTATATAGCTTTATTAAAAAAAAATATTTTTTCTTTTAAATAGAAAGATAAATATTCCCTGGTTTCGAATAACCTGAAAATATTTGAAAAACTCCTACTACCATCATAATAAGCGGAAAATGTTGTTTGAGCAATGATGGAGGACTAAACTAACCCAGCCGAAGAATTGAACCCACGACGCCTGGATGGGAATCCGATGCGTTTGTTCACTTAGCTATCAACGTACTCATGTGAAGGGAGTTTTATTTAGATGGTGATCACTCGAGGGTCCCAACGCCCTGAGCCAGTGGAACTGGTGTTTCTTATACTAGTCATATTGGAAGATTGTGAGGCTTAAAGAAGTAGCAGGAAATGGAGAACGTACTTGGCTAACACACAATTTCATTTAAAATAAATGGTGAAGTGACCTGCATACTTTTTTTTGACGGGTCAGGCTACATTTCAAATTCACGACCTCGGAATTCAGAACCAAGGAGCTTATCACCATTGAAATACCTTCGGAATCATTGGAAAAACTTTGACAATTAATGAAAGCCTTGAATTTAGCTGGTGAATTTACAGATAATATACTAAATAGCATAGAATAAAGAAGAAACTAATTAATATCTTTCAAAGAGAACATAGGTTTTTTTTAGTTTGAGTTGTTAAACGAATATACGCTAGTCTTCCTAAATAAAAAAATAACAAACTACAACTAGTCTTCAACGCCGCGGCAAGACTTATCACCGGCGTATCAAAATATTCCCATATCTCAGAGCACCTCAAAAATCTTCACTGGCTTAAATGTCCGGAAAGAATCCAGTTTAAGCTTTGCTGGATGGTTTTCAAATCAATTAACGGAATGGCTCCGGCTTATTTATCGAAATTGTGTATTCCTGAAGATTCCAATTCGCGACATTCAACTCTTAGATCGGCAATGTCCTCGGCTATCGGAAGGTTGAAAGAACCAAAGCGCATACCAGACACTAAGTTCGGAGAGCGCGCTTTCGGAGTGTCAGGTCCTAAAGCCTGGAATGGACTACCACATGATCTGAGAGTAATAAAAGACTCGACAGAGTTCAGAGCCAAACTCAAAACTCATTTTTTCAGAAAATCATATCCATAATCAAGATGTAACAAGGCCAATAGAACCAAGAAAACTTTTCAGACTCTCATTCCTTAAATTCATTAGAAGATTATCGCCATTATCTGTTCTTCACTACGAAAACTTGAAAATACCTCCGAAATACTTTATATTAAAATTGCCCTCATGCCCTAAAAATGAAAAATAATAATAAAGAAATAAAAAAAAAGAAACAAAATAAAAAAATAATTAAAATTTACGTTATTCTAAATTTTAAGTTATTATGATATGTTGATTGTGTCCTGCCAGAAGTGACCTGCCAGGTAAGTATGTTGCTGTATATTTATATAAACTAAGAATTAATATTAAGTAGAAATTAAGATTTGTACAGCGCCAATAACTTTTATTTTATTAATATGGGTCATAACACATTTAATTCATGTAAAAATAATTTAAAAAAAGTATATTTGCGGCACGTTCCAGAGTGGTAGATACTCTAAGTATCGCCCTGGTGAAAGACCACCATTCAGAATCGAAACGTTGCTTGAAATGGCTTTAGCCGTGTTTGGTGACCAGATCTGAATATCCAGGTACTTCCCAAGCTTCCTCTTTCCAATCTCCTTTCCCTCCCTACTACCTTCAGCCTCACAACATACCCTATTTAGGGATGCCATAGTCTCACTGGCTCTAGACGGTTGGGAGCATTTGGGACTCGAAACTAAAAATAAAACCTAATTAACTTAATATTAAGGATTTGGTTTGTTTGTTGGAATTCGTGTTTTAACTATCATAAATATGTATAAATATGTTCTCAGTGTACCGCTAAGCGAAATACGAATCCTAAGCTCGACGTTGAAGAACGCGTTGGCGGGGTTTACTACAGTCGAGGAGAGCGACCGCGAGCCGACACCCTCGGCGGTCGTTTCCAAGTGACATTTACCACAGTCATTATGCCCACCACCACGTATTACAAACACAATGCCATTATTTTACAGGATTGTTTCTGCACCGTTCTAACTATTAATCTAATCTTATATTTCAACAAGAATTCTATGTAAGCAATGTTGTGGCAGTTGGTACTCAAAGAGCAGATGCAGATGGCTTATGTTACAGTACAATTGCTGCAAGAAGTATGAGTGGCTGGATTCGGTGATTTACCTGAAATACAGCTGAGGGTTGTAATGCGGTGTGCGTGTATTGCCCCCGCCAGCTTCTTCACTAAACATTGTTACCTTATTCAATGGAATATGTATTAAATTAGTGTATTTTATATTTATGTTTATTGAGTGTACTTTGATGTACGTGCTGTAGACAAATCAGTCTAGTCGCGTTTATGTAAATTACAAACCACCATGTATATTTGGGTCTTACGGAAATATCGCTTTTATATTCCGTACAAATTGTACAAAAGCCTTTTCATTCAGAAAAGAGAAAAAACGCCTCACAAGTGCCCTATTCGTGTTTCTCAGAACGACGGCTCCCGAAGTGGGTTCCGCGGCCCGAAACACGGGGACGCCTATCGATCTGCGTGACAAGCCAAAGGTATATCTGATGGGAAAAACCATTTCAATATTCGTGAGACGCGTTGAGCTATCAATCAATGAACAATGGTATATGAAATCAGCTTCTCTACAGGAACTACCGCGGTGAGTGATTGCTGAAAGACAAGTTTCGGTTGTGGATTGCAAGTAAAAGAAAATTACTATCTTCGATAGATTTTTAGCAATAAACGAGTTACAATTAATAACCGATGTGGGTTAAAATAAAAGGAACCATTTAATGAACCTTGTGAAATCTTTAACGGAATACTTCCCAAGCATTACGAAAAGGGACATCAACAAGGGGCAAAAGTTAATGGTAATACAAACCAAGCCTTTAATTTTCACTGCCCATAAGTATATGATCCTAATAGATATTTAAAATTCATTCTGTCTATGTGTCACTCGACAGTTTTTGGATAAGTGACCTACACTCTTTGCTTCATTCTCGTCGTCTCATACATACTCTTCTGTTATTCCGACTCTTGACATGACCCAACTCAAGTGTTAGATTGACTTGATCGTGATTTGTCTTGTTCGGGCGTCCCCAACTTCTTTTTTAAATTTTTTTTATACTTTATACTTTATTTATTGACCCCTTGATGGGTTTTTACACAGTAACTTAACATAAGGAAGTGCATGAGTACAGTTTAAAAAGGATACACATGAAATAATACAGTAAAACGTATTGAATTAATAATATAAGAGCATATGCAATTACATAAGCATTAATATAGTACTCTTGCATTAGAAGCAAAAGCTTGTGTATGAAAGAGGAGTGTACATTAATTATTTTTGATAAAAAAAAATGCACTATATTGTTAGTAAAAGGGATATAAAGATTCATTCATTCAATTAATTTTTTTACCACCCATGTTTGCCTCTTTTCACACCCTTTTATTCGCTTATCCATCCTACATGTAAGAAAAAATTATAAATTCCTTTCCTAATCTAATTCACTATGCTAACATCATTGCACTTTACACATTTTAACATTGTCATATATGGTTTTATCACATATACGTCAAAGGGATCTCATTTCTACAGCATTCTGACTACTTTCATCCTTCCTCTGCCAGTTCCATGCCTCACTGCCATACGTCAGGGTTGGTATCAGTACTTCAATGTGAACTCTTAACTTCGCTCATTTGACTTTATTGCACGCTGTTATTGTACACTCATCATTAACTCACTCTGCATACAAGCTTCGTTCATCTTAGACACGAGCGACTATAGATATTCAATAGTTTTATAAAGGAACACCGCCTCATCAGCATCCAACAGGCAGCACACTATCAGCGTCTTATGAGATATATCCTATTCAGCCTCAATCGAGGGTCCCACAGCAATAGCACCAAGATAAATTGAGAATAATGTGCATTATTCAGAAAAAAAAAACTCTTAAATTTAACAAATTTGATGCAATATTCAAGAATGTTTTTTTTTAATATTTTTTCACAGTTAACACCCCATAAGAGTCTCAACTGCTCCCAACCGTCTGGAGCCAGCGAAACTTTGGCATCCCCAATTGGGGTATATTGTGGGGCTGATGGTAGTGGTGAGGGGAAGGAGATGGGGAAGGGGAAGGTTGGGATATGGCTGGCTATTCAGATCTAGTCACCAAACACGACTAATGCCCTTTCAAGCAACGTTTTGATTCGGTGGTCTTACACCAGGGCGATTATTGTAGTATCTACCACCCTGGAAGGTGCTGAAAAAATGCTGTATATTATTTTATTTGAATTGAACTATTATGACACAATTTATTGAATAAAATGTATTTGCGCACGCCGGCCTTGAGCCCGCAATCTGTTAAAGCGTAGAAGAGCGTTGTTGCCACACGACCGCGTAGGCCGTTTCTATTAAAATGGTTTATTGAAGTATTAGACATCAGTTTTATCCGCTGACGAAATTTTTGTGATTAACTGGGGTTTCGCCAACATCCAAGCGAACTTTTAGGGCTCCGTGGCCGAAAAGATTGGGAGCCGCTAGCTTAGAAGGTCGCCTCACCTATATATAGCATCTGTACGCTCAGCAAGTGACGTGTTGTTTTGGGCTTATAATTAGTCTTCTGGTACAAACAGTCGATTCCTTCTTCCTCGGTGTCCTCCAGGAACTGAGCTTGTAAAGAAGGTACCTCGTAAATTTAAAGTCAGTTTAGGCTCGTCCCGGGACCTGCCGCCCATAAACCTTAGTCGCCGGGAAACTTGAGCAATATGAATGAATGCCTCGGAGGAGATTCGCAAAGCCTCGCTAAAGTACCCTAAGTTTTATGCTGCGTAAAAAATACATATCTAACATCAAAATATTCACCACCCCTATTATATTATAAAAAGCGAACACTGCGAGCAATGAAAGTGGTCAACCCCGAAAATGGTTTTTAATTTAGTTGTTCGTTATTCCGGCTACGGTGTTGGGGGAATTTTATCGTAATTTTGAGGATTTAAAAGAATGTTGGCTAAGTGCTTTTTAGTAAAAGGGGACATTTCTTTATAAAACTTTAATATTTTTCATTAAAAAAAAAACGGAAAATGTGTTAATATAATTGTGTTTTTAATTACTCGTTATTATTTTTCTGCGTATCACAAGAAGAGAATCTGGGAGGTTTTCATTTCAATAAATTAAGGTTCATTTGAAACTCGTGAATGAAATGTCATTCTGAACCAAAGCCTGAAATATATGTAAAGCTTGAAATAGCACTAGTTATGTAAACTTACCAGATACGAAAAACTAGATGCCCATGGACTAACCAAGTATCCTCTTCTCTACCTCCTTTCTCTTTCGTCAGTCTCACAATATTCCCCACTGTCCATGGTTAGTGGAAGACTTTCTGGGATTTCATCATATTCTATTTTCAAATGAAAAAAATAATAAAAAAAATGTTTTTTCTTTGATTTTTGGTGTAGATAACATATTTCATAAAATCTGTTTATTAAATTTTTTAAATTTCCGTGTGTAATAAAAACACATTTTTCTTTTCCTTTTCATCTTGCCAAATCAATCACTTACTTTAGTAAAATATGAAATGAATATTCTATCAGAAATTCGACTTTTAGATATGTCGCATTTCGATTCAATTCTCAGACAATTACTTATATAAACATTTCGGATTGCTTTTTTTTTTGGAAAACAAACAGTTGTACAAAAATATGTTATAATATATTTTAACAATGTTACAATAACCAGAAAAGTTTCCGCTGTATTCGAATATTTCTTTTTAAAAGTAGAAAATGCATTTTTAAATAAGAATCAGTAATTTTAGCAAATTCAAAAGAAGAAAATATAACATAAAATTTTTGTGGGTGTAGGGAGTTTTTTTTTAAATGTATTTAGTAAATTGAATTGAAAATATAAAATTTACGTCTAAAACATGTTGTATTTCGTGCATATTATAAAAATAATAATAATAATATTTGGACGATTTGTATAGCGCCGTTTTTGTAAAAAATCACCTCAAGGGCTCTGTACAGATCTTACTTTCTATCATTACATATTAATTCCTAGTTGAAATAAGAAAATATACAGGAACATACTTACCTGGCAGGTCCCATCAGATAGACACAAATATTAACTTAAAATTATCATTATTATTATTATTTTTTTTTATTATTATTTTTGTTGTTTTTTTTTATTTTTTATTTTTTTATTTTTTTTTATTTTTTTTTTTTCTAAATTTTTTTATTTATGTATTTTTTATTTTTTCCGATTTAGGGTATGGGAGCGAAATTAAAAGAATGGACTTTCTGAATTTGTCATACAGTACAGGAATTTTGAAGAAGTAATTTGTGAAATATCCTACTTATTTGGCGAAAAATAACAAGAAAGACTAAAACACATCAGGCAGCTGCGAAAGCGCCACGACATATCTATATGAGCGCCACGACATGGTTATATGTGCAGGCAAAAAGAAGAACCAACGAACAAATAAAAAATATTGTAATGATGATTGTATTTAATTGACAAAAAAAGCCGCCTCTCTCAGTAAAAAAAACATTTGTTGAAAACATCGCTCGCGTTCGGGAACAGTCGGTCGAGATCGGCACTCCCCCGCCCCCCTGCCGGTTTTCGAGCCGGCGGTCAGGACGAAACATATGGCCAATGGTCATCAAAGGTGACCATTCTTGGGCTGTGGAACTGCAGTTGAAACACTGATATTTAAAGATTAAAATATTTTCTTAAAAATCGAAATTACGTCGAAACTAGTCACTTTAAAATTATTTAGAGTTAATTCACTTAACCTATACACAACAACGGTAATTTTAGTGTAATTTTAAAGAAGCAATTTGCGAAATATCCTACTTATTTGGCGAACAATTTTGACACGTCAGGCAGCTGTAAAGCGCCATTACCGGTCATCATCCTAAAAAATGACGTCATGTGTACTTACTACATAAATAAAAAAAAAAACAAAAAAAAATATATACTTGTATATACCATTTATATATATATATATATATATATATATATATATATATATATATATATATATATATATATATATATATATATATATATATATATATATATATATATATATTTATAAATATAAAAAATATTAAGATGTGATTGAGAGTATATTTTAATACAAGATTTGAAGCTCTGCTTTCAATAGCCCTTCATTCTGACAAATTACTTCAACAAGTAAGCCAACAGTGTAAATATTATGTGACATTTTACCATAGTTCGTAAAAGTTAATGTCTCGTGAGTATCGTCAAAGGAAAAATTATGATTAATAATATAGTTCCATATTTGTAAGGATTTAAATTGTATGTGAATTAATATATATATATATATAGATAAACTTATTGGATTTGTATCAATTATAGAGTTTTTTTTGTTGTACATTCTCATGTCTTGAAACTGTTTTAAAAGAAGTAAGTTTTTAGGGTTGGATGATTACTAACGTAAATTTTGCGTGCTCTGCATACTGCTCCTCTGTTTCACCTTGGTTGGTCGCGACTTATTCTCGGAACGATTCTGCTGGCAAAGTTCACTTCTTCATGGGTAGTATTTCATTCAGCTTTGGTATAGAAGAAAAAAAAATGGGACAGGAGTAGAGTTTACGACGGCATAAATCTTAGAAGGTGTTACAAATACAATGGGTTTAATCATTGAGTAGTGGATCCCAAACAAGAAGTCCTGCCCGAAATGTGCGAAGGAACGTGACATTAAAGAATGCACCTGAAGAAGCGATGTTAACAGGCAATTTAAAAACTGCATAAATTACAAGCAACAAATTGAGACTGAAATTAAACACAAACTTTTTGTCATAAATTTAAGAATTTAAAGATTTTTATACTGGGGACATGAATTTTAAATCCGTCAAAATTAGACCAGAATTTGAAAAAGTTCCATATTGGTGTCTCGAGTCGCCGCGGATTTTGAGTTTGCTCAAGTCGACATCATTGTAAAAGTAGTTGCTAGACGTCGCTTTTCGGAAAACACCATTCGCCTGTTTTTCCACATAAAGACAATAAATTGGATTATTTTGACACATTTTAATTTTAATTCTGCCTGGGACCAGTGAGAATATGGCAACCCCAAAATGTATAAATTTTGTGAGAGACGCTGAAATAAAGGGTAGGAAAGGAAATGAAAAAAGGATGATTGAGATGTACTGTGCAACAGTAGTTTGTTCAATCAATAAAGCTATTTCAAATACCTTTTTCTATTCTGAATATTAGACTCCCGGCAGAATGATAACATACAAGGTGTTAATTTTAACCGGAAATCAAGACGAGAAGATTGATATAACCAAGCCTTTAAAATATATTCACTCAGCACAAAACAAGCCATTTAAATTTCTGCTTTGTGGTTTTTCACTTGAGTGTTGTGTTTCTGCAATTTCATATGTTTTCAAAAACATTAACACATACTAAATCTGAAATTTTATTTGAATTTAACAGGTGGTTAGGGTTCAACTCTTTCTGTAGAGCAATGTTTGCTAAGTAATTTTATTTAATCCGATGAAACCAAGCTAGTTATCACTCCTAACTAAATTAGCTACTTAATACCTAAGAGGTAGAAGGTCTTCAAAAAATGGGGAAAAAATTATTAAACCGTTTCGCTTATAAAAAAAACAAGGTTCAATAGACCAATATACACAAATATGAGTAAACCTGATTGGGTATTTTTTTTCATTATTCATGCAGAAAATAAATCTGTATGGGAAAACCAGAGAAACAAAAAAGGGTCGAGTTAGAACTTCTGAGCCTTCCTGTTATTGGATGACTGCTCTAAATCACCAAAATTTCTTGAATGGTATATGTGAACACGTGTTTTGATAATTCAGTTACGAAATGTTTCGGTATTTGTTCGCATTTTTTTTTATTATTTAGGCACAATATCATCGTTCTTATTTATAAAAACCTGATTTTGATTAAAAGCATTCTGTAATAATAATGTAAAATAAATATTCAAAATCATTACAAAAGTTTGTTATTTATAAGTTATTTTTCGAACAGGATAAAATGTGACGAACCTCTACGAAACTTTAACGAAAATGACAAAAATAAAATGACTTTATGTAATATCCACGTCGAAAATGTAAAACGTCACACGTGTTTGTAATACGAGAAAAAAGATTACATTGTGTATTATATGCTGCGATTGTCCCTTTGTTGCCATTTTATGGGGGACGCCACTGCCTTTGAGCCAATAAAAGCGAGAGAGTAGTAAAAAAAGGTATTTGATATTTTGTGTTCATTCCGCTGCGGACGCTACATTTCATTCGGAGTCGTCGCGCCACTGAACCTGAAAATTAATTGCATTACGAAATTCCAACAAATAATTCGAGCGGACTATTTATCTCAGTAATTGGGTTATTTTTCTGCAGTAATTTAAACAACTACCGAAAAAATGGGATAGCTTTGTAAAATTTTGTTAAAATCGTACGCTTAACTAAAGTTCATGAAAGAAGATAGACGTTTATTGAAGGAGTTAAAAAACTGATTGAATTATTGAGTTAAGATGTTTTTTTTTTTTAATTCGAAATTTTACACCTCGTTTGAGACCTTTCCTTGGGTTTTACGTCTGAGGGAGGTGAACAAATTTGCAATTTTCCCCTAACCGTAGTGTGTTTTGTTTATTTCACAGCAACCAAAAACACATTTGTTGTATTGTATCTTGAAATTAAAAATAATACTTTTTTTCTACGGTCGATAACCATGTACAAACAAATAGAATATATATTTAAAGGACATATACACAGATCATTATTCTAAAAACATATTATACACAGTGATTATCCAGCAAAACGTAGGAAAAAAAAAAAGTTATTCGCTTATTTGACATAAAATGTTTAAATGTATCAGTGTTTATCTGACTCAGGGACATATTAAAGTAGTCAACTATTTCACAGTACTTATTACGATGAACTTAGAGTCTATTTACGGTAAAAAAAATTGGTGAGTAGTTTGTTCTTATAATCGCAGTGTGAATAAGAACGTACTGCCTAGTCACTAGTGGTTCTAATATGTGTGTGAAAGTTTATCAGGTTTAGTAGATCAGGACTTTGTCAAAAAAGACTCTGGGACAAACTTATATTGGTTTCTTTTAATAAAATTGTACAATTAAAGACGTCTTTAATTATTTGCGATATTCTAATTTTACAATCGACTCATCTTAAAAAAATATTTTGCACTCTTTTCTCGACATTGAATGATTATTATTAACGATCATTTTTTAATTTTTTTGTATTATTTATCTTTTAAAAAAAAGAAAGACAAACATTCCCGGGTTACGAATAACCTGACAATATTTGAAAAACTCCTACTGCCATCATAAGAAGCGGAAGATGTTGCCTGTGCAATGATGGAGGACTTAGCCAGCAGAGGAATTCAACGCACGACGCCCGGGTGGGAATCCGACGCGCTTGTCCACTCAGCTACCGACCGGTCAATATGTTAAACAACATAGAAAATATTCTAACGCTTTAACCAAACTGTATTTTGTAATAAACATGTTATTATACTCAAATACGCTGTGGTCGTTTTGTTGATACACCTCTACCAGTTACAAACAAATACCGATACTAGAAAATATTTTGTAATTATTGCTTTTATGTGGTATTAATGTGGTAACCATAAAATGGTGGGCCAGGAATCAAAATATAACATTTGCAATTTAATGATATATGTGGCGGCATAATATAATCTTACCAACAAACAACTTTTTAATCAATGCGTACTTATACTATTTACATCGCCCTAGAGTTATCCATTTATTATTATGATTATTTACATAAATACATATATATTTTTTTTTTAATAGTTTATTCCAGATCTCAGGGAGGGTGGTGCAATCCCATGAGTTCCATATAATACATAGAGAGATAAGGAAAAAAAAATACAAAGATAATAAATAAAAATAGAAAACATGATAACATGGTAATAAATAATAGCAATAAAGAAATAAAATTAAACTTCGTTTCAAGACATCAGGAAATGACTCCATTGTTTATAAACGGGGCCCTGCAAGAAGTCCAGTGCTGCCATCACAAGAGTGTTTTCGCTCGTGCCTATTCTTATTCGGTAGTTTGCGATACGTCTTCTTATTAAGGCTCTGAAACCGGGAACTCGTCCTTCTGCGAACATTTCTGAAGCGCTGCAGTACCATGACAGCCCGAAAAGCATCCGGTACGAGTTGTTGTATTGTACCTCCATTCTTTTTTAAAGTTGCACGGTTGAAATTTGTCCACAGCTCCGATGTATACAGGCTTGTACAATATGTATTAAATAGTTCCCGTTTTGCTTCTCGGCTGCATTTGTTGAATCTTCGAGCAATCATGTTTCCTCTAATGCACAGTGCTCTTCTCTGTCGCTCGATATCATCATCATCTTTGAGCTCAGCTGTCAAAATATGTCCTAAATATTTGACCTCGGATTTCTCATTTATATTTGTTCCATTAAGGCTGACTGGTAATATTTTAGTAGGTCCTGCTCCCGACTTAAACACTAGTAACACTGATTTAGTGGGGTTGTAAATCATGTTGTGTTCAGCAGCATATTTTTCGCATATCCTTAGCAGCTTCCTCATGGCTTTGATAGATGGTGCTAGAATAACCATGTCATCTGCGTACGCTATGTTATTGATGCATGTATTTCCCAGGTGGCAACCGACGTTTGCTGAGGTAAGTTTTTCGCTTAGATCGTTCATGTAGATATTAAAAAGAATCGGTGATAAGCTTCCCCCTTGTCTGACGCCGCTTCGCATGTTTACTGATGTTGACTTTTTATTATTCCAGATTACTTGGTTCTTTTGCTGATGATGCCAGATTGCCAGAATGTTAGTTATTGAAGAGGGCACATTTCTTTTCTTCAGTTTTTTCCAAAGCAGTGCATGCGAAACCCTATCAAAAGCTTTACTTAGGTCTAGAAAACAAGCATAAACCGTTGTTTTTCTTGCCTTATAATACTCGATACTTTGTTTCATGGAAAGTATTGCCATGTCTGTTGACAGTTTAGACTTAAAACCGAATTGATGGTCGGATGTATATAATTTGTCTTGAATCTGAATTTGTAGCACTCTTTCAAATATTCGGGATATTATTGTGGCGAGAGATATTGGTCTATAGTTGGATGAACTTGATATATCTTCATGTCTGGATTTAACCAATGGCACTACAATTGTTCTCGAAAAATTACTTGGCATGTGCATGTGCTGGAGAATCTGAGTAAATAATTTAGCTCAAAGCGTGTATATTTTTTCACCGGCATTTTTGATATGCTCAATGCTCAGGCTATCATAACCGGGAGATTTTCCAGCTTTAATTTCTTTAACAGCCGCTTTAACCATATTTTCAGTAACGATAGTGTTCTCGCCATCATCTTCGCATGGTTTTTCTAAAAAATGTAGATCCTTTTTGTCCCGATATTTTAGCAAAGTTAGAGATGAAAATGTTGGCGATTTTTTCTGCGTCTGATTCCCCGTCAATATGGGTGGATATCTGTGCTTTAGATTTCAAAATTTTGTTTGTTTTTTTGCCAAAATTCTGCAAAATCTTTTATTTTTAATTGCCCCTGAAATCTTGTCCATTTTTATCTGTTCCGCTGTTTTTTGACATTTTTTCAACTCATATTTGAATTTTCTTCTCAGTTGTTTCTCTTTTCTGCCAAGGGGGCCTATCCGGGGTTTTCCATTTTCAATCCATTTTTAAGTGCATTGCGTGATGCTTCGTAATGAATCGCAACGTTGTCATTCCAGCCAGGAATATGTCTCACTGTGGTGCTGCTATTTTTTTTGCATACTTTCAAAGGCGTTTTTAGCGGCATTGCTTAACGACTCCACGATCCACTCATACAGTTCATTGATGGCGTTTTTGTGAAAACTGTCTTGGCATCCCGTTATTTTGCAGTGATCTAGGCAGCTACTATATTCAATACGATTTGTAAGAAATGAAGCAGTTGCAAAGTAGGACTTGATTTGGGATATGTTATGCGCTCTCCATTTTATAGGATTCAAATCTATCTGGGCCCTTTCCTCCGTAGCGGTCAGACCTGTTGTTTCTAGACACACTGTCATGGGCCGGTGATCTGTCCAGTCAACGTCGTACTGTATCGATATACTTTTGATCATCTTCTGTATTGTGGCCGTTCCTATGCAGTGATCTAACCAGCTTTTTGTGTTGTGTGCATCACTAACATAGGTGTATGATTTTTCGGACAATTTTTCAGCATCAATATATTGATATTTATTTTCCTTACAAAACGATAGTAAATCCTTCCCAAATAAAGATCTTGGATCAGCATTGAAATCACCCATTATAATGCAGTTTGTATATTGCTTGTCTTCAATAAGTGAGTGTAGTTTTGCCAGGCATCTTGAAAATTCAGGTAAGTTATCGTTAGAAAAAGTTGGCATGTAAATTGTGAGAATGCACAACAATCCTTTATCCAGAGTTATTTCTATTCCTGTTAACCTATTGTCGTTGCAGTCGATAGCCTTGACCCTTATTGTACTGCGCCATAATATGCCGATTCCACCGTGTGGACGACCTTTAAGTATTCCAGTAGATGTATCTACGGCAGATGTGCCCAAGCTTGAAAATTTTGAGTGGATATCTGAAAGGTAATTGATGTCATTCGGTAATAGCCATGTTTCTTGTAGTAAAACTATATCATGTTTTTCACATATTTCATGAATAAATTTCACCGTCCTTCTCACAGATCTGCAGTTTACTGAAATAATTTTAAGTGGATCCATTTTTAGTATTGTTAAAACTTTTCTCCGTGTTGTAATTTCTTTCTTTAAAGATACGGAACATTATTCCTTCAGGCCAAAAGTCTTTTTCCATAAATAAGCTAATTTTTTGGGCGAGGACTGTTACTTTGAACGTTTTGAATGGGGTTGGTTTGAATGGCTTAATCCATTCTAAATCGATGAAATCTTGATTTTTTGAAGAAATAAAATGTTTCAGCTCATCAACACTAGTTTCAGTGTCAAAATATGCGACATAATGGAAATCAATATAAGAGAGTCTATTGGAAAGTGCGCTATGCAGGCTACTCTTCATCCAAAGATTCGGAAAATAAACGGTGTGCAAGAAACAAACAACGGAAATGGGAATAATTGAATATTCTTATAAGACAAATGGGATTGGAAGAGGAGGATACGAGGAGACCCGAGAGGAAACAAAGAGGTACAAGTTCTCTCCAAAACCCACCGGATATACGTGATCAACAAACAAGCAAGACGGATGTGCGGCGGTGTTCTTCAGCGGGTATGACTTCGCGTATGGTGACGAGATGGTTTCTTAACATTTAAATGCCTTTATTAGATTTAGCGTGAAGTTTCGAAAGCACACCAGTAAAAACACCATTGGCTGTATACTTATGCAGGTAACTATTCTTTTTTATTAAATTACAAAAAAAAAATACTACTCAACCAGAAAATCGAAAGTCTCCAGGAAGGTTCCGTGGAAACAAAACTCACATGAAAATGCGTTAAAAAGATAAAACGTGAATAAGCAGTAAAACAAAAATATTCAGGCAAAAATGTGAGAATTATTAGTTTTCCAAAGTAGGAATGTTTTTTTTTTGGTGTGAGGTGGAAAGGGTTATTATTTACAGGTTTGAAATATTATTCTTTATTTCAGGTTTCGTCAAGCATCACAAGCACACTTTGCTCCAAAAGATGTTTTGATTGCCGAAATAAATTTTAAGTATTCCTATCTATTTTCTTCTTAAAGAAACACAAATAATCATAAGATTATTGAATCACTCGAAGGTCTAAATATTTTGGTAAGTAGGTTCTTAATTTGGAGCATTATAATATTAAACTATTTACGACGGAGTGTTCATTACACGAAACAAGATCATTTTGTGATTCAATAATTTTGAAGAAATCAATATTCGAATTTTTTTGGCTATTTTTAATGTGGTGCGGCACAAGAGTCTCGCCTACCAGTAGCTGTTAGCTAAATACGGTGGGAGATGAAGAGGAGGAAGCGAAACATTCTGAAAGAAGTGCCTGACTTTTCACATACTTGTTTCACTATTTTTCCGCTGGCACGAATGCGTTTTTAATGCGATATCTTTAAAAAATCGACGAGATTATTTATTCACAGCTTAGAGAAAAAGTTTAAACATCAGAAAACTAGTAATCAAATGCTGTCAGCTTATCTTTTTTTTTGAATTTCGTTGAACATCGCTTTGATTTCGTCACTTTAACTAACTCATTTTATTGTTCATGTATGATGCATACTAGATTTATTTCGAAAAAGTTTATTTATCGATTTATTGTAAGTGAAAACAAAAATTAAATGTTTAATACATTGCGATCGATTCGGGTCATTAATTTTTAGAATAATCAATAAACACTTGTGATAGCTAGCTCTTTTGGAAAGTTTTAACGTGTTTGAAGTTGGTTTTTGAAGATTTGAGAAAACCGCATTTTAGAAAAGGAACTAACAAACACAAACATGTACAGTGAGGAAAATATATAAACAAAAACTCTTTCTCTTTTTCTTGAAAAAGTGCCTTCGAAAATAGGCTAATATTTATAAAATGATTCTGCGCTACTAAAAAAAAGGTTTAAAAAATTGCGGACTCCATTGGAAGTCACGTTAATGAATTTAGTGGTAACACATAAAAAAAAACTGATTATCTAACAAAATTGAAATAATTAACGATACCAGGCTAGATATGCAACATCTGCAATCAGGACAGGAAGTTAGACAAGAGCCAGATAAACCTTCTATCATCTGGCGCAAATAGCACTGAATTGATTACTAAAATGCGATTTAGTATATATTTAAAAATTTTCTTTCCGAATTATTTTAAACAGAGATTTTAATTTAAAAACACTGGCTAGGAAAAGGAATCAACCACCTCTTTGTTCAAAGTCTAAAGAAGACAGTTCCCACAAGATGCGAATTAACGCTCTTCAAAGTTGCCATTAGATGAAAATATATTGTTCAAATAAAATCACTTGACACTATAAGTAAACGGGGCTAAAGTTAATTTTCACGAAAATATCGTTATATATCATATTGTATGGTAAAACCGTATTTCCAAATACATTTTACCTTCCAACCCACAACGTCTAATGAAATACATATTGAAAATTCCACATCTAGATTAACGAGAATTATTATAACATGAAAAAGTGTCTCTCGTATGTACCTTTGTGATTTTTTTGAAGGTAAAGAAATATTTCTCAGTGCTTTTGAAACTAAACAGCTTTCTTACACTTCAAAGAATTGTTAATTATTTGAAGCTAAGTTTCAAAATTTAACTTAAGTCAACTAAAATCATATTTTGAGCTAGCTTAAACACATGCTTTCTCACTGTTGATTATTTAATCAACAACGATTATTTTTTTCATGAAAAAAAAACTTTGTAATCATTGAAAGTATTTTGATACCGACAGCTACAACTGATTTTTGTATCTTTCTTCGCGCCCAACAAATAAACTCCCATTGAACCGTATAAAATCTCCCACAAAAGACGTCGAGAGTAAACAGGAAATTAAGATAAAACTCAACGGCCTGGCTTCCTGGTCACTTGAAGCTTTACTTTGGGTCGAACGTTAAAGTTAATGGTGGTTATAGGCGAGTAAGTTGAACTAAGCCTTCAGATATCGCCGAATTCCTCGAGTCACAGAGTATTTAATTTACCCACTTCTCGTATTTATTGGTAATAATAACTCAAAATACCGCACACATTTAGTTTCAGAACATGATATTGGCGGTGTTTGGCTGGTATTGCTTTATGGTTCAAATTATGAAATGGTTTCTACCCTAACCGCTATTCATGCCAAAATAATGAACGCACGACCAAAACTATGCACTTACTAGTAAAAATAACCAAAATAAAAATAAAAAAGTTGTAAATTCTTTTATAAAAGTTTTATTTAACTAACCAAAAACATAAAACGATTTGGAACTGAACAATTGACAATATTTGAAAAATTCATGTGCACACACAGTTGGCAATACAAAGAAAAATCATATCGTAATACCTCGATAGCCTCCGTGGTAAAGTGGTCGGGACGCTTGAATTTAAATCCAGAAGTCACGGGTTCCAATCCCGTGGACCGCAAATATGTATTTTTTAAAAATAATAAAGGTATGTTTTTTCACATTTGACGAATTAAAAGTAATATACATACAGTATATTCACCGCACTTCCAGAGTGGTAGTATCTCGTTAGTTTTGCCCTGGTGTACGACATCCATTCAAAATCGAAACGTTACTATAAATGTCTTAAATCGTGTTTGGTGACCAGATCTGAATAGCCAGGTACCAGACCTTTCATCTTCTTTCCGATCTTCTTCCCTACCCTCAACCTCAAAACATATATCACTTTGGGATGCCAAAATCTACCCAAAAAAACGAAAGAACAAAAAAACAGAAGTTGCGGAGGGATATAGTAAAATTTCAATATCATGTCACTCAACAAGGTTTTATCTGTGGGCTTAGTATATTGTTTTAGGACATATTGCGTATGTGTTATTCAACTTCTTATTTGCTACAGGAAGATAAAGTTAAATGAAAAATTATTTCCATCTATGTATGTTTCATCGTCTCTAGGTAAATATACTTCACATTTAGTTTAGTGAATAGATAAAAGTGTCATTCATGAAGTAATCGTCTGTTGGGCTTATTTGAATATTTTTTGTTTCACAGATATGTTGTTAGAGAGGAAATAAAATTTGAGTAAAACTAGCAGCTAAATAGGTTAATCGGAGGTTGGTTTACCATTAGTCTGAAGTTTAGACTAACGTGTTATATATAATAACCACGACAGAGAGAGATATAAATAAGCATTTATTTGTGTCAGAATACGTGAAATTTATATATTAATAATGAAAACTGATTACTGTAAGCATCATCGATATACTTTTGTCAATGGTAAGCATCCAATAACAGCGTAACTTTATTTCTGTATCATGTTTACTGACTGTACAAAAGACATCTTACCCAAATACTAAATTACATTATTGTCTACTGATGACATTAAAGTTTGAAAGGAAATTAGTAACATCAAAGACCACCTTGTATTACAAGATAATTTGAATAAGTTATAATGGTTTACTAAATGAACTCAATCTTAATATTAGTAAATGAAAAACTATGAGATTCTTCAGAACCAAGGAACCGTTGTATTTTGATTTTCAATGAATGGTGCAAATCTTGTACCAGTTAATTAAATTATAGACAGAGGGGTTTTGTTTGTTGAAAATCTATCATTTGTATATCATATCAATAATATTAGAAGCGACGGAATGAAACTATAAGGGTTCCTAAAAAGACTTTATGACTCAATTTTCTCACTGATTTACCTGAAGCGACAAAAAGCTAATAAATTTCCAAACTTATGTCGCTTGAGTCAAGCCTTCTCCCCAATTCTTAATATATTTCTGATGGCTGAAGGGTCACAAAAGTCATGCAGGAAAAATACTGCATATTTAATTCATTTTTGACCAAAGTATCGATTCAGCCCTTTTGCCTTTTGAGTGACGACATGTAATTTAGAACAATAATGTCAGAAATATTATTTTATTGTTTTTGAAATTTACTTACTTAGTTTAATCATAAATGATAGAAAATTAAATAAATTTCTCAAAAAAAAAAAGAAAATTAGCAGCGTAGTGCGGGACAAACAACTATTTCGACAACATGTGTTTGTCTAGCAGTATGCGCTGCGTAACTGATAGGGGTTATACAATATTGTCTGATAATTTAGAAAATTGGAGTAAAAGCCATAAGAGCGTCTATTAAAATAGGACAGTTACTTTGCACTATCATTACCTTGGATATACGGGATCAGCTTACACATGAGGGCCCCGAAGACGAAGTTCCTCAGGACTTGCCCCACCAGGGTGAAGGGCATGCAGAACACACCGAGGAGAAGATCTGATACGGCCTGCAAAAACATTTTTACACATTATTTATAAAATTAACACAGAAAACATCAACAAGAAAATTGTTGATTCATCTATTTTTTTAATTTAGTAATATTTATGAAAAATAATTTTCTCAATTTGATGTAGTCATAAGAGTGACTTTTTAACTCCCGACGTTTTGAACGAATCTCACTGTCCATCTTCAGAGGCTTTATGTCTTGATTTTCATTTTCAACTGACACGATTTATAAAGTATTATTTATTTAAAAGATGAATTGATCTGTTAGATTTTCGATCAACTCCAAACGTAATTAAAAATTAAAATAAGTATCTATTCATATCATCAAAGAACTTCATCTGTTGAGAAGTATGTATTGCTGGGCACGCTACTATTATGAAAGGTATCATATGTTTGACGAGCTGTCAATATATCGAGACACAGAAAGGTGGAACAGCTCAGCTAGGAAGAGCCTGTGGCTATTTTATTGTAAGCGGTATTTGAGAATATTACAAAGCTCTCATTACAATGAGTTTGCAGAATAAAGCTGGGTTTAACCATTGATGATGATTTTATAATCATCAATCACATTGCGTGAGCAAATGGTTGAATAATAAAATGTGAAAATTTAGTTTTTTGCCACTATGTTATTTCAGCTTTAATTGGGTAATTACTAAATTGCTAGCAGGTAGATACATTAACAGCTTCATTTCCATTTTAAATTCCCCTAAATTTCCATCCCCATTTAAATCGTTTAAACTCTGAAAAGAGTCACAATAAGTCATAGTAACAAAAATCACGAGAAAGATGAAATCAGAATTTGAGTTTTCTGTATAGGTAATTTATGTGATGGGTGCTTCAATGGCAGAACGATGAAATTCTCAACATTTTTAAACAATAGTTTATTTGCTCTTCTGCAAGAGTAAAACTACTATCAGCACCGCCGTAGTAAAAAAAAATTTAGAGAAGGTTTTAAATTTGAAAAAATATTAAAAACACACTAAATCTTTTAACAAACCTGTTAACCCTGTTACGGATTTTTTTTAGAATGGCGTATAACAAGTACTAAGGTATTGAATTAAATGATTTAGCTCACCTATATTAAAACGTCTACTTAGTAAAACATACAACTAAAACCTACAACTCTTTCACTAGTCTTTTTGACCAAATTTTGTATAAAATACTTGTCTCTCCATAGCACATTTCCAAATAAATACGACAAGCTTTAAAAAGAAAAGGTTTAAACTTTGCAGGAGCTATCTTTCTTTGTTGAACTCCCTTAGCATCTGCTTATTTATGACCGCTGTCGTTTAGTCTTCATAGTACATTCAGTTATCTCCAGTACCACATAAATAAGGCTTCGTTCGTGTTCATTGGGCTGGTTGGCTTTCAATCTTCCATACGTACATGGAATTTGGCACCATTCCCAAAATATCTTTTGGTATTAATATATCGGTATAAATAGGGTGAATTGTAATTGATACACAATAATCACGTAAGTAATAGTTAAAACGAAGTCGGAAACATAACCGTATAGCCTTCCCGCAGCGCTACCTAAGACGCGGGGTGGAAGCAGCTTTGTTTCACGTTGAGAGGGTTGTTTATTTTAGACGATCATCTCTCAAACATTGTTGTGAAAGGTCGGTATGTTTCTCGCGCCAATTGGAATGTTATGATTTGAAATTGTCGTAGCGTAATTATACTAGTTTCGAGATGTAAACGGGATTTTTCTCACCATGAAAAACTGTTACAATATTATATTGCCATGTTTTATACCACCAAAAATGCGCAAAAATGTGTTAGCCGTGAAAATATTACAAAATCTTTGATTAACAGAACACGTAACACAAACTTTGAATCAAAAACAATGTGAATATTCCAATACTTTCAAAATTAAGACCCACTTGTGTATTTGTGGAATGATATGTTTTTCTAGATAATATCTTTGCTAGTAAAATTAAGAGACAATAAGAAAAAAACATACAATTATTATTTTTGTAATTTTGTAACTGTTAGATATTAGTTAATTCATGGTGGAATTCCATTTTAATGATCAAATAAAAATATTTTTTTAACTTTATTCCACTTTTTATTTTTTTTGACTGGACCGGTTTCAACCTATAACGGCCATCTTCAAACTATTACAAGTTGTTCTTATTCTATGGCTTATGTACTATTTAGAATAAGAACAACTTGTACTAGTCTGAAGATGGCCGTTATAGGCTGAATCCGGTCCAGTCAAAAAATAAAAAGTGGAATAAAGTTAAAAAATTATTTTTATTTAATCATACAGGTATTAGATTTGACTATTTCACTTGACTCAATACCGTTTAAGTAAATACAACCAGTAGACTCGTGTTTATATTTACTGCAATTAATAAAAACATGTTTCAACTGTTTACAAAGTTAGACGACATATAAAGTGAAATATTTAGTGAACCTGTGCTAAATTAAATTAATCGGTATATATATATATTATTTTTTTAATTCTCTGCAATCGATGTGTAATTTTTCGACGCATTAAAATAGCCATTCCGTAAGTTCAGTATGGGCCCACACAAACCTGCACGATTTTTGATCGCCTCCTTGCAAAACTTGAAACCTATTCGAAATACCACGACATCCCCCTGCAAGGTAAGTACCTGTTGCATTCCTCGAACAAGCCATGCGTAGAAAACCAATGGAGTATTACCGGCAAACTTGAATCGTGAAGACACCCATGTTGTTGGAGAGAGAAAACATGAAAGTCGGCAAATCATTCCATAGCCCAAATGTCGACTGCAAAAACTAGTCGCGAAAAGGACCAAATTTTTGTGAGAAATATCTAATATGCTCGATGTATTTTCCGAATGTGCTCCACTGCCATTAAATTTGTCCCCTGAAATTTTTCCAATTTTTTTTTTATTTTGATTTCAGAAAACTTGTGATCTTAACCGGACACTACAGTGATTCGAAAATATTTTTTATAATATTTACTAGAAAACGTAAACATATTTTAACCAAACTGTAAACTAATTTCCAGTGGGAAACAAAATTACCAACAAAATAATGTATGTACCTTGGTTTTATCGAGTTTTAGTCTCAATTCGGTTTCCATTTTACAATTTAATTTGGGTAATAAGTTGATCAAACTAATATACATTGCTTTGTTTACCACCTGCAAAGTTTATTGCCTTCGTAATAAAACGTTTCCACTTTAAATAATCATAAAATATTTTTAAAAGCCTTGAAAACTAAGCTGTGAATTAAATACAATAATATAAAATTGTGTAAGTATTCTGCCGAACAGTATTATTCTTAATATTTTATTTCATTGAGAAACAAGAGGAACATTTGCTTGGAAGCACATGAGTACTGATATAAATAGGAAGAGACCGCGGGAGGGGGTGGGAGGGGGTAGGGTAAAAGTTAGAAAGTTTTCATGTTTATTTCGCAGTTTGTAAGAGAACAAGGTAAATAATGTTTTTTTCCCATTCAACAAAAAAACCATTTACATTTTTTTTTCAATAAAACTAGTTAATATTTACTATAATATTTTTTAACTACTATAATAGTTTTAGCACTCTAACAATATCTTATAGAATTTAAACTCGATCCAGTATATTGATATATTAGGAAAACATTAAGAAAATATTGCTATTAAGACTCAATTTTTATGCTTGAAGGTGCAGATTGACCGATCTATTGTAACGATTGTAGTTTAAGTATTAAGTTTTAATTGATTTGTTAAAATGATATTTTATTGTAAGGTGTGCACAGTGGCCGGACTGAAGGTGGTTTCAATTTTGATTGGATTAATTTGTCACCATATTTTTGACGAATAACTTTGATAATGCAAAATAGTTTTGATTGCTTGACCGAGGCGTTATTTTTAGAAAAAACTGCATTAAGACATCATAACGTTTTATTAACATGTTGTTTTTCCTCCATCTATTCTGTTTCAAATTATATTAAAACCAGCTGAGATAGAAATAAATGAAGACCTCATGGCAAGAACCTGTTAACCAACATGCTTGTGTCAAAAACCAGTTAATATTCTCACTAAACTTATTCTGGTAGACTCTATCCAATGAACACTTCATGAAAATGGCACAAACATGCAAAATCAAAGAATTGAACATGTTAACTGCAAATTTTGTTATAACTGAAATATTTTTTATTGGTAAGAACATGTTATCTACCATTACAACATTGAATTGTTAAAATACTTGACTATGTATTAAATTTAGTATGTTAGCTATGTATAACATTCATGGAAAATAGTTAGTGAATTTGTGATGGTATACACAGTTTTTTAACAATACGCAAAAGACAAAATATCTCAGAATGACTCGACCGTTAGTTAATAGGTTCTTGTCATTGGTTTCTTTAAATGTTTTTTTTTCTAAGATTCAAATTAGTTATCTCTCTTTCCGTTATTGTCGTTACAAAAAGATTAATGTTCAAAAATGTCTACGTCCCACCGCCGTAAGTAACATACAAAATGGGAGGTACAAAAAGACCCGTTGAAATGGTTTTAAGCAATAAATTTAGGTAACGTTAAGTATCTGTAATTCAAAATAGGTGGATATCTGAGATATTTATTTTTTGCTCTAATATTGTTCGTTTTTATTGCAAAGGTCACTTTTGTGTAATTTATATGAATGGGTCTAGCGCTAAATTGCGTCTGAATGATTTGGTCCTAATCCAATAACTCCTTTCAGACTCTCGTACAATTACCTTAGCTTATTTTATGGCTTTGGATTGATTGCTCCTGATAGAAGAAGGTTATCTAAACGAGAGACTTTTATATTAGCCACTATCGACTAAGTCTTGCCAATTCTCGAGGGTTGGCAGTGAGAAAGACTGACTGTCTAATATTCTCCTAAAGAATCTATAAGACGAGAAAAGAGGATTAGGTACCTTTCTTTAAAAATAAACGATATTGTCTCAAATTGATGCGTCAAAAACGAAAGATAAAGGTATTGGTCAATATTTTTGATGATTTGAAAGTGAAAAATTGTATTAATTTTTTTCAAACGATGAAATAGTAAAAAAATGCTATGTCATAGGTAAATTGTTTTATTATTTCATCGTTTAAAAAAAAAATAAACCTATGTCGAAATGATTTTCACGGAAATTGTATCTTACCGCCTCACATTTTTATCATATTCGAGGTTGAAAAATACATTGTTTGTTGAATTGCAAACTGATTCACGCTATTTCCTTTTCGTGTAATTTAAAGAAAATAACAGAAAATTAGATCATTCACTTTGTCCGTCACTTTGGTATTACACAAACATGTAGCTACTCTAATACGACACATAATTGCGTGGGTAGTTGGTAGTTGGAAGTTGGCAGTCAGTAACCTATCATCCAGTGTGGTTTGTGGAGATTGGCTGAAAGTAGGTATATAGTTGATTGCAACCCTTTAACACTAAATATAGCCTAGGGGAGCTTTTCAACACACACTTGTAACTGAGTGGAATTCAGTTAGTACCGTGAGATGTTGTTCAAAACTATTTAAGTTATTTACGAGCATTTGTGTTTGTGCCTAAGGCTGAAGGATAAAAATGAAGACATGAACCAACCCTCGCGCCATTAGGTGTGGGATGAGGGGATTTAGAACTACAGTGTTATAACCTTTATTAACCGCTTATTGTTATTAAGTTTATTTTGTAGAGCTAAATTATAACTTTGTGTATTCAATATTTTTTACTTTTTGCTATGCGACTATTTTTATGGGTGACAGCTGTTTCGCCTTCCAAAGGCATTTAAAAATTATGGTGAAGCCATAAAGACGATTAATTTATATCAATTAGAGATACCTGTAGTTAAAAGATGCAATACAATATATTCTTACCACCAATGGCCTGAGGTATTTATATTTTCGAAATAAAATTTTAGGTGAGTTGACTAAAAAGTAGCAAATGGTTTTTGTTGATAGTTTTTTGATAGGATTTTGCATTTTTCAGTTATTTTTAATTTCTCTTTCTAAGAAAGTACAGTAGAAAGTATGTATAAGAACGGCAGGTGGTTTTTGGATCTGATGATTAGTTACGAGATCAGTCACGTTACACGTGACTTTTGCATTCGCATCGGTAAAACCTATGAGCAATTCCAGAGTATACGAAAACCAACGGTAATAATTTTACTGTAAAAAGAAACTTGGAATCCCTTTTCTTAAAATAATATTGACAAATAATACAAACAACTTTTTTGGAGCTAAGCCAAGAGTAAATAGCTCCTATACACACTTATCCAATGGCCACATTTTTCGAAACATTGACTCAGAGAACAATAGCATCGTTTATTTATTGTTTTCATTAACGAGTACTAGACCAACCTGCCATTGACCATGCCGATTGGAAGAGATGTCTCCCTTCTAAATAAAATCTTCTTAGATGTCGACATATTTATATTAATCAGAATACATTCAGAATGGTAGGCTTTACCTTATTAGTTAGTGAAACAACTAAAATATAGTTAAGCCTATATTTGCACTTTATCATCAATAGAATTTCCTGCAAAAAAAATAAAATAGCTTGCATTTTTAGTTCAGTAATTCATTATTATTTCATAATAATGTTATTAAATGGATTAACCTTTCCCTTACCAATCATCCAAAAAAATCACCCCATATCAAGGGGGGTGTCGAAAGAACCCCGCATATATTCGTATAAATCATAAAACATAGATCGTGGCAAGTGACGTAGCGCATACAGCTCGCCGGCCGGCTAAGCGCGGAATGCGGTCAATATCCGTCTACACT
The DNA here is from genome assembly GCA_022651775.1 of Drusus annulatus. NCBI lineage: Eukaryota > Metazoa > Arthropoda > Insecta > Trichoptera > Limnephilidae > Drusus > Drusus annulatus. The sequence goes on along the minus strand of JAGWCC010000160.1, from coordinate 34,763 downwards.
GTCTACAGGCCGATAAGCGAAAACTCACCAGTGCTTTTTAAACATTTCGAGATATATTTTTAAACGAAAAAAATGATTACAATTACAGAATATAATGTGGTTTTATATTTTTCAAAGAAACTTACAAACATTTGAATAAATTACAACGAAAGCATTTTTACCATTACAACGGATATTTCGTTACATCAATAACCCTTGCAAATATGATTTTGAAAAATAATATTACGTTGACAAAATTAGATTTCTTTTTTAAATTTAAAGTAAATGAAATTTAATAATGCTGTTATTAAAACGTAAAATTATTTTCGAACTGTTTGAACGTCGAAACTCTTTTCAAACTGTCCCGGCTTTCAACGTCGAAACAGCTGTCAAAAATAATTTAAAAACTAAAATACATGCAGACTTAAATAAAAACATTATTAAATTATTATATTTTGATATGAGTATTATTTATTTTTGTCACACATTAAGTTTATTAATGGACTTCTACGAATTTTAGATATCAATATTTTCCTCTAAAAACGTCGGTTATTAGTGACAATACAACTAGATCAAGTCACAAGTTCGCTTAAAGTTTAGGATTATTTTCAATATTTTATTCAAATTGATGCTAATATTTACTAAATTATAATTGAAACACATGCTTGTAGGTTTGCAGAATCCTGTTTTTTTTTTATAAAGTAAAAGATTTAAAAACGTTAAGTTAGCTCCCAATAAGTGATATATTGTTATATACATAAAGTTCGATATCAAGTTATTTTTGTTAGATTTTTTTTCATAATTTGACCTTTGCTCCGAACAAAATTATTAAAAAACCCGTTTTTAAATGACAAAGAAATGTTTTAACAGCGACAGTTACTGCTAAACCATACCGTACAAGTAGACCAAAAGTCAAAATTAACATTTTTTGGATTTCCGGTCTACTTGTATTCTGAAAGTAATCTAAAGAATGGAGTTGGTCTCATTGTTTTTTTTTACAAATACAAGAAAAGTGAATTTATTTATGACATAACATACCATATACCCATACACCACGTATCTAACTCACTTTTTGCATCATAGTGGGCATGGTCTTTTGTATTTTAAGGCCTCCATGTGTGAATACGTATATGTGACATAACTACTAATTAATCTCACAAAGGAAAAATACTTTCGTGACAAAATAAAAGATATTGGTCGAGACAACAAAGAATTTGGAAAAATCATTAATACAAAAAACCAACAAAAAGTAAAAAACCCACAACTTTGTGGCAATGTTTTAATGAATATTTCGTAAATGTTGGTAAAAAATCGCTGAAAATATTAAACTAGCTAGTAAGAAAGTAATCAACAAGAGACAATTTCAATATATGAAAAAGGTTTTGACACAGTTACTGACGAATATGTTCAAAATGCTATAATTATTTTAAGAGGATCAGCAAACCCGGGTTATCCAAAAAAGTTTTGGAACCACAATTACTGGAACACGTGCACGCTTCAAGCAATGAAAGATACAACTAAATTTACGAAGGGGAGTGAACGGAAGTCCGATGAACGAATTAGCGAAGTATAACTGTCTCGCTCTTTCGTATCTGTGGGACGAACCGTCCCGCGAATGTTGGAGTGAAACAAATAATATAACACAGTAACCTAAAAGAGAAGATCATTCAGAGCTTGCAGTTTTTAAAATGTATCAAAAACATTTTTTTCTATAGTACGAATATTGAGAAACGAAAAATGCCAAAATGTTCGGTAGTGCATTTTCTTAGAGATTACAAAAAGGAGAGTTAAATTGTTCGATTAACTATCAACTTATCGTGCTTAAGGTGGATCATGGGGAGCTCCTCCACCCCTTTTGGTTTAATAACTAACATGAAAACTTTGAAAAGGGTATTTGTAACGACTGATTTGTTCTTTTTATTTTGTATTCTTTCGAAAATAGATAATGAATGCTATTATATTATGATCATCATTATCCTAAGTTAATTTTATCATCCAAAAAATACATGCGACCACAAAATGTGGTCGGGTACTCAATCTGAACAAATTTTCAATACACATCCACATTTTCACACACAGATATTTCTTACAAATTTAAAAAACGTTGAAATGTTAAAAGAAAACTGAAAAAAATCATTCTAAATATGAAGTGTGTTCAATTATTTTTGCTGTCATTGACTCCATGAAACTATCAGAGAGATTTCAAGAACATTCTTAAAATATCAATCACATTTAAAAAGAAAATAAATATAAATAGAAAAATATTACTTTTAAATGTTCTGATATATATGACTAACATAAAGTGTTTCATAAATATTATAATTTTAACAATCACAAACATGAATATGCTTATTTGAATATTACATATTCATCCAGCCAAATGATTTTGTAACTTCATTTACTTGATTTTTGTTTGACATTTCAAAGGAGAGATAGCAGAAAGCGACATTTGTGACGTTATACCCAGCCATCTTGGTTTAATCTTTTCACGAAGTGGTAAAATGTGCTAACATAATATATAAACCTTTTTTTTCATGAAAAAACTTTCTCCTCATTCAAAAAATTTCTAAAATGCTTCAGTGGAATAAATAATAACGTAAGGACCACACTATAGAAGTTGGTTTTAAAAAGATTTTTTCAAATAATCGATTTGAACCTCTTCCGCTTGGGAAAACGTGAATGTTTTGAGTATATATATTTTAAATAGTACAATACTATAACGTTAAAAAAGTTTACTGGGAAGATGACTGTAACAAAATACATGCAAGCCTTATCTAATATCAAATTTTAAATTTGTAGTTTGTGCGACCCCAGGGCAAAACTTATTCACCGGCGTATCAAAATATTCCTATATTCCACAGCACCTCAAAGATGTTTAACGAATAAAATATCCCGGAAACATCGATTTCAAGTTTTTATTGATAGTTTCTTATTTAATTAACGGAATATCTCCGGCTTATTTATCGGAACTGTGTATGCCGGAAGATTTCGATTGGCGACAGTCAACCCTTAAATTAGGTCGAAGAAACCAAAACGCACACCAAACACTTTGTTCGGAGAGTATGCCTTCTGAGTGTCAGGTTCAAATTCTGTTATAACTTAATTGATTATCGATACATTAATTCCTAAGAAAGCTGTGAAATCTGTAAAATATCACTTTCTATAAAAACAACAGACGAAAAACCAAATTTCTGGTAAAAGACAACCATTCAGAATTGAAACGTTGCTTGAAATGGATTTAGCCATTTTTGGTGACCAGATCTGAATAGCCAGGTACATCTCAACCCTCCTCTTCTCCATCTCTTATCCCTCCCCTCTAACTTCAGCCTCACAATGTACTCCGATCTGGGAAGCCATAGTCTCATTGGTTCTAGATGGTTCATCAAGTCATAAAAAAATCTTACGACTTGAACGACAACCCTTTAAAATACATGTAAAGAGGCGTTTACTAAGACATCAAAATATTTTTTAATAAGATCATCGAAAACATATATTTAAATCCTACAAAATAAGTATAATTTTAAAAGTGCCACGACTTTATAAATGCCATTTCGTTCGTTAGTCAAAAGTCAGTATGAAACCCCCAATGTGAGGTATACATTACAAGATCTAGTAGAAAGTGTACATTATATTTTTTTAAAACACTTACCTGACAAATACAACTAAGCTACGAATCACATGTTAACTAACTAACTAACTAACCATCACGCCGTTTCCCCGCAAGGGTAGGCAGAGAGGACAGACCGCCATACAACTCTGCCTTGGCACACATTTCTTGCTTCATTTACATTCATACATCGTCTCATACATACTCTTCTGTTATTCTGACTCTTCACATGACCCGATTCAAGTATTTGATTTACTTGATCGTGCCATGTATTTCTCAGGCGTCCTCGACTTCTTCTTCCATTCACTTTCGCATCATATATTCATTCAGTCTACTTTCATTCTTCCTCTGCCAGTTCCATGCCTCACTGCCATATATCAGGGTTGGTATAAGCACTCCATTGTGGACTGCTAGCTTCGCTTCTTTGGACAATTTCTTATTTGCCCCAACAGCGTTAAGTCCTCCATTAATGGAGTTTTCTGCATTCATCCTTCTTTCAATATCCTTATCAGCCTTTCCGTCTCTTGTAAACATACTTCCTAAGTACGCAAACTCATCCACTTGCTCCAATTATTCATCATTCACAACTATATTGCACGCTGTTCTCGTACTCTCTCTTTCAAACACCATCACTTTGGACTTACTTACATTCATCATCAACTAATTTTGCATACATACTTGGTTCATCCTAGACACGAGAAACTGTAGATTTTCCATATTGTCAGCAATCAGCACCGCATCGTCCGCATACAATAGGCAACATACATTCACATTGTTCACATGTTTATATTTCAAAAAGACGTTCGTTAGCTAAATTTCGGTCCTTCATTGAATTGAATATTCCAACGAAGTGTACCAGACTCATTACGATTCTTCAAGTAAAAGTCATTAACGTAAAGGCTGCAAAGAGTTCACCAATTACTCGCGAGGTCACAACATATATCCAATAGGAAAAAAACACTGCGCTTAGACATTATTTATGATTCTTTACAAACCTACAGAACAATTTTTAATTTTTTTATTAACGTGATATTAAATTACAGATTACCAAAAAAAAAGTTTCCTTTTTTCTTTTTAGTCAATTTTTATAATCGTGATAATATAGAGCTCCTCTTCCCAAACACTTTTTGTTATTTATTCTCCTCATACCTACTCTAGCCAAATGTTGATTTCCTTGTTTTCACACTTCTTTATTTTTCTATTGTATTTTTTTCCATATTTATATTAATTTTGTTTACACTTGCTTGTCCTACTTTATTCTCTTCTACTTTGGGTCAACACCCCAAAATATACACTATCTGGCTTTTTAGTACAGTCAAAACTACAAATTATTCACCTGTTAATTCAATACGGGTAGTTAGAAAAATCTCTAAGGTTTCCAGTGAATACGATTCTTAAGCATTCATCTTTTAAATTTATTATAAAATGCATACCGAAGTTTTAGGTAAAACGTTAAAAAATACCTTTGCTGCTTTTCAAACTGCCCCTTTTACTGTCATTTTAGTATGTACTTCATAGAATTTAAAAGATCACAGTTAAAAAATTATGTTCACTGGAAACCTCAGACATTTTTCTAACTACCCATAGAAAATGAACAGAGAAACCATTTGTAGAATTGCTTGTATTAGAATGCTACAAAGTTACGTTTGGCGTAGTTCTTGAGTGCTGATTCTTAAATACTTCTCTGTCGCTCATTTTATTTTTGCATCACTGTGATTTTTTTCTTTTTTATTCAATACTGCACTGTTTTATTCAACACACAACGTGAATCTGTTGTAATTCTAACCTCTTTATAAACCTTACCTCTATTATTTTACTCTTTTCACTGTCTTTTGCGTTTACTGATCTGTAAAATGTTTAAAGTACTACTGTTTTTTCAAATCACTAATATCCATAACTCAGAGCGTCAAACCTCCACTTGCTTCAGGAAGTACGAAGGATAGTACGGAAAGACGGGTAGGAGTGAGCCATGGGGAGGAGTGAACCATTGGCCCGTGACTGTTAAATACTAACCGAAACGTGTCCACATTTGACAAACGTATCGCCTTCAAATGCTCCTTCAAAACATCCAATTACCTTACGAATCTTAATGCGGATTCATGTGTCAACAATATTGTCCGCGCTTTTTGGTGCTCAACTAAAATTTACGTACTTTTACTTTTTTAACACTTTGCTGATTGGTTTTAAACAACGAAAATTGATTCAAAAGTAAGTGATAGACTATGTACTCGTGGGACCTAGAAATGTATGTTTGTGATGAATACTAAACAAATATTTTTTTGGGAATTATTCAACCTATTTTGGATGCTTGGAAGACTTCAGCCTTAGTTCACTACCTTTGAACGGGGAGGATTGAATCGCGCTTTACCTTGCCCCGCACTAAATTTAAACTTAAAAAATAAATATGTTATTTCTTATTTATTTGCAGGTAACAAATATGCCTCGAATACATAAAAAGAAAAACAGAAAACAAAAATATAACACTGGCATTTTGATTGTTTTAACATTCGTTGACTTTTACTTACCTTCGTTTATTTTTTGTTAACTATATTTTAAATTAAATAAACTTTGTAAAAGACCACTTTATTTGAGTTATCCGCCAACCAGGTTTCGCTTTTTTCTGGGTAAGTCAGGGCTTTTACATCAACTCAATAATATTACATACAGACAGATATATATATATATATATATATATATATATATATATATATATATATATATATATATATATATATATATATATATATATATATATATATATATATAGGACAGTGATGAAAGAGAGATACAGGATAGTAGAGGAAGACAGAATTACATACAGAGAAATACGTATAAGACAGTAATGAATGGCAGAGAGAGATAAAAATATAGTAGAGGGAGACAGAGAGATATAAGTTTAATAGAGGTAGACAATCAATCAGAGGTGAAGCGGATACAAGGAAGTGGGTTTTTTTTAATATTTATCCTTTTTACCTGAACAAATCAAATATGTGACTTAAACTACCTCTACTATATCTTCTATCTCTCTCTCTCTCATATATGTATATATGTCTGTATGTAATGTTATTGAGTTGGTGTAAAAGCCCTCAAGAAGCTCGAGAAAAGCGAAACCTGGTTGGCGGTTAAATCAAATAAAGTGGTGTTTTTTACAAAGCTTATTGTTTTATTTAATATACAATATCACACCCCTAAGTTTTTGTTTTCTTCGAAAAGAAAAATATTTCAAATGTTTATTTCTCTTTTTTTTATTTTTTTTAAACATTTTTATTAATTGATTCAAATTATATTTAAATGAAACACTGATAAACTTACAGCTAGTTGTGCTTGAATGTGTTAGTAGTTCAATCCTGTTTATTCTATTACCATCACAAATGTAATAAACTAAGTTAACTTTAGCAACTCATTCTAGTGATTTATCTTGTTCCATTTCCCTAGTACAACTTTTTTTACAAAGTGGTTCACTCAAGACCTACCCGTCTTCCCTTATTTACGATATTCAAATAAAACTCACTCAAGAGATGATTATAAAGATACTAAATTGTTGCAGCGATTTCAAATGAGCAAACACAGCACGTGACGCGCAAAATACACGTGACATCATCCAACCTGCCAACGGGAATCCTTTGCGCAGGCGGCCATGCTAATACTGCCGGAGTGGTTAATCTGAAATGTCCGCTCACACAATCTTCTGTCACTTCAGAATTGAAATTAGGTTGGATAGCACGAACAGTGAGTTATAGACCACATGTGATTGCATTGGAAATTCCCTTTCTTTCATAATTTATTCACTCGTTCAAATACATTTTGATAGCTGCCAATTTTTTATTTGTTTTATTTGCTTCACACATATTTTCAAAAGTTATGAAAATAAAGACTATTGTGAACATATTAAAAATGCTAGAAGTGATTCTATTAAACAAAACAAAAACATTAAATTACTTAATTAATATTTGTAACCACCTCTGAAAAGCCAGGTGACCCAACCTTTCTCGCCGACATCCTTTCTAATACTCCATTTTAATGTGATTCACGTAAATAATTCGCAAAAAGTGTATTCAATTACTTTTTAAATAATTTGAAGATACCTGCTTATCTCCAATTTAAGTAACATAAATGAAATTATAATATATTTCGAATATCGGTTAAAGATTTGAATTCCGGAATCAACATGCGTATAAGCCTAATAAAGCTCCAAATCAGTTGCCGGTTGTAAACACTGACTGAAATTCTATTCAGTAATAATCATGTATTGTTTCATAGTGCTTTCACACAAACGAAGTATTGAATTCCGTTAGTCTAAACTTACACTTTAGGTGAAATTCTATTCATTCTGACTTCGTGAAATTTGCACGGTAATTTTTTACTCATTTCAAAATTTCAAGGTCAATACAACAATGTTTACTTAACAACGTCAATCACCCCATAAGCTATATGTTTTGACATCCTCTGTTCTCTGAGTGCAAAACTATCATATATCTTTCGTATCTTTCTCCAAACTAGAAATAAATAAAATTATTGTTTTTATCTGAAGTGAGTATTCTAGCCAGTTGAGTATGCTTCTGTATATAATATCAATATGTCATAGTTCATTATGTAGTAAGTAATAAGATACAACCTACGAATTCAGATTTCTGCAGGGTGCTAGAGGTGATAACGGTGCTGTAAAAAATATCCAAAAATGATTACAATTATATTAATTTATGTGTTAATACGCCAAGTAGTTTTCTTTGTATTTTCCTTTTGATAGTATCATCAGATGTTTATATTGATCGTTGAGAATACAAAGCTCTGGGTAAGAGAATATTGCTTAAAGATCCATTGTGACCTCTCCCACTATCTCACAAACAACGCATGTTACAACATAGATTTGAACGAAACTATCGGTGGTAGGGGCATAACAACTTTAATTTTTTAAAACGTAATTATGATACACATAGATATTTTTCTTACCTATGAAAAGGAACTAATAAACAGTTTAGACTCACCAAATTAAGGAGATACACGTTTGTGACCGTTCGCATCCGTTTGTTCTGTGCCAAGGTGATGACCACCATGGAGTTACCTATGACAGCCAGCAGGAAAATTATCACATACAGAGGGATGATCAACTTTGACTCGAACACCCCGACACTTTTATTGATCATTCTCGTCACATTATTTGAAGACGTATAACTTGTCGGCACCGAAACTCTCTCCGTGTAGTTGGCCATATCGCTGCTACCGATTTCACTCATATTGAAAAATAAATATAACTGGCCAAGTGTCACGAATTCAGTACCATAAGGAGTTGTCATCGTACTGTAATACTTTTCCATTTTTGTGTTTTACTTTCGTAAATGAATACTTCAAAATATTTAACTAACTACAACGTTGTTTAAAAATATTTACTGGTTCATTATTTAGAAGTTGCACTTTACTAAAACATGTTCACTTTTGCAGGGGTGAAAATCGCCTACCTGTAAAAAAGGAAAAAAAACGAATTAGTTAAATAATATTGATGTCTTAACAAATAAAAAATAACAAAGTATTAACAAAAATATAGCATTAATATAGTGTATTACCTAAAACTCAGTAAATAACACAAACGTAGAAAAATTTTATACAAACAAAATTATCTGTACGCACTCAATGGAAGTATAAGCCGTCAAATCAAGGGGCGTAACCAAAGCTCATCTCTTCAGAATATTACCGTCGTAACTTCAAAACTGGTTTTTATTTAGTTTAGTGAGTGATTTAGGAATCACAGCTTAATATTATGTTTGTATAGGTAGATGTTAACATTTCAAGGTGATTTTTACAAAATTTATAAAAATTAAATCATTTTTTGTCGTTTATTTTTATGTGTTCATTTTATTTAAAACAAAATACTATAAACCCGTGTGATTCATTTAATAGATGGGCCAAGGTTTATCCATTCCTGATATTTACTATGAAGCGTCCTTTAGGTGATATTTCACAAATATATATATAAATAAATAAGCCTAGTATCGGCTATCAACTACATAAACATTGTGTTTAAAAAAATAATTATATTTTAGTGTAGTGTGTTGCACAAGTTTCATTTCATAAATTTGCATCCAATTAAAGATAAAGCTGAGCTTACTTTACAGCCAAAATGTCCAGCAGGGCTCCTTGCTGAACACGCGTCAGCCAAACTAAGTGACGGTCAAAGTTCGTGATTTATACATTCCATTAGAATAATTTGTTATTCCGGTGGTCATGTCAATCTTATTTGAATCTGTAACTATGTCATTCCAGAAATGTCATTAGATTAGATCCTCGTGGGATCCTTTGGCCCGGATGGACGCGGAATGTCTTAGCTTCCCTACAAACCCCTTTCGAATCAAAATTGCCCATTTCAGATTCACGAAATAATTGTGGGACAAATGTAGTCTAAAACCTCTGAAAGATAATCGCAAAAAAGATTTATAACGATGAAAAGACTACATTTAAGATAAATTAATGTTAAGGATATAAAAAATACGTTAAACTGAATAAAAAACAAGAGATTTTTTGAATTTTAATGAAAATAAAAAGTATTTTTGAGACATAGAGAAGGAAAATAATTTTGTGCAAGCTTAATCAAATACATTGCATAAAGGAAAGGTAGAAATTTCCTCAACGTAGTGTAAAATCTTGCTGACAGTTAATTGGAACTTTCGAAAGTTGTAGTTTTGTTCCCATTAAATGTATTAAATGAGGCAATCGTGACTATCTGCTGGTTCTTACTATTTGCATACCTTTGTACAAAAAAAATAATACACTATTATAATTTTGAAGTCTTAAAAAAATTCAACGTAAAAAATAATAGAAATTTTCATCAAAGAAAGCAACCAGACTTCATTGAAATTAAGCCATATGACTCTTATTTATTTAAAACGTTGTTCAATTACACAAATCGAGAAAGGTTTACCGGACTCAATAAATATCTTCGATAGTAATGCACTTCTTACAAATTGGTTGTCAGATATTCAATAAACTTGAACATTTTCGGGTGTGTGTTTTAGGGTTGATTCATATTGCGCACTTTATCCAACTAACTGGTGAAATTGCCGGATTAATTCTATGATGTCTTTGAAGCACCCCCCTGAATGATAAATGAATTAGTTCTACCCTAGAAGATGGATATTGGCTGCTTCAGGCAGAGGCGTGCATTAATAACTGTGCCTGTTGGTGTTGATGTTTTCAAGAAATAATTTCCAATATATTTATTTTTACACTAGACACAAAGCGTGATTAAAAAAACTTATATATGTACGTGAATGGATACTATTTAAATGAATAAAAAAATACAATGAACGTAAAACGTAATGAAAAAGAAATAATACGCTGAAAGGTATTTCAAACAAACAACAAAATGAAAAAAATATATAGTAAAATAATTCACGAAACCATTCATATTTTATTATTTCAAAAAAAATCCCTCTTTGTGTATGTAGTGGTTATTTCTTGCAACCTAGGTATAAGCGAGTACGTTAGTGAAAAAAAAAACCCGAAAACTTCTGACAAAATATGCCGGCGGATGGTTTTAATTATTTATTATTTTAATTCTCGCATGATCCCTCATGCCCTAAATATGGATTTAATTATATATACAGTTTTGGGTATTAGAAAATATCTAATTGTGAAAAATATTTATTTCGTATTGAAATTTGTTTTAAATCTTTTACGGTACCCGAATGAAAGAATGCACTTAGCGAGTCTTATAATAGAACTCCTTGACTGACATTTATTCCGCCCAGTAAGGAGGATGGTAAATCTTAATGGGTTGTTTATTATACCGTAATTAACCTCCAGTAAAAGCCTACAAATTATCAAACTGTGCAGCTATTAAGTAAATGTTGAAATTTCAGTAACAAATTTCATGAAATTAAAATAATTTAATCACCGTAGAACTTATCTTAGGAACCGTTATAAATAACGTTTTTGTAATGTAAATTGTGAAATATTAAAATTTTAAGAGGTTTTTGCACTTTTACATTATAAAACCTCAGGTTGAAATAAAATTCTGGAACCACTTTGACGTGATACTGATTTATTCGGAACTGAAATGTAGCTAGAAATGGCAAGGGTTGGGTTAGTTTCGTGATCAGATTTCAGATAGTATTATACAGATGCAAATGTTTAAGAGCAACATAAAAATGTGGATAAATAACCATAAAGACGAGAAAATTATAAAGATTATGAAGTTCACATAGAACCAGTTACACCAACGCAGCAACTGCCGGCCTCCACGGTCGAGTGGTAAGACGCTCTACTACGAATCCAAAGGTCGCGGGTTCATACCCGGAGTGCGCCAGTAACTTTTTATTTAATTAATATGTGTCTTAACACATTTAATTCTTATGAAAAAAAAAATTATATATATTTGCGGCACGTTCCAGAGTGGTAGATACTAGGTATCGCCCCGGTGAAAGACCACCATTCAGAATCAAAACTTTGCTTGAAATGGCTTTAGCCGTGTTTGGTGACCAGATCTGAATAATCAGGTACTTCTCAACCTTCCTTTTCCCTATCTCCTTTCCCTCCCCAACACCTTCAGCCTCACAACATACCCTATTTGGGGATGCCATAGTCTCACTGGGTCTAAGCGGTTGGGAGCAGTTGAGACTTTTGTGCGGTATTCATATAAAAAAATTATAAAAAATAAACCTACTGTCCGCCTCGGAACTGGAATCCCTAGTGAGGAGGACTGTGAATAAAATATTATTTATTTTAACATATAATATAATAATACTAAGTTATAAATTTTCAACAGGATATACAACCAATAGCATCCATTCCGGACATAAATAGTAAATTAACATTATATTTACTTTCCGGTCCGGTCTTGATAAACGATTGAGGAATAAAGTAAGAAATTTGGTATTATTAAATCTTTCAAATAGAATTTTACCATAAATGAACAGTTTTAAAAATTAAAAGCAATAGTCAGGATCTTATGTATTATCGAAGGAAGCAAACACTTTGTAGTTGGACATTATAATTAAAATAAAAAATAATTTTGTTTTAAGCCACTTTATTTATACACATTACAATTCGACCGGTTTCGGTTGAGCTTAACCTTCATCAGGAACGTATAAGTATATACTATTACAGTATATACTTATACGTTCCTGATGAAGGTTAAGTCTAACCGAAACCGGTCGAATTGTAATGTGTATAAATAAAGTGGCTTAAAACAAAATTATTTTTTATTTTAATTCTTATGTATTAGCCCAGATATTGCAGGATTAAAATACCTCGATGGGTAAATTTACAAATAAAACTATTTGTAAAAACCGTGTTTGCCCTTCGTTCCAGAGATGGATCACATGAGACATTGGCAGCTCTTCATCTTGCCCTTGATTCCAAAATCATCCCAGTTAGATACTATCAATCCGAATAGAAACGTTACTTGAAATGAATTTAGCCGCGAGGCGCTGAATACTAAATCTGAATAGCGAGACACCTATAAATCTTCCTGTTTCCCTTATCCTTCTACTTATTTTCACCTCATATAATTCCCCCGTAAAGTGTCATTAGCTTGAACGGCATTTCAACGCTTAGAGTCGATGGCGAAAGATCTCAGCGGTCAAATCACGATTGCGGAATTAACCTTGTTTTAGTGTATTTAAAAAAAGTTTTGGTAATTATTGATGCTGTTTCAATATTTATTTAAGCAAGTATAGTATTGCCACATAAAACATTAGTAAAACGGTTAAAACAAAAACAATGTATTTTGGTTTATTAAAAAATAATCTTCGTCTTCACCAACATAATCGTATTAAAAATGATAAGATTTCGCTAATGCGCCGAGAGATTTGAATTGCTGTAAACGACGGAAAATTTCACTAATGATCTCGAGTTCACATCAAGACACTTTCGAAAGCGTTAACCTTTAGGATTTTGACGTTTTATTTTTAATATCTAATTACTTCGTTAAAGCGTCGATAGTTTGTGCTTGGACTAAATCTTCAGCCAATTTTGATTTGATGAAGTTTTCTATGAATGTGGACAAGATAAGATAGTAAAATATGAAAACGTAAACATGCATTTTTAATGATAAAAAAGATAATTTATTATTCCGCTTTAAAAGTATGAAAAATATGGGGATGGCTAAAATTGAAGACAATAACCCAATACAGGAAATAGCTATTAACGGCATAATGGCCTGCGTGGTCGAGTGGTAAGACGCTCGACTACGAATCCAAAGGTCGCGGGCTCGAACCCGGTGTGCGCAAATATTGCAAAAAAAAAAAAAATGTGTCATAACACATTTGATTGACATAAAAATAAAATATAGTATTTGCGGCACGTTCCAGAGTGGTAGATACTCTAAGTATCGCCTTGGTGAAAGACCACTATTCAGCATTGAAACGTTGCTCAAAATGGCTTTAGCCGAGTTTGGTGACCAGATCTGAATAGCCAGGTACTTCCCAACCTTACCCTTCCTCATCTCCTTCCTCTCCCCTCTACCTTTACCCTATTAGGGATGCCATAGTCTAACTGGCTCTAGACGGTTGGGAGCAGTTGAGACTTTTGTGCGGTATTCACGTAAAACAAAAAAAACTAGAGCAATGCTAAAAACACAGAAGAAGTTTAATAAAAAGTTGTTTGTGAAACCGATTTCATCCATTGTAGATAATCACAATAATTTTAAACACTTTTTGTCTTTTGCGAAACGTTAATTTCCCCGAAGATCATTTAATTTTCATATAATTTTGAATGAATTGTTGACGAAAGCTCAAAAATAATATTTTCTTGAACAGGACACCTAAATTCCAAGAATTATTCTATTGAAATATAAAGCGAGCTGATTTCATTGCAATAGTTGATAAAATATGACAGGGGCAATTTAAATGTTGTTTTGATATTTTTCTCTTTTAAACGTTTCATTTTGTTAAGGGACAACCTGAAAAATTGTGGTACGAGCCAATTAGTATTCACCAAAGGAAAATGTTTTTCCCGGAAAATTAATACAACATTAAGAGCAGTCTCATCTGTTCTCGTTCGCAATGTTGATATCGCAACAGCAAGTATCAAGATAAACGACGGCATTCACCAATCAAACTAAGCTACCACTTAAATCAAATTGAAACGCAAAATGTCCATGCCACCAACGAGCTTTATGTATTTCAACACTTCGTCGAACAAAATACAGAAAATGATTCGGGTCGAGAGATCACGGCACATGTTGTTAGCTATCTGCAGGAAACAACATGGTTGTGATTAATTCAAAACATTGTTTGAAACCAAAACTAATATGGTAAGTTATTCAAAGCAGCCACATTACTTCATTGGCGCATTTTCGAAACACCCCACATATTTAATTAATTGAGAACGTAGGTATGAACAAATGTGGTTTCCAGCAAGGACGGTGCTTTTCATCAAGGAAAGTCATGCCTTATGCATTTCTTCGGCTAGAAGAGAGCAAACAATTAAGAAGATTAGTTTGCTGGTCGTTAATTGATGACTGCCTTCGCTATACACATATTTAGTAGCAACGTTTGTCCAGTTCGGCCGGTTTGTAGCCGACTTGACAAATGCGTTGGGTTTCCCCTCAGGCGACGTAGGTTCAATTCCTCCGTTAGCTAAGCGCTTTGTTATTACACAAGCACCACTCTCCGCTTATTAAAGTGGTAGCAAAAGCTTTTTAAATATTGTCAGGTTATTCGTAACCTAGGAACGTCTGTGTCTCATTTAAAAAAAAATCTCTTTTTTCTGCGATGTTAAATAACGCTACGGTTCCTCTTCTCATCTGCGAACAGATTCAGAACCCCTCGAGGTGTTATTCTGCTTTGATGATGTACAAAATAGGGCTATTCCAACGATATCTAAAACATAAACAACAGTACATATTATTGGTCATGCTTGGGTGTATATGAAACAAAGCGCCAAATAATTAATGTTTTCGATTTCATTTCTCAGAAATAAGTGCCGTCGTTTTACTTGCAAATTATAAAAAATTGTATAATTTTGCAAATTTTGTTTAAAAATATTGTTATTATTAATTTGATGCGTAACAGCTGTTTAATTATTCAAAATCATTATCAAACAGTTGATATTCCGTGTCTCAAAGGTCTATAAACCACATAGAGGTTAGTTAAAATAAAATTTGAATTTGTAAGAAAACCGTCAATTCCTTTAATATAATATGATATATATTATAAGTTGTTCACACCTGAGAAAAATATACCATTCTGAAGAAGTTATAACAGGGTGAAATTGGTGCAGTCTTAAATAAATAGGTGAAAATTTGAAACGTTTTGATCATTACAATATGCAGACGACTTATTCAAGGGAGTTTTATTTTCTCTAAGATATACTGTGAAGTTAATATCAAAATATTTTAGCTATAATCCCGAGCTAAGGTTTGGAGTAAAGTTTTGAAGTTGTGAATGTTAGTAAGCCGAGTGTAATTTTAAGGTGAAAAGAAACGTTGTTAAAAATGAAAAACAAGTTTGTATTTTATAAAATCTTAATGCAAAATATATAACATACGTTTACGATGACATTAAAGAAAAACTGAATTAATTTTATTAGTATTTTTTCAATTTCTTATCTTTTTGGTTTTGTATGTATTTCTGAGGAAATATTTTTCTCACTTATCGCTTTAATTATTATATAATAAATCTTTAATTTTACTTGTATTAACTAAATTGATGCTTACATATTGATAGCAATAACCATGTAGGTACAATGTGTTCTAAGAACAGGATTAGTTTAATTATCGAAATTGTTAAAGTCTGTAAAAATATTTTTTTAAATCTGTAAAGTATCATAAGACATGTGCGTATAATATATTCTTGTAATTTTGATGTCTGTTTGTGTAAGTACAATATCACGTTTCCCATGTTATTCATAAGCCATGACGGTGGAAACCCCGTCACTTGCTGGTACATTAAATCAGCCTTGCCGTCTCTGACTAACAATATATTAATTAGAACTTCAAGCTTACATTTTGAGCAATTTCTAATTAATACTTGAAACTCTTCGCGTAGTTTATTTTGTAATCCATTTATTTCAGTTGGAGTATCAGTTAATGTGAATGTAATGAATAACTTTAATGTTGGAGTCTGCTTGTGTAAATCGCCAACGAAGTAAAGTTGTAGAAGCGTTGGCTCTTCATTTGATAGGGGTTGAAGCGATCCTATGGGGTGGTACACTTGCCCTTATTCTTTTAATGTGAGTATAAAAGCAGTATCACTTACAATTTGTCAACTGAAATTCTGAATGATGTAAGCAAATACTGTTCAAAACATGTTTTGATTCCGACGTTGTCCCTAACAGTAAACCCTTGAAAAAAATTGGTGGCTCTAGAAATACGTTGAGACGAAATCTTTCTACTGTACAACTCATTTCCGGTGTATCGCCTTCCACTTCAAGGGATAGCAATCATTGCATAGCATTGTCAGTTTACTGATTGCAATGACGTCATGGCTAGCATAGTTTAATGTACGGTCATTTATGAAGGCTCTTTGATGCCACTTACCTGCTATGAAGGATTGCTGCGACCGGCAGTAGTTCGTCTTCTCTTTTGGGTCGGTCGTTTAAGCCTGCTCTCTGGCAACAAATCGTTTCCTCACCTTCTATGTGGGTTCCGTTTTTTGTTTTTTTTCAGCCTCCCGACTGAAAACAGCTCATCTCCTCATACTTTCTAATCGGAAATATTTCGGTTTGGCCATTTAAGCCTGCTGATTAGGAGCATCTGATCTCTTGATATATTCCAGAAGAGTTTCTCGGTGTTCAGTGGCCTTCAACATCTTTAACAACCCTAAGTTCCAACTTCAAGACCACAATTTTACTGTAGTAAGTCCAACAGCTTGGTACGTTACAAGTGACTAGCTATAACTCGTTATAAGTTACAAGTCACTTGTTATTAGTTTGAGTGATAAGTTGTAGGTTAAAAAATTGTGAAACACCCTTGAAATGTTAGTTTTTCACAATAAAGGCGCCATAAAAATCAGACATTTATTATTACTACACGCAAACTTGTTATTTAAAAAAAAAATTGTACTCTCAAATGATCGAAAGTTAAATGTATTTTCTATTTCTTATAAGGCACCTACTAACCCTAGGACTATTTATAATTAAGGACCTAATTTGTGGAAATAGATCAGTGGAAACAACGTTCTTGAGTAAAGGATAGAGGAATAAATAGGATTTCTCTCAGAGAATTGAAATGGGAGGACTTCGTTTAATTGGACGCTTAATTTCAACTTGCAAAAATTGCAGTGACCTTCTGTGAAACTAACCTAACTAAAATAGTAAATCGCTAAAGATTTTCAAATAATCGCCCCTAAGGAAAATCTACTTCATTTATGTATTATTTTTAAATGCATTTTGTTGAACTCCATTTTATTTTTTTAGTTTTTTATAAGTATATGTATCTACCATTAATTTTACCTTTCAGATTTCAGGCTAACAATTTTTCGATTTTAAATAGTAATTGTTGTTTTAATTTATTTATTTTAATTAGAAAGATCTACCTAGTTGGCTTAAAAAAGATATGTGCAATATAAAAAAATCTACATATTTTATTTGTATTGAAATTCTTTTTATATTTTTATTTGCACATTTACATAGGGTAAAAATAAAGCCAAACGGTACGAAACAAATTTAAATCCCTTACCAGGAGTACTCCTGTCCCGGTGTGACCAGTCAATACACCAGGAGTATTGTATTTTTAAGACTTAAAACACCTGCTCTGATTGGAAAGAGGTCAGAATTTAATTTACTAGTACACGTGGCGTTCTAGATCAAATACAAGAATGATTGGTAGATAAAAAAGATGTCTAAAGCATTAGTTGAACAATCTGGTGTTTAGTTTTTTTTAACTTCTTCTACCCCTATTTGTTCTTCGCTTATTTTTCCTTCTTCCTTATTTCTCTCCTTCTACTTTCAACTCTTTCATATACATTTTATACTTTGGTTATTTGTGTAAATCTTCCGTTTTTATTTCTTTTGAAAGCGTAAAACTAAAGTTTTCGACACAAAATGCATTTAAATAGTACTAGGCCTTGGCGAAGAGCTGCAAACATAAGTTTCATTATTACTATAACTATCACTAAACACTAAACATGAACGAGTGCGGCATAAGTTTCTCAGATTTATTAATTAAAGGTTATGTATTACAATCGTTAACCTTTCTTTTAATAGACTACTTGACATAACCAATTTATCCTCGAGATGCACAGTGAGCGATTGAGTTTTTTTTTTAGTTTACTAGTCGTCAAACCCATCGGGTATTCTCGCGTGATTTAAATATCTTTAAATTTTTACATTTGCTTATTATTTAGGTAATATTTTATGTAATCAAAATACTGCAGCTAGCGCATTCGGAGAGTTTAAATCGTGTTTTCAATTTGTTATAGGAAAACTAAAAAAAAGCGGTTTTTCTCTTTCTTTTACTGAGAAAAAGAAAATTACAAATACAAACATACAGTGAGGAAAATGTAGATACAAAACTAGTTCTTATTTGCTTGTAAAATGGCTTTCCGTAGAAAGTCTATATTTGTACAATTGATTTTACGCTCTAGGAAAAGCATTACTAAATTTAATGGTATTGTATCAAAAATAGATTGACATAAGACTCTTAACGATACCCCTGGCCCACCCTTGGCCCTCTGGATAAGCTCGATATGCACTCTCCACAATCCGGAGAGGAGACGATCGGAACACTCAATCAGCAAGCTCTTCCAGCAAGGCAGGAAGCGGTAATAATCACCGAACTGATAACATAAATAAGATTGAGCTTTTATAAAAATATTATTAGTTTATATAAATTATGTAAGCAAATAATTTGAATCCAAATTCCAATAACACTGAAATTAGTAGGTCAGACACGACCTTATCGCTCTATGCTCTCCTTTAGAAGAAAGCACTGGCCTCTCCCGAGATTACCGGTGGTTTCCGCATGTGATTAGGATTGCCCTTGAGACATTACCAAAGTTGCCAGTAGATGAAAAGAAAATAAAAGTTGGGTGCTTGACAGTAAAAATTATCGGGGCTAAAAGTTAACAATCACGAAAATGTCGTTTTATAACACTGTTTATAGTAGCGAGTGGCAGATTGGACGCCACGGATTTAACAAGCCTTATTACGTTGCGTGTAGGTAGGTACCCGCGACACACGACAGACGCCTCGGTATTATGTTTCTACGTCTACAAATGATTATTATGAAAATTTGTCCATTCAAAGGCTGCGCAGACTAGGTGATAAGTATGGTTTAATAGATATCTACCATTACAACGTTGTGTCAAAATAAGCTAATTTGAATGTTTTTAAAATGAAACTATAAAGTTTTTGTTATTTATTTGAACATTTATACTTATAATTACTATGTCAAAATAAACCTACAACTTATTGCACTGTAACTTCTTATTTATAAAGTATCTACTTACTACTTTAATAGTCATACTATTGCTATTTTCGTCAATTTTTGGTTATTGTTATTATGCCATGTATTATACACGTATAATACTTTTTTTTGCAATCTTCTATAATAAATTAACTAATTGAAACTACATAACGCGGCATTTATATACTTACATTAGACCAACTAACTTCTTTTAAAAATACTATGCTATGTATTATACTTTTTTGGACAATTTACTATGATAATCTAACTAATTGTAAAACCTACGCTGTAATCATATAGGTACTTACTCAAACATTGTACCTACAACTTTTTTTTTAATTCTTGCTATTGTGTTATGCACTATTAAATTATTTTACTATTTTTTACAACTTAAAATGTACCTACTTGAAATAATTTTTGGAATTAGTCATGATATTAACGTTTATGCTATCCATGATTCGATTTTTTAGACATAAAGTAATTAGTTGATTTTTCAAAATTTTCAAAATTGACAAAATTGCTTTTTTGGAAGTTTAAATATATTTATTTACACCCTTCTGGATGATATTTTAATAAAACATTGAACTAAGTAGTGAAAAAACTTTTAAAATCCTAAGAAAGAGGGAGAAAAACAGATATTTAAAAATGCTCAGAAAGAGGAATGACTGTACATTTCAAGAAATAGCTATTGGTAGCAATTTAAAACATACCACGATTTGCACCAATAAAATACACCAAAATCCTTAATTTTATTAGAAAAACACTGCCAAAACTACCCTCTTACACTGATATGCACTTGAAGATTACAAGATTTTGTTTATAATTTAAATAAAAAATAATTTTGTTTTAAGCCACTTTATTTATACACATATAACAATTCGACCGGTTTCGGTTAGACTTAACCTTCATCAGGAACGTATAAGTATAAACTAAGATTAAATATAGAGTAATACAGTAGACAAAGAAATTATTGAAAGAGACAAAACATTAATATAAACAGGACAAAGCATCATTAGAGTCAAATAACACATTAGATGTTTAACAAGCAAATTCGGAAAAACCTATACTTGTTTATTTTTATGGATCATGTGGAAGTAGTAGAAAACAGAACATAACAAGAGGTTCCCCTTTTGAGTTTTTCAAAAATTGCCATTTAAAAGGCACCCTACTACTATAATACGTTGAGTAGAAAACAACTAAATCAAGTTTACTGTGCGCTTGTACAATTACCTCTTGAATATAGTGGTGATGCCGCAATTACTTGCCTGGAACGAAGTTCCAGAAACTAATTTAGTAGGTTGTTCTTGAGGTTTCATAAAGGATGATCAGGATGATTTATGGAAATAAACGTTGCGAACATCCTGCTGCATCAATTAAAAAAAGTACGTGTTTTTGAAGAAAACAACAAGCACCGGTAAACAAGCAGTCGCATTTAATTTTTTTTTATATTTCAGTTCGTAAAACTTCCTGTTAACAATTAAGTTTAAATATTATACAATGCCATTAAACTTTTTAATTTCCTACCTAGTGACAGTAGAAATACTCCAACCAAAAGTTCTTCTAAAAGTAAAATCACCGATTACGTCCAATAAACCTGTTTTCATGAGTATTTCATAATGTGTTTATATATATCTGAACACAGGTATAAAACCTCAATTTAAATACAAACATGTAAAAATATATTAATTTATATATGTACGAGTATGTATTTAAATTGACGTATTCTTCTTCATTTTGTATTTTCTTTTGATATTTTTGTAACTTGTTAATGTTTTTTTTGTTCTTAAATTTACCCAGAGTAAAATTATTTTTTTTGTTTTGTTTTTAAATTAATGTAATTTAAGTATTTTTTTACTGTAGTCTGTTTATATTTTTTAAATAACACACTAAAATCAATCCGAATCATCATTCTTATCAATTGCTTTCTTAAGAAAGGTGTTGTTGTTTTATACAATAAAACAAAAATTAAGAATAGATGCTTTAGAATCCCTTTAAAAAAACAGTCAATGATGTGGTTTTCCAAAAAAAAACAACGATTTGTATTTAAACTGTAAAACCTTAAATAAACATCGGCGGAAAATGAAAAATATGCCTTTTAAAACTTTTGTCAATATTGCTTAAGATTGGTTTTAAATAAATTAGAAAATTCGCTAGCGCGCATTTATTTTGTAGCAAGTGTTATGTCATTTAATCAGAGGTCAATTAGAAAAGGTTTCAACAAGTTTGAAAATAATGTTAAAAATGTGAGGCATATTCTTTTTTGTGACAAAAAACCAGTTATGTAATTATCAATGAAAGGTCATTTGCATAGCATTTCAAAAGTGTCGAATTTAACGAAATGAAAAAAATGATAATTGCTATAACAAACGAGTGGGAAAGTGAAAACTAGAGATAAAACAATTAATAATCACTAACTCCTAAATAAGGCTTTCACGTGCATTGCTTTGTTAGGTGTGCTTCCCCCACTTGGTACTTGAGAGAACGTAATCAAAACGGGAGCTGCTTCTGTGCCAGCCTCATACAGGTTTATATTGACGAGGGATGTTTGCGTTTCCATTTTTCTCCAAATCGCCATGAGGAGCTGTCGGAGAAAACGTACATACACGTAGTCATAATCTTTATCCATTCTGAAAGCTTTTTACAGCTTAAAAATGTCACGTTTACCTCAGTAAAGTAAAGGTTTAGTTGTTTATGTTACCATAGCTAATGAATTTATAATAGGTTGTTCATGCAAAGACACATTCGAAAGTTCAAGCTCTGTTGTCCTTAACCCCGAAGGTTGAAATTCTGAGAATCTAAATACCGGAATCCAAAAATGCACGTATTTTAATGCTGAATTTCGCAAAAAAGGAACTAACGTGTTGATAGTTTTTCATGTTCACACCGAATTATATGGGGTTTGAAGAAGTTGGGGAAGGGAAGGAAAAAATGAAGATTGCGAAGTACCTGGATTTTCAGATTTGATAACTTAATACCGGTAAACGCATTTAAAACCACTCTTGACTCTCACTACGGCGATCCTAAAATAATCTCCCACGTTGTGGCATATTTTACAACCCAATAAATAAAAATAAATAAACACAGTTTTTTTTCAACCATGATTTTTTTCACAGCGGTATGAACTTAGCCGAACCTCACATATCCTAACTCAACAACTTATCCTAACATCGTGAAAAAGTTTACCCATTCTATTTGTCAGAGGTCAAAAAGATGTAAACCTTATTATTACGTCAACATATTACAACGTTTTATGTATGTTGAACTACCGTAAAGAAAATAAAGCTACCTTTTTGTATTACATATTATAGTTGTCATAGATATAATATATTCTGCAACGTGTAATAGTCTCGTATCGTAAAAATAAGTATTTACCAAAGGTATTCATCAAGTTAACTCCTCGGACAAATTACTGCCCGGCAAATTTTCTTTATCATCGTTAGTCGTTAGTTTAAAGCAGGTAATCCGTTTGTCTGATATTTGAAGTAGCAAAATCTCTCAAACGTGTGCTACCATGAAATTTCCACAAATTTTTCGTTTTTTTATTCATAAACCGATTTAAAAATTTCAACTCGCAACGTCATTTCCATCATGAGAATGTGGTTTCAAAATATCCGTTTGAGTGGTAAAAAATAGACCTGTTGCTATGGCATTTGTTCCAAATTATTTAGTTGTGCGAAAGAGATTACCAATAAATTGTGCTGAATATCGAACAATGCAAAGTATTTACTTTATGTATGAAATATTTGTTTTAATCATTTCACCTGGTCTTAAAGTAGAATACGTCATAGTGAGCCACCGACATTCATCACAACCAAATCTTCCCATCCTTCTCTTCTTCTCCATTGCATTATTTTTCCTTTTTTCTTTAGGACATAAGGGACTCTTTTGTGGTATCATATGAAAATAAATTAATATTTACGATAGTTATTAAGCAAGCATGTTGGGAATCTTCGTGAAAAAAAGGAACCTTGATTCTGAGTCCAGGTGTTGAATAGGTTCGAATCCTGGAAGGTCTTATCAAACTTTATGTAAAGGTACTAATATTTTAACCAGTACTTACCATTTTTGTCAAGCTATGATTTCATCGAATCCGCCGAGTGAAAGAATACATCCATCATACAAATTGACCGCGATTTAATCTTTGGTAGTGCTCTCCGGTGACTTGCTTTTTTGTTAATTTATCGTGATAAACTTTTATTTTATTTTTATATCTCGGACGTAAATGTAGTATTTACAGAATTGTGTTTAGCTCGCTTGTTAGTCGCCTTCATTATAAGCCTGCTTCGTGATGTTTTGGTGGGTGGCGTGCTTTCATTTTAACTAGTTATCTTTTGGATGTGGTCCATGAGAATGACCACATTCGTACTACGCAAGTCTTGAATATTTTGGGAAATCGATTGATTTAAATATCAATTAAAAATTTAAGAAAGTGTGAAAGAAAATGATGAATTGGAAAATGTGATTAATTGGAAAACGTGAATTATTGTTAGGGGTGAAAATTTTGATCAACAAAACTATGGTGAATTACGGACTTAGTCTCGTTTCAAAGACCGGAAAACCTTAAACGTGGTTGTCGCCAACCGCCACTTAGGAATGACCTACGTGGTTGAGTGGTTAAGATCATCGGCGTGTGCAAAATAAATTATTTTTTTAATGTGTTATTTCACATATGATTGATATTTATTAATACAGAGTATATTTATGGCACAGTCTACAGTGGTAAAAAATTTTAGAATCGCCCTGGTGTAAGCCCATAAATTCAAAATCAAAACGTTGTTTGAAGTTGTTTCAGCCGTGTTTAGAAATGAGATCTGAATAGTCAAGTACTTCGCAACCATTTGTTTTCTTTTCCTTCCCTTCCCCACTTAATAAATATGTACGCAGTGGTGGCTGGTGTATTTAACTGCACCAAAAATAGATACAAAAAGGCTATAATATCATAAATCTTTGATGAATATTAATTCAATGTAATAAAAAAAAAATAAAAAAACTATTTTATTAACTTTATGAAAATAATTTTAATTTTTTCACTGTCTATTGTTCACTTTTTTATGTAAAAGTCCCCTCAGGCGTATACAATACAATAAGATAAATATACATCAGCTTTTCTATGATATTTATGGACGATGGTGATATACTGTGCTGATAAAGTCTCCGACAACCAGTAGAAATTTAACAAAAATTTGTGGATCATGCAAAGAAAGTGGATAATTTCACCCTATAATATTCACCCACTAAATGACGGCTTTCTGTGTTCCTAAAAATTGTGTATGAATTTGACCAATTTTTACATAATATTTACGAAAAAATTAAATACTTAACTAAATCTGTGTGAAAAACGATAATAACTTGAATTACTGTGGATCGTTCCAATTTTAACAGAATATTTATTTTTTCGTATAAAGATAATATTTACAACCTAAAGAGATTAATTGGGTTCTTATTGAGTAAACATAAAAAACAGATATTCGCATTGCATAAATGTTGTAAAAATTGAATAAAAGGCGAAATTTAGTTTATAATCTAAAAAATAATGCCGATTTATTTGGTTGGAATTTTTTCTGCATAAAAAATAGCGGCATGTTCGGCAAGTAATTTTTTTCTCCATATTAAAATAAAAATAAATTCTTTGCTTGGTGATCATAAAAATAAAATAATTACTGGTTTCAACAATAGTTTCAGAAAACTTTTACCATGTTTTTTTTTATTTTCATTATTTTGATGAGTTAAATAAATATGAATAAAGTTAAATACCTTACATTATTTAAATTATTGAAATAAAAAAAACAAGGTCTTTAAAATTGAATTTGAGTTAAGTAGACTTTCTTTCAGCATTAAAATGTATATGTGTTCAATAAGTTATAAAGAAATATAGAGTATGTTTAACACATAAACAACAGGTATTGTACTTACTTGTATTAAAATCACTTTTTCACACACATGTTGCAAAATTCTAAGAAGGTAATTGCAATTAAAGAGTTTTTATAACTTGACAGTTGAGTTAAGAAATATTTACTTTCAAATAGTTTCCCACCTTGTTTGAAATCTGAAAATCACTTAAAAACTCTTCCAGTAAAGTAAATTATACTTTAACAGTGTAAAATTACGTCATTTCTAAATATAAAAACTACTGAAACTGAGTGAAAGTTTGAAGAACGACGAGGGGAAAGAGGCGCCGCTTGCCGACGCTTGCCGACGCTTCCGACGCTCACCGCACGAAGGTTCGAATGAAACTGGCTGTCGCTGTTTCAATGCTAAGGGCGCGTGAGTCTGGGTCACTGCGGAGGGTAAATTCTCTACTGAAACTCCATTGCAAGGTATTTTTTAAGGATTGGAACTCTTTAGTAAATTGATGTATTGGTTAGGCACATCGTTTTGAATAGGAGATTACCCATGAACACACAAATAGGCATTTATTTCTTATCTTGTATTAATAACATATTTCTGTTAAAACGAATCATTAAAACAAATGAACGAACAACCTATTATTGTGGGTAATTGTTTGAAAATCTACGAAAAATATTCACGTCCCTGGTTTCAAATAATCTGAAGAAAAAACCTTTTTTATTTTTTTTGACATGGGATTTTATATGTTGCATTTTGAAAATATTTTCTTTTGATCTTCTATATCTACACAATATAATGATGATAGCATTACAATCATAAATGTTTTCGTATTACACAGCTGGTATTTATTTTAAGGTTATTAGTATGCATGCTTATCACAATTTTAATGAAGCCAATACAGTTATTATAATTTGCATACTGAAAATAGTAACGCGTTCTAAAAGCATTTGTTAATTACATTCCATTTAATCATACTTGCGATAATATCACTTGGACTGCCAAAATAACAGTGAGAAAAATCTACTTAAAACATTATTTTATGTTTTAGTAGACCACTTTATTGTGCCGTTTGGTAAAGAAGGGCGTGTTACCTTATATAAAAATTGATAATTTACTGAAGAAAAAATTCACTGTATTTTGATGACATCTAATGCATACTGACATTTCATACATAAATAAGCTGATGTGAATTGCCACATAAATAACTTGTTGGTTTTACCGAAACAACAATTAAAAAAACTTTCAACACTGTTGACACAATCCATCAGAATCCGGAAAACACTACCACAAATTCCACATTTCTTTTGAAAAATCCATGAAACTTTAAAAACATATATATATATAGCTACAGTCAATGTATTCAAATTTACCACTGTCAATCAATGAAATAAACTGTCGTGGAAATATTTGAGGACTCGAGGAGAATTTGAAAAAAAAAAGAAACTATACACAGTTTTTACTTTGCCTATATATATTGAGCGGTCCTTTGATAAATTAGATGTATTCTTTAAAGTCACCAGGTTAATATCCCCTATCATACGTACCTTCATTTTTTTTCAGTATCCATCCTTTACCCACCTAAAGGCAGTTTATTTATTTGTTGACTCCTTACTTTAAAAAAAATAAACCTATTTTAACATTCACACAATTCTGGAAAAAATACCGACATTTTAATTTCCTCTGAAAATCTGGGAATTCTCGGAAACACAATTTTACGAAAAATCTTCTACTTTATAAAAATTTTCAACCTGTTTTTTTTTTTGTGTATTTATCTGCACACTTTTCTCAATGGATCATTTTTTTATACAGTTTTTCTTCTATACAGTTATGGTTATTATTTTGAGTGGGATGTTTTTAAATAAACAGCTACGTTATTCAATCAGTTTGAAACATCTCAATATTAGCTATAATATTTTATAGCAAAGGGATGGTAGACATCTAATAACTTGAAAGTTCTACGTGAATGTGAAAATCGAGTTCATTTTTTAGAAAAATCCTTTTCACTGTGAATTTTAATCTGATGTTTTTATATGGTTCTGATAGTTGTTCATGCAACTTTTGCCATTCCAAACAGTATTTTGTAATGGCAAGATTTGATTTTACCACAATAGCAAACATAATTTTTTTATTTGTTTTGAAACAAAAATATCACGAGTTTGTTCGAGAAGTTAACAAAAAGATAATCTTTTGAAGCTTAATTTCACATCGGGCTTACGGGTTGCAAATTCAGATAACTTTTTGAAGCTTAATTTTACATCGGGCTAACGGGTTCTAAATTTATAGAGTTGAGGTTTTAGAACAAACAAATAATTATTTTTTTTGTTAAATATTCAACTCTTTTCAATTACAACTATTTTTTTATCGAAGGAAGCAATCACTTTGTAGCTTGACATTATAATTTAAATAAAAATATTTTTGTTTTAAGCCACTTTATTTATACACATATAACAATTCGACCGGTTTCGGTTAAACTAAACCTTAGTAGTTTATATATATACGTTCCTGAAGAAGGTTAAGTTTAACCGAAACCGGTCGAATTGTTATATGTGTATAAATAAAGTGGCTTAAAACAAAAATATTTTTATTTAAATTATAATTATTTTTATTTCAATCTTCGAATTTATCCATTTAGCAATTTATTCTGATACCTGATCTGTCAGGAATCAGTCAAATAATAAAAGTAAATCCACCATACTCATTTCAACACGAACTGGTCCTCTGGCAACTTGTACAATACTTATTGCAGCTGCTCTGCCTGAATTTGCCCTGTACTCGTAGCCCAAACATGACGGTTCCGACTGCGGTTACCTGAGCTCTCCTCCAATGGAACTGGCGATGATTTTAGCTCCAACACGTGATTCAGTAATCCAGACGAGGATCGTTCTTGAGCATTTTGTTGGCTATCCTCACGGTCAGACGGGTCGTCTTGAATATCAATTTCCCCATCATCAACACCCACATCGTTTTGTTATTCGCTTTCAGACGATTCCTTCAAAGCAGAAATGTCCTCTTCTTCCAACAATAAACTCATAATATTAGCATCAGACAATCGTTTTAAAGTCATGGTAAGAAACTCCTAAAAAAGAATCATAACTAGTCACCAAAAATATACACAAACCCTAACCATTCGTCGAAATGAGGGGTAGATTCGCAATATCTTAAAAAAAGTGTGTACTTACCCGCCGGACATGATTACCTCCCAAAAGACCATGGCGAGCACTTGGTTGATAAGCGACAACACGATCATCGGCGTGCGTGAAAAAAAAACAGCGTATTTAGTATCGTGTATTCGTCGATGCGACTAAGGTTAGGTGTCTAGGGTTAAAATACACAACCTCACCACCTTCATCCACACATTCCATAACCCCGAGAAACGCCGGGCTAGTTTTTCAATACATTTTAATGTAAGCATTTCATGAAATAATATATTTTTTAAATGGTGATATTTAACTTAGTCGCTTAGATAATATTTTTTGAGTAATTGTAAAAAAAAAAACCAATTAAAAAACATAAACTAATTAAAAAAAAGTGCCATAAGTATTTCTCCTTCAAATTTCTAGAATATTTTGGAGAAAAATAACAATAAGCCACAAACTTCATTCCTGTGATTTAATAAAATTTTAAACATACTTTTAAATGAAGTATTTTGATTAATTTCACGGAATCATTCATTTTTTTGCTATTACCATGGTTACAAAATAAATAATCTTCTCTGAATTCTCATTTCTTTATCACATTTCTTTTTTCCCAGTCATAATTGTACTTTTCGCCAACTTTTAATGAAACACGTGCACCTATCTAAAGTAAATTTTCCGCGAACTGTACTCGCGAGATAAGACTACTTGTGCATTAATTTGTTGCAGTATTAGATTATATAAGAAGGAGATTGCAGTGAGTGCAGTGCGATGATAGATCTTTATTTTATTCATTAATTTAAATAAGCGAATCAGATAAGACAAAATATTTACAGTTTTTATCAAAAGGCACTAAAATACATTTTATAAGCGGTTTTATTTATTTATAAATTAACGGACTAAAGTCCGATTACAAAAAATACATATCAAACAAAAAACGGAAAAAGAGCAACAGGGAAAGAAAAGCACATGCATAATAATAAATGATGCGATGACAAAAATAGGACAAAATAAACATAACAAAAAACATTCAAGCCACGGTCTAGTCAAAGTTTTGGTAGAGTCGTAAAGAATGACAAAAATTATTTAGACTGCTACCAACAATTTCAAGACCATAGCTTGAGTTAACAAGTCTTTCTGGACATTGGAGAATTATACCCATAATTAGTGTAGTGATGATTGAGGAACAGCAATTCATTGAAAATAAGAGTTTTAAATATAAACTCTTCTTATGTGACTACATTTTGGAATTTTAAAACGCCTCGCGTAAGGTTAAGCTTTGCAACCACACATGTTAAAATAATATGTGTTTTTGTTTTTTTTTGTCATGCCACTCAAGGGTCTCAACTGCTAGGAAGCAGTGAAGTTAAATTTTACGTAAACTTCATAGATTTCACGTAGATTTTAATCCTAAATAGTGGTCTCCCACTGTTGCTAAGATTATCCTCCACTCTGGAACAAAATTTAAATAAATCTTCGTATTACTACACTTTTTCTTAATATTATATTCCATTTTAGGACACCTGGGCTCACATCTGGCACAGAAGTCATTAACTAATAGGTAGTCAATTTCTAAACACTTTTTTCCGATTCTTTTTTCCTATCTCCATTTCTTTGTGCCTTAAAAAATACCCATCAAATCCATGGCATACAGGTATATCCCGATTTCACGACCAGTAAAATTGTGCGTATCGTCATATTATTTTTTGAAACAAATCGATCGTCATTTAACAAAAAAATCAGACATCGCAAATATACTTTTTTCGGTCCAAAAGCGGTCCATAGACCCTCATTCAAAACCAACCGAACCTTTGTAAATTGTAAAAGGATGTAAATGGCGAATGTGTGTGAGCATTTCATTGGATTACTTTGAGAGGTCGAATAAAGCGATTCCCACCGATTTCCAATAATGGATGGTCTGAAGGATGGTGTCAATTCAGTTTTCGGTTTTATCTGGTTAAAAGGGTTACTGTTTTATGTTATGTTATGCTTTAAAAAATAAATCAACAGTTTTTTTTTATTTTGTAGAATGCTTGTACGATATTTTAAAATGGATCGAATAACTTAGATTTCTTAATAAAACAAATATAATCAAATACAATTCTATAAGTAATATTAAATATTGATTTATTAAAGTAATAATATGAAGTCCAACACATTAACCACACACACTTAATTATTCTTTTTAAATGTATTAATCGAATAAAAAGAAAATAATATCATGCGCCACAAAAATTGACAAAATAGAGCATAAACAGATAGTACACAAACAATCTTACTGAAGGGAACATCAGAAGAATATAAAAAATGGAATTTTGACAACGGTAAAGCAATTTTATTACAAATATGAAAAAAATTGATTAGAGTTACTCAACTGTATTATCGTTAAAAAAAGATTTACTTCGTAATATTATACACATACAATAGTTCAGAATAAGAAAATAGTATAAATGAGACGATGTTTGAATGTAAATGACACAAAGAGTGTGTGCCAAGATGAAGTTGTTTGGCGTTCCGTCCTCTCTGGCAACTCCTGCGTGAAAACGGCATGATGTTTCGTTAGTTACTTAGTTAACATACATTTTTTTATAGGCGGGATTATTTCCTGATTGCAATTTTTACCAACCGACCCGTAGTGGGAAAAAGAAAAAAAACACTACAACGTTTTTTGCAGAGTGTGAATTTATAAAAATTCTTTGTGAAAACTATAAAAAAACTGTAAAACTTAAAACTAAGAGTCAAATGATATTCATGACATACCTGTAGGTAGAATTATTAATTTTAATCAGAGTAGAAGTGAATGTTTTTGACAGTTGTGTGACTTGGTGAAACTACGGTCTCAGTTGAATACCTTTCTGAAATAGATCAAAATACGAGTAGTTTGTATTTCCACAATTTATTTTAACATACGATTCGAGGTAAATTTAAAATAAAGGATAAATAAAAATTGTCTTGAAATATGTTTTTTAAATATAATGTAAAAAATAATATCAGTACATAACTAGCGTCATGCACAGCCGAAATTTAAACATGGCGGCATAACAACAAAATTTAAAAAAATCACTTTATCTTAGCACGAAATGCACATACCGTCGTAAGCTCTTTCGTCAGCGTTACGGCTTAACTTGAGTTATATGAACTAGAAAAGTACAAGTGTGTAGATAAATTAATTAAAGCAATCCGTCTTCTCCCGACCAGGCTGCCACGAGAATGTTGCTGCAAGAAAGTGCAAAGAAACAGGACACCTTTCCTGCGATCTATAATATTATTATAGTTAATTACAACACAACGAACGTGTTAACAATTTAAAAAATATCATATATTTCGTTTTACAGTAAATATTTTCTTATGTTACATGAAACATTTTTTTGAGATGAAGAAACAAATATAGGTGCAAATGAGTTGGACTAAACTAAAGAGCTTTACTACACCAAATGTGTGGGGTTATACCACACACTTGAACCTCCCCGCCCTTAAAGGAGGCCTAAGCAGAAGTGAGTATATATATTTTTTTATAAGCACGTCGCGTTATTTGTTGTCGTTAAAAACGACCGTCTTTGTAATAATCAGGATACCAATCAGACCGCAAGACATTCATACGCGATAATAAAACTAGTTATCTTTATCAGGCAGTCTAAAACCTTGTAGTAATACACCCATACAAGATAAATACATACATTTTTTAAAACACGAAAGGAAACTCTTAAATGCGTATCATTGAAGTTTAATTGTATATCAAAATATTAATGTAGGTTATTAATAGTAAAAAATAGGTACTGTCTGATATTTAAAAAAAATATAATAATCTAGTAGATGTAATGTTTAATCGAGAAGGGGGAAATCGTTTGCACTGCTGGCAACATAATATTTTTTAAGCAAGAA
The DNA here is from genome assembly GCA_022651775.1 of Drusus annulatus. Taxonomy (NCBI): domain Eukaryota; kingdom Metazoa; phylum Arthropoda; class Insecta; order Trichoptera; family Limnephilidae; genus Drusus; species Drusus annulatus. Next base: position 1,972 of record JAGWCC010000160.1, on the reverse strand, counting down.
AAATCATTTACCAATTTAAAAACTTTTGACGTTACATTAATCAGTTTGCGAAGTACCTATCGTCGCCGGATAGGCAAAAGAGCTAAAGCGTCACTTTAGAAAGTTTACAGCAGAGCCCTATAGTTTTTTTGTTTCACAATAAAAATCATAAGTCTTCAGTAACTTATCAGTTTTTTGAGATGAAGAAATTTTTTTTTTTTAAATTTAAAAAAAAAAATTTAAAATTTTTAAATTATTTTTTTTTTAAATCCCATCGGATTTAAAAAAAAAAAATTAATTTAAATCGATACATTCCATTGATAACTTATTTTGAAATCATGCTTTTATATTTTCAATTTATATGTGCATGTAAAACCATTATGATATATTTCAAGTGCTCAATTTTTTTTTGGTTTTAGTTATAACCTTTTTCAATATAGTTTTATGACCATTACAAATTGCTACTCTCTTTTTGTGTTGACCACTGAAAGAATGTTTTTCCCTAGAAGTGAAACTACAGCCATCTAACGGAAAACACGCAAAGCTTTAAAGCCAAATATCCGCTCAAGTTAATAACTACTGTTTATTTTCTCAGCTTTCCCAGTTTCAGTAGAAGAAAGGCGCTATAAAAATCAACATCAACTTATAATTTTGGATTTTTTTTTAGTTTCCGATTTTCAGTGACAATAAGTTAATTGTAATATTGGTATCATAGTTTTTAGAAAATTTAATTTAAAATATGTAATCACTTAGATTATATAGTTGAGTCATTTCAATTGATTGAAGGGGAAAAGGTTCAACATCGGTTGAAAGTTAACGATATTTGTTATTTGATAGTTATCAACACAATTTGAAAATGGTACATGATGTAATAAGTGTTATTTTAGGATATTAACAGAAAACGTGTGATATTAGCACGATACAAACCTATTAAGGGTTATTTGAGGACGCAATATGGAAAGCGTGTTGTAAATAATTACTTGGTAAATAATTTTTTTACCGGATAGTTGGATAGTTCAGAGAAAATATCTTGAATACAATGTTGTGTTGTAAACTGTGCTTCATATAATAAATGTTTTTGGTGAATAGTGTACAGATATACAGAAAACTATGTGGATTTATTGTTTGTCATAGCCGTGTATTGAAAACACTCAAATAAATAAATATTTTTAAAAATACGACGGTTAGTCGAAAAAAGCGTGGTTTCAAAACTAACGTGGAATATGTGTTACTTGAAAACATCAGAAAGTATAAAGCTATTTCATTACTTACCTTTACTGCAGCGTTGTTTGTCAACATAATTAATCCTACGGTCGATTGTTTGCAAATAAAGCTTAGACGCAATGGGTCTGCGGCTAGGGTTCCTCTCACAGCTGAGGGTAGCTAGAGGTTTCGACAGTAGCTAGAGACCTCCCCCTACACGATTTTCTATTTGACAGGAAGACATTATCAACTCATCGCCTCCTCCCCAATCATTGCTCTCATGAAGGTAAAACATTTCACCATCAGAACTATTCCGTAAATTTTGCTTATCCTCGTAGATACATTTGTAGGTAGTTACTTAGGCTATTGCATGTATTACGCCCATATGTGTGACACTTAGGTATCACACCTTACCGAGATTTTGCAATATAACCAATTTGCAACTTGAACCAAATCTGTTTGTCTAAGTCTGGTAAATATAATAAAATGTGTTTTCAAGAAGTGACAACCTTTTTTGATTACGAGTTTGTGTATTCAACAAGCTTTCTTTAAGTAAACTAATTTATAGATACGTCAAACTTTTTTGTAAAACAGTAAACATTATTTTAAGTTTTTTAACGTAATCTGTGTCTGTTTTTTTACTAGCTAAAAAAATTTTGGACGATATAAAATGTTTCTTCAAAGAACTGTATAAAATATATTTTTCTTTTGATAAATAACGATTTACTACCCGTCTGACCCATCGGGTTTTTTGCGTGATTTACATATCTTTAAATTATTACATTTGTCT